>CM053030.1:121922819-122557819 GCA_028564925.1 Lithobates sylvaticus | reverse complement strand
GTACGGTAAACTGTTGCATGTTATACTCTTGATTTCTGAACTGCATTCACTGAACTGCATTCACTAAGTTCTACATTATACTTCTGACTCCTGCATTCACTATGTTGTACACTTTATATATAAACTTGTACTTTATACTCCTAACTCTGACACTGTACACGCTATGTTGTACATTATATTAAAGTTGTTTTGTAAAGGCAGAAGGTTTTTTATCTTAATGCATTCTATGCATTAAGATAAAAAGCCCTCTGTGTGCAGCAGCCCCCCAATACTTACCTGAGCCCCATCTCTGTCCAGCAATGTCCATGAGTCCTTCAGCCATCCGAGACTCTTCCTCCTGATTGACGGAGACACAGCAGCAGCACCATTGGCTCCCGCTGCTGTCAATCAAAGTCAGTTAGCCAATCAGAAGAGAGAGGGGAGTGCCTAATGGCAGCTCTGTGTCTGAATGGACACACGTAGCTGCAGCTCGCCTCGGGTGCTCTCATAGAAAGCTTGCTGTGGGGGCACTCGACAGGAGGGAGGGGCCAGAACACCATCGCGGGACCCGAGAAGAGGAGGATCTGGGCTGCTCTGTGCAAGACCAACGGCAGCAGAGCAGGTAAGTATAACATGTTTGTTTTTATTTTTTTAAACAAGACTTTACAATCACTTTAAGCTAGGCAGAAGAGTACTACCAAGTTTTATTACACAGGATTTTCGCCACCTTCAAAAACCTGTAACTCATCAGCAGCCACAAGAGGTGTCATAATACTTAGCAGAACAGTCAGTGTCAAAAATGATGCTTTCTAAACGTTTTATGCCAAACGTGTTTGCAGGATAAGTGGTGCTTATCACTGTAGTCTCTGCAGGAGCTGTTGGGTTGCCACATTTTAAATAGATTGTACAGGCTAATTGTTGTAGCTATATAAATACAAAAATCATTTTGCTAATTGCACAATACCTTCTTGGCTGTGGTCCTGTCCTTATGATAAAACTTCCTGTGTGTACAGTATTTTAAAATTAAATTGTACAATGGGTTTACAATATGCCCCTTGTAAAGCCACACCCATTTTAAATGAATGTTAATTCAAGAACATTCTCCACCTGCATTGGCTTGCTGAAAATATTTTGAAATATAGGCAACTATGGTAATATATCTACAAGCATACCCCACTTTTAAGTACACAATAGGGTTTATTTACTAAAGCTGGAAAGTGCAAAATCAGGCTCACTGCTGCATAGAAACCAGTGAGCTTCTAACCCCAGCGTGTTGAATTAAGCTTTGGTAATAAAACCAGGAGGCTCATTGGTTTCTATGCAGAAGTGAGCCTGATTTAGCAATTTCCAGCTTTAGTAAATAAACCCCATTTTTTACTTAAAAGTGAGGTATGCCTGTATTGTTAAGCTAGTGTTTAGCACTATACAAATATACTCACATAGGAATCTATTTGTAGAAAAAACTGCTGTATAAATTATGGCCATCTAGTGGCCATAATGTGGTATTTTCCTGAACTTCCTCATTCAGGAAAATGCTGCTTTATGGCCACTAGATGTTGCCTATGATCATAACTTTAGATAACTTTAGATTTTTCATTGTAGCTGTAAAAATGTTATATTCATACTGCAGATTTTTAGAAATAGACCCCCCAAGTGGTTTTGACTAAAGATTTTATATTTCTCCACAGAAATTCAGCAATTTTGCAAAGAATGTATATACCTGATTTCATTTGTTTGTTTTTTACAAAATCTGCACGCTTTATAGAAAACAAATACTATTCAGATCTATTGCGACTTTATATATAGTTTACAATGTAACATTCCTATTTTAGTCATACAGAAACACATGTATACTATGGCTACTTTGGGTGGAAAAATTCTGCAGCGCTTTATGGAGCACAAATACTATTCAGGTCAGTTGTGACTTTAAATACAGCTTACCATGTAACATTCTTAGAACAGTCATAAAGAAACACATGTGTACTATTGCTACTACTCTGGGTGGAATCTGAATAACCTACCAGTATATTTTGGGTTGTGGGAGGAAACCACATCATCCAGTGGTTACCCATAAAAATGTGGGAAGAACATTCAAACTCCATGTGGACAGTACCCAAAAGCTGCAAGGCAGTGAGGTTGATTTACTAAAAACTGGAGAGTGCAAAATCTGGTGCAGCTTTGTATGGTAGCCAATCAGCGTCAAAGCTTGTTTAATTAAGCTTTGACAAAAGCCTGAAGGATGACGGGTTGCTACGGGTTGCTATGCACTCTACAGTTTTAGTAAATTGACCACAAGGTGTTCCTCACTTAGTCACCATGGTTTCTAAAGAATGCTGTAGTACATGTAACAATGAGTTGTTTTTTTTCTCTCTCAAGGGTCAAGGGCCAATGGGATGGCCAATCTTAAGTTCATAAACGCACCAAATGTATGGATTGATTACTGAAACGAAGTCGGCAAATGTAAAATGTATATGTTAAACTTTCAATAAAGATTTAATTATAAAAAAAAAACAATGAGTTTATTTAAATGCTCTTTTACACACACATCCTTATTAAATACTCAATTCATCTTCATGTTACTTCACTAATTTAAAATAATTATTCCAATAGAATAATCGTTCATAAAAATGGGTCATGTTGTGAAGTTTCATTTCATTCTTTCTACAAGACGAACCCTGAATCTCTGATGTATACACGCAACGCACACAATTTTGTAACAGCTGAAAACTTCATAACAATAGAGTGCATTCTTGCAAGTGCCTTCCAAGATTGCTTCTGCACAATAAAATACTATTTAAAAGTAAAAGTGGTACAACAGGTTTCTTAACTACTTCATCACTTCTACACTGAAGAGTTAACCAAAGCAAATATTCGGGATTCAATTTCCACTAATATTTACTAAAGTAAGAAGGTTGAAAACTGAAGTATGTGATTTTTTTTCATCACAGACATCAGTTTAACCGATTATGCTTTTGGAAAGGTAAAATAAAATCACACAATCACACGTTTGTATTGCACTGTAAATCAGATTAGCACACAAACTTTTCTGAGAATCTACAGGGTTGTGCAATTCAAAGAAAAAATTAGAGATTTAAACATTTTAGATTATTACTGACCTTCCACATATCCCCACTCTTGTTCCTTGTCTGCTTGCAGTTCAGAGCCGTCTATATACTGCTTATCAGCCATCTCTCTGCTCTTTTGGATGGAGGGGTATGGAGAGTTGCAGAGTTTAGTTGTGAGTGTGACTTAAGCAGGACATGCTGTGCTGGATTCACACTGCTCTTTCCACAGCCACTGGGAACTGTCACTCCTGCCTGTGTCTGTGCAGCAGAGGGGAGGAGGTAAGGCTCCTTAATCACTGCAATTATGTGATGAACAGCACCATTACATAGAGGGCTGGAGCCTCGACTAGGCAGATTTTTAGATGGTTGCCTGAAGAGGTCCAGTGGTAGGTGGTGCCAGAGAGGGACTTGGCCTCAGATGATCTGCACTCAGGAAGGTCCTGGTTTTCTGGCACTGTACAAAATGTGTCATTGCAAAAGGAGATGAAGTTTTCTTACTTAAGCTACAATGGTAGGAAGAGCTGGAAGAAGTAGGCATCTGTTAAAGAAGCTACAGTAGGTCCCCATTATTTAGTTCTGTGTGCGTTGCCAATATGCTAAAATAATATTTTGGAGTGCTTTGCTGGAGTACTTACACATGTGCGACAACAACAAACAACAGCAACTCCAGATTTAAAAAACAAACTAATAAATCTTTTTTTTTCATTCAGATCATCTTTATTGAGCATAAGTTTTATAGTTTACAATATAAATAAGCTCCAAGCAAACGGCCGGTATCAAAACCGTATACAAACAATAAAAAAATTGAGTCCTAACAGTGTTACAAACACAAGTACATGTATGTAAATTTCGGGGGACGTCGCCTGAAAAGTGAAGTACACTAGGTGGAGATTGTTGTTGTTGTGGTGAGGATTCCAAGGTGCGCCCCCGATACCTACCGTCTCTGTACCCCGCAGTACGACCCTTGTGGCATTGGAGCCAACTAACAAGGACTCAACGGGAGGGACCCCCAGGAGCACCATAGAGAAAAAAACACCACCAAAGAGATACATCAACCAGATAAACCACAGGAGAACCCCTAGAGGCAGGAGGAGATACAACAAGGGACGGGTAATGATACCTTTATATGCTGTTACCTTACAGCAGTAAGGTAAGAGGCCTATGAGCACTTAGGTGTCACAGAACTAGAAGGAAGAGACACTCTTAACGGTGAAGGGATATACTCCTCTATAATAACAGTTCATCACATGCATTTAAGACAAAATTGACTTTTTACTTATGTTTGTTTATTTTCAACTAGCCACCATTTTTATTGCATTTTAATATACTGTACCTATCTATGCTGTATCACAGGAACTGAGCACATTGTACTATTGATTTTGCACACTAATGAGCAACTTGAACGTATATTTTTTTAATTATTTATGCTGATTAATTTATTTTAGTTTGTTTATGTTTTTGCCACAATTTTGTGTGTTAAAATATATTGATCACAAACAGATCACACACATCAACGGCGCAGCACCAACACTGTTTGAAATTTAGTACACATTAGCCATGGATTAGCTAACCGGTGCTTGTAGCAGTTAATCACGATAGCACACTTAAAGTGATAGCGCAGGTGTACCCACCTTTTATATTTATGTAAGGGCACCCTACCAGCATGCTCCAAACCCTCAATATACAGTTGTTATTATAAATATGTAGTCAGACAGATGTTTATTATACAGTCACACTTAACAAGAAACAGTTAAAGCAGAACTATTGGCAAAAATTTTTTTCATTTTGGATAGAGTAAGGGCGGGTTATACCCCCTGTCAGATTTTTTATCACAATCTGTGTCCCATTGTAAAGATTTCCCTTTGCTTCCTGTCCCATAGCCAAACAGGAAGTGAGAAGAAATCTCTGCAAATTAAGGTCACTCCTTATCGACCCCCAGGTCACCAGAACTAGTGCCCCCCATTGGAAAATTTCCCCTCTATTACTTTTCTGGGGTCAACCCAAAATGTGGTATTTTTTTTCATTTTACTTTTAATGAAAATGGTAACTATGACAAATAGAGAGGGTGAATCTCCTTAATGGGGGGCACATAAAACAAAACTGACAGGTGTTCTAATCCCTCTCCACTCTAGTCAAAACTAAAAAAAATGTTGCCTTTAGTTACATTTTAAGTCACTAATATCTTATTACCAAAAGTATTAACCGTCCTCCATGTTTTTGTTCAAATTCTACAACCATCAATATGCATTGTAATAAAGAGAATACGCCAATGTTAAGATTGGCATTACTTATGTGTGAAGAAATAAACATGGATAGAATGAATCAAATCTGTAGTATGTGTATCTATTTACATAATATGTGATTCATGTAATTATTAAAACTGTACTAGACACACTATATGCAAGGCTTGTAAAACAAATTATTATGAAATTCAAAATAAAGCAATGCACTCTGGCCACTTGCCTACCAGGCCAATTCTGACATTTCTCACATACATATAATAATCTGATTTTTTGCTACAAAATTACTAATACTGAATTTTCTGAATGTAAAGGCCGTTGAGAATAAAATGGTGGTTGTTGCAATTTTTTATGTCACACCATATTTATGCAGAGGTTATCAAACACAAATTTACAAAAAAAGTACACTTTACTGAATTCTAGTGCACACAAACACAATATAATATATAATACTTTTTTTCAGTAAAATATAAAATATGATGTTATGCCGAGTAAATAGATGCCTAACATGTCCTGCCTTAAAATTGTGCACACCCGTGGACAAAAGCATTTACAGGATACCAGTTTAGAGGTTACCAGTTTAGAGACTGGCACTAGAGTTATTGCTCTCACTCTGAGGTTGGTGGCAATACCTCACATTTGTGTGCAATTTTTGCTTACATATGCATGCAGGACCTACATGCATGTTTGCATTTGCACATTAGAATTGTAGGCACCTTTACATTGTTTTAAATGTCTCTTTTTTAGTGTCTCTTTTTCTATTTTATATTCAACTTTATTGCTATCACAGGTAATGAACAACATCCCTTGTGATAGCAAGGGGAGTGACGGGTACTTTTTAGGGGAGATTGGTTTGATCAGATGCTTGCCTAGCTGGTAATGGCTTGTAAACAACAAACCAAAACCAGAATTACCAAATCCTTGTTGATTTCAACTAGCTAACCCGGGGGCGTAAACCTTGAGCTTATTTTGAGCATATAAGACTTACTGAATACACTTTTCACAGCCTGAACTACCTCTGGCCACCACTAGAGGGAGACTCCAATCCAGCTGGCTGACCACACACAGGCAGATACAAATCTTACATACAATCTGGTGCACTCTAAAGCCCCATACACACGGTCGGACTTTTTCATCAATTTGGTCCGATCGGACAAGGTTGTTGAAAAATCAGACCGTGTGTATGCACCATCGGACAGTGTTCGTCGGTTTGTCCGTCGGACAAAGTCTTATCTCCTGCTGGAAAGATTTCCCGTCAACCCGGTCCGATCACACCAAATCCGAGCGTGTGTACGCTTGTCCGACGGGCAAAGTGCTACGCATGCTCAGAAGAAATTCTGTGACGGAAGCGCTCGGTCAGGTAAAACTACCTTTCCTAATCAACACAGCACATTCGTCACGCTGCAATGTTAAAAATGTCTTTAATGCAGCGCATTCTCTTTTTCTTTACAATGCAACAAGAATGACATCTTTTAGCTGCTCCTATTCACCCGCACTTCTCCCAAACTTAGTTTTTTATTACTTTGCAGCATTTATACACTACATGTTTATTTTTACTCAGATTGTAATACAATCTTTCTTATTTTTTTACCCAGATTTTTTTTTTTTTTTTGGGGCATACATATTTGAAGGAGATTTTTTTTGTTTTTTGGAGGGGGTTTGTATGTCTCAACTTAGCAAAACCACATTATTAACATTTGTATTTCTTGCTTACATTTACTAGGAGTTTGTTGGTTGTTGGTGCCCCTTGTTAATTCTACTTTAGGATTAGTGAAATGTACCTGCCTACTCAAAGAAAAACTGTCATTGTAGAAAAGTAAAACACAATAGTCAATGATTATTTCAAATCAAAAAAAAACTTTATTTAGGTCTCAGCAACAGACCAAAGAGGAACGCAGCCATGGTGAAACTTGGGGAATTTGCAAAGCCTTGGACACCCATGGCAACCATCATTTTACATACTTAAACAATTGGGGGCATGAAGACTACCTATCTAAATAATAAGGGAGCGCAATCTGGTCCTGAAGTCCAAAACATCCGGAACTGCAGCAGATGCCATCTAGGTCCCCAGGCTCTGGTACTACGAGAGGCTCCATCTTCTCTCAGACCAGACTGAATCAAGGTCATCACTCTCTTGTCTTCCTTGTACGCTTCCTTCCACGCCGTGGTGCTGGTGCTGGTGCTGGTGGGGTGGCAGAAGGAGGAGGAGGAGGCGGAGCAAGGTCACTCTCGCAAACATGTGTGAGGGGAGTCATCTCCCCAGCCATCCCCTCATTTAGTATTTTGAGGATGACCTCCTCACACATGCTGCGTTGCCCCGCCTCCATACCCGTAAATTTACTTGTAACCAAGGAGGCAAAGGCCTCCTCGTAGGTGGGTGTGGCATAGAGGGAGGCTGAGGCATCTTTTATCAGCTGGAGCGCTGACTCTCCCACCTCCCCCATGTTTTTTCGCCCTTCTGTAGGGAAGGCGGAGGGGAGAGACTTGGGAGACAGTCAGGCTCCTACGCCTACCCCCCTCTTGGCTGCCACTACCCCCTGCCTCCTCCTGACTGCCACCTTCCACAGCCACCTCCTGGCTGAGGTCTTCCTGTGTATGAAAAAGGGACATAGTTTCAGTTATTTGTTCATCAAACACACACAATTCTCATCTAGTGACTGTTGCAAAATGTTTACAAATACCAAACCATACAATTCTCAGCCCTGCAGTTTAGATTCTTGCCCCAAATGTCTCAAACACTACTGTCTGTTGATATGTCAAACACGTTAGGAACTAAGCAATTGGGGATCCTGAATTAAGTGAACATCATTCATTATTCCCCAAACTGGTTACAAAACTACTATACCTGGAACAAGCTGGGCACCTGCACATCTTCCAGACTGGAAGGCCCAGGTTGGTCCTGGGAAGCCTCATCAGGGGTGGCGTGCGTGGAAGGACGCGTGCAAGGAAGAGTCGAGAGTGACTTCCTGACCTTAGCCTGGTCTTTGAGAAAGTGGAGCCTCTCATAGTACCAGAGCGTGGGGACATGGACATCAGCTGCTGCAGCTCCAGATGCTTGTGACTTCAGGACCTTATTGCGCTCCCGGAAATAGGTAGTCTTCATGTTATTTATTTTTACTTTTAAGTTTGCGACGGTTGCCATGGGCAGGGTAGGCTTTACAAATGCCACCAGTTTCAGCAGGGCTGCGTACCTCTTTGGTCTGTTGCTATAATCCCTGTGTTTCGCCTGCCATAAGAGGGGGAATTGCCGGTATTTATCAATGAAGTGTGGGAGAAAGCTCACGTTGTAGAAGGCATCCATCACCTCTGCAAGACACAACGCCACACAAAACAATATAAATAATGTCAGCCTAAACTCTCCTAATCTTCTCCATAAAGAAGCCTCAAGTTCGAATCAGTCTAGGCTAGTTATGTACCAACGTCAAATTGTACCTTCGTTTGTAGTGATCGTCTCGTGCGTGAGCTTTCTCTCCCCTCGTCTCCCAGATCGTGGCTACGACACAGGCGTGTGACGTTTTATATACAGTGCGCATGCGTCAAACTCCGCCCGCCCCTGACGATCTTTCTCGTCTATTCCCCACCCCTTCTCTTTACGGCGCAGTGGGGAGAGCACATGGCGGGGACACAGCAGGTGCGCCCCAAATATCCCCCCAACGAGGAGGTGGACGAGGAAAGTCCGGAGGCACAAACGTCCCGATCCCGGAGCCTGAAATTCAAGGCCTCCAATATGTCATTTGGAGAAATGTTGGAGATGGTGGACATATTAAAGAGGAGCGACTATGATGGGAAGTATGGGCCTTACCTCAACCCCAATGTCCGCAAGGCCAAGATCATGTCTAAAGTTGTGAGAAGGCTGTACAATCATTTTGGGTACAACGATCCAAGGAGCAACTGAGGAAACGCTGGTCAGACCTGAAACTGAGGGAGGCCGATCAGTACAGAAAGATCAAGAGAATTCTTCAAAAAAGTAAGTAGTTGTGTTTTGTGTTTGATTTCTTGCTTGCATACTGCTCCATGTGGTTTGATTTTTACAAAGTTGTACATTCCAAAATGGCCACTTTCATGTTCGTCTGTGCATTCGATCGTACTCAGCCTCGATCTTTCTGCCACTGTCATGGTCGTGTGTGTGTCCATTCGATCGTACGCAACCTCGATCGTGCGGCCACTTATAATACGATGTTTGTTGTTTTTTTGGGGGAAAGGAAGTTTGTTCTCCCTAGAAATGTCATCCAGAATGTAAAGCCAATTTATTCAATGTAAAGGAGAGGTCACCCAGTAGCTGTTTACCCATCTGGACTCGAGAGCACTAGTGCTGGGACACCCAAACCCCCTTTTATTATGCTTTTCCACACATGTGCTCCAGTGGATACTAGAGGGGGTCTCCATCACACAAACTTCTACCAAAAAGCTAGTCAGTTTAGCACCTTTACAAAGTGACTACATTCATGTAGTTGACATTTGTAACTGGCCAAACTAAAATAGTGTCCGTCACTTTCAAGCAATGTTTGTCATTTCCTATTTCTTCCCTCAATAGTTTGTGTTGCTAAATCTTCCTTTTGGACATTCTCATAGGGGAGCGAAAACTTGGGCCGTCTGAGGAAACCCCCAAACCAACACCTCCCAAAAAAGGGGAAAGAGCAGAAGCAGAGGAGGAGGAGGAAGGAGAGATCATCGAACTTGGAGAAATTGTCACCACAACAGGTGAGTGTTGGAGAACACAGCTACTGGTAAGCTAATCCATGTATGGCTGCCTCATTTCCAACACCCCATTTTTTTTTTTTTTGTGGTTTTTAGGTGACGTGGATGTTGTGGAAGAAAAATCGCACTTTACCACAGAGAGTGCCCACGTACTCATCGGAGAGATAATGGTCTGCAATCGAGATCTAGATTACATAAAGCAAAACATCAATGATGTTCAACAAAAATTGAAGAACATCATTGATGTTTTAGGAAAAATATGAAAACGCACCAAGTAATTTACACACATTTGTGCCAGCTTCTGAACACATTTGCAACGTAAAAACTGTGTGAAATTTGGAACATGCACACATTGTGTCCACATGTGCTAGCTCCCATCATGGTGGATGAATGCCAACGTTTTTTTGGGGGTGCAAACACTTTACGAACTACGAAAGTGGTTGTGGTGAAGGGTTGCACCCCCAAAAAACGTCCATTCATCCCCATGATGGAAAATGGCACTTTTGAAGATTCTAGGCATGTGTTTTACCATCTAATGACCATTTTCTGACCCAAATTGTGTGCATGTTCCAAATTTCCACTTTTCGGGGGTGACCCCCCCATGTGATGAAGGCAAGATCAAACACACTTTGAACATATAGTCATGTCTGATCTTGTCTTCACTTTACAAAGTTGAACTTTCCTACTTCATAGGTTCTGCTTAGCTCCATGCCTGGTTTTACCAATTGCGTAATCTTTGTAAATAATGTTGTAAATAACCAAGATGTTGTCAGTTTTGGCGTGAAGATTGTAAACGCACTTGTGAATGTTTTGCAAGTAAACTATTTTATTTTTCAAAATGTGTGGCTTCCTTATTTAAAAAAAAAAATGCATTATGTATGTAAAAGGTAAAGGATATGGGGGGCAATGGGTGTTATTTACTAAAGGCAAATCCACTTTGCACTGCAATTTCCTTTCCCAGGGAACTTTTTCAATGCACTTGTAGAGCATAGCGGATTTGACTTATGTAAATGACACCCACAGTGCTTTGTACGAAAACACGGAGCACAGCATTTTTGAGAATACACACATGTCAGACCTGGTGCTGAAAAGGAGTATTTTGGGTGTCAGTTATGCAGGACAAACCTTCTCTAGACCAAAGATTAGGTAGCAAACACACAACATGAGAATAATCTTTTTGGGAAGAAGAGACTGTTACCTCCTTTTGCCCAGAAAGTGCATTCCCACTGTCGAAGGCAAAGGGAAAAAATGTCAAAGTAAAATAAGCTAAAAAGAAGACTGAAATGACAAGAAATCATAGGTTGTTTAAAATATCAGATTTATTAAAAAAATGCCTCTCACACATCGTCAGGCAGAGCAATGGCCCCCCTACCCACAAAGTACTGCATATATTGGTCCCGGACCACACGGGCATTTAGAGGGGGCAAGCCTGGACGTGCCACTCGAAGGGCTGTGAGTTCCGCATTTGGAGGGCCCTCCACATCTGGGCCAACGGGCACCACATAGTTCCTGTTATGTCTTTTGAGGAAGTTGTGCAATATGCAACAGGCAAGAACTATGTGGTTGAGTTTGTATTCCGCCAAGTTAAATGCCGTCAGGAACAGGCGGAAGCGGCTGGCCAGGATGCCAAAAGCGTTCTCGACAACTCTTCTGGCTCTGGACAGCCTGTAGTTGAAGACCCTCTGGTCCGGGGTGAGGGTCCTCATCGGGAACGGCCTCATCACATGGGGAGTCAACGCAAACGCTTCATCTGCGACAAAGACGAAGGGGAGTCCTTCGGCATTCTCCTCTGGAGGTGGCAAGCACAGACTGCCACTTTGGAGACGCCAGTAGAACTCCGTGTGCGTAATGGCCCCACCATCCGATATCCGGCCGTTCATCCCCACGTCCACATACATAAACTCGTATGTTGCCGACACCACCACCAACATCACTACACTATTAAACCCTTTATAATTATAATAGTAGGACCCCGAGTTGGGCGGTGGGACGATGCGGACGTGTTTCCCATCAATTGCCCCTCCGCAGTTAGGAAAGTCCCAACGGCTGGCAAAGTGGGAGGCCACAGTCTGCCATTCCTGTGGCGTGGAAGGGAACTGTGGAGTGAAACCAGAAAAAAAAATTAGTCACTTTGCACCTAAACATTGCAAGCAGATTAGACAATCAACATCTTGGAACAAGAGCATTGTATAAAATTGGAGGCTGGAAAGTATTTGCACAGAAAAGTAGAGGCTCCCCTTCACAGATTACTCACCCCCCCATCAATCCCCCACTTCTGATGGGCCATTGGCAATAACTAGGGGTTTTGGGGGGGGGGTGGACAGCTAACCCTCTGCACTTCATTGATTGGCAAATGGCTCAATAATGTGGGCTAGTTTGGCCAGACCCTCTGTACTTAACACTATTGGCAGGCCACAGGAAAGATCAAATAACATTTCAACCCCCCCCCCCCCCCCCCCCCCCCCCCCCCCCCCCCCCCCCCCCCCCCCAAAAAAGGCAGGCACAGTGTGACATTATTAAATTACCAAGCAAGCTAATAGGAGGGAAAGAAGACAAAAAAATAGGAAATGGAATGTATGGAGGCAGCCCCTTGCACTACATGCTTTGCTGAATTCATCCCTAAAGATGCGCACTATAAAGAGGTAGGTATATAGTGTGTATGGACCTTGGGAAAGCCAGCAGATAAAGGATTGGTACCATCTGACAGAGCAGTTGGGGAGGGGGTTCCTAATGAGTTTGCCCCCCCCCCCCCACCAAAAAAAAAAAAAAAGGGGGGCTCTACATGAAGTAAACCACACAGCAAACATTTGTGCATATTTTAGGGGGTGTTTTGGGGCAAACAATACTATGCAGCAGACAAAAGACATTAGCAAACAGAGCATACATAGAAGGGAATAGTAAGTATAAATGTTACCTTAATATAGTCCTCCTGCAGGACCTGAATGATGGCAGAACAGGTCTCTGGAATAATGATTCCCAGGGCCTGGGGAGAGATACCTGAAGAGAACTTCAAATCCTGAAGACTTCTCCCTGTCGCCAAGTACCTCAACGTGGCAACAAGCCTCTGCTCCGGAGTAATGGCTGTCTCATGCAGGTATCCTGCCGGCTGATAAAGGGGGTCAGCAAAGCCAAAAGACGGTGAAAATCGGGGTCCGTCATCCTGAGAAAGTTCCTGAAATCATCAGGATTATTCTCCCGGATCTCACGAAGCAAAGGCATGTGCGAGAACTGGTCACGCTGAAGCAACCAATTCTTGGTCCACATACTCCTCGTCACTCTGTTCATGGACGGGTCTTGGCTCAAAGCTAAAAGCCCACACCAATTCCGCGTACAGCACGACTCGGCGACGAGTACGCACGGGAAACATCGCTCAGAAAGTCACAAAAGGTCGGCTGGTCAGAACGGACAAACAGAAAGCACCGATAAACAGCAAGGCCTGAAAGAACGAAGTGAATACCAGCAACGAGCAGACAATAAGCAGTGCAAATCAAGCGTCCTATATCAAGATATAGGCCGCAATGACCAACAAATGCGAACTGACTACACGCACTAATAAACAGATACGCACAAACTGAAGAGCAGTAACGATCTGAGTCAGAAAACTGAGAAGCGCGAATCTTAAGTCACCAAACTTCACTAACTCTCGATAAACACGGGATCAGCAGAAGGAGCCCAACGGGTGCCTGACGTGGTGCTGAACTTCCCTTTTGTAATCTCGTGGACGACGACTTACGTCAACGTTCTTCCGGACCGGATATTCCGACAACGTAGTCCGACCGTGTGTACGCAACGCCAACATCGGACAAAGTACGTCGGACAAAGTCCGACCGACCTGGTCCGCGGATTGTCCGAGCGTGTGTATGGGGCTTTAGGGTTTGGGAGCAGTCTAGCAATTAGCACACACTTCTAGGATTCCTCCAGCTATCCTATGAGCAAAAAAAAAAAAGGGTGCTCTGTTAACCACTTTCACCTCCTAGGATGTTACACCAGGGTCATGGCTGCAGCTACAGCCATGATGCTGGTATCAATTTTTGCAGCGGGCAATTGGCTTTCATGTAAAAGTGATGCAAACAGCTCTACAGGTAACCAATCACTTTTACAGGGCACAGAAAGGGGCCCAGTCTTCTGTCTTCCACTGGGCTCTCCCATTCCACCGGGCACCACAGGACTCCCACACATGGTCAAGCTGGTTGCAAACAAAGGAAAAGGAGGAATGTGACAAATGATCCCAGAACCCTTCTGTAATGATTGCCCTTTTACTCTCTGCCTATTGTAGTGATCGCCCGTTTGTTGCCTGTATGTTATCATGATTGCCTGTTTGTTGCCCACATATTTTCTGGATTGCCCATTCATGTATTGCATATTGTCACAATTGACCATTTATAGTAAAACTTTATTAAAGATTAGACGTCTCTTGCCCATGAATTGTTAGGATTGCAAATGTTTTCCCACCTATTGTGAAATTACTGCTGTTTAGAGGATCAAATTACTATAATGTAATCCTTTGCAGGCCTCCTACTAACACACTGCTTGTGTGTCATGGTTACATGGTTAGTCTGGTTAAAAAAAAGACACAAGTCAATCCAGTTCAACCAGTAGAAGGAAAAAAAAAATATATACAATCCTATATATACAATCCTATACCCACAGTTGATCCAGAGGAAGGCAAAAAAAAAAAAAAACAGCATGGCATTATCCAATTTGCTACAGCAGGGGAACAAATTTGTTCCTGATCCCCCAATCGAAAATTTGCTTGATCAACTTTATATTTTTTTTAAAGGCGTTTATTTTTCAGTTTTAACCAACAGAAAAGAAACAAACGAAAAACACAGTACAGATTATCAATACATGCCCACAAGGTGCGATTTAGCAGCATACGTCAGACAATGTATAAAAGGGTCGACTTTGCAGTCTGCAAAATCCTAAGTACACCAAAACCAAGAAAACCACACCATTCACACTCACACACACTCAATCACATAGCACATACGACCTCACATCAGCAGTATAATTCCAAAACCCCATATACCATAGAGTTTTATATAAATTGAATTCTATCCATTTTATATAGACATTTACCAAGTAGTGATTGTTGAATCACGTTAGCCTACCTCTCACTGAGAGAGCTGTGAAGATAAGACATCCCCCCAGAAGTCCTCCGACACATCCAGCCATGGTTGCCATATTTTAGTGAACTTCTTAGGACATGCCCCGCTTTTATATATCAATTTGAATTTGGGGAGAACCCCATGAACAATGCGGAAAAAAGCGTGGGCCGAAAGGGGGCCCATGTTCCTTCCAATGTAGTAAAATGGTTTTATGTGCAAAAAATAACAAAATACTTAGCAGAGTCCTGGGATGAGTACGAGGAACATGGTCGTTCAGCACCCCTAAGGGTCCAACTTCCAGGGTATGAGGTATCGTTAGGTGCAATTTGTGGTTGAAAAAGGCAAACAGTTCTTTCCAAAAGGTTGAAAGTCCACAACATGTCCAAAACATATGAAAGAAGTCAGCAGCAATTGTGTTACATCTAGTACATGCAGTATCTCGGCCCTGACCCATTTTAACCAACCTAGCTGGTGTATAGTGGTGTATAGTGCAGTTGATGTATAAACTTAAACTGTACCAAAAGATCTGCAGTGCTAATGATATCTTGGAAACATATCTCTGTTGCCTCTTTCCAATCCTCCTCAGAAAGCTCAGGCATAAACCTCAGCCATTTACGCTGAGAATTCTGGAAGGGATCCGATCCCATCACCTGAAGACGTCCCTAGAAGGTCGTCACTTGCTTGGCAATTTCTGGGAATGACAGTAGGTCTTCAATAGAAGATTCCATGAGCTCTATGGTCAACTGTGCACGGTGCGCGTGTCGCAGTAAAAGATATTTGAAGAATAGAGTGTTTCGAAAGATAGTAAAGTATTCTCCTCGACTATATGGGAGATATGTGTGATTCCAAAACGGGCCCACCACGATGAGTCCTGATGACCAAAGAGCTCAGGAAAAGGAGTCTGTGGCGAGACACCGATGGGGACTGTGTCAGCGCCCCCCCCCCCCCCCTCTCCCTCCAGGCCCTAAAATCTGGAGCCACCAGACCTCCTTGATCTATGCAACTCATCCCGTAGTGAGGTAGGAGGTTCAAATAGGGTCAATAGGAAGGCTGTGGCAGGCGTTTGGGGGTCAGAGTGCAGCCAGTCATGAATATATGTGAGTTGGGGGGCGAGGAAATAATGTCTTAAGTTCGGGTAAGCCAGGCCACCCACGGCCTTTGCTGCTTGTAAGGAGGACTTGGCTATACGAGGTTGGCAGCCATTCCATATAAAGGCGGAAAGGGCAGAGTAAAGTTTTGCAAAAAAAATGTTGTGAGGAAAACCGGGGACGCTCTAAAGCAATAAAGCCATTTCTGTAGAAAAATGTATTTTAAATATATTTATGCGGCCAATTAAATTAAGGGGCAATGACGACTAGGTATGGAATTTATCCGTCATTTGGTGAACTATAGGAGCATATCCAGAGAGGTCAGCTTGTATCTGAATACCCAAGTACTTGAAGGAAGAAGTTAATTGGATTTGTGACCTCTATAGATAGTCAATGGGAGAGGGGACAGTCTGAGACTTTTCCCAGCCCACCTGAAGCCCCGAGACCGCACCAAACTCCTCCACAACCTGTAGTATTTTAGTAAAAGAGCTCTCTCTACCGTCCAAGTAAACAAGGGCATCATCCGCGTAGAGCGAGATATTCTCTTCCAGTGGGCCTGATCGGATGCCCCCAATCTCAGGCGTCTGCCGTACCACCAGAGCCAGTGGCTCAATGGCCAATGCGAACAGAAGTGGAGAGAGGGGGCACCCCTGCCTGGTACCCCTCTTCAGAGAGAATGGTCCAGAGATATCCTTGTTCGTTCTGACTCTAGCTTTCGGGTCTGCGTATAATAAGCAAGCCTATTTAATAAAGTAAGGACCAAAACCCATCCGTGCCATAGCTTCCCATAGAAAGGACCAGCCTACAGTGTCAAAGGCTTTTAATATATCCAATGAGAGGACCAATCCACTGTGCCTCGCGCGTGCTGCATCATGGATGTGCAAGTACAATCTATGAATATTATCGAATGTGCTCCTGCCAGGCATAAAACCGGATTGGTCCAGCGGTATGAGGGATAGGATGACTGTCTGAAGTCTAAGGGCGAGTATCTTTGCTAGAATTTTTGCATCATTGTTTAAAAATGAAATGGGACGGTAGGACCCACATTTCAGCTTATCTTTACCAGGTTTGGAAATAATGACAATGAGTGCTTCATTCATAGAGTCAGGAAGTTTCCCCAGCCTAAGGGAGTCTTGGAAAGTCTTGAGGAGCTTGGGAGCCAGCTCCTCTATATGTGCCTTATACCATTCCGATGGAAGGCCATCTAGGCCCGGAGTTTTATTGGAAGGTAATAAGTGTATGGCGGTAGTGACTTCCTCCAGCATAATGGGTTTATATAGGAGAGATTGCTGAGAGTTAGTGAGTGCCAGGAGGTCAAGGGATTCAAAGAAGCCCATAAAGTCTGATTCTAAAGGGGGAGCAGTCTCCATGTACAATGTGGCATAGAAATCTGCAAAGGTTTGGTTAATAGTCAGTGCGTAAGTTGTAGTCGACCCGTCTGGGAGTTGAATTGTGAGAATCGAGGCATCCAGAGAGTCTGCTTGGAGCCAACACTAGATGTGTTGCTAGTGGTGGCTTTGGGACATCACAGAGCTTTCAAAGTAACAGGAATTCTGTTTGTGACACCAAAAAGTATTTTAGATGAGCGTATTTTGTATAGGAATTGTCTATGCACAGATTGGAAACATTACTCATTTTAACCTTTTTCCCCCCATGCTCATGAATGCGAGTAGAGAGGTATAGCTGCTGTTTCTTGGTCAAATCTACCATGTGAAGCTGTAGCGCCCTATGAGCGTCTGTCAGCATGCCTCGAGTCTCAGAGGAGGGAGCACCCGCATGACTGGCGTGGGCCTCTTCCAAGGCTTTTTGAAGCTCTTCCTGCGTCACCAGCCCAGCAGACCTGTAGCTCTTAATTTGTGATATGTAGGAACCGCTGAACACAGCCTTAAAGGAGTCCCAGACAGAGCCCACCGCAGCCGAGTCCACATTGAGAGACCAGTAGTTGGCCATGTCAGTCGGGATGGCCTAAGAGCTCTCTGGCGTAGAAATCCAGAGAGGACTGAGTCTCCAGGTCCGGAACGACGGCCTATGTCCTACAGTCAAACCCACCTGTATCATAGAGTGATCAATCTCCGTCTGGGAGAGATACGAAATTGACCAGATGTGGGGTAAAAAATCCCCAGTGGCCAGGGCATAGTCAATACTGGAGAGGGCCGCATAGGACCTAGACTGGCAGGAGTACACTTTGACACTGGGATATTTTCAGTGCCATAGATCTACATATCCATACAAGTTGCACCACGCACAAAACAGCTTGGACTCACATTTCAAGGGTTGCAGGACCGAGTTAAAATCCCCAAGGATAAGCATAGGGCAAATAGGTAAGGTGGCAAAATGGACACTGAGTTCAGAGAACACTGCAGCCGTGACCGGTGGAGGAAGATAAACTGTGACCAAAATGAGGGGGTTCCATGCACTGACACTTGTAGGATAACATACTGCCCCTTAGAATCAAGGATGACTTGGTGATACACAAAAGGTAACCCCTTACAGATTAGGATTGCAACCCCCCGGGCAAAGTTGGAATAGGTAGATTGATAGTGATTGGCCACCCAGTGATTTTTGAGGGCCATCACTTTGGAACCCATGAGATGTGTTTCTTGGAGGCACAGGATATGGGGTTTACTATGTTTCAGGGCCTCAAAAACCGATGCTCTCTTGAATTTAGAATTCAGCCCGTGGACATTCTAAGAACAAACATTTACCTCAGTCATGGGACTGATGTTGAAAGTAGTAGGTCTAAGAGGGGGGGAAGGGAGTAGGGGGCCCCAGATAGCTCCCCATCCCCGGTCCCAGCCACAGAAGAAGATAAGGGTCGCAGTGCTAAACACACAAACATCCATACATACAGCAATACAACTATGTACAATAACATATTCATTACCCAATGAGAGCAACAGTTCCCCTGCCCAGATCCAAAAAAGAGGAGTGGGCATATCCCCCAAACTTGTACCATGCATGGGGCGCATGGCCTGCAACAGGAAGCAGGAAAAATTTCAGAACAGAAATAGTCAGTGTGAAAAAACAGTAGTTCCAAAAAACAAAAAAGGGGGAGTAGGGTGAACCCCAAGGCAGCTCAGACACGGTCGAGGACCGAAGCCAGACCCTCTCCCTCCAGAGGCAAGTATGATCAGCCATATTCAGCACATATTGGAGCAACTGAGTAAAGTTTCAATGGTGAAAAACAAGGGTTGAATCCAAGAAAAAAAAAAAACAGGAGGGAGGAAACTTAAATTTTAGCAGCAGTACCAGCAAAATGTGGGGGTCAGCATCAGGCAGGGGGCTTGAGAGGACGGGGTATTGATTCCCACCATGACACTGTGTTTCTTCTTCTCTCGCTCCGACGGACCGAAAAAAAAAAAAAAAGCCTCACGCCACCTACGATCTGCCTCCATGGGAGGCACCCGCCGTAATGACCGGCCTGTCAGGTGACAGCTCTTTTGTAACTGAGGGCGTGGGGCCACACGATGATGTCACTGGGTGACCCCGCCCCCTCTGACACACGGGGACATCCCTATGGCTTTCCCATAGCGTCAGAGGGGGCGGGGCCACCCAGTTACGTAACTGAGTGACCCTGCCCCCTTTTACGCTACGGGAAAGCCATAGGGATGTCCCCATGCATCAGAGGGGGGCGGACCGGGTGGCTCCGCCCCCTCTGATGCTACGGTGAAGCCATAGGGATGTCCCTGTGCGTCAGGAAGGGGAGGCCGCTCTCTCGTCCCCCCCTCTTTTCCTGCGACCTGCCAGGTTGCGTGCTTGAATAAGGGTCTGGTATGGATTTTTGGGGGACCCCCAAGCCTTTTTTTTTATATTGTCGCGGGGTTCCCCTTAATACCCATACCAGACCTGAGGGGCCTGGTATGGATTTTGAGGGGGACCCCCACGCATTTTATTTTTTTAATTTCGGTTCTGGGTTCCCCTTAATATTCATACCGATGGGTCTGGTAATGGATTATGGGGGAATCCCATGCCATTTTTTTTCAATTACTTTTATGAGTATTGCCGGGACCGGCAATTCATTATAGCCGCGAGTACTTTTAAATGCCTTTTTTTCCTTTAGAAATTTAATTTTGCTCTCGGACTGTTCTAAACACGGGAAACATGCACCACTTTACAGGCATACTATTGACACCCCCCAGGTATGAAATTTAGAGGAATATTTCACTTTTATTGTTTCACTTTAAGCATTATTAAAATCACTGCTCCCGAAAAAAAGTTAGTTTTTAAAACTTTTTTTTGCATTGATACATGTCCCCTGGGGCAGGACCCAAGTCCCCAAACACTTTTTAAGACAATAACTTGCATATAAGACTTTAAAATGAGCACTTTTGATTTTTCATGTTCGTTCCCAATAATTCCCAAACTTTGACAGGTAAGGTAAGACTGTACCATTGCTGTGTACATGGACCCCATAAAGTAAAGTTTGTGCAAGTGTTTATTTGTTGCACACACTGGTTATACAATTTAATGTACTGTTTCTGTTCTCTTAAGTGCGTACGCATCATTGCAAAAATACTACACTTCAAGTAAAAGTAGATGCTTATATCTCAATCTAGAAGTCTTATCAAATGCAGCCTGCTATTTTTAATAAACAGACTTACCAGAAATTGCTTCCGTTGCTTTGTGACACCTCTAGATAGAAACATAATATACTTCTAACACAATGAATATCTTGCAAAATTTTCCTCATAAGACTTACAACTGGCAGGGTCATGTACATATATTACAAGGCTGTCACCATCTCTTTCTTGAAACAGGGAGTCTGCCAATGAAGTAAAATATTTTTCAACAATCATAAATTCAATCTTTACAAGGTTCCAAGGTGGAGGGCAAACGGACGAACATCAATTACCAGTCCATCGATCAATAGGTTCTCTCACAACCTAACTGCAATTGAACAGGCATCGGACATGATGTCACCACGGTGCCGCAAGCTGTGTCTACGCTACGTTAGGCGCAGCTTGCGGCACTGCAGTGACATCATGTCCGATGCCCGTTCAATTGCAGTTAGGTTGTGAGAGAACCTATTGATCAATGGACTGGTAATGGATGTTCATCCGTTTGCCCTCCACCTTGGAACCGTGTAAAGATTAATTTTATGATTGGAACTCTGTAAAGATTTTAATGAATTAAACAAGACGTGCTTTACTATGCAGGCTCTTTCTCCATATGTTTGTGCCTGAAAACACCCCAGGAAGGATCATACCCAGGAGTTTGAGTTTTCATCACCCCACTCACCATACTAAGCCTACCTGACCCGCAACGCAGTACTGCTTGAGGGTCCATTAGATCTGGTGAGTTCAACCATAAGGGGGGGGTGGATCCCGTATGCCCCTGTTTACAGCATCATATTTTTTTTTAGCATAGCAGCACTTTTGAAAGGAACTTGGGAAAGGAACTTATCAACTGAGAATTGCTATATGTTTATGTGCATGTCTTTTTTGGATTTTCACTGGTCACATGCTTAATATTGATTTGCACTATTTCTAACACAGCAGCACCTGTGGAAGGCACCTAGGAAGGGAATCTTCCAGCTAGAAGTTTATGTTTTTCACTGACTACATGCTTGATATATTTTTTGTATTTTTGGATTAATTTTGCACTTTATTTTGTATGCAGTATAGTTGCACTTTATTGTATTTATTCAGGCTGTCAGCGCTGTGGTACTCATACCCTTTTTTCCATGGTCTCTCTGTGGCTGTGTGGGTTTTCTCTGGGTACTCTGGTTCCTTCTCACACTCCAAAAAACATTGTGGTAGGTTAATTGGCTCCTGTCTAAGGTGGCACCAATATGTGTATGAATGTGAGGACCTAATATTGTAAGCTCCTTGAGGGCAGGGACGGATGTGAATGCACAATATATATAAGCGCTGCCTAAATGGATGGCGCTATAAAAGCATCTATAATAAATAAACAAACAAGGGGAGAGGAGCTCGAAACCTAGCTTTTTTTATTTTTTTGGTGTATTCAAGAATTTAATTGAAGCACAGGATGCCAAATTCCAGAATAATGCACCCCTTCATAGTACATGCACTTATTCTCATGAAATTTGTGATCCCCAGTGGACCTCAGGAAAAGGCCCAGTGATATTATCCTTGCCTAGGTGATCCCTACCCAGATAGCAAGGATAACAAATTTGTGGCAGTTTTGAATTGTAAGTCTGTTAACTTGCTGCACATTTTCACTGGCAAGTTGTACACTTGCAGAGCACTTGAGGCACAAGTTCTAGTTGATACTTTTCCAATTTGTAGCAAATTTGCATGGCAAGAGCAAAGTTGTACTGGTGAGTCTAGAGTAAATGCTCTGCAGGTCTACAGCAAACAAATATAGCCACAGTGACCCCTGTGGTGGGATGACTATTGTACAATATAACCAAACCAGAACTTGCAGCATACTTGCAGAATAGAGAAATTGGGGAGGAGGTAGGCGTATAATGTACCTGGTCTGTCCAATCAAAATATTAACAGCAGAAAAAAACTTGGTTCACACCAGTGCGGTGCGAATTTAATGTCCGGCGTAACTGCGTAAACGTCAGTTGTTCAGCGGTTTGTCAGCGTTTTAGCTGCGGATCAGTGAGCAGGGAGA
Source organism: Lithobates sylvaticus (assembly GCA_028564925.1). Lineage (NCBI taxonomy): Eukaryota > Metazoa > Chordata > Amphibia > Anura > Ranidae > Lithobates > Lithobates sylvaticus. The sequence goes on along the minus strand of CM053030.1, from coordinate 122,535,056 downwards.
GGGGAGGGGGAGGTGTAGTGAGGAGAAGGAAAGAATTTGTGTTCAGAACGGAATGCATCTGCGAATCAGATGCGTGCCTATAGAAGATAATGGGCCTGAATTCACACCTGAGCCGTACCGCGCTGTCCAAAAAACGCACACGTTTTTTCTGCAATGCGCAGTGCGCATGCACCGCAGATATGTGAACAAGCCTCATTAAAATCAATGTATTTTGAAATGTCCTGCAAATTCGCTGCGTGGTAAGCCGCATCTAATTCGCATAGGTGTGAACGGGGGCTCAAAGACAGACCAAGTATGTAGGTAAAATAGATCAAATTTATTACAAAAATGATTTAATAAAAACAATAACATCATAAAAAAGGTACATCAATACAAGAATGTTTTATTCTAAATATAATTTTGAAACCCAAAGAGATGTACAGCAAGCTTCCCCTAGAGGTAGGTGGGCTAGCAAAGTTGCATACTGGCTAAAACACCTGAAATATTTCAGACTTATATTGGTCCTTCATCTGAGGTTTCTATACCCAAGGTTTCTATACCATTTGGGTCTTGAGAATTCTACAATATAAGTGTATAATAAAGAAGTTAATAAAACATGTTTCAAAGTTACAAATGAGTATGCATATGGTTTCACAGATACTTGATACCGAAATGAAGCCTGTACTTACAAAAAGTGCATAGGCAAGTGGAATAGTCGGCCAGGACCCTAGATGGTCATATGCCCACAGGCCGCACAACATAGCCGGAAGGGCCCAAGATGGAATGGGGGGGAGTGTGAACACCAAAAATGAAGGCAACGGATGTCTCAACTGCGAAGGGAACAACTGTTTCAGCCTATTAGTGACCAGCAGTCAGAAGGATGGTGCTCGTTGGGGCACAATGTAATGATGTATGCTGTAGATATGGGAATAAAAGGTATGTTGTTAGTGGTATGTCCATTGATTGGTCCTTGAAATGAATGTATAATTATATGTATCATTAAAAGTATCAACAAAGTGCCAGTCATGTGTGGTCAGTACCACACAGATAGCACTGTGAATAGAAATGTTCAATTGTTTAAGCAAAGACTAACGGCATACTTTGTCTTTTTGTTTGAAAGCCAGCGAGTGGTGTGTGTCCTTCCGGCAATCCCCAGGCCTCACAAATGGAGCCTGGGATGCCAGTATATATAGAACCTTAATTGTTCAAATCACCTTGAACGCGATTGGAAACAGCTGGTCAGAGAAGGAGAAGACCACGGTGCCAGGTATTGGCGTCAGGGGTCCATCATGGGATGCAGAATGTTTGCAAAGAAAATTGATTTGGAGTGTTGCAATGCAGACTTTCTGCAATTGTGCAAAAAACATTTGAAGCCTGGCAAGTCTAGCAATAGATTAGCAAGTCATTTTCAAACTTGCACCACAATTAGTTGCTATCTCGGTAGTTGACTATTTTTTACTTGTTCCTTTTTACAATTATTTTTTTTTTCTTAAAACATAGTGTTTTGTATTAATGGTGGGGAGCTAACAAGCAGATATTTGCGTTTTCATGTACAAGGCTCTTTTCACAAAGTCAAGACACCAGGATAAGTCTTCTTAGTTACTCTTGGTGGGCGCAGGAATGGGCCCTGATGTGAGTTATTAGATCAAAATTTGTAATTGCAAGCACCTGGTGAACAGTGCAGAAAAATTGGGCCTTTGGTACTCTTGGTGGGCGCAGGAATGGGCCCTGCTGTGAACTATTAGATCAAGATTTGTAATTACCCGCCCCTGTTAAACAGGGGCCTGAAAAATTGTGCCTTAGGCACTGGTGCTGGTGCCACAACACTGCAACCCCTCACAGAGACTGTACTTGGAGCACAGCAGTCACACGTGTTGCGAAGCATAAAAAATTGTAAGTACACGCCCCTGTTAAACAGGGGCTGAAAAAATTGTGCCTTAGGCACTGGTGCTGGTGCCACAACACTGCAACCCGGCCCTCACAGATACTGTACTTGGAGCACAGCAGTCACACGTGTTGCGAAGCATTTTTTTAAAAAATTGTAAGTACAGCCCCCTGTTAAACAGGGGCTGAAAAAATGTGCCTTAGGCACTGGTGCTGGTGCCACAACACTGCAACCCGGCCCTCACAGATACTGTACTTGGAGCACAGCAGTCACACGTGTTTCGAAGCATTTTTTTAAAAAATTGTAAGTACACGCCCCTGTTAAACAGGGGCTGAAAAATTGTGCCTTAGGCACTGGTGCCACAACACTGTACTTGGAGCACAGCAGTCACACGTGTTGCGAAGCATTTTTTTAAAAAATTGTAAGTACACGCCCCTGTTAAACAGGGGCTGAAAAATTGTGCCTTAGGCACTGGTGCCACAACACTGCAACACGGCCCTCACAGAGACTGTACTTGGAGCACAGCAGTCACACGTGTTGCGAAGCATTTTTTTTTAAAAATTGTAAGTACACGCCCCTGTTAAACAGGGGCTGAAAAATTGTGCCTTAGCACTGGTGCTGGTGCCACAACACTGCAACACGCCCTCACAGAGACTGTACTTGGAGCACAGCAGTCACACGTGTTGCGAAGCATTTTTTTTTAAAAATTGTAAGTACACGCCCCTGTTAAACAGGGGGCTGAAAAATTGTGCCTTAGGCACTGGTGCTGGTGCCACAACACTGCAACACGGCCCTCACAGAGACTGTACTTGGAGCACAGCAGTCACACGTTTTGCGAAGCATTTTTTTTAAAATTGTAAGTAAACGCCCCTGTAAAACAGGGGCTGAAAAATTGTGCCTTAGGCACTGGTGTGGTGGCATGGATCATTGAGGAGGAGAAGAGGATAGTCAGTGAACATAAGAGGACAGTCACTCAGCATCAGCATAGGCAGTCTTGAAGGGATGTGACATTAAAAATTATTCGGTTATATCCGCCTCAGTGCCTGGTAGCTGGTGGTGATCCAAGACTGATTCATTTTGATGAAGGTCAGTCGATCAACCGAGGCGGTGGACAGGCGCACCCTATGATCAGTCACAAATCCTCCAGCAGCACTGAATGTGCGTTCGGAAAGAACGCTGGAGGCAGGACAGGCCAGTAGCTCAATTGCATACTGTGCAAGCTCTGGCCAGTGATCCATCCTCAGGACCCAGTAAGCCAGAGGATTTTCGGTGGGAAAGGTGTCCAAGTCTGACCTTGCCCCAAGGTATTCCTGCACCATGTATATCAGACGCTGGCGATGGTTGCTGGAACCGATCATACCTTGGGGCTGCGGACTAAAAAATTGTCTGAACGCATCGGTCAGACGTCCACCTTCCCCACCGCTCCTTCTGCCACTGACCGAAGCCTCAGCAACTCGTCGCCCAGGACCAGGAGTTTGTAGCCTCCCAGTTTCTGGAACGCGTTGCACAGACCTTTCTGCAAGCCTCCCTGAGATGTCTCATCCTCTGCTCCCTCTGCGACGGCAAGATAAGGTCCGCAACCTTACCCTTGTAACGCGGATCAAGGAGAGTGGCCAGCCAGTAATGGTCCCTCTCCTTGATCCGAAGAACACGAGGATCCTTCCGCAGGCTTTGCAGGATCAGGGAGGCCATGCAGCGTAGGTAGCTGAGGCATTCGGTCCGGTCTTCTGGGTCACTGAGGATGACATGATCGCCAGCCACCTCCTCCCAGCCACGTACAAGTCCACTGGCTTGTTGGGACTGTACATCATCCCTAAAAGACTGCTGCTGATGATGCTGAGTGCCAGGCTCCACCTCCATGCTCACACAATCCTCCTCCTCCTCCTCCTCCTCCTCCTCCTCATCCTCTTCCTGTGTGATGGGTGGACAGAAGGAACACTGTCCGGATAAAGGGGGCCTTGAGAGGCAGGAAGTCCTCCTCTTCCTGCCTCTGTTCTGCCTCAAGTGCCCTGTCCATGATCCCACGCAGCGTATGCTCCAACAGGTGGACAAGAGGGACAGTGTCACTGATGCATGCACTGTCACTGCTCACCATCCTCGTGGCCTCCTCAAATGGTGAGAGGACAGTGCATGCATCCCTGATCATGCTCCACTGACGTGGGGAAAAAAAACCAAGCTCCCCTGACCCTGTCCTGGTGCCGTAGTCGCAAAGGTACTCATTGATGGCCCTCTGCTGCGTGTGCAGTCGCTGCAGCATGGCCAACGTTGAGTTCCACCTGGTGGGCATGTCAGATATTAGGCGGTTCTTGGGCAGGTTCAGCTCCTTTTGCAGCTCAGTCAGCCGAGCACTGGCATTATAAGATCGGCGGAAATGCACACAGACTTTCCTGGCCTGCCTCAGGACATCCTGTAAGCCTGGGAACCTGCCCAAGAACCGCTGCACCACCAGTTGAGGACGTGAGCCATGCAGGGCACATGGGTGAGCTGCCCCTGTCGCAGGGCGGAGAGGAGGTTGGTGCCATTGTCAGAAACGACCATTCCTGGCTTAAGCTGACGTGGCGTCAACCACCTCTCGGCCTGCCCCTGCAGAGCTGCCAGAACCTCTGGCCCAGTGTGGCTCCTGTCCCCAAACACACCAGCGCAAGCACGGCATGGCATCTTTTTGCCTGCGTACTTGCGTAGCCCTTGTACGCCTACGGAGCACCGCTGGTTCCAAGTACAGAGCACTGGAGGAAGAAGAAGAGGAGGGGGTGGAGGAGAGAGGTGTGTCACAACCAGTAGCAGTAGTCGCGTTTTGGAGGCGTGGTGGCGGAACAACCTCCAACACTACTGCACCTTGTCCTGCATCCCTCCCAGCTGCCAATAGAGTGACCCAATGGGCCGTGAAAGAAAGGTACCGTCCCTGTCCATGCCTGCTGGACCATGAGTCAGCGGTAATATGCACCTTACCGCTGACCGCCCTGTCCAGCGAGGCATGGACATTGCCCTCCACATGCCGTAGAGAGACGGAATCGCCTTCCGCGAGAAAAAGTGGCGTTTGGGAACCTGCCACTGAGGAACCGCACATTGAACAAACTCACGGAAGGGGGCCGAGTCTACCAACTGAAAAGGCAGCAGTTGAAGTGCTAGCAATTTAGCAAGGCTAGCATTCAACCGCTGGGCATGTGGATGGCTGGGAGTGTACTTCTTTCTACGGTCCAGCAGCTGGGGCAGGGAAATTTGCCTGCTGCATTCGGACGTCGGTGTACTGCAAGTACTTGGTTGTGACACACCGAATTCTACACCTTCAGTCCTCTCAGAGCAGCTTTCAGAGAGGACTGAAGGTGTAGTGGGGATGGAGATCCCAGCTGAGGAGGAGCAAGGAGAGGTCCGCTTAGTTCTTTGGTGTGGGTCTTTTATGTGTGCCTGCCAACGAGCTGCATGGCAGGTCGCCATATGTCTGGTCATGCTTGTGGTGCCCAAGCGGCTGATGTTTTGGCCACGCGAGATACGCTTGAGACAAATATTGCAAATAGCAGTGGTGCGATCTGCTGCACTCGTCTCAAAAAAGGCCCACACCAAAGAACTTTTCTGATAACGTGCAGAGGCAGCGCCCTGCACAGGCGGAGCTCTGCGGTGTTGTACAGTTGCTGTGCTGGCCTCTACCTGGCCTCCAGGGGCATCCTGCCTCGTTGGACATGTGACGCCGCATCCTCCTCCTCCTCGTCCTCCTCCTCATCCTCTCTCCCTTGAGGCACCCACGTGGAGTCAGTGACCTCATCATCCCCTCCCTCTTCACCACTAGAGCAAACCTGGCAGTAAAGCTGCAGCTGGTGGAACTGTACTGCCAGATTCCTCAAGCTGGGTATCGTCATCCGAGCCTTCGAATCGTTGGGCATCCTCCTGGAGCATGTACCCAACACTGTGCTCAAAGAGTTCGGGGACTCCTCAGGAGGACATGGTGGGTCTAGGGAAGGGGTGGCTGATGATGCTCTGTCAGTACCCTGAGCCTGGGTGAGAGAGGATGAGGAGGATGAGGAGGGCTTGGTCATCCATTCTACCAAGCCTTCAGCATGATGCGGCTCCACATGTCCAGCTGCCGAAAACAAAGACGCGCGTGTCCCATGGCCACGTGCTGATGACGATGCACGACCACGTCCACGTCCACGGCCACGTCCACTAGAAACAGAGCCTGCCTGCCCTGTGTTCTTGGCTCTGCACGCTCTGCCTCCCCTTGGCGGTCTTCCAGCCATTGTAGTCGGTAGTCCTGTGGGTGCTGCTGAGAAGAAAATATAGCTCTGTCTTATGCCACTAAAACAGTCCTATGGGTGCTTCTGCAAATAAAATAGAGGAGGTCTGTGTAAAGCCACTAACAAACTAGAAGTCCTGTGGGTGCAGCTGAGAAGAGCATATAGGAGCTCTGTGTGATGCCAGTAACACACTAGAATTCCTATGGGTGGCTCTGCAAAGAAAATAGAGGAGCTCTGGGTGATGCCAATAACACACTAGAAGTCATGTGGGTGCTTATGCAATGAAAATAGAGGAGCTATGTGTGATGCCACTACCACACTAGATGTCCTGTGGGTGCTTCTGCATAGAAAATAGAGGAGCTCTGCAAGTCCTATAGGTTCTTCTGGGAACAAACTATAGCTCTGTGTGTGTATAATGTCTTCTTATTTTCAAAACAGTCCAGTAGAATCCAAATAAAAACAAGAAATGGTCCAATAAAAGTTATAAAAAAACATACTTTTTGAGGTAGGCAGTAAACATTCTTAATCATTCTTAATAATATTTATGTTGACTGCCAGTTCTGGCCTGCAGCTCATGGTTTGGAGTTATGAATAGAAACAGCAAACGCATTACCTGATATACTAATGATGACTAGTGGGTATATGTACATATACCAAACAGTATGTAATATTACAATCACATATTAAACAGAATGCAGAAACAGAATGCAAGTAAATTTCACACTGAAACTTAGTTTGAGAAACATGTGAAATTTAAAATCTATACTTACTGAAATATACAACAATGTCCAAAAAATTTTAATAAGGAATTCTAGCACATTTCTGACTGATTTTTAGTAAGTTAGACAAGATATATGGGGGCTATGCCTGTTTGCTGAGATAAACACGGTATGTAATGCAAGGGTAAAAAATGAGGATACATTTCTCTTTGCCTTCAGAGGAAAAACAGGATTGATGTAATTAAAAAACAAAGAACATTATAACAAGAACTTTGGCCATTCTTTATCTCAATGAGAGTTATGATTCTTTTCTAGATAGTGGATTTTTATGATAAAATATTAGTAAAAGCTGCTACGGTACATATTATTGTTATCGCACTACAGAAGTGAGCCACTCATTAAAACTGCATTACTACATGAAGACCATGGTAATGCAAAGTTTATTAGCCCATTGATGAAGCTGAGGGTTCTTTTTGAAACATGTTGGCTAAACACAAAAAATGGCATCACACCATTTTTGGTTCCTTCCCCTACACCAAGCTAAATGCTTTTCAGGCATTTTTGTGGATATTTTTATTGTGGCTATTGGTATTTACACTGTAGTATTTCCTTTTGGAGGGATATATTTATTGGTATTGTACAGTATGTCTTCTTTTCTTTATGACCCTCCTTGTGGTGTCTCAATGCATGGGTAATGACAGATACATTGTCTGTTTATACTTTTTTGATAACGATGTTTCCCCATTTTCTCCCCATTTTCTCTCCACTGCTCTCACTTTTTGGTCTTTTTTATTTATTTATTTACTTATCAGGCTCACCAATAGGCCTCTGTTACAATTTGTAATTTTTCTTTACCAGGATCCTCTGCCTTGTCACCTTTTGAAAATGAATAGTATGACTGCAGTCCCAGTTAGTTAAAATAATTTATACAGTTTGGTCACCGGCCCACCCCAGCCTACGGATTGGACAAAGCACACTTTTGAGTTCTTCCATCTGTTCTTCCTCCTGTAAGCATGTTAAGTAGGGGATGCAGACAGCACTGTGCAACGAACTATAGATGTGACTGGCTCAAAGTTTGGCACTTCCACCTCCCAGTTTGAGGGGCCAATCATACTAGTGCACTACAGTAATCTGTGTGTGGTATACTATGGTATCATTAATTAAATAATTAAAGAATGCCACCACAACACACTTTCCTGACCAAAATGTGCTATAGTGCATTCCAAAGTGCAGTAGCACATTACTATGCCATGCAGTGCAATTGTCAGAATGGGCATGCCAGTAGATAAGATAACTCCTCTGGACGGACTTCTGTGCACAGGCTAAAACATATTCCCTTTCGTGCTCGCAGGAATTGGGCCCCGGCTAATGCATATGAGCATGCACGTGACAGATGCTGGCGCCTAACGGGCTATTTAAACTCAGCCAGTGCTCAGGATCAGTGCTGCTTTGTCTTCAGCCTCCTTTGTGACCCGTGATCCTGCTACCAGTTGCTGACCTGGCTTGTCTTGATCACTCTCTGAATTCCACCTGCATCGACCTCGGGTTGTCCCCTGACCTCGGTTTCTCTCTGCTCCTTTGGCTCTTGCTTCACTGATTGGTTCCAGACCCGTCTTTTTTCCTGACCATGCTCCTGTCTGTGCCCTGTACCTGATCCATCCAGTCTGTGAATGACCCAGCCTGCCTGACTCTGCTACTTTGTCTGCTGTCACCAGTACCAGCGGCCTGCCTGCCTACTCGCTGAAGCCATCTGATGACTTTTCCTCCCCAGTGTGGACACCTGCCCTGCTGCCAGCAAGACTGACAGGCAATCGTGCCACTCTGTACTCCTGCGTCTCCTGTCTACACTGTCAGGGGACCAGAGTCAGAGGTGTAGGAGAGGCCTTCCTCATTATATCAGGCTCTGCTACCAGGTACGTGATTGCAATGTATTGGCTGCCCATTCAAATAAATGGGTTGCCTCAACGCAATACACATTACCAGCCATTAATGCAAGTGTGTTGAATGCACCACAGCGGACCATCTTAGTGTGAATAAGGCTTGAATGCTGCTTTACAAAAGATTAGAAAAAGCTGATATCCAAACAGATTCAGGGATATGTGGCAGTTGGATGTAAAAACACATGTAATTATTTTTTTAGGAACTCGTAGCTAGATCAAAAAAAAATCATACCTCACTGTGATCAGTTCTATTTGCACCTAATATGTAAAAAATCAGTAACTATAGACTTTAGCATGGCTCAGTGTACAACAGTTAAAGATCACTAGATGGAAAACTTCACCGCCAAACAACCCATACTATTACATCTGATACCTAGCTCAACAATTCACAAAATGTATGCAGGACTTTATGCAAGACAGTGGTATCATGGAACCCTGCAAGGCTCTCTGTAAGAGTTTTATCTCTTGGCGGGAGGTATCAAGTATACCCCAATGAGAATTTGGCATTGATGGGTTATGATTCACCTGTCTTATAAACTCAATTACTTCCAATAGTGATATTCTATAACTGTCAGCCATAGCAATAATACCAAGCTTAATACATGATTTCCTAAAATTTAGACCCAAAACTCCTGAAATGGGCCTGATAAAATGGAATTCGTATGGACCTTGCAAAAAAAAGTCTTTATTGTTTCAGACTTTAATGACTTTTGACTTTTTTCCCGTAATCATGGTGCCAGCAGTGATTACAACCCTTTGCCTAGTGTGTCCCAAAGGATATTTCATTGCAAATCATAAAATTGCAGACAGGAAAAAAGAACTACAAAGGCACATGAGAATCTAGAGGCAACAGTAAACAATGGATTTTTTCATAAGTAATGTGCCTGTTTCATGCTGACATTCCACTGCCTAAAATGTACTGTATGTTCCATTGTATACATTTTATTTCATGTAAACTAATACAGATGGTAGACCACAGTTTCTGACACTCTTTTTCTTTTGATGATCTGATAAATTCTGTATGAGTGTGGACTGTTTTCCCCTTCTCATAATTATAACTGGTGATTACTCGCGTGTGAATATTTCAGGCAAAAGTGCAAAGGCTGTTGCGATACAAAAGCGTTTAAGAAAAAACAACAAATACAGTAACACTTATTCAGATCCACTTCCAAACAATAGGGCACAGTTAACAGTACATAGGTATACAGAACTAGAATTCTGTCCTTACGGACAGATATTTATGATACAGAACTAGAATTCTGTCCTTACGGACAGATATTTATGATAACCATGCCTTCCCTAAGCCTTTGGAAGCACTATTTCTCTTGCAATCACCCCACTAAATACTGGACCTCTCGTGTGTATGGGGCTTTATGATGGCTGGCAACAAAACAATTTCCTTACTGTATGTGGTATCTGAAATCTCCACTCACCCAGTTCCAAGGACTTCAACCTGCTACCAGCTGAGGGGTTGAGGTCCAACTGTCCCTGACTAATGGGTTCCTGTCCCAATCCTATTCACTTTTCACTGCAATGCATCTTGGTGGTACTTATCATGTTACTTATAGCACTTCTCTATCCAAAAAATGGCCATGTGACCAACTAGACACAGGCTCTCCCAAGTTGGTGCCCAGAGTCCATGGCTGGGGACACATTAGTCTTATGTCCCCAGAGAAATACAGGCAATGAGCATTTTTATGTGCATAGAGGCAGCTATGAATTTCCGCCAACATCAATGAAATTTAAATACCAAAACTAGACCTGTGAACCAAAGACATATACAGTGCAAAACCAATAAAAATGATATCAAAATATTTTGACACAAATAAGTGCATATACAGTAGCATTAGTATACGTGCAAACCCTATGAATGCCTATACTATCCCCCATCAAACACAGAAATTACATAAAAAGGGCAACAAACTACTTGTGCAGCTCATAAAAATGTTTAAATAAGTACTTAAAGTTATTCTAAAGGTTTTTTTAACCGTAATTAATTTCATGCATTAAAAGTCAAAAACCTTCTGTGTCACAGGATCCCCCTCCCCCACCCCCTTATACTGTCCTGAGCCTGTTTTCAAAAAGAGCCTTTGATTAAGTAAGGGATGAGGGATGATTTGCGTGAGGCGGGCAGGACCTGTGTGACAGGGGCCAGGCAGCATCTTATTGGGCTGACAGATCTACACTATGTATATGCACGCAGTGAACAGACAGTTGTATATGTCTCTGCGCATTGTGAGTGTTATGCCCCATACAAACAGTTTGAAATTCCGACCACAAAATCCGTCGAAATTTTTCCGACGGATTTTGTCCGGCACTGGTGTTGCATTCACACGGTCGGACAAAGTTGTCGGAAAATCTGATCGTTCTGAACGTGGTGACGTTCGTTGCGTACGACAGAACTACGTAGAGGCTAGTAGCCAATAGGTTTGGTCTCCTAATTTGATCTGAGCATGCGTGGCACTTTGTCCGTCGGAATTCTCTACACACGATCGGAAAAAGTCTGATCGAATTTTGTTGTCGGAAAAATTGAGAGCGGAAAAAGTCCGATGGAGCCCACATACGGTCGGACTTTCCGACAACATGGTCCGTTTGAACATTTTGTGTGTACGGGGCATTACTCCTTTTTATTCCTTTATTTAAAAGTCACTGGCAATACTACTATTGGATCTTCTTTGCATGTATCTCTCTGACCTTTTTAAGCACGAGCTGCGGAATATGGAGATGTGAGCTAGGTGCTGCTGACCAGTTGCCTATGTGATTTTGACAACCTTGATTATTTTAAGGGGTCCACCACATCAGATGAGGAGACACCCGATTGGGCATGTGGGTGATACGCTTTGAGTGAAGTCCGTGGTTTGAACATTTCTGCTACTGTGGAAGACTTACCTTTACTTGTGGCACATGAATTGTGGAGATGTTCCTTTTTTTTGTACACTTATAATCTAATTGGATGATATATGGGACTGTTTTCAAATTGTTTTACATTTTTCTGCACATGATTTGTGATGATTGTGTAATTTTAGAGCTTTGTTGTTTTTGTATGCACATTTGAGTCTGCATTTGGTAATTTATATTAACCACTTTCAGACCGGACCATTTTGCTGGCTTAAGACCAGACCACTTTTTGCGATTCGGCACTGCAACGTGGCTCCCAAACAAAATTGACGTCCTTTTTTCCCCACAAATAGAGCTTTCTTTTGGTGGTATTTGATCGCCCCTGCGGTTTTTATTTTTTGCACTATAAACAAAAAAACGACAATTTTGAAAAAAATGCATTATTTTTAACTTTTTGCTATAATAAATATCCCCCAAAAATATATAAAAAAAAACATTTTTTTTTCCTCAGTTTAGGCCGATACGGATTCTTCTACATATTTTTGGTAAAAAAAAATCACAATAAGCGATTATTGATTGGTTTGCGCAAAAGTTATAGCGTTTACAAAATAGGGGATAGTTTTATAGCATTTTTATTAATATATTTTTTTTTTTTACTAGTAATGGCGGCAATCAGCAATTTTTATTGTGACTGCGACATTATGGCGGACACATCGGACATTTTTGACACATTTTTGGGACCATTGTCATTTATACAGCAATCAGTGCTATTTAAATGCACTGATTCCTCTGTAAATTACACTGGCAGTGAAGGGGTTAACCAGGGGGTGACAGTGTAGGTGTTAAGTGTTACTAGGGGCATGTTACTAACTGTGGGGGAGCGTGGCTGTGTTTTAGTGAACACTGATCTCTGCTCCAATCACAGGGAGCAGAGATCAGTGTCATTAGTTAGCTAGGCAGAATGGGAAGATGCTGTTTACTTCCGCATCTCTCTGTTCAGCCTACCCGCGACTGGACTCATGGGGGTCCCGACCGGCGCCCTTTTGCCTGCCCGTGCCATTTTGCCGATGTACATCGTTGTGCGCCGGTCGGGAAGTGGTTAAGGAGTGCTTCAATGTTGGTAGGTATACATTTCCTGATATTAGTGTGGTGATTGCGCTTTCACGGCTTTTAATAATTTTTTTTTTTATGGTACTGTATTTTTTATTTATAATAGCGCAGGGTTTTTGTACTAAATTGCACTGTATATGTGTTACTTTGGTGCATAAGTAGGTTTGGTTTTGGTATTTGGATTTCATTGCTGTTGGGGGAATGCCTCTATACACTTACGGATTTCTATATCACATTTAAAGATGTAAGACCAGAAGGTTTGGCCCCTGGGCTAATTTTGTATGCTAATGAAAAATTTTATAAAAAAAGATTTTGCAAAAAAAAAAAAAAAAAAAAAAGGTATAAGACCAGTTGCTCTTTCTCTCCATTGCATTCAGTTTACACTGAACAAATGAGCATTTTTAGGATAGATTTAGTAATGGCAGCTCCCTTATTTCTTTAATGACAGGTTTCCTAATTCTCTTAATAGTGTTATGTCCAGTAATGATGAGCTGAACGTATCTGGTTTCGGTTGGAGCAGTGTTTAGCATACATGAGTAAAGTTCAGGTGCCAAATTCAAACCCAACGGAAGTCAATGGGAGCCAAATGTTAAAAATAATTTCTGGCCATTCTCTAGGGCAGTGATGGCGAACCTTGGCACCCCAGATGTTTTGGAACTACATTTCCCATGATGCTCAACTACACTGCAGAGTGCATGAGCATCATGGGAAATTAAGTTCCAAGACATCTGGGGTGGCAAGGTTCGCCATCACTGCTCTAGGCTAATAGGCTAGGGATTGTCAAACAAAGGGCATGGGAGGCTGGGTACTGCCCTGGGGGACATGTAGCAAATGAAAAATAAAATGGTGGATAGTAGTTATTTTAGTAACACCTAATGTGATACATTAAAATTGCAAAGCTCCATTACTGCTAGCCAACCAGCCTCTGCAGTTATACTGCGGCAGCTTGGCACGGCCGTGCAAATTCCCCATAGGTATATGTCGGCCCTTTAAGATGCTATTGCAGGCACGCGATCGCTTGTGACAGAACGAGAACGAGGATGTGTGTATGTTAACACACAAATCCTGATTCCATCAGGGGAAAGGAGACAGATCTTCTCCTCTTTAACCCCTTGATCGCCCCCTAATGTTAACCCCTTCGCTGCCAGTGACAATTATACAGTAATTAGTAGCTATTTTTAGCTCTGATCGCTGTATAAATGTCAGTGGTCCCAAAAAAGTGTCAAAAGTGTCTGATCTGCCTGCAGCAATGTCACAGTCCCAATAAAAATAGCAGTTCACCGCCATTACTAGTAAAAAAAATAAAACTAATAATAAAAATGACATGAATCTATCTCCTATTTTGTAGACGCTATAATATTTTGCGCAAATCAATCAATATACGCTTATTGTGATTTTTTTTTTACCAAAAATATGTAGAAGAATATATAATCGGCCTAAACTGATGAAGAAATTCTTTTTTTTTTTTTTTTTTTGTTTTGGGGGGATATTTATTATAGCAAAAAGCACAGTGCTGTTTATAGTGCAAAAAAAAAACTGCAGAGGTGATCAAAAACCAAAAGAAAGCTCTACTTGTGGGGAAAAAAATTTTGTTTGGGTACAACATCGCACGACTGCGCAATTTTCAGTTAAAGCGACGCAGTGCCGTATCACAGAAAACGGCCTGGTCAGGAAGGGGGCAAATCCTTACGGGGCTGAAGTAGTTAAATAACATGCCCTGCGGGTGCCTGACCAAGCCTTTGAAGTGTGATGCATCTGTGCAATGTATACAACCTACTACAGCAATTCTGACATTTAGGACCCATGAAGGCTGCCCATTCAGTTTAAAATTGAAACAAAAGGCAAAACGTGTGTATGGATAAAAAAAAAAAACATTATAAATACAGTTTTTCACCCTTTTTAAAGCTTCTCAGTGAATGGCTGTGCATGTGGGGGCACGTCAAGACAAGTCTGACCATTGGAGGAAAGCAGGCTGTGTTACCAGCACAGATAGAGAACTGACCACTGTGTGCTCTCCTGCTTAGTGTAGTCAGTTTTTAATAGAAAAGGAGAGGGGCTGGCGGGAACACCAGGGATTTCACACAAAGGAAGAAATACAAAGAGAACAGGACACTTTTTCATACAATGACATAGTACAGCAGGCACATATCAGGAATATGAAATGCTGGAGTAGCAAACACTTTAACCCTGAGGAGGGTACAGGTATGACATACAGCTCCACTGACGGCAGCCTGTCAAACTCTATAAGAGTGATGGTCCGAACTTGTGTTTGGACCACACCATAATTTCACCCATGATGACCAGGACTCGTACTGGCAATTTAAAATCCTGGACTTGCCATTAGCTAACTGAATCAAAAGTTCTTCAGCATTTGTGTACTGGAACATATTACAACCTTTGCTCTACCTTTCCTAAGAAGACATTGATGAAAGGTCCCCAAAGTTTTCTTAAACTAAAGAGTTAGAACCACTGACGGTGTCCCCATTAGGAGATTGATTTTACTTCCTGTTCCCTCTGCTTTTCTATTAAAAACTGACTACACTAAGCAGGAGAGCACACAGTGGTCAGTTCTCTAGCTGTGCTGGTAACACAGCCTGCTTGCTTTGACACTCAGCGTTTACTTCGTTTCCGGCCACTGTTGCCGGATGTGACGTCGCGCCCTCTCTGGTTCCCTGTAGTGCCGATTTGGAGCGCATTTCCGCTGCGCATGCGCCGCCGGCTGGACGTACACCGGAACGTGCACAGTGCGCGCCTTGGTTTTGGCGTGCACGCCAGTGGAACGCATGCCGTACTGCGCATGTGCGAGCGGGAACGCATGTCGTACTGCGCATGCGCAAGCGGGATTTTTTGCTCTTGGTGTTATTCAGAGCTTCCTGTCCAGTCCTTTTAGCGTTCTCTGCGCTTGTGCAGTGCAACTCAACAGCTGTTCAGTTTTATAATCAAGTCAGGCTGTCCTATTACAAGGCAGCCTGACTTGAGGATTACATTATTTATACCCAGCGTGCTTGCAGCATCAGCCATGCCTCTGATGATATCCGCCGGAGGAGTCGGAGTCTGGATCCGGTCTTCATCTGTCGTTTTGATCAAGTCTCACCTGCCATCTTTTGACCACATCGCTCATTTACAACTGGGTTCTGGTAAGCAGATCGAGATTACAAAAATTTGGATCGTTCCCCTTTTTTTGTTCATCTTGTGCACTGAACTTGGGTGGAATTTTTTCACATTATTATTTTTGTCGTTGGTCCGATTTTGAGATGGACTTTCACATGTTTGGATAATCTCCAATCTTATTTCAACACACATTCTCAGCGCTACACTTTGGACTTTGTATATTTTTAGTTTGCTTATCAACAAACTGTGTTGGCTGCTATCACTTTACATCTTTGGAATTAGCGCAGATATTTTGTTCACCCGTTTTTTGACATTTATAGATTTGAATACATTTCATTGTAATAGATTTTAATTTAGTTAGTCACATCACTATATATTTTAAACCACTTCAATCAAGTAATAAATCTCTTTTCTGCTTACCTGTACAATTCCTGTCAAAGTCACAGCATGGCCCTATAATTGGCTATGATTATCATTAAGAAATCCTACTACTAGCTAATTTTACAAAATCCTTGACATATTTTGATTTTTTCATTTTATTCATTCCATGCTGCATATCCCGACAGATTTTTGTTAAAACTGTTTTTATATTGTAATATGCCACATTGTCTCAGATATTGAATATGTTGCTATCCACAGACATGAAAAAAATAATTATTTTCTATGTGCAGAAGTAATAGTTGCACTGCTGCCAAAAGGAAACAATATACTTTGTTATAAGTACAATTCACAGAAAAACACGTTAAAGTGTTACTAAACCCACAAAAGTAAAATCAATCTGTATATGCAGTAAAGCATGCTTGTTATACTCACTGTGAAACCTAAGTTTCCTGGGGGCTTGTGTAGATGGGCATATGAAGTGCCTCAGGTGCTTTCAGCTTGCATTTGGGGTCACTTTGAAATGCTTTAGTGGTACATTTGAACTTCTAATCTGCATCCATCTGATTTTGCATTTGGATAGACTTTTATGAGGAAACAGCAATTCTGATGTAAACAAATGCATCAGAAGTTTCTACAGCATAAAGTATGGGTGTTAATCCTCTGCATTGCGTAAAAAGGCTGTTTGATCCTGTCTTCTCTGATCCTCCCCTTCTTCCACCGTCCCCAATCCATCTCCTGATAGAACATAGCATTGGAGACACTCTGCACATGCTCAGTTTGGTGTGTATTGCTTTTTTTGGGGATGAGGCATGTGATCAGCACAGGACCAATCAGCACTGTCCAAACAGACGGGCAGGGGTCATGCAGTTTTATAGGACAGTCAGAGCAGAATGAAAACTCCTCCTACAAGCTTTAACCAGTGCTTGGCCAGACACTGATAGAAGTCACAAGACTGCTATATACTGCTGATCAGAAAAGGTATTTATCCGTTTATATTTACTGAAATAATTGTATTTCCATGTTTTCTGTACTGTGGGAGACCAGATATAGTGAATGCAGAGTCCTGGGTTTAGTAGCACTTTAAATGTTTTTCTTTATGACCTCAGTACCAGCATGTTTCTCCCCCTTCATTACCAGGACAATTTTCAGTTTTAGTGCTGTGATATTTTGACTGGCAATTACTCAGTCATAATTATTATTATTATTATACAGGATTTATATAGCGCCAACAGTTTACGTTTACAGTTTACGTAGCGCTTTACAACTTGAGGGTAGACAGTACAAATACAATGGACTAATACAGTAGGAGGGCCCTGCTCCTTAGAGCTTACGATCTAATGCCCAGTACACACGGAGCGGAATTTCTGTCGGAAAAATTTTGGATGTTTTTTCCGACGGAATTCCGCTCAAGCTTGGCTTGCATGCACACGGTTACACAAAATTTCTCTGAACTTTCGACCGTCAAGAACACAGTGACGTAAAACACTACGACGAGCCGAGAAAATGAAGTTCAATGCTTCCGAGCATGCGTCAAATTGTTTCCGAGCATGCGTAGGAATTTTGCGCGTCGGAATTGGTACAGACGATCGGAATTTCCGAGCAGAACTTTTTCCTACCGAAAAATAGAGAACCTGCTCTCAATTTTTTTGCTGGCGGGAATTATGCCAGCAAAAGTCCGATGGAGCATACACACGGTCGAAGTTTCCGACCAAAAGCTCACATCGTACTTTTGCTTATGGAATTTCCGATCGTGTGTACACGGCATTAAAGAGAAGGTGAAGGGATACAAGAGGTAATAACTGTGGGCAATGTGCTGATTGAGAATATAAATGTACAGTTGTTAGGTGGGGGCCAGATAGGCTTCACTATGCACCTATAAGTCTGTTTTTGAAGTGAGAATTAGTGAAGTGAGAATAGTCATGCAACACTGTACCCAAATACAATATTTAAATAATAAATGCAAGCAAATTATCACATTTTCTAAGGTGATCACCCCAAGGTGACTAGCCACAAGGGATACACAGAGATGAAACCAATCCTCCTACATGCAGTAAGTTGTACCTGTTTGGCTGCAGCGATTTCCCTTTGTAGATTGTTCTAAAACAACACAGATTAAAGTTTTTCTTCTCAGCAATAGAATGCATGTCACACACACTGCAGAGCTAGAGCACAGAGCTCCATGAACTCTGATAGCTGATTGGAAGGAAGGGACACATACCCTTTAACAGGCACATAGAGAAAAATACAGAACTGAGTCTATTAGTACTCTGCTTTGTGCTGGAAGGGGGCGGCCATCTCCTGGGAGGCTGAGGTGTCAGCTTAGAGTTCTATCAGTGACTCGTGCAGATATCAGAGGGATCGGAGAACAATCACACTCTATGCTTTTGATCCCAGCTAGTACACACTATAGAGGGATATGCTTTGTTCACTTTTCATGTCTGAGGTTTGCAACCACTTTAACTTTCCTGGGGGCTTGTGTAGATGGGCATATGAAGTGCCTCAGGTGCTTTCAGCTTGCATTTGGGGTCACTTCGAAATGCTTTAGTGGTACTTTTGAACTTCTAATCTGCATCCATCTGATTTTGCATTTGGATAGACTTTTATGAAGAAACAGCAATTCTGATGTAAACAAATGCATCAGAAGTTTCTGCAGCATAAAGTATGATCTCTTCATAAGCCTGAAAGAAGAGAGCAGTGCACCAGTGCTGGCTAGGAAGATTTTGTGGCTGGTGGCACTGACAAGCTTTGCAGTCACAGGGGAGTTTAACCACTTGGAGAACTTTACAAGTTTAAATCAGTATTTTTTTCTAGAAAATTACTTATAACCCCCAAACATATATATATATATATATATATATATATATATATATATATATAATTATTATTATTATATAAAAAAATTTTTAGCAGAGACCCTAGGGAATAAAATAGTGACCGTTGTAATTTATATGTCATGTGGTATTTGTGCACGTTTTTTTGAACCGCAATCTTTTTGGAAAAAATACACTTTAATGAGCTTAAAAAAAAAACACAATATATATACCGGAGGGGGAGGGAGAGTTCCCTCCTGCCACTTCAGAAAGTGATCCAGTGGCTAATCAGTCGCTCGGACCACTTTCACGAGAAATTTAGCCACTGGCTGAAAAAAAAAGATACCAGGGTTATGGCTGACAGCTTCAGCCATAACCCCAGTAAACCACTTGCAAATCGCAACGAGTATATATACGTATTTCAATCGGGAAGTGGATAAGATTTGGCAGCTTGAAATAGGGGCTTCTGCAACTCTATTGCAGTTGCAATTTACAGTATAATTGTGCCTAGTGGGTGTTAGGGCCTGTGTTAACAGGCTTTGGGTTCATGTCACTGGTATCAGTTTAATATCTAATTGAGATTCTTCTGAGTTCATTTAGGACTAATTGAAAGGTACATCTGATCTGTAATTGACCTCCTTCTGACCTGAATTTGACCTGAAAATACTTTTATCAGAATGCAAAACTCACTTGAAGCAAACAACAGCCCATCAACACAGGCCCTTATTGAGTTGGCAGAGTGAGACCAATGTGTATTCTGTTGCCCAAATCTATATACAGTATTGTGATATTTAATATTTTCCTGATATGATTTGGTAAATGAGAGTTGTTGGACCATGAGTGAAAGCTTTAACACAACAACAGAAATGTATTGGTGAATAGTATGAAAGTCTAACAAAAACCAATCTATCTATGTATATAAAAGAAATATTATTAATAGAGCTCTGACATATTACTAAATACAAACAATGAGAGGTAAAAGACATAAGACAAACATTTAGAAATAAGTGCAAGGGAGATATTCCATAGTTACCATGCTACTGCACATGATGGACCAATTCTGGTGACTGCTCTACCAAAGACTTCTCTCCCCTCCCATCTAGTCTGTGTATATCATTATAGGCCGGAGCTTCATTGGTTGGCATGGCGTTGCTCAGATTGGTGGGCATCTCTATTTCTTCTTAAGGTTGGCTAATCTTCAATCCCTATACCTTGCATAAGTCAGCCCCCTTTAATGCAAATCCTTGGCACAAATTATTTTGAGCGGGAAACTTATCGTTGCAAGTACATGACATCTTCAGGGAAATTAAGCATTAATGATGGGCTGGCCCCCTTCATTGCATATCTAAATGAGGGATCCTTTGAATTGAATATTTGTAGAACAAAGAGTTTTGGGTCCCATTGTTTAGATAAACAAGCTCAGACACCGAATTGTCTGTATACCAGGGTCTTCTGGGAAGCTAAATTACACAACCACATTGATACAACTCTAAATTAAATATATTCATAATTACAATATTATTTACAGTGGTTAATGGAGATTTCACATAAATCCATTATGTAGCAATTCCTTAAAGGGGAATTTTTTTAACAAACAGCGCGGCCCCTCCGCCCCTGAATGCGCATTACTTGCTTAGACGAATGACATGCAAAATGCTCCTGGAATGTGCATGTCACATATCCAAGGAGGCCTTTAGGCATTCATTCAGTAAGTAGGAAGAGGTGGTACTAGTGGCGCATCACCTTGAGGCCCTGTTGGATGAACATGAAAGAGCCTGCAGGCCTGTCGATGATGTCACAAGTTAGATGGTGACGTGGGCCCAGCGGTGTCTGTTGACAGAACAATGTCAGCGGGACAACACTTGACCTGGTGGCTGGGTGAGTATCTGAACTGTGCCTACAGCACCACCAGGTAAGAGGGGCAGAGAAGAAAAAAATGGGGGAGGGGGGGTACAGTGAAGGTCCCCTTTAATCCCCCACCATCCAGACCAGTGCCGGCATTATCAGACAGCTTGAATAAAAACTGAAGCTGGTAAAAGGGCAAAGAATTAATACGACTTTCTCAGAAATTGCTACAGGTACACTTTAAGTTGTAAGGGTTTATTTAAAGGGCTATATTTAAAAGAAACTCATACTGGGAAAATGTGAAGACTGAATGAATGAATGAATGATTTGTATAGCGCTGCAACTGCGAACTGAATCGGCTCGAGGCGCTTGATCCGGCCTGCGTTGATTCCTTCTTATAAGAGGTGGGTCTTGAGTTTTTTCCTGAAGGCCCGGTGGTCTTTTTCTGAGCGGATGTTTGTAGGTAGATCGTTCCACAGCCGTGGTCCTTGGACTGCAAATCTTCGTTCTCCCCTTGATTTGTACCGGGACTTGGGGACGAGGAGGAGGTTTTGGTTGTTAGATCGGAGGTTGCGATTGGGAGTGTAGTGTATTTTTTCGCATAAGTATTGAGGAGCATCTCCTTGTGTGCATTTGTGGGTCAGGCAGAGGGTCTTGAATGTGATACGCAGTGATGTAAGTAAGTTAAAATAAACTGAGTTACATAACGCAGTTACTTTAGAGGGTAACGAGTAATCTAACTGATTACTTTTCCCCTCATGGTAACTCAGTTCCCATTACTTTGGCTTAGTTACCCCAATTACATCTACTGCCACTAGATGGCAGTAGTGTAATTCCGGTGTCCTGCCGAAAAAGTTCCCCCGCCGGATAAGGACCCCATGTACTGCACAGGCGCAGCGCTTGCGCAGTACGAAGGACTACGGAGCTTTCGAAAATTGCTGAACCTAAACAGCTCTGAGTGAACTCTACACCGCGCAGGCGCAGTTAACATGTAATTGTACGAGGCGATGCCGCACTCTCCCGATGCTAATGCTACTCTGCAAGGGGCGTCTATCGTGTAACTAAGGGGCGGGTCTAGTATTGCGGTAACCAAGGGGCGCATTTATTATTATTGTTATATATCGAGCTCTGCCCATTAATTTAACATTCGCCCTTTTCTGTAGAAATCCGCCCCTTACACGATATAATAATAATAGACCCGCCCCTTGCTTACACACTATAACAGATCTGCCCCTTGGTTAGAGTAATAATAGAGCAGCCCCTTGGTTACACGATATATAACAATAATAATAAATGCGCCCCTTGGTTACAGTAATACTAGACCCGCATAGAATATTAAAAAAAAAGTCAGTTACTTTGCTGTGTAACTAATTACTTTTACAATGTAGTAACTGAGTTACTAACGCAATTACTTTTTGGGAGAAGTAATTTGTAACTTAACTAATTACTTTTTCAAAGTAAGATGACCAACACTGGTGATACGATCCTTTACGGTTAGCCAATGGAGGGTCCTAAGGGAGGGGGAGATCGATTCCTATGTTTTTTTCCTGTGAATAGTCTTGTTGCCGTGTTTCTGAAAATGCTACTTGCCTGTCTGATCCAGTAGTTTCTGTACTTGCATAGTACCTGTACCTGGAACATGTATGCAGCCTAGGAGTTCTGACTTTATTCTGAATTTCTAATCTCCATGCTTCCATGTTCTAAATCAGTGGTATTCAACTCATTTGATTTAGGGGGCCTGAAGTGCAGCCACTGATATCACCAAAGGGCTGCACATAATATTCAATGAATGTAATGCTACAGAAAGCTGTCAAAGTCTGCGGACATGTAATGGGAGATAGCAGGAGATTGTGAACATGCTAAGGATTTGTTGGAAACTGGGAACACACTCATAGATGTCAACTGTCTGGGATTTGTGGGGACTATCCCACATCTCTGTAATCTGTCCGGATGATACTGTGGCCTGGATTGTGTACCAAGATCACAGCATCATCCTTAAAGGGTAACTCAACTTTTGTGGGGGGAAAAAATAACAGCAAATAATAAAGATTATTTTGTAATTAAATGTTATTAAAAATTACCTTTCCTTTTCAATCTGCAGCACTGTAATTTTATGAAAAATGCAATGCAATATGGCAACCTGGAGGCCTTCTGTACACAATTGGTGTACAGGACACCCTTCATAAATGTAATGTAGCGCTGGCTCCTGACGAGCAGACACTATTATTTTTCAAAAATTAAGTTGCCAGAGGCCACAGTTGGGTTTCAGGCTAATTTCTCTAAATTACTGGTTTCTGTACCAGTCCAGCTGGGTTGAACTGGGTTCTCCTTGACCGCAGGTGTCGCTGTCACCGCTGGCAAGAGTAGAAATGCAGCTTAGCTGGATGCATTGAATGACACCTATTGCTCGGAACCAGCCCAGTGGGAGTGTTTTCCTGCTGTGCATTCTGTGGGTGGTATTTAAGGTAGCTTTTTGCTTTTCACAGTTGTTTCCGGTCCCTATAGACCCAGACCCCGTGGCCCTCCTGGCCTGGGGTGTGGAACTAGGTATCCTGTGTTTCGGAGTCGGCTGGCTCGAGGCAGCGCAACTGAGAGGATAGACCCGAACGAATCTCGTGGCCTATTGATCCAGGGATGGTCCGCTGCCATCTCGCTTGAAGGGAGAGGCCCAGAAACTGGAGGACCCAGGGGAGGACTCTTTGAGGAGAAGACCATGCGCAAGGCTGGTATCTCTGAAGGAGCCTGGAGACTCAGTTGAAGGACGCAATCCGGATCACTATAGCTACAGTACTGACGGTTCGGCTGAAAGAGACTGGTATTGTATGGAAGTACTCTTAAATTTCTCAGTGACGCTTAAGTTTAAATCCACAAGTCTGTGGCAGAGACTGTGCCAAATACCCCACCGGCTGCTAGGTCCAGTGAGAGGGGCTTATCTGGTGGTGGCTGGATATAGAGAGTAGAACCATTGCCCTCTTGATCTTAAAAAGAGATCTCAAACCCCGCAGTACCAGGTGCCTAAACTCACCCTTAACCTTTTGACCCTTTTATTGAAAGACTTTGCTTTTATTATGAATAAATAATCTATCTAAAACGGATTAAGTGTTGGAAATTCACATTCTTTGGGTCACTTTCCATGGGATCCCCAAGATGGAGATGCAAGCAGGTGAGGTAACGGTAAGCCCAAATAAAACCAGCAGCTCCTTCGGGGGTTAGTGCTACAGTCATTTCCTGCTTGTATAGTATGATTGGTGCACTTTATTTACACATGTGTAATTGAATGCAATGTTCTGTACTGTACTAACGGCTATTCTGTAACTTTACCTAAATGACAACAATAAAGCACTTTTGTGTGTTAAAAAATAAAAAATGATTGGCGCACTTATATTCCCAGAAGTCTTCATTAAGGTACAAGTCAGAATTTCCTCTGCAACAAAAATGTAATTTTTGGTGAGATACTCCCAAACAGTTAATCACGTCTGAAGGGATTCAGGCCCTGCCACTTTCCTTATTAGAACCCTGCCAGTATATCAACTGATTTATAATGAAAATCACTCCCATTCAGATTCAATGTGCACAACAATATATAGGCAAACAATCTATTTCTTCAGAGTTACAAAAGGTAGGAATTTGCAACAAAGTTTGTTAAAATCTTTGCAATGTACATTATATTGATGTGCAGAGGCCCAAGGACTAACCGGTAAGTGTCAAAGGGCTGCATGTGCCCCCCCTGGGGTGTAGGTTGGGCAGCAGGGTTCTAGTCCATTGACTCTAAAGTACTGAATACAGAAAGAGGCAGGCAACAGGTATTGTAAGCAGTGGGAACCTCCATATTTCATGCAGCACAGATTTCCTTTCCTTTTTTTTCATTGTGGATAAAGTGCAAGATTTAGAAACCCCTGTCAGTTTTTTGTTTTTTTTCCTGTGTTGCATTTGGGAGACAGATCAAGATGTGACAGGATATCTCTACAAAATTGAGGGAATTCCCCTCCTTGGCGGTTGTCACTGGAACAGGTATCCCCCCTGAAAGATTTACCCTCACTTTTTGTTCTGGTAACAACTATACATTTTTTGGATTTCCCATCACTTTCTGCCACATAATGTACACTGGGACATAAGGGTGAATCTGCCTAGTGGGGACAAAGACAAAAATAAAAATGTCCTCCTTTGGTCAGGGCACACCCAGCTCCAGAATTAAGGCCCTTTGGTGTATACCGGTACTTTTTCCTAGTTCATGTATGCCAATGCTGAGGAACTCCTCTGGTATAGTCCACAGTGGAATATTGTGGGTTGCACTGGAGGCAATCCATAGCATGAAAAAGTTTTTTCTATACTGCAGGGGCCTGAGAGGTGAGGATTACCAGAGTGCCGTTCTGATTTTTAGCAAGTTATACTAGTTACCTTTTGTAATTACCTAGCTTTTGAAGATATGTGGTTTATTTACTATGTCACCTGTAGCAACAGGTTTACTTTAAAGCGGAGGGCCACCCTAAAAAAAAAAAAAAAAAAAAAAAATTACATCAAAATGTTCCTAAAAAATCAGAAAAAAAATGAAATCAGAAATGGCTGTTGCTAGGCAGATTGTCCTAACCTGCCACTTCCTACACCGCAGTGATCTTCAGTCTTCTCCTCCTCGAGTTGTCTTCTGGGGAATGGGGTGCGCTGTGTTCTGGGAACTGTGTGTCCCAGAACACAGCTGGCCATTCACAAAGCGCTCCACTGCCTGTTTCCCTTAGTTCGAATGGCGGCGCCGGGACCCGAGAGCCGAGGGACGGGTCGGCCTCGGGTAGCCGAAATCGGGGGCACCCTGGACAGGTAAGTGTGCTTATTAAAAGTCAGCAGCTACAGTGTTTGTAGCTGCTGACTTTTAAAAAAAAATACAATTTTCAGCTGGCCCACCTCTTTAAGGAGGGGGGTTAAAGGATAACTAAACCCTAAATGTTAACATAATTTAGCTTATCAATCTTCAGATGTGGTGACTGCATTATTTTACTTTTATCAGGCTAAGAACCTTGTCAGCAAGTACAGTTGATCATGTCAGAAATCTTTTGTCCTCCTCACTTTCTGTGAGCTGAACAGACAGCTATATAGTAAATGACTAATCCCATCAACCCCTATGTAGTGGAGATATACACATGTTTGAAGTCCAGCTAGGTGACAGCCATGGATCCTTCAACTGAAACAGAGGAGGCGAGAGAACAGCCATACAGGGAGTGTGTTATTTGCCATCTTAAAGCTGTAGTAAACCACTGCACTAAAAAAAGAAAAACTTTCCCCCGCAAAATAATAGCATAATGTGCTAGTACGCAAAGTAGCACATTATGAAATACATACCTTAGAAGGAAGCCCTCCAGCAGCATGCTGTCACCACTGAGAGGGCTTCCTTCTGGGTTTTCCTTCTGGGTTGGTGGACTCCGGCTTTGTGAGTGGCCATGATGACCGCATGGAACGGTGCTCTGAAGGTCTGGCACGATATGCTGGACCTTCAGAGAGCATGCATCGTTGACGTCAACGGCTGCATCCTGGGTGAATATCTCCTAAAAGGTACACGTTCAGGAGATATTCATTTTACCTACAGGTAAGCCTTAATATAGACTTACCTGTAGGTAAAAAATCACAAACCTGACTTTACTACCGCTTTAACGGGTAAAAAAAAAAGCCAGAAAAAGTAAAAATGAATGCAGCCACAACATCTAAGAACTGGTAAGCTGCAATATATAAAATTTTTGCTTTGTCATTTAGATATGCTTTAAGTGCTAGCTTTATATTAAGGATCGTTTACAGGTCAAAGTCTTTTCGAGAAATTATATTTCCACAGATGCTTAATGCTTCCCAGTGTTGTGCTTAAGACTAATGTACTGAGCTGTATGTGCCAAGAAGCAGCAAAGCACCCCTGCACTGCAAGTCAACCAATTAAAATGATTACTTATTTATATGACAGATAACTTTTGACATTGGGAGTGTAACTGTAAATTGTGACGGCGTCTGTTCTGACAAGTAGAGGGGCTGTCTTCATAAACTGTGTTTCGGTGAGCTGCCTCTCCCAAGATAAGCCCTCTGACAACCCCTTTGGGTCAGGAGTTTCCAGTTATGTTTACTTGGCAGCAAAGGACACTCCAAGTTGTATGCCTGGCAGAGTTATAAATAATAAGGTTTAGGTGATGGGATCACACAGTTTCCCTTCATAGAGATCTTCTGAAAAATGTAGATGTTTCAGTTACTTACTTCCTGATTATTCTTTATGAGAAGAAGGAAACAAGCTATTGTCCACCTGTCATCAACTTCCTGACTGCAGTCAAGTTTAAATGATTCACAGTATCTGTCCTAATGTAGCACTATCCTTCACTAACTCTGCACACTAAGCATTCCGTAGAAACAGTTGTTGATTGCAAAGTATATCTTTATTCATTGGCTGAAAAGCAACCACATTTTTACTGATATGGAACCAGTCCATTTTTTTTTACGGAAAACAGAAATCAGCAATAATTCAATTAACCAAACTGAACCACACTTTTCTCTATGCAATTAATTACAAGGATCCGTGAGGCAGAAAAACACAACAAACCTATACCTAACTTAAAACATTTTTACATAAATTAAATTATAATAATACAAGTAGCTTTATACTATGCAGGCACAATTTGCTGTCACGTCTATTGAAATATAAAAAAAAAAAAAAAACTCCACACAGATCTAAAAATATGTTTGAATCAGCAAGTCACCCATTAGAGAATGATTAAGTGTATTTTTACATATACCTTCTAAAACATTCCCTGAGCTAATCATAATCTACTGCTTTGCACAGTGTTCTCAATTTCTCTTCTTGCTTTACTTCCTTCGTGACAGGGCCATTTTTGCTATTTGGCACTGCAATACTTTAACTGCCAATTGAACGGTCATGCAATGCACAAATAGAGCTTTCTTTTGGTGTTATTTCGTCACACCAAAAATACCAATAAGCATATATTAATTGGTTTGCATGAAAGTTATAGTGTCTACAAACGATGGTATACATACTGGCATTTTTAATTATTTCTTCAGACTTTTAGTAGGACTGTGATAGTGTGGTGGACAATTTGACATTAACTGACACTTTGTGGGAACTGGCGAACTGACACTGACATCACCAGTGCCACTAATACAGTGATCAGTACTAATACTGTGCACTGTACTAATGGCACTGAGTGGCAAGGGGTTAACATTTCGGGTGATCAAGGGGTTAAATGTGTGCCTAACAATGTGTATTGTGTGAGGATTTTTACTGAAGATCTCTTTGTTTCTTATCCCTGCTTTGCAAGACAAAATTCCCGTAAGTATATATTAATTGGTTTGGGTGAAAGTTATAGCGTCTAAAAACAATGGTAGACATACTGGAATTTTTATTTATTTATTTTTTGTACTTGTTATTGGTGGAGATCTCACGAGATCAGAGACTGTGTATTATGATAGTGCCAAGAGCTTTATGGAAGAAGACCACCTGCCCACATCCCTATGAGACTAGACAATGGGACAATTTTCATCTTGGCTCTGTTGTTCAGGACAAACCTTCTTTTACATTCAAGCGTGCTAAATCTATTGGGGATAATGTAGTGATGAGTGAATACTTAGATGGAGGAGGTAAACGAGATCCATGTAAACTCCCTGGAACTTTTAGGTGTGGCGGAGGCCCATGTTGACAATTTATGAATGTTAGGTCAAATATCAGATTGCCCAATGGTGAAAAGTATGCACCTAGGCACTACGCGAATTGTAAAACAATTGGTGTGGTGTACTTACTAATGTGCGACTGCGCATGCTATTATGTGGGCAAGACAAACCAGGAATTCTGGCGACGGGCATACCACCATATAGCCTCAAAGAAATCATGTAACCCCAGTTTACCACTGGGGATACATGTTTCAGCTATACATGCAGGAATTTTTCCCAGAGTCTCCTTTTTGATTTTGGATCATGTCCATCCAGGGCTGCGTGGAGGCGATTGGAATAAAATCCTTTTACAACAAGAACAAAAATAGATTTTTCGCCTCCAGGCAACTAAACCACCGGGCCTCAATGATGCCATCTCATTCCGACCCTTTTTGGAGGGCTTTACCTCTGGGGGATCAGAGTGGGATCTCATCAAGGCAAATATGTCCCATTTCTCCTAATTCTTTTATATATATCAGATCCTCTGGTTATAGTGCATTAGTATTCTATTCTGTGTACTATTTTTCCATCTTGGTTTTTGCTATTATCATTAAGGCCTTACTACTAGCTTCATTTGTGGATGTATATATGGCCGCATTTGTGTGCATAGCTGTCCACACGTGGACAGTATATATAGGCACACTATGTGGCTTAACTATATTCACCATATGTTCCTGTTTTGATATTTTAGATATTCTAGTCTTCCTGTTGTTCTGTTTGTCTCCTCCTTTTTATTTTGTGCATCTCTATGTGTGGATCCTGTTTGGAATATACATGTTTTTGCCGCCATGGGAACTTTCTTTGGCCGTTTGCAGCATTGGGGCATGTGCTAATCTGGGTCCGGGCAGTCCACTTGGCGCACGGGGGCCTTTGTGTCATTTCTAGTGTTTTGACATTTATGGCCGCCGAATAGATGGACGCTTATGGCCGGAATGTTGTTTCTTTTACCATGGCAACCAGCGCGCTGCCGGTCCCTGACGCGGACGCAGGTCACCTCCCAGCATGTAACCACGCCCCTTCTTTTGAGTGCGTGACGTCACAACGCCGCTCTGTTGAACAGTGTTGCCTGTATGGGAGAGAAGGGGCGGGCCTGCCTGCCAGAGACTCAGGGGAGCGTACCTTCCCACCCAACCCTGCTTCCTAATCCACATTAGTTAGCTGTGGACGTTTATTATTGATTAGCTGGGCTATATAAGAGCTGTGTCTGGACAGTCAGTCTCATGCTGGTACAGGCATCAGACTGATCGTGTGGCTGCTTACTCCCTAAAAGGTAAAGTGCTACCAATATCCCCATGTTCATACTGAGACTTTATAGATGTGTCTGGTGATATTCATGGGAGTTTACAATTGAAGTTTGCTCACTCCGCAATGTCCTTGGATATATTTTTTATTGTGAATATATTCTACACCACTATTTGAGATATATAATGGTCCTAATTGTGACTGTAACTAATTAGACAGTATTTCTGTCTTTTATTCCCAGACGTCTCTGTATGCGTCTCTGCCTTGTTTAGGGGTCCATACATTTGGGTGTTTTATGCTACCACAGACTATACAGTGTCTCTTTGGCGCATGTTCATCTGCACAATAAAGTCCCCTGCTTTTATGTACTATCAGGTATGTAATGGATAGATCCATCCATTTGTGTTAATGCTAATAATTTCTCAGCATGTCTAAGCTTATGCAGGCAGTATTTATGCCACGCTTCGCTTACCTGGTATGATAATGTGGGTTCCATGCATCCTTGATTCCGCTTGTATTGGTGAACCAGTTTCTTTATTTCTTATTATTTTGTTAACTGTATAAACTTTATACTACTTTACTTGCTGTATGTATAATATATTCATATATTATATGAAGTCATGATATTTTTCAGATTTTACTCCTGATGAAGCGGCTTTGACCACGAAACCGGTTGAGGAACCGCCCCCAACGTTTGTTAAAACTAACCGTATGGGCAAAACCCAACACAAACGGTGTCGTTACATTAGTTGTGGAGCGGTTAACCAGATTTCTCAACAATTTATAAGTTGTTTAGATGTACATATTCCTTGTGTTGTATGTCAATTTTTTTATAGAATTTTTTGTATTTTTTTCTAAATTACGTTGTCTTACTTTGATCAGTACCGAGATAGTCCTACCTCCCAACCATTTCTTGTGGGTTTGGTGTCTTTGAGATACGGTAGCAGCAACTGTACCCCTGACCCTATTACCCCCTGTTTTTCAAAACTATAACATGGATGATGGTACTTTGAATTTGATTTTCATTATCTTTATTACCTGAGACTATACTCACCTCACAGTTACCTGGTATGTTAGTTATTATGCCTCTTTTTTTCTTTCCTAGATGATAGGACAGTATTAGGCATTTTGAACCAGGGTGTCACATTGCAATGATAGGACACCCTTTGTGTTCGGCCCGGATGCTGGATCTGTGAGTTCCCTTGGTGTAAGCATTGGCTCATGGATTTGATCTCAGGCGGCAAACCATTTATTCCAATTTCACGATGCATTAATTTGGTTCTATGCGTTCTAAATGTATATGATTGCAACGTAAAATTGGATTTATTCTGTCTGCTTATTTTGTATTTTTGTAAATACTTTCAGATAACCATGCACCCCACTACCAGCCCCGGAATAAGAGGTTTAATTTTTCACAACCTTGAAATGTGTCAGGCCTTCTGGTCCTAGCTCATTGCTTGGACAGACCAATGTGGTGTCATTAGTATTGCTGTTTTTACACATATACATGTTTTTCTTTTTGTTACCATCTGATCATATTTGCATTCATCTGTTTTATCTTTTTCATGTTTTAACTCTTTGCAAATAAATTTATAC
Source organism: Lithobates sylvaticus (assembly GCA_028564925.1). Taxonomy (NCBI): domain Eukaryota; kingdom Metazoa; phylum Chordata; class Amphibia; order Anura; family Ranidae; genus Lithobates; species Lithobates sylvaticus. The sequence goes on along the minus strand of CM053030.1, from coordinate 122,503,688 downwards.
ATTTTGATACAATTATTTATTGAAGACTCTTTTAAAGTCCCACAAGAGGAAAATTGTCCCATTGTATAGTGGGACTGTGATTGCAGTGGGAAATCTGACACTAACTACACTTTGTGGGAACTGGCACTGACATCTCTAGTGACACTAATACAGTGATCAGTGCTAATAGTGTACACTGTCACTGTACTAATGACACTGGCTGGGAAGGGGTTACCATCTCAACATGCTTGTCCAAACACATAGTGAAAAGTAAAATTTAGCCAAATCGGGAATTATCTCACCTGGCCAGGTGTCATCATAAAATCCATTTATAATATAAACACAGGGCAGGTTTACAGGTAGAGGAGAAAGTGAAGAAATATTGTGCATGAATTGCTCTCCAGCTACAGAGATCAGTGAGGGCTTGCTTTCCTGCATGCTAATAATGCCATGTCAGATTAGAACACCTCTCATTTTTTTATTTTTTTTGCTGTCTGTGTCCCCATTAGGTAGATTTGTCTCTATTTGTCCTGGTTACCATTAAAATTTAAAGTGAAATTAAAAGAAAATACCACATTTTGGGATGACATCAGAACTGATACTGGTGATTCTGACGACACATTGGGATTCCCTCACTTTGGAGGGATTTAATCTCACTTTCTGTCTAGGCTGAAACAGGAAGTGAAGGGAAATTTTCTCTATGAGACATATGGTAAAGAAAAACTGACATGGGTTTATAACCCACCCCTTTACTTATCTAAAATGTAAAAAAAGTTTTGCCTTTAGTTCCACTTTAACCGCTTCCCGACCGTCTACTGTAGATAAACGTCTACAGAATGGCACGGCTAGGCAAAGGACGTGTATATATATGTCCCCTTTAATTGCCTAGCCGTGGGGTCACGCACGCGCTGCCTGCCGCGGGACCAGCGGACCCGATCGCCGATGGTGTCCCGCGATCGGGTCACAGAGCTGAAGAATGGGGAGAGGTCTGTGTAAACAAACCTCTCCCCGCGCTTCCTACTCTGCCTGTCATTGATCGGCTGTTCCCTGTCATGGGGAAAGCCGATCAATGACGTCAGACGTACAGCCACGCCCCCTACTGTAAAAAAAACACAACACGTCACACTAACTCCTCCCCGCCCCCTAGTGGTTAACTCCTTCACTGCCACTGTCATTTACATAGGAATCAGTGCTATTAAATAGCACTGATTTCTGTATAAATGACAATGGTCCCCAAAATGTGTCAAAAATGTCCGATGTGTCCGCCATAATGTCGCAGTCACAATAAAAATCGCTGATCGCCGTCATTACTAGTAAAAAAAAAAATATTAATTAAAATGCTATAAAACTATCCCCTATTTGTAAACGCTATAACTTTTGCGCAAACAAATCAATAATCGCTAATTGTGATTTTTTTTTTACCAAAAATATGTAGAAGAATACGTTTTGGCCTAAACTGAGGAAAAACTAAAGTTTTATATATTTTTTGGGGATATTTATTATAGCAAAAAGTAAAAAATATTGCATTTTTTTCAAAATTGTCGCACTATTTTTGTTTATAGCGCAAAAAATAAAAACCACAGGGGCGATCAAATACCACCAAAAGAAAGCTCTATTTGTGGGAAAAAAAGGACGCCAATTTAGTTTGGGAGCCACGTTGCACGACCGCGCAATTGTCAGTTAAAGCGACGCAGTGCCGAATCGCAAAAAGGGGCCTGGTCCTTTGGCTGCAAATTGGTCTGGGGCTGAAGTGGTTAAATAGTACTTTAACATGCTTTAAAGAAACAGGATAAATAAGCTCCTAATCATTGGTGACAGTGGAAACAAACCATTGGAGCCAGTGGGAGCAAGAGTAAACATTGATATTCAGTGGTTACTTACCTGAACACATACTGGTGCACTACCTCTCTGATCTGCTGATGCTGAGACTATACTGTGATTTTTAGGCAGGAGATCCACCAAATAGTCACAACTGAAGTATTGGGTGCTATGAAAAAGAACATTACTGCACCATCAGTCACCTTGCCACCATTCTGCAAAATTCTACGTTTCCTAGATTTTGTGGGACATGGACACTTCTGGAAGTGTCCAAAATCACAGGGCTATCCACCAGATTCTGCATAACCATGCTATTTGCCCAATTGGTAGAGAGGTAGATGGCAGCTGATGAGCCCAGACATAAAATAAGAAACGCTCCTCATACCACCTCTAGAGGGCAATCCCTGAGCTAAGGTTCTTACCATAGAAATGCCCTGCTTACAAAAATCAAAAAGAGAAGCAGCACAGATTCTTAGTGAACTCTCAGTGAACTATAGAAAATACTTTATAGAAAAAAATATTTCCCAATGATACTACTGTCTAAAGAAACAACATAAAAAAGATCCACAAAGAAAAAGTAAACAGAATTTAATAACTATGCATACATCAAATATATATTATCTGTTACCAAGATATTCACTTGTTGTTCACAGTTTTCTTTATGGATCCTTTACAATTGTTCTTTATATAGAAACTCCAGCTTAAATGTTAGCTCTTCAAAAAAAATCTCCTACCCTATTGGGTGGCATAAAAATAATTATACGTAAGGCTCCCTCATTCATCAATTTGTGTGACAGTCTCATTAAATGGCGACCTACATTTTATGTTCTGAATCTATTTAATAGGGTGTTTTGTAACAATAAAAATGTCTCTTTGCAGAGCATGAGTAGTAAACTATTAGCTTTATAATAGCAAAGGTCTTTAAAATGAATCCAAGCGTTGATAGGGTATAGCAGATTGTATCAAATAAAAACAGGGTAGAATCATATGCAATTTTAAAAATGCCCTGCAAATTCTGTATTTCTCTTAAATCACGGACCTTTTTGTCTTTAAATACAGTCATTTATACTTGAGATTGCTTCTTTTCCTGAGAATTTTCCATAAAATAACGATAAATAATTTGCTACTGCAGTAACGAAATTGTTTCAATATGTGCAACACATTAAAGGAGTCAACATCTTTATTTTCTCAAGTGTATAAAAACAAATTAGTAATTTTTAAATTATGACATTTGATGCTCCTATTGAATTTAGAGTAAAACATATTATAGCAGTCTGACAAAGATTCCTTGTACTTTACCAAACAGTAAAGAAATTTCAATGGACAAGTTAATAAGATCAGCAGTATCCACCTTCTGCTCCGGGAACTGCTTGTGGTCCACAAACTCATTGCTGCCTGTAGTTAGATGATCATGGTCCATGCAGTTCATTTCGAATGATACAATTATAAATAATTACATGATTAGACTAAAAGAACCTTTAAGAAAAACCTTTAAAAATAGAAACCCCCATTTCACCAGATTAAACAAAAACCCTTGTAAAACATATTAAATGGAGCTAATTCATTAAAACAAGGTACAGAAAAAAAATTTGCAAATTTAAAATGTTTGCTCCACATTTTCTTTCCCTTTGTTCTGGAAGCTAATGCCGTGTACATACGACCGGACTTCAGCCCCCTAGTTGATATGCCGTGCATGCTCCTCTTTAAGAGACTTCAGACAAGGCAAAACAGTTTACCAAATAAAGATCCTTTACTGAGGTAGTTTGCAACAGTTCCAAAGACATCTTCACACAGTTTCCTATACACGGCTTTCTAGTTCCCCAGAATGTGACTGTACCTTAGGCAGGTGGCAAAGTCCATAAAACAATCCTTGTAAGGCAAAAGTCCATTCTGGTAATAAATCCACAAGAGGCAATGAAGTGCATTAGAAGCCATGATTTGGCAATAATCCACATAGGCGATAAAGTCCAACACTGGCATTTGTAAGTCCATGAGGGTCTCCAGGCTTCAAACCCCACTGAGAACCCTGAATTAGCTTCCATTACCCCCCCTAAGGGGATGGCCCACTCAAACATAATAATAATTGCATTCTGGCAGTATTTCCCCAATCAGCCCTCTAGGGCATTTAGTGAGCCCTATTTATATGGTATGACCTTCAGGGGGTGATAAACGTGCTAAAAAGTGATGGAAAAATGTTAACCCTCCCAGCTCAGTTAGCCCCAGCTCAGCAGGTCAACCTAAGGACACAGTGCGACATCAAGACTTTGTTACAATTTGCACCTTGTTGGCATGAACACTGATAGGAAAAACACATTAACCCTTTTGGAGGCACCTGCCTACACATCAGTACCATGTGAAAGAACCCTAAACATGTCCCTCTGCATTCTATATTTATTCAGTGCAGCCTGTAGATAGATCAAGGTAATATTGTGACTGGCCTGAGACTGTTGTTATAGCTCCTAAAGGCTAAGTTCAAGTTTAAATTTTTTTTAAAATAAATGCACATATTTTTGCAGGTAAAAAAATTTGCATTTATGATTATTTTTTTTAGGAACCTGCAGAGCATTGAACCTGCAATCAGCAGATGGAGCAATGTTAGGCTCCTGCACAGTCTTCCTCCAACTTTCTGCCTGTATTCCCTTATGGGATTTCAGTTACAAAGCTAGAGAAAGACTGAATTAACTATGAGCATGCTGAACAGCGCACTCACAGCCCATTCAAACTACAAGTATGTCTGCAAGGGTGAAAGATGGTACTTTTAGTTATTTAATTCACTGTAATCTGTGAGTGAATAAATGACACAGCTGTGTGAGTGGAGCCTTGCACAGCCCTTCTGTTTTCAAAATGTGACAGTGGGTGCGGGGAAAGAATCTCTCATCTGCTGTCTCAGAGAGGGGAGCGCTGGTGGCGGGAGGTGGATACCATACTCTGAAAGGTGAACTTATCCTTTAAAGCACAAAACAACGAAAAAATCTATTTTTTTATATTTACAAAAGCTGTTCATGGTTTAAAAAAAAAGAGCTGATGTATTTTAAAAGTATACTTTTGCTTTTAGGCAGGTCAAGCATTTGAGCAGTAATGCTTTCCATTGGCCAGAAAATAATTTATTCTGGCCATTGGAAGGCATAAACACTCACGCGTTTGGCATTTAGGCACGTTTAGGTGAGTTTAATATTTCTTTTGCTCCTCAGCTCCTCTCCTGAATGCACTTTTGATTTTTTTTCAGCCTGTAAACTCTCCTCTTCTAATACGCCTGTAAATACCTATGTGTGCATGAACACATACGTAGGTAAACATAAAGGGGTTTTTACAGACTAAAAAATAAACGCCAAATGCCTGTAAGAGCAACGTTTTTAAGCCCAGTGTACATGAGGCCTAATTGCATGTGCAATATATGGTTTTAGGAACATTTTTTTAAGCAGCTTTTCTCCTGCAAGGAGTTCTGCCATTCAGAGGAGCTAAGCAAATGCCTTTTATGCATAGGGCCTAAAGAATTCCGCCCCTGAAATAAATATGGAGGCTGCCATTGTGAAAATGCTAGCTGCAGCCATGCAGCAGCACTGACATAAAAAAAAGTATGCAAACCAGAAGCTCTAAACTCACCTGACTGTATTTCACAGTCAGTGACTGTATGTGTTGAAGAATGAAAGGTCTTGCAATATGCTGGACCACCATGGGATAGCTCAAAGGGGACCGTTTGCTTCTCATATCTATTTTGCATTCACAGGTGCAGCTTAGAACGGTATCCCTGGGCAACCAGGGGAGCAAGGATTGGTGTGCAGCAGAAGTGGGCTGATTGGTCTGTTTTGGCGCCTCTAGCGCGCGCTATAGGAGTCTATTTAAGGGCCTGGAACGGCTCCCTCACAGACCGCTCTGACTGGAGCTGAAGCGCGGACGTCCTGCACCATGAAGCGCCGTTCTCCCAGTGGCCGTGAGTCCCTCCTTTGCCGCCTCATTGAGAGGGCTGAGAAGGAGGGCGGCGAGGAATGGCTTTTAAAATGCCTGGAGGAGGAGAGTACCTCTCCTCCGCCTACCTCCACTCCTCCTGAGACGGAAGAAAGACCGGCCTCAGGCGGGGGCGGCATCAGGCATCAACCTGACAGGAAGAAAAAGAGGCAGAGAACAGCTGCTTCTCCAAGCGTGTCATGTAAGGAGAGGGCTGGCAGTGTGTTACACAAGAGGGCTTCCTGTGTGAAGGAGAGCAGCGCTACTCAGCTTTCTTCAATGCAGCAGAGTGAGCAGCGGTCATTATATAAAGATGGTGAGAGATGTTTTTTACCTCAGAATGTTGGTGTGTTAAGTTTGGTGGAATCATTATCTAATGTGTTACAGCAATTTAAAGGGGCACATGCTAATGGTGCTAAAGTTTATGATGATATTAATAATGATTTACAAAAAAGGGCACAGTTACCTGGTGCAGATAAGGTTATTACAAAAGAGGTTTTTGAATCAAAAAGAGGTAATATTGGTGAAAGTTCAAGTGCACAAGTTTTTGGTACTGACCAGGCTATACAGTCGCCTGCTGTTTCCCAGGTTTTTCAGAGAGCACAGGCATCTGGTGCAGCTATTGAGAATAAAGATGATTTGGTTTACAGCAATGCTGACAATATGAGAGCAGGTGCACATTTACATGGTGCTATGGATAATAAGGTGAGTTGTTCTGAATATATGAATGAGGCTGGTACTGTATGGCAGAATATGAGCGAGTCTGCCTCACAAGAGGAGTATAAAGAAAAAATCTCTGGTCTAAAAGTTTTGAATCCAGCAAGGTTTAACACTCAATTACCCCTCAATTCTTTAGCTATGTCAGTGGGTGAGTCCTCTTTCAGGGAGCCACTGCCATGTGCATTATCACCACTAGGCTTTCATCTGCATAAGTCAGTTAAAGAAAGGATTTGGAAAGGGGAATTCATTGACATTCTGTCATTACTGCCAGCCTTAAAGGAATTTTTTGGCTAAGCTAGAGAAGCAGCATGGGGATAGGGCTGAGGAAGATAGGAGGAGGGCCATCCCTAGAACTTTTCAGAATTGGCTGCAGGCATTCTGCATTTATGCAGCAGTTATGGGTGAACGGTTTCCAGATAAATGTTCAGGTTTATTTCAACATTTGGACATTATTGCAGAGGCCTTTCGCCATTTTGGTGGCTCTGCATGGTATACATACGATGAAAACTTTCGCCAAAAGTTATCGGTGCACCCATCGCTGCACTGGGGATCTAAGGACGTTGGTTTATGGCTGAATCTTATGCTGCCAGCAAGACCCCAGTTTAGTCAAAGATTGGCACCTAGTGCGCAACCAACGTTTCGCAAAGGCCTATGTTTTGCATTTAACGAAGGGCAATGCAAATTTTTAGCTAATTGCCGGTACAGACATGAGTGTTCACACTGCAATGGGAGCCATTCGGCTAGCAGGTGTTTTCGGAGATCAGCTGCCTCCTCTCTTCAGTCACTTCCCAGAGACTCTCATGGGAAAAGCATCGACACCAGTGATGCTAACAAGAATGCTTCCCTGGCTAGAACGCTATCCAGACCACAGGATGGCAGCTCTGCTAATTAATGGCTTTAGGGAAGGTTTCTTAGTTCCATCATTTATGGGTTCAGGTTGTAAGTTTGTCAAGAACTTAAAATCTGCTACCATGTATGCTTCGGTAACTCAGGAGAAAATATTGAAAGAATTGAGCGAAGGCAGAATCTCTGGCCCATTTTCTGTACCCCCCTTCCGGAACTTTCGGATTTCACCATTGGGGATAGTTCCTAAGAAGGAGAATGGTAGCTATCGCTTAATTCACCACTTGTCCTACCCACCTGAGGCATCACTAAATGATGAGGTTGCTAATGTAGACGCACCAGTTTGCTATGCTTCATTTGATGAAGCCTTATCAATGTTGAGACATTTTGGTCAAGGCTCTTTACTAGCAAAGGCAGATAAATCTGCCTTTCGCCTTTTGCCAGTACACCCACAAGGTTTCAATTCATTAGGTTTCCAATTTCAAGGACAGTTTTACTTTGATAGATGCCTACCTATGGGTTTCACCCTGTCATGCTTCTATTTTGAAGCATTTTCTACTTTTTTACACTGGGTATCTTCATCCAAGTTTCCCAAAGGGGGTTTCCTACATTACCTGGACGATTTTTTATGTGTTGGTCCAGCCATCTCTCCTATTTGTCTAGAGTCTTTACATACCTTTTTGTCCACTTGTGAGCAGTTTGGTATCCCATTGGCCCATGAGAAGACGGTCTTTCCAACCACTTCGTTAGAGTTTTTGGGTATTACTATAGACTCATCCGTTATGGAATTCAGGCTTCCTCCTCTTAAAATAAATAAGATGAGACAATTGATCTCTTCCTTTTTAGCTAAGAGGAAGGTGCTCTTAAAAGAAGCTCAGTCCTTGTTAGGCCTTTTGGCGTTTGCAGCCAGAATTATTCCTATGGCCAGGGTTTTCTCTAGAAGATTTTCCCTGGCCATCAGAGGTTTCAAAAGTCAGAATGCTCACATCCGTCTCTCAAAAAACATAAAGGAAGACCTGATGGTCTGGGACCAATTTTTGTGTGATTTCAACGGTTCGACGGTTTGGCAAGGTGAATTTATATCTAACATCCAGTTGGAATTTTTTACGGATGCAGCGGGTTCGTCGGGCTTTGGAGCTTTTTTGCAAGGTCGCTGGCTAGCGGGTAAATGGCATAAGGTATGGTTGCAGAAGAATGTACTACAGAACATAGTTCTTCCGGAACTATTCCCGGTATTAGCGGCTGTGGTGGTTTGGCAGGAGATTTTTCAGAATCGTAGGATTCTGGTTCACACGGACAATAAAGGTGTTTTATTTGCTATCAATACTTTATCCTCTAAATCTGACCCGGTATTGAAACTCCTGCGATTTCTTGTTTTACATTGTATGCGTTTCAATATCTGGTTGAAGGCCGATTACATAGAAGGAGCACGTAATAACATTGCCGATGCTTTGTCTCGTTCACAGTTTGCGAAGTTTCGGGAGCTGGCCCCCTCGGCGGAACCGGTCGGGTATCCTTGCCCAGATTTCCTCTGGGGCTTGATATGAACCTGGTAACAACCAACCTGAGAGATTCGGTTTCACAGAAAACTTGGTCAGACTACAACCTTTCATGGTCCAGATGGTGTTCTTTTTGCCAAGGGTTAGGTTTGGACGAGCTGTATGTGTCATCATATGTTGCCTTGTCTTTTACATCGTCACTTTTGCAATCGAATCTTAGTCCTTCCTCGGTCAGCAAAATTTTAGCGGGTGTATCATTTTTTCTAAAATTCTCCGGCCAACCACCCCTGACCTCTTTCTTCCAAGTTAATCAGGTGCTGAAAGGTTTTCGCCGTGCAAACCCGTCACGGGACAGTAGACGTCCCATTTCAGTTACCCTATTAGTGGACCTTCTTGAGGTCCTCCAATCAGTGTGCTCATCTGAATTTGAGACGTTTCTTTTTAGGGCAGCCTTCGCCATTGCATTTTTTGGGGCGCTAAGGTTAGGAGAATTCACTGCCATAAACAGGAGTTCTCTATCCTTTTTGCTATTCTCACATGTCCTTTTGAGTCAGGATTCCGTGCATCTATTCATTTGTAGGTCCAAAACCAAAGCGTGGGGGAATGGGCAGTGGTTTTCTTTAGCTAGTTCCCCTAACCCAGCTATCTGCCCAGTTTTGCACGTATCTAGATACTTATCAGTTAGACCTCTCTCTGTTGGTTCGTTCTTTATACACAATGACCTATCCTCATTGACTAGATTTCAATTTTCATCTGTTTTGGCTTTATGCCTAAAACGTCTAAACCTGTCTGGCTTTTGCTTTTCTTCCCATTCGTTCAGAATTGGGGCGGCCACGACAGCTAATGCGTTGGGTTTTTCGGAGGATAGGTTGATGAGGATTGGTCGTTGGAATAGTGACAGATATAAGTTATATGTCCGCCCTGAATTGCTAACTGTTTGAATTTTTCTCTTTCCAGATCCATTACAGACAGTGGTATGGATAGTAGGTCACTCTTACGTCTTCTGGGCTGCCAAACATGCCGGAGATAGGATCTACTCATCCAATTTGGGTTTGGACAATAAGGATTTTCTGGTTTTATGGTCAGGTGTTAGGGGCCTGAGATGGAAGGACCTTATTTTTCAATCAGAATATTTATCTGATATATGGCCGCCCCCTGATATTTTAGTCATTCATGCTGGTGCTAATGATATTGGTAAGATGGGTACATGGGATTTGTTATGCAGAATGAAGCAGGACCTGCAGATGATTAAGCTCATGTTTCCATCCACTTTGCTAGCATTCTCTGAAATGATTCCGCGGCTTTCGTGGTCCCCCTTTGGCAAACTATTTTATTTAGACAAAATTAGAAGGCGTTTAAATAGGACAGTCCACAGTTTTCTAATCTCTCAGGGGGGTGTTTCTATCAGACATCTCGAGCTGGAAGGCTTCGTTCCGGGCTTGTTCCGAGAGGATATGGTTCATTTATCCAAAATTGGTTTAGATATTTTTAACATGGGCCTGCAAGGCTTAATAGAATCAGCCACGGTGGTGGGGGGGCTTCAGTCAAAGGCTATGCCTTTGGCTTCAGCCGGTGGGGAGTAGTCGTCCAGCATTGACTGGATGGACATCAATTCAATTTTTGTTTAAATACATTTTAGCCAAATGGCTTTATATTTATAGTTACAATTTTTATTGAATTTGTAATTTGAGTTGCCCCCCCCCCCCCCATGGATAACACCGTGGCCATATTTAAGCCAATAAACTAATTTTTATTGATAAGCTTGTGTTGTTTCATTTATTAAGGTTTACCTTTGTGCTAGCCCATGAAAGGTCTTGCAATATGCTGGACCACCATGGGATAGCTCAAAGGGGACCGTTTGCTTCTCATATCTATTTTGCATTCACAGGTGCAGCTTAGAACGGTATCCCTTGGCAACCAGGGGAGCAAGGATTGGTGTGCAGCAGAAGTGGGCTGATTGGTCTGTTTTGGCGCCTCTAGCGCGCGCTATAGGAGTCTATTTAAGGGTCTGGAACGGCTCCCTCACAGACCGCTCTGACTGGAGCTGAAGCGCCCACCCACCCTCCCTATTTTAGTCATGATGTTGTCCAAAAGGGGGAGTAGTCGTCCAGCATTGACTGGATGGACATCAATTCAATTTTTGTTTAAATACATTTTAGCCAAATGGCTTTATATTTATAGTTACAATTTTTATTGAATTTGTAATTTGAGTTGCCCCCCCCCCATGGATAACACCGTGGCCATATTTAAGCCAATAAACTAATTTTTATTGATAAGCTTGTGTTGTTTCATTTATTAAGGTTTACCTTTGTGCTAGCCCAAGAGGATGAGGATGCCAAATGAATAGATCTGTAATTACCATAAAAGAGCCATTGCTGTTTTTCTATGATAAAAGATGCCTTGAAATGCAGAAAACTAGCATTTCTATAATTAGGTCAGGAACGGCAGGCTCTGTATTTCTCTGAGCACAGGTTTCTTTTGAAAGGGAAGAGGAAAATTTACCTTCCAACAACAAAGGGTTCCATGCCTTCTGCAGCTAAGTTAAATAAAACATTATGGTACTGTTTATTTATATATCGTAATCATATCCCCTTTCCTCTACTTAGTGTGAATAGATCTCATGTAACCAGCCCTTCCTCATAATGGGCCTCCAAGTAACTTAACCAAACCTTTTGAAAATAATCAGAACAAATGGACAAATGAAGATTAGAGTTCACCCAAGACAAGACCCATATGTGTAATAAAAATGTGACTAATTACCTTTTCATAAAATGTTTGCCTGCATCTCAGAAGCTGCTCCATTAGTTTGGAAGTGAGCCACAATACTTAAAAACATCCCATTTTGTTAGCAAACAAAACAATTGATTGTGTTTTAATGTCAGAATATCATACAATAATCTTAACCTCGAGCATTTGTATCTGGCTGATTAACACATAGCATACAGGTCTTATCCAAGGTTAAACAGAGGATCTGATTAATGGCTGAAAATATTCTCATATGTGTTGGGTTTAAATGGGTCACGTTGTTCTGTTATCTGTCTCTTAAAATAGAAAAATAGTGCAATAATATTGCTTGACATCAAAAGAAGGAAAAATAGGCTAACTTTCAGTATACTTTACATTGATAGCAGTCTACGGTATATTGTGCTTTCATTATATCTATATACTGTAGTAAATTGAAAGTGAGAATTTTTTAATGAATAATAAATCCAGCTGCTGCAAACTACCTAGTGTAAGTTCACCCTTGATCCCCTGATGAACGCATGTGATTAAGTGAAGATAGGTGTAGGTGACTAGGTGATGTCGGGGCCACGGACTGGAAGTGCGACATCTTGTAAGCTGACAGATCCTGAGTGACTGTTTTTTTGTACATGCGATTGTCATTCAATTAAATGTGAGTGCAATTTTTATTACGTTAATTGGTATTTTTAATACTACACTATGGAGGCTCCTATGTGGCTGTTAGGACTCTCTCAGCAGCAGACACTGACGAAGACCTGGCATTCCTGGCAGTATCTTACATGGGCGAAGGAATGCACGCCTGAACGCACAAAATGCATGGCCGGGCCAAACTGGCACCAAACAGCCCTTATAAGCGAGCCAGTTCCTCTCTGTGATTGCTGGTTGATCTTTGGCTCTTCAGTGCATTTGTTCCTGTGTTACCTTGCATCTGTGGATGCCTGTTACCAACTAGGCTTGCCCCTGGACCTGTTTTCTGCCTGCTTCCTGATCTGACCTTGGCTTGTTAAACGGACTGTCGTATCCTGCTCTTCTGTGTATGACCTTGGCTACCCTCCTGACCACGCTTGCTCTTATCCACACTGGGTACCTGACCCTGGCTTTGAACTGGCTTCTCAACTGATTCCTGCTCTGCCTGAATCCTGCTACTTCCCACCTGCAGACATTATTCTGGTGTCTCATCTGACAATACTCCAGTCAAAGCATTTCTGCAAGCAACTCCAGCAGGCGACCCATGCTTCTTTGAGCCTGACTCTTCCTGTTCCAGGGGAGTCTGGAACTTAGTCGCAGGGGAAGCCCTCTCTCTTTTGGCCTCCAGCACCAGGTACATGATAGTAGCTCTGAGTAATTTTGCAGTAATATACAAGTGATGCAGCGGATCTCTTAAAGGCACAGCAGCATGAATTAAAGCAGAGTGAACAAGTGAAGTACAAGGCTAACTTTCAGTATACTTTATATTGATAGATAGCTATATATGCTGTATGCTGTTATATAACTCTCCAAATATACAATGTGAATGATAGGCTATACACCAAAACCTTTTTTAAACCAATGGATACAAATGGGTATATACCCATTTCCAGTTGTTATCATCTGAAATGGAAATATTCCTAAAGGCCAATTAATGCAATTGCGGAGAAATTGTCATACCCTGAAAGGTTACGAGGAACAAGCTGAAACCATGAAGAGAAGGTATGAAGAAAAGGGTTACCAGAGAAAGAATTTGGAAAAATTGAGAAATGAGGTGAGGAATCTAAATAGGGACACAGACGAAGAAAGAAGAAAGAAAAAAACGAAAGAACTAAACACGGATGTGGCCTCCATTACCGGATTTAAAGGGGTTGTAAAGGTTTGTTTTTTATTTTTGTAAATAGGTTCCTTTAAGCTAGTGCATTGTTGGTTCACTTACCTTTTCCTTCGATTTCCCTTCTAAATGTTTTTTTTCTTTGTCTGAATTTCTCACTTCCTGTTTCTCCTCAGTAAACTTCACACCATCATCCGAGCGCTGTTTAGTCAGCCAGAACATCTTACTGAACAGCTTACTGAGGAGAAACAGGAAGTGAGAAATTCAGACAAAGAAAACAAAGAAAAAAAACATTTAGAAGGGAAATCGAAGGAAAAGGTAAGTGAACCAACAATGCACTAGCTTAAAGGAACCTATTTAGAAAATAAAAAAATAACCTTTCCAACCCTTTTAACAAGCAATACAGATCAATTGAACATATTGTGAGGAAATATTGGCCCATTTTAAAATAGATAAGACCTTATCTAGGATTCTCCCAAATAAACCTAGGTTTATTTACAAGAGTGTATTTACCCTTAGTAATCACCTAGTTCATAACATCGTGTTGTTTAAATGTTACAAAGAATTTAACAGAATATGTAAAAAGGAAATCAAGGATGCAAAAATTCAAAACGAATGACAGATTGCAAAAGATAGTAGGACAGACCCAAAAAAACTCTTCAAACATATTAATAGTAAAAAGGTCAGGTCTGAGCATGTAGGCCCTTTACAAAATAATCTAGAGTGGGTGACTGGGGACAAAGAGAAGGCTAATATATTAAATACTTTCTTCAGCTCTGTATATACAAAGGAGCATGGAGGAGCTCATGTCCATAATGGGTGTGGTATTGACACATCCCCGAATGAACCACAATGGGTCAAAAATGATATGGTCCAGAAATATTTAGACAGAATAAAGGTGGATAAAGCACCTGGACCAGATGGAATCCACCCACAGATCCTAAAAGAATTGAGCTCTGTAATTTCAAAGCCATTGTATTTAATTTTTAGGGACTCATTAATGACGGGAATAGTACCACTGGATTGGCGCAGGGCGAACGTGGTGCCTATATTTAAAAAGGGAACAAAGTCTTTACCAAGTAACTATAGACCTGTTAGTTTAACTTCTATAGTCGGGAAGATACTGCAGCGTTTAATAAAAGACCACATAGACGAGTTCTTGCTGTAGAAGCAGAGCTCCCTTACAGAATCCCTGGCACATCCTCCAGCCATCCACTGTGGTAACACTCACGACCTTCCAACTTTACAGCCCTGAGTCCTTGATGAGGAACTTTCCCGGACCATGCGTTCCGTCAGCTTCTCCTGCCCCTTCTGCTCCAGGAGCTCCCTGCCACCGACTGTGTGGTGACAAAGACATTGCCAATGATCGTGTAAAGGCAATGTTCCCTCACAGCTCTCTCCGGGGCTTCCTCCTGCGATCCCACACCCCCCCCCCAGATGAGGGGTGATCCTGCGGCTGTCTAGAACTCCATTCCTCACGTCACCCAGTCGAATTCTCCTCCCCAGCAGCATGTGACCTCAGCACATATAGGAGGCCCGCCCCCTGCAAATGCCAGTTAAGGATTGGTCAGAGGTCCCACATGTGCTGACTCCAGCTCTAGGCCCAGCCTCCTCTTCCAGAACATTCTCTCTGGAAGCAGGGGAGGCGCCTCAGAGTGGAGCCCAGGTGGTCACACCCACTGCTACTCTAACCACTCCCAGCCCCAGAATCAAAACAGACAGGCCTAGCTTGCAGCATAGGCCTGCCTAAATTTGCCTGTGCTGAACAAACCTAGTAGAACAACCCTTACTAGCACCTACCCTCTGGTAGAGGGTGCTACATATTTATATGCAGTCTCTATATATGAAATTGGTTTCACATTAGAATTTTTTGCACAGTAAGCATGTTAGCACTTTATTTTTATTTCTTTAATTGTTCTTTCATACAGCTATAAAAAGTTGAATAACAATCCAAAGAAACAATATTAGAAGAAACCTAGGGCCTATATCATAGAGGGAAGGACAGGGGCATTCTTAACAAAAAAGAGGCCTAATATCTTTTACCCGAAGCAGCCAAAACACCAGTGGTGTATTATCTACCAAAAATACAAAAGAAACTTGAGAAACCTTTGGGTAGACCCATTATCAGTAGGGTAGACTCACTGTTCTCAAGATTGGGAGAGTACCTAGATAAATATTTACAGCTGCTAGTACAGGAAGGGAGGTCTTATTTAAGAGACAGCACACAGTTAATCTCAGAACTCCAGGGGATCAGTGGTGTTGACAAATGTCCCCTGGTCACCATAGATGTCAACTCCCTCTACACTAGTATAGTGCAGAGGGATGGATTGAGTGGGGTCGAAAAAGCTATACACAAACAAACAAGAGTAGATCCAGTTTATTCTAGAAGGTCTGAAGATGGCGATGGAGAGTAACTATATCTGGTACTGGAACAACTCTTATGTACAAATGAAGGGAGTGGCGATGGCTTGTTATGCTAACAGTGTCACCAATCTGTTCATGAATATGTGGGGGGAATAGCAGATTTATAATATGAATCGATCCCATCTGAGATTTTACCAACATTACATAGAAGATATTATCATCTTGTCAGAGGGATCCCTAAAAAACTTTCTTTTAAGAGATTAATCACAATAAATATGGCATCTCATTAACTGGTAGCTGGAATTACTAACAGATAGATTATTTAGATCTCCAAATATACAAGGTGGAGGATAGGCTATACACCAAAACCTTTTTCAAACCAATAGCTTTAAATGGCTATATACCCATTTCCAGTAGTCATCATCCGAAATGGAAGGGAAATATTCCTAAAGGCCAATTAATGCGATTGCAGAGAAATTGTCATACCCTGGAAGATTATGAGGAACGAGCTGAAACCATGAGAAGGTTTGAAGAAAAGGGCTACCAGAGGAAGAATTTGGAAAAATTGAGGAATGAGGTGAGGAATATGAATAGGGACACATTACTGGTGATGAAAGAAAAAAACAAAAGAACTAAACATTACCGGAACGTAATCAACGTTGCCTTCATTACCGGATTGAACAGTCAATACAAATCAATTAATCATATTGTGAGGATATATTGGCCCATTTTAAAATCTGGTAAGACCTTATCTGGAATTCTCCCAAAGAAACCTAGGTTTATTTACAAAAGAGTCCCTACCCTTAGGAATCGCCTAGTTCATAATATCATATTCCCACTGAGAAGTGTTAGATTTTTTTCAGAATTGAAAGGGTTCTATAGATGCCAAAAATGCCTAACATGTAGGGTAAGCAAAAAAACAACCATAGAGGAAGAAGTTCTTTAAATCTTCGGTTACGAATAAGGAATATAAAATAAATGAATTGTTCACTTGTTACAGTAAGTATGTTCCATACATTATCGAGTGCCCATGTCGGCTTCAATATATGGGGAGAACTACCAGGCCCCTACATGTCAGAATCAGGGAACATATCAACAATATTAAGAAGGGCTTCCCTAAACATAGTCTTTCAAGACACTTTAAAGAGGTACATCTCCGAGATCCCACCGGACCTGTTTTTTATGGGATAGATCAGATTAAGGGACACTGGAGGGGTGACAATGAAAAGATCAAGGTATCACAAAATGAGACCAGATAGATATACCAGTTGGGGTCTTTATACCCTGGAGGCCTCAACATTGACATTGACTTGAATTGTTTCAGTTCCAATTTTTAGAAGTAAACATGAATACTAAACCCCTGTTTTAAACGCATACTGTTAGGCAGGTTAATCTGGTTGGTCGCAGGCTGGTCGGTAAGTAGAGCTTGGAATTTTCCTTGGATTTTTTCCTTGGTCCTTTTTTTGTTATGTGTTACCTTCCAATGCTCCTTGCTATAAGGGCCAGTTATAGGTGAGAGCAATTTTTTGTATGCTTGATTTTAGGTCAGGCAACGCATTGACACCTTTGCAGCCATTGTGCTACCTGTGTGTTCAATGTGCCCCTGTACCTTTAAGGAGGAGTGGGCTCCTTCCAGTCCATCTGCTTTCATCTATCTCAGCAGAATGTATGTGTTTCCTCTGTGGAGCCTCTTATAATTTAGAGATAGAACTACAGATACCAGGGTGACTTGGCGGGGCTCTGTAGCTTACGCATGCATTTACAAATTTGTGCAACTAAACCCCTGTTTTAAAAGCATACTGTTAGACAGGTTAATCTGGTTGGTCACAGGCTGGTCGGTAAGTAGAGCTTGGAATTCTCCTTGTATTTTTTCCTTGGTCTTTTTTTGTTATGCGTTGTCTTCCAATGCTCCTTGCTATAAGGGCCAGTTATAGGTGAGAGCAGTGGACAATTTTTTGCATGCTTGATTTTAGGTCAGGCAACGCATTGACACCTTTGCAGCCATTGTGCTACCTGTGTGTTCAATGTGCCCTTGTACCTTTAAGAAGGAGTGGGCTCCTTCCAGTCCATCTGCCTTCATCTATCTCATCAGAATGTATGTGCTTCCTCTGTGGAGCCTCTTATAAGTTAGAGATAGAACTTCAGGTACCAGGGTGCCTTGGCGGGGCTCTGTAGCTTACGCATGCGTTTACAAATTTGTGCAACTAAACCCCTGTTTTAAAAGCATATTGTTAGGCAGGTTAATCCGGTTGGTCACACGCTGGTCGGTAAGTAGAGCTTGGAATTCTCCTTGGATTTTTTCCTTGGTCTTTTTTTGTTATGCGTTGTCTTCCAATGCTCCTTGCTGTAAGGGCCAGTTATAGGTGAGAGCAGTGGACACTTTTTTAAATGGATAAGGTTTATGTAGGCCTTTGATTGATGAGGCAACTTCCAGTAGTGGACACTGTAGGTTGAATAGGGTATTTTTCATTTATTTTATTTTTAATTTTTCTATATTTCATTTATTTTATTCCTATATTTTTCATTTATTCTATAATAATTTTATGTTTGAATATTTTTTTAGTTTTAGTTTTATTTATAGATCCCTTTTCTTCTGCATTTGTCACCTAGTTTAATTTCATTTTTCACACACATATTTTTACTTATTTTTCAGATGATGTAATAATATATAATAAGTTTTACTTATTTTTAGTCCTTCGTGTACTTAGATGTTTAGGCCGTGCGAGCTGCCCAGCATCTTTGTATAGAGCTTCAAACCCTATATATGTATGTCAGGGCCCCAGTTATATTTCATGCTAAAGTAATGAGAGGAGGCTGAGGCATCAGGACTGGTATTCTTAGCTCCGAGTCACAGGGCTGCAAATCATTACAGTGGAAGTTCCAATTAAATATGGCCACCAGTGTTTTTCCTCTCTGTTGCCAGGCAACACAGTAAGGTGTAGTAAGATGGCATATCTTCTGATGACGTCACTCTGACGAAACACGTAGGGTGGAGCTTGAAGCGTCATCATGTCACTTCCGGTTTCTGATACTCCAGTCTGTGGAACACAAGGCGTCCTGGACATACTGTTGGTTATATTGCTTTGATCCTTTAGTACCATTGTAAAGCCCCATACACACGCGCGGACAATCCGTGGACCAGGTCCGTCGGACCATGTCCGTCATACTTTGTCTGATGTTGGTTTTGCGTACACACGATCGGACAAAGTTGTCGGAAAATCCGATCATTCTGAACGTGGTGACGTTTGTTGCCTACGACGGGACTACGTAGAGGCTAGTAGCCAATAGCTTTGGTCTTGTAATGTGATCTGAGCATGCGTAGCACTTTGTCCGGTCGGACAAGCGTACACACGCTCGGATTTGGTGTGATCGGACCGGGTTGACGGGAAATCTTTCCAGCAGGAGATAAGACTTTGTCCGACGGACAAACCGACGAACACTGTCCGATGGTGCCTACACACGGTCTGATTTTTCAACAACCTTGTCCGATCGGACCAAATTGATGAAAAAGTCCGACCGTGTGTATGGGGCTTAAGTGTGTTTTTAGCATTGATCTTAATAAATATTTGTTTATGGATTCACACTATGAGATGCCTTTCAGTCCACCCATCCCTATCTGAGTGTATCCAGTGACCAGACTTGGTGAGGGGGAGTCCACCAACCTTTCACCAATGATCAATACTGCTCTATTTCCCTTTGCACAAGCCATTTTGGACTGGGATCACCTATATGAACTTATGAATTTTTTGATACAGTATATCTAGTGGTTGATTCTATATATGAAATTGGTCTCACATATATGGATTTCCTGGCACGTTGAGCACTTTATTTATTTTTATTCTTAGGTTTATACAGTTTATTTTGGATTGATATCACGCATATGGACTTATGGACTTTTTTGATGTATTTACAGTATATGCAATCTCTACATCATGGACATAGATAAAGGGGGGTTTGGGGTGTCTGAACCCCACAGAGCAGAGTTATGTTTGTGGAAAAAATGGGAGCTTTGCACTTGTCCCTGTCCAGTCTGTAATTGTCAATGGATGGGAACAAGGCTCCTATATTGATCTAGCCACTGCAGCTGTCAGCCTCCCCTCCTCCCTCTTCCCTCCTCCTTCCACACCGATTTAGATCTGGGGGGTTCTGCTGACGTCTGGGGTCGGCTCGGGCAGGGGGAAGGGCACTCCGCTGACATCTTGGGTCAGCTCCGGCAGGCGGCGGGTCGCTCCGCTAACATCTCAGGTTGGCTCGGGCAGGGGGCGGGGCGCTAGGCTGACATCTCAGGACGGCTGGAGCAGGGGGCGGGGCGCTTCGCTGACATCTTGGGTCGGCTCGGCAGGGGGCGGGGTGCTCCGCTGACATCTCAGGTCGGCTCAGGCAGGGGGCGGGGTGCTCGGCAGGGTGGTCTGCTGACCCAGTGCACACTGTGGGGTGACACAAAGGCGCCATTTTTCACTCATTTTAAATATACTGCAAGGAGGGGGAGCGGGAAGATAAGAGGATCAATACCTACCCTCAGTTCTCTGGACTGAAGCAGAAAGTTAAAGTCAGTGCATGGCAGCTCCACACCACAGACTGCCCTGCCATATGCTGGAAATAATATGCAGGGGGTCACTGATGTAAGAGGGGAGTAGGGACCCTAAGATAAGGGTAATCCGTCCGCATTCTCTGATTAGCTCCTGTAATCCATCCGCAGTTTCTAAATATCTCCTGTAATCCATCTGCAGTCTTTGATTATCTCCTGTAGTCTGTCCGCAGTCTCTGATTATCTCCTGCAATCCGTTCGCAGTCTCCCCTCAACAGCCCTTAAGCCCACCCCACAATATTTTTGGCCACGCACACTTTTTTGCACTTATTCTCTCCTTGGCATACCCCTCGTTCTCAAGTTCAAAGGTTTAGAAGTATGTTTTGTATGTATGGACTCAGCAAGTACCACTTCTCTTGTCTGTTATACTGGGTTAAAATCAGTCAGTGTGCTGCCTTCCACAAGATGGTGCCCTTTTGCACCTGCCCAGTAAGATTGGCTGTTACAATGCAGCAGCCACTGTTAGCTACTCCGATGGCTGAAAGCACTGACCGCTGTGTTCTGGTGGGGGGCATCCCCCTGTCAGAACACAACAGCACAGTGGGGAAGATCGCTGTACTAACACTGCATGTATTAGTACAGTGATCTGTCTGGGTGAACTAAAAAAAGCTGACAGTGTGTACCAGGCCTTAGACTGGACAAATGCCAACCTCACTGCAACGTTCATAAAAACTGGAAGAAGGCAAAACTGAAATCAGGTTAAATTTTAAAGAGGATCTGACAAAATAGAATTAAGGATGTGATTGCTTACTATAAGCAACACATCGTTTTTCCTTTTTCGAGTCTTTATGAATTTTGTGAAATTTGTTTATTTTAAAATTACTATTTATTTGTACCTGCTGCTGAACCCCCACCCCCAGAACAAGAAATTATTTACGGCCCTGCTCTACATGAGAAATTGGTTTCACATAAGCATTTTTTTGCGCAGTAAGCACATTAGCACTTTATTTTTATTTCTCTAATTGTACTTTCATACAGTTGAATGCATTTAACACACAAGGATATGTTTGAGGAGATATAACCATTTAGTACTCACATCACATTATTTAAAGAGACAGTAAATATAGCGCTGTTTTACCGTCACCGCGGCTCCCGCCCCAGTGTGAAAGGGGCCTTAGAGTGCGGAGTGTTATTAGCAGCACTGGGCACCTGGAATCTCCTACTGTAGATCAGCTGCTGCAGGGTGGGGGGAGATAAGGAGTTCCCCTGTCAGAATACAATAGGATAGCAGGAGAAATACTTGCACATCGTTTGCATGGATGCAGGGATCTGTGAGTTTTTTTTGTTCAACCCACCAGATGAATGAAAAACAACTCTATGTGTATGCCCAGCTTTACTCTGTCACACATGCTGCTGATGAATGCTACAAGTGGCCATATTGACACACATGGCCCAGGTATGGAACATGGCAGTGACATACCAACGGGGGGGGGCGGGGGGCAGTCCACCCTAGGTGCAACACATTGAAGGGGGTGCAGACTCTGCAGTAAATTTTTTGTTTTTTGTCATTAGTAGCCCCAATGGAGCAGGCTGGCAGCTCCGCTCCTTTTCTCGGTGCAGCCAAGCGATGTACAGGGAGGGTGGCAGGCAGAGGCAGACAGCCAGAAGAGTACTCGAGCCTGCTATAAATTGATGTGGGGAGAAGCTCTGTGGCGTTCGGCATCTCCTTTTACACCTCGGGCCAGCAGTGCATACTTTACAGTGGAGGGGGAGGGGCATCTGACCGGGACAGGCACTGGCTTGTGTACAGTGAGTTTATCGGCCACTATAGCAGGCATCACAGAGCTGCCGAATCGGTAGTGCAGCAGTGCAGTTTTGTGTTTGTGTGTGTGTGTGGGGGGGGGGGGGTTGCAGAGATGTTCATTGGAGTACATGTGCTGGGGGGGTGCAGAGGGGTGCTGAGACTTACTAAAGGATATAGAGGTGTAGAGAACTGTGCTGGGGGTGCAGATGCAGGCTGGGGAATGCAGAGGCCTCCTGGGGGTAACAAAGCCATGCTGGGGAGTACAAAGATATTTGGGGGTGCAGAGGTGTGCTGGGATACAAAGGTTTGCTGGGGTTACGGAGGTGTGCTGTGCTATTTGTGGAGCAGTATACTGTAATATTTGTAGTGCAGCATAATGTAATATTAGTCGTGGAGCATAATGTAATATGTGTGGTGGAACATAATGTAATATTTGTGGTGGAGCATGCTGTAATATTAGTGGTGGAGCATAAAGTAATATTAGTGGTGGCGCATGCTGTAATATTAGTGGTGGAGCATAATGTAATATTTGTGGTGGAGCATAATGTAATATTTGTGGTGGAGCATCTGTGGAGCAACTGTAATGCAAACTGCACTTTCACTTGTGTAGAAAAAAAATCATTGTACCATCCCTGCAGTCCACTTTTAAAGTAGGCTAAGCTCATATTTTTACAATGACAAATTTTTGTGCGTGTCTTTACATTTTAAATTGGGGGGGGGGGGGGGCAGATATAGGATCCGACCCAGGTGTCAAATGTTCTAGGTACGCCCCTGGACTATGATTATGACTATCAAGAAGCCAGTCTACAGCAATGAAATGCAGCCAATGCTGAAATAAGTATATGTAAATGGATAGTGACTGAAAGTGGCTGGATAAGAACAGCAGCACAAAAAAGGAGGAAAACAGTATTTTATGGACTCAGTTTTGGTTTTGCTCTACTTTACCTAAACATTAGCATGCTTATAAGCGTGAACATGTTTTAATGGACTTTGGCTTCCAGTGGCCTATTTAAAGCCCTACAGGGATCAGGATTATTGCTGAGTAGTCACCTCTTTCTGCCTTTAACCTGGTTGTGTGATTATGTTTCTATTCTTACCCGGCTTGTTCATTTTGCATGTTCCTGAACCCCTGTTGTGTCCGGCTTGTGACCCAATCTTGCCTCCTGCCTGCTGTTCTGGTACCTGCTCTGCTTGCCCAATACTGACCTTGGTCTGCTCCTGACTCCACTCCTGGTTCCTGATTTTGTACCTCTGCCGTCCGCTTGTTGCCTGTTTCTGCCCACCTGGTCATGCATCTGAGATCCTGCATCTAACAGCTGCCAGCTTGCATGCCGTACAGCCTTTAGCTCCAAATCTGCTACAAGTTCTCCCAACACAGATCTCCTACAGGCACCCCTGTCACTCTGTGCCCTGGTATATCCTGTCATCAACCACCAGGGGAAACATGATAAGAGGTCCTGCATCTAACAGCTGCCAGCTTGCATGCCATACAGCCTTTAGCTCCAAATCTGCTACAAGTTCTCCCAACACAGATCTCCTACAGGCACCCCTGTCACTCTGTGCCCTGGTATATCCTGTCATCAACCACCAGGGGAAACATGATAAGAGGTGTAAGGGAAGGCCTCTTTTCAACTTGTCCTCAACCAGGTAAGTGACAGTCAAGGCTTCTGATCAGGAGTCAGTGGGAGAGGCTGCCAATCATGTGACCTTTGTGAGAGCCAGTCACAGTGGTCACATGACACAGAAAACTCCTGGTAATTAAAGCCCACTTATTGGGCCACTGGGAGGTGACATTAAGGGATTAAAGAATAACTCTAGGTTAAACATTGGCATTGTCCAATTGTCTCCAATCTGGAATAATAGCAGCTATGAGCAATTGATGAAACTGAAAGAGTTTGAGATCTGGAGGCAGAAGGGACTAAGGTACATAGCACAGCTATTTCAGGATGATGTGATGAAAACCTTTAGACCCCTTTAACACTGCCAGCGTTTTTCAGGTGCTACAGCGCTAAAAATAGCGATTGTAAAGCGCCAGAAAAAAGCTGCTCCATGCACCCCAGGGTGAAAGCCCGAGGGCTTTCACACTGCACCGGTGCGCTGGCAGGGTGTCACAAAAAGTCCTGCCAGCAGCTTCTTTGGAGCGGTGAAGGAGCGATGAACTCACCGCTCCTCCACCACTCCTCCACCGCTGCTCCCCATTGAAATCAATGGGGCAGTGCTGCGATACCGCCGGCAAAGCGCCACTCTGGCAGCGTTTTGTGGGCGGATTTACCCCCTTTTCGGACGCTAGCGGGGTGGTTTTAATGCTGCTAGCGCTGCTAAAACGATGGTAAAACCGCCAACGCCGGCCGAGGCTTGGTGTGAAAGCCGTCTTAGTGAAATAAGTAAAGAATATAATATTCCAAATCAAAGATTTTTTTAATTTCTACAGCTCAGGCATGCATTAAAAATACAGGGTCGACCGCATGAACTGAAGTTTAATAAGTCTGGGGTAATAGCCTTGTTGGATAAGATAGGGAAAAAAAAGGGATTGATATCACAATTATATGATATACTGTTTGATAAATTTAAAGGCACTGTGGACATACCAGCAAGATTAGCCTGGACGGGCGACATAGAGACAATTTTCAGAACAGTGGGCACGGGAACTATCGGCAATACCTCAGGCCTCTTTATCTCCAACACAAAATTTAACACAACTATTCATCTTACACAGGGCACATTATACACCAGAGAAATTATTCAAATGGAAATGCAGAGATACAGACCAATGTCCTAGATGTAAAGGGAGATATGTATAGAACGGCAGTGCTCTGCAATTTTCTTGTGCCACATCCAATAATAAAGAAAAAGAAGGGGACCCCTGGTGGTGGATTTTAAAGGCACGTACAACAATAAAGTAAAAGAAGAACAATTTTATTTATTCATAAGATCGATATAAAATCATGTCATACAAACATATATGTATTCATGAGCAACATACTAATTGAAAAAACGCCATACAATTGACTAGTGAACTGTCACCTAAATATGATACAGTTAACTAAAGAGCTTGTCACCCTACGCGTTTCGGAGCGCTGGAATTCTCCTTCCTCAGGGGTGGAAGTCTCCTGAGGAAGGAGACTTCCAGCTCTCTGAAACGCATAGGGTGACAAGCTCTTTAGTTAACTGTATCATATTTAGGTGACAGTTTACTAGTCAATTGTATGGCGTTTTTTCAATTAGTATGTTGCTCATGAATACATATATGTTTTTTATGACATGATTTTATTTCGATCTTATGAATAAATAAAATTGTTCTTCATTTACTTCATTGTTGTACGTGCCTTTAAAATCCACCACCAGGGGTCCTCTTCTTTTTCTAGATGTAAAGGGAGAGCAGCCAATCTAATACACTTGCTATGGAAATGCCCTAAACTCCATCGCTATTGGTCTGGGGTGGTATCTATGATTAATAAGGTATTTGAGAGTGGGATGCCTATGGAGCCTGGGGGATGCCTTCGAGGTATACTGGATGAATCAAGAATTCCAGCAGAATATAATGTTTCAATAAATAGAAGTCTATTCCAGGCTCTGAAACTCATAGCACTAAAATGGTTATCACCATATCCACCTACTGTAGCAGAATGGAAAATACAAGTAAGGGAAACTTTAAGGAAAAGTATACTTTCTTACATAGAGGCTGTGTAGAAAAATGTGAAAAAATATGAAAAAGGTGGTTTGATACCTTGGAGGTATGACGAGAGAGGAGAGGATCAATGTATGAGTAATAGGGGAGGGGGAGCATGGGTGCCAGAGGTGCTTTTATTTTTTTTCTTAATACGGGCAGGGGTTGTATGTTTGTCGTTTTTTTTTTTTTTTTGCTGTGTGTGTATATATAAAATGAATAAAAAGATGATTTGATTAAAAAAATATATTGGCATTGTAGTCAAGCATTTGTAGTTTACAATTATCGCTAGGTAACTCTGAAAGCTTCCTACTGGTGCACCTGTTATCCTATAAGGCTGATTACTCCAATTTAAACAATTTGTCAGTGAGAGAAATTTTTCAGAATATGACCAGGTGACAGTACATCAGGGCAGGGGCTTCGAAACACTTCTCTGTTTAAGTTTCCAGGAAGAAAACAATTAACAACCCACTATTTGTTAGGAAAGCACATGTTGCATACTGTGCAAGAAATGAATACGTGGCATTTGTCAGTGAAAAAACACCTATTGTAGCATTACAGATACTTTTGTATATTAATACCATACTAAAATCCCATTTTTACATTGCTACCACACAAATGGGCATTTGTCAGTTTATTGGAAAAAGGCCTAAAGTTTAATACCCATTGTTGGATTTTACAGATACTTTTATATATATCCACTTCAATACAGGGCTTTTAAACACCCTTCCTTACCAGAGCACTTTTTGCGATTCGGCACTGCGTCGCTTTAACTAACAATTGCGCGGTCGTGCGACGTTACACCCAAACAAAATTGACGTCCTTTTTTTTCCCACAAATAGAGCTTTCTTTTGGTGGTATTTGATCACCTCTGCGGTTTTTATTTTTTGCGCTATAAACAAAAGAAGAGCGACAATTTTGAAAAAAAACACAATATTTTTTACTTTTTGCTATAATAAATATCCCATTTTTTTTTAAAAAAACAATTTTTTTCCTCAGTTTAGGCCGATACGTATTCTTCTACATATTTTTTGTAAAAAAAAATCGCAATAAGCGTATATTGATCGGTTTGCGCAAAAGTTATAGCGTCTACAAAATAGGGGATAGATTTATTGAATTTTTTTTTTTTTACTAGTAATGGCGGCGATCTGCGATTTTTTTTTTTCGTGACTGCGACATTGCGGCGGACACTTCAGACACTTTTGACACATTTTTGGAACCATTCACATTTACACAGCGATCGTTGCTATAAAATTGCAATGATTACTGTGTAAATGTGACTGGCAGGGAAGGGGTTAACACTAGGGGGCGCTGTAGGGGTTAATGTGTTCCCTATAGAAGTGATTCTAACTGTGGGGGGAGGGGACTCAAGGGGAGGAGACCGATCATGTGTTCCTCCGTACTGGGATCACATGATCGGTCTCCTCTCCGCTGACAGGACGTGGAGCTGTGTGTTTACACACACAGCTCCACGGTCCCGCACGGTCCCGTTGTTTTAACGGGCAATCGCGGGTGCCCGGCGGACATCGCGGCCGCCGGGCACCTGCACCGGGTCCCGAGCGATGCCGCCGGCGGCGAGCACGCCCCCCCCAGGCGGCCGGGAATGCGAGGACGTCATATGACGCCCACCCAGGATGGTAGATCCACCTTGTGGGCGTCATATGAGCATAAGGCGGTATTGAAGTGGATATATAAATATATATATATATATATATATATATATATACTGTATTATCAATCATATTAAAATCTCACTCTTTTTTTTATTGCTACCACACTTTAAAATGAAATGATCCGACCTAAAGTCCCAACCATATACTGTATGTTCAACCCCACTTATAGCTCAGACAAACTACACATCTTTGTTTTCTCTACTTTTCAGTAATGTTTTAAAATCACCTGGTGACCCCAAATCAACTTCTTCCCATTTTGATTTTTGATTTTTTTTTTAAAACAAGAGAAATATAGTCTTTTATGGAAACATCCATCTTTATTGACAACAGATGCATAATGACACAGAAAAAAATGCTTACAAAAAACATATTTTTACATAAAACCCTTTATTCAAAGACTACAATAACTTTACATTAATATGAACCTTTACACAAAAATGTTGATTATAAAGCAATGTCAATAAACATATGTCTATATTTAAAACCACTATGCTGCAGGTGTCTGTGAATGATGAGTTATTAGAGTCAGCTCTAACAACTGTGTAAAACTGTGTTTTCTATCGTCTTCAATAGCTATTCAAATAAAGAAAGAATTACCAAAAACATCTTCACTGTTTGGCCTAAAAGCCCTAAATAAGGATCAGGTTTGTCATTAAAAGTTTAGCAGTTAGTAATCAGCAAAATTACCAAGAACGCACAGTTATTTTTAAGCTATATAAGCCTCTTACCTGAAACAAATATGACCTATTTTGTACACACCTACACGTAGAATCCTAGATAAGCTACAATAGAAGAACTAGAGAAAAAAATATTAGCAGGTTTGTGGGAATTTAAAGTTGAGCCAGTTCTTGTTACAAGTCTCTAATTATGAAAAAGTCATTTTAAAGCGTAACTTCACTGTATCTGAGCACCACAAACCAAAAACACTGTTTAATTCATTTTTAGTATTCAGAGCTACAGTAACTCCATCCATCCATGTCTCCATGCTTTATTTTGCTGAGAAATCACATAGGAAAAACACCCTTCCTCCCCTTCTGAAGACCACTTAGATGTATGATATCATTTACTTAGGCATGGAAACCAGGAAGTAACTGAAGAAATGTAAAAATAAAGATTAAAACAAGTAAATATGATATAATTTCCTATTTTATTTAGCTAGCAGCATAAGGATTAAAAATAGTCAGTGTTGACTGAGAGGGTGAAGTTCCGCTTTAAATAAAGGTAGGTTTTAATTTACCTTTATTTATTACAAATGCCTCAATGAATGTAAACATGTGTCTCTGCAACTGAAAGCTGCATGTTTTTTCCATTCATTTTTATGCAGGTATGGTGTGAACGAGAGCAATGATACAAAGAGCAAACCTGCTCCAGGTGATGCAATCCCCTCTCTGAAGTGCAGTTGCTGGTCCAGTCTGCGGTCTTGATACAGCAGGCAGCGTACAAAGAGATGACCACACTCCAATCTAAAGAGAAGTTGTAGCTTTATTTCAGGGGACCAAAAACAGCATGGTTGACGTGTTTCATGAAGAGATTTACTTAATTATAACCTCAGTAACACCTGTAGGAGTAACACTTAAAGTGGAAGTTAACTTCCATGCATGACTTTTACCTTTAGGTAATTTTACTTTACTAAGGTATTTACTTTACATGCAGCCAGTGACATCACTGGTGCATAAGTGCTCTGAAAGAATGGTCACCTGCGCCGATTCATCAAAGCCCCATGCCGTGACCGGCGGCTCCTGCGTGCATGCAGGGGAGTGACGTCATCGCGGCTCCAGCCACTTACAGAGCCAGAGTCCACGAACCAGCAAGCGAGACAGGTGAAGATGAAAGCGGCCTCCCGATCTGACATCTTGGTGCAGGAAGGCTTAGTTTTAAGGTACAAAAAATAATAAAGAGTATGAGACTTTAGATGAGGCAGGTTCAAATACAACTTTAAGAGTAAAAATTGTTGTTTTTAATGTACATGATTGTCAAATTGCGTAACGTTGTATATAACAAATAATTGCTCAACGCATGTGCAGACATCTTGGAAAGTACATAGCATACATATAAACAGAGTGTAAAATATGATTGCCATAACAGGTGAACAATTGTACATATTTCATAGGTATGACTTGTAATATACAGTAAAATTCATAAAAATGTTGATGGGAATGTGAGGGGTTACATCCTCGAAAGCTCTGCGTGTTTCATAAAACCGACTCATCAGGCGCGAATATTAAATATCTGTAAATGATAGAAATGTTCTAAATCAAAAAAGGGCCCATAATATGGAAATATTATATGTAAAAAGGTATATATAGAACGGAGAGATGGTCAAGTCCACAAACTTACATCCCATTGGAATACTGAACTTCGAATAATCCTGGTATGCAGAAGTCACCACATCAAGCCTCCCCGGGAGCTAAGGTATAGAAGTCCGCCCATAGACGAATGGCCCACACCGAAACGTCCCCAACCAGGGAACAAATGTAGTATATTGGGTATTGTGCCAATAATGGCAAGTAAATCTGTAAGATAATTAAAAGTATTGTATATGATACACCCGACAGCACTGTCAAGCACAGAGAAAATAGGGATACATGAAGGAAAGAAGATGAGAGACAAAGAAGTGCAAGGTAGGGCGTATGTAGGAATATATCTACTGCATAGTGTGCAAACCAGAGATAAGGGTTAAATGTAAGGAGGATCAGTGAGAGTTGTGAAAAAGTATAGATAAGCAAGAACAAAGTAAACAAGTGACAATGGGAGCATCCTGAAGAAAGATACACCTATTGGGTGATGGCATGAGAGATCGATAGAAGTGTAGAGTGAAGAGAGTGAAAAGGTAGAGTATACATAAATCGTGACATATAGAATTACCCTGTAGTAATGGTTATAGGTTATACGTGTGCAGTGAAGCAAGCAGTGTGAGACGGTCATCTGGTCAGCGCTTCATTTAAAGTCCCAGTATATGGAGATATACGTCCCCCCCCCCCCCCTGTTGTTAGTTTTAAGGTAAGTTTAACATAATGTGCTAGTATGCAAAGCATACTAGCACATTTTGCCTTTACCTTGCAGGGTAAAAAAAAAAAAAACCTCCAGCAGTTTAGAACCGCTTTAAATAGCCATATAACAGCTGAATGAAGATAGGTGCCTGATTATACTGTCCCATACAAAGATAGACTTGACACCACACTTATCAATAAAACAACAACTATGATAAAAAGACTGTCAAAGCATTTAAGGAATGTCTAGAGAAACCAGTCCATCATGAGTGAAACCCAAAAAAGAGACACAAATAAAAGAAATTTAAATGTGCCAACGCTCACAAGGGCTAGAAATGACCAGTCAACTATTTATATACAAAATATTATTATTATTAATAATAATAATAATAATAATAATAATAATAATAAACAGAATATAATATAGAGTACAAAAAAATGAATATATACTGTATATATAAAGTGTGAAAACTTTTTTTTTTTTGTTTACAAAAGTTTTATTTGGAAGTTCAATTGTATACAAACATGTAAAGTCTGAGAACAATAAATGAACATAGAAAAAAACAATGATTTTACAGTGTAATGAAAATAAAGTGCATAGCATGTGAGAAACTTGAGGCATCTCAGGGATAGAGAGACTTGAACATTATATGTTACAGTGGTGATATAACATATTCTTAAATCAATGTAACTTGCTTGATTGACAAGTAAAGATAACCATCAAAATTAGAAGGAGTTGTTTAATGTTTAGGATTCAGGTAGATTCCAGTAAGACCAGTTTTTGTCATAAATATACATTGAGTCATGTAAAGTATGGAAGATTCTTTCCGATAGTCTGACATTCTCCATTCTGGATAGTACTTGAGACCATGGAAGGTTATCAGACTTCCAATTAAAGGCAATCATCCATTGGATGGAACTACATAAGGAATGAAAGAGTCTCATACATGGAGGCGGGATGTCGGGTATATTTGCATATAGAAGGCAGTTTTGGGGTGTGGGTACAATTTTATGTTTAGAAGAACTTTCTATTCTGTCTATTGCTTTAATCCAAATATTCTCGAGGTGTTGACAGCTCCAGAATATGTGGAGGACAGTACCTGGTGTTTGACATCCCCTGAAACAGTTAGGAGAAATTGAGGGGAAAAATGTGTTGAGTTTGGAGGGGGTTAAATACCACCTCAAAAATACTATTGTGGGGGTTTCCCTAAATGCAATAGCCTTATTACTTTTGTGGAGGTTGTCTGTCATATCAAGCCAGTCTTCCGCTGAGAGAAAGCAATCAAGATCGGATTCCCAGTGGAGCATTGGTCCAGATTTGTCTGGTACATTTAGTCCATTAAGATAATTGTAAATTTTTGATATAAGGCCTCTGTCACCTGCGGAGGAAATACATATCTTCTCAAATACAGTGGCATGTGGATATGGAGAAGGTGGGAAATGGTCAGTAAAAAAGTTTTGGATATGGATGTAATTTTGTGATTCTGAAGAGGGAATGTCCCATCTAGCTTGTAGTAATATAAATGGGGTAAAATCTCCATCTGTCAGTAAAGAATTTAAGGAGGTCAAACCCCTATTAATCCAATGGGAGAACTGAGCCATGTTGTTGTGTGCTAACACAAATCTGGGGTCTCCTAGGAATGAGGTGAGGATGGGAAAGTCGGGAGATAATCTAAATGGGCCACATATCTTGAGCCAAAGTTGGTAGTAGTGAGCAACTAAGGTATTGAGTTTAATGAGTTTGTTGTAGAGATTAATTTTGCTCCACAGGATACCGTGAAGATCCAATGGAGCAATAGAATGAGTTTCAAATCTCTTCCAGGGGGTACCTTGCGATGGAGAGAACCACTGGGAAATTTGCATTAGTCTAGCTGAGAGGAAGTATAGCCAGATGTTGGGAAGGCCTAATCTGCCTAGGGATTGAGATCTATGCATATGCTAAAAAGTAATACAAGAGTTTAGGTAGGATAGTCATTTTAATGGCGCATATTCTGCCAAGGAATGAAATGTGGAAATAAGACCATGTATTAACCGCTTCAGCACCGGGCCATTTTTCACCCTTCCTTACCAGAGCACTTTTTGCGATTCGGCACTGCGTCGCTTTAACTAACAATTGCGCGGTCGTGCGACGTCACACCCAAACAAAATTGACGTCCTTTTTTTCCCACAAATAGAGCTTTCTTTTGGTGGTATTTGATCACCTCTGCGGTTTTTATTTTTTGCGCTATAAACAAAAGAAGAGTGACAATTTTGAAAAAAAACACAATATTTTTTACTTTTTGCTATAATAAATATCCATTTTTTAAAAAAAAAAAACAATTTTTTTCCTCAGTTTAGGCCGATACGTATTCTTCTACATATTTTTGGTAAAAAAATCGCAATAAGCGTATATTGATCGGTTTGCGCAAAAGTTATAGCGTCTACAAAATAGGGGATAGATTTATTTAATTTTTTTTTTTTTTTTTTACTAGTAATGGCGGCGATCTGCGATTTTTTTTTTTCGTGACTGCGACATTGCGGCGGACACTTCGGACACTTTTGACACATTTTTGGAACCATTCACATTTACATAGCGATCGTTGCTATAAAATTGCAATGATTACTGTGTAAATGTGACTGGCAGGGAAGGGGTTAACACTAGGGGGCGCTGCAGGGGTTAATGTGTTCCCTAATAGGAGTGATTCTAACTGTGGGGGGAGGGGACTCAAGGGGAGGAGACCGATTATGTGTTCCTCAGTACTGGGATCACATGATCAGTCTCCTCTCCGCTGACAGGACGTGGAGCTGTGTGTTTACACAGCTCCACGGTCCCGCACGGTCCCGTTGTTTTAACGGGCAATCGCGGGTGCCCGCGGACATCGCGGCCGCCGGGCACTCGCACCGGGTCCCGAGCAATGCCGCGGCGGCGCACGCGCGCCCCCCCCAGGCGGCCGGGAATGCGAGGACGTCATATGACGCCCACCCAGGATGGGAGATTCACCTTGTGGGCGTCATGACTATGGGCGGTATTGAAGTGGTTAAGGAGGGAGGTAATATGGGAGAAAAGTGGAAGGTAATTAGTTTTGTATAATGTTTTGTGGGAGGATGTCACCCATATCCCTAGATATTTGAATGATTGAGGGCACCAAATAAATGGGAAATTTCCTGAAAGATGGTCCTGTTCTTGTTGGGAGTAATTGATCGGTAGGGCAGAGCATTTGTTTAAATTTATTTTTAGGCCAGAAATGTCATGGAATACATTAAGCTCTTTAAGGAGGGAAGGGATGGAGATCAAGGGTTCAGAAAGAAATATAACGGCATCATCAGCGTATAAACAGATTTTAAATTCATCATCTCCTTTAGTATAACCTTTGATGTCTATGTTATTCCTAATTCTTTGAGCTAAGGATTCGATTGCCAAGGCGAATAATAAAGGGGATAGGGGACAGCCCTGTCTTGTTCCTCTACTAAGAGGGAAAAATTCTGAATTCTGTCCCGGGATTCTAATTCTGGTCTGTGGCAAGTGGTATAGTGCATTAAATCCATGTAGGAAATTGCCCGAAATACCGTATTTTGGCAAAAGTTGATTGAGGTAGGCCCAATTAACACTATCGAAAGCCTTATGAATATCTAAACTCAAAAGGCACAGTTTCCGAGAGTGCAAATTGCCGTCTTGTACAATATTAGTAACTAGTCTAATATTATCCAAGATCTGACGACCTGGGATGAAGCCTGTTTGATCAATATGGATTAAGTTGGTGATAACTGAGGCCAATCTATCAGCAAGTAATCTACCAAAAATGTTTAGGTCATTATTGAGCACTGAAATTGGGCGGAAATTCTGTGGGAGAGAGTGGTCCTTATCTGGTTTTGGTATTAAAGATAGGTTAGCTAGTAACATTTCATCAGGGAAATGATTACCCAGCAGGACATAGTTAAAAAGTTTAGTCAAGTGTGGGATAAGAAGAGGGGCATATTTTTTGTAATACATTGATGAGAAACCATCAGGACCTGGGGCTGTGGAGGATTTAAGAGATTTAATGATTGTAAGTATCTCAGAATCTGTGCAGGGGGCGTGAAGAGCTTTAGTTTGATGGATATCGAGGGAAGGTAATAGAGTTTAGTTCAACCAGTTATTGGAAGTTTGTTTCCGTTGGAGTTGGGGACCGGAGAGTAGGTCGTTATAGAAGGCAGAGAATATACTCAATACCTCCGCTGGGTGTGTGACAAGGTTACCGGTTTGATTTCTAACTTTATAGGTATGAGGGGGTTTATGATCTTGGTTTAACTTTTTGGCAAACATAGCAGAGGGGGAGTTGCCATGAAGTAGGAATTTTGCTTTTGAGAATCTAAGAGATTTTTCCGTGTTTGCTGATAGAATAAGGTCTAGAGCTTGGCGCTTTTCTTGGATTTGGAGGGTAATCTCTTGGGTGGGGTTTTGTTGTATTTTATTGTGTAGGTGGTTTAGGTCCTTTGTCAGTCTATTTATGTCTGCAAGTCTTTCTTTGTTTTTTTTAGCAGCTAGGCTGATATAGTGTCCTCTAAGAACAGCTTTGTGGGCAACCCATAAATTTGAGGGGGGCGTGTCATCATTTACATTTTCTTTAAAATAGTTTTCAATATGTGTAGAGATTGACTGAAAGATAGCTGGATAATGAGTCATTTAGACGCCAGTTAAATGGGGAGGGAGTAAGACCTATATGGGATGTCTCAAAAGAGGTCATTTCGTGGTCTGACCAAGGGCAAGGATAGATATTGGCTTTCATAGAGTTTGCCACCAGTATAGGGGTACAAAATATGTAATCCAGTCTGGTGTAAATGTCATGTGGATGTGAGTAGTGTGCCTTTCATAAATAACCCCCAATGTGTCTTTCAATGAGCAATTTTGGCCCACTCTTCTTTGCAGAATTTTTCTAATTCAGCCACATTGGAGGGTTTTCCAGCATGAATGGGCTGTGTAAGGTCATGATACAGCATCTCAATTGGATTTAAGTCCAGGCTTTGACTAAGCCATTCCAAAACCTAAATTTTGCTTTGTTGAACCATTTGGAGGTGGACTTGCTGTTGTGTTTCGGATCATTGTCCTGCTGCATAGCCCAAGTGCACTTGAGCTTGAGGTCATGAACTGATGGCCGGACATTCTCCTTTAGGATTTTCTGGTAGAGCTCAGAATTCATGGTTCCATCAATTATGGTAAGTCGTCCAGGTCCAGAAGCTGCAAAGCAGCCCCAGACCGTCATGCTACCACCCCCATGTGTGACTGTTGATATGACGTTCTTGTTATAAAAATGCATACTTTCCAAAAAGTCAAATTTTTGTCTCATCAGTCCACAGAATATTTGCCTAAAAGTCTTGGGGATAATCAAGATGTTTTTTGGTAAATGTGAGATGAGCCTTTGTGTTCTCTTTGGCCAGCAGTGGCTTTGGCCTTGAAACTCTCCCATGGATGCCATTTTTGCCCAGTCTCTTTCTTATTGTTGAATCATGAAGACTGATCTTGCCTGAGGCAAGTGAGGCCTGCAGTTCTTTAGATGGTGTTCTGGGTTCTTTTATGACCTCCTGGATGAGTCGTCGTCATGCTCGTGGAGTAATTTTTGTAGACTGGCCACTCCTGGGAAGGTTCACCACTGTTCCAAGTTACCTCCATTTGTGGATAATGGCTCTACCCGTGGTTCACTGGAGTTCCAAAGCTTTAGAAATGGCTTTGTAACCCTTTCCAGACTGATAAATGGCAATTACTTTGTTTCTCATCTGTTCTTGAATTTCTTTAGATGGCATGATGTGTTGCTTTTTTAGATGTTTTAGCGTGCTTCAGTTTGTCAAACAGGTTCTATTTAAGTGATTTCTTGATTCAACGGGTCTGGCAGTAATCAGGTCTGGGTCTGGCAAGTGAAATTTAACTCAGCTTTGCAAAAAATGTGTTAAATCACAGTTTATTCATGATTTAGCGAGGGGGGCAATTACTTTTTACTTTTCACTTAGGGCCAGGCAGGTTTGGACAGATTTGTTCCCATAATAAATTAAATCATCATATAAAAACTGCTATTTGTATTTATTTGGGTTATCTTTGTGTCATGGTAACATTTGTTTGATGTTCTGATTTATTTAAGTGTGACAAATATGCAAAAAAAAAAAAAAATCAGGAAGGGGGCACATATTTTTCCACAGCACTATATATACAGTCCTGTGTATATATACTCTGCACTTTTGGAGACTTAAAAACTCCAAATTTTAAAAAATTACAGCATTCAAACAGCCAACCTTGGCGTTTTGAATGCTTTTAAGTGCAAAGGAGGGATTTGGGTAAAGTAAAGCGCCCCGTCCTTATGAGCTCGTAAGCGAACCCATACGCACCCGCAAATGTAAACAGTGTTTAAACTGCACATGTGAGATATCACCGCGATCATTAGCAATAATTATAGCACAAGATGTCCTCTGTAACTCTAAACAGGTAACCTGTCGAAATTTTTTAAGCATTGCCTATGAAGATTTTTAAGTACTGTAGTTTGTCGCCATTCCATGAGCGTTTGCGGGTAAGTGTCACATAATGTGCTTGTATGCGATGAATACTAACACATTATGCCTTTACTTTGCAGGGAACAAAAAATGAAGTAAATCCCATCAGGGATGTTTTGACAGTCCTTTTATCATAGTTGTTGTTTTAATGATAGGTGTGGTGTCAAGTCTATGTTTGTCTGGGACAGTGTAATCAGGTATCTATATTCATTCAGCTGTTATATGGCTATTTAATGGTTACTCCAACAGATGTTACTGAGGTTATGATTAAGCAAATTTCTTTGTGAAACGCATCAACCATGCTGTTTTTTTGTCCCATGTATTGTGTCTTTTTGACATCCTAATGTATCAAATAAAGCTACAATTTCTCTGAAGATTGGAGGGCGGTCCTCTCTTTGTACACTGCCTGTGGTATCCAGACCGCGGACTGGACCAGCACCTGCACTTCAGTGAGGGGATTGCATCACCTGGAGCAGGTTTGCTCTTTGTATCATTGCTCTTGTTCCTACCATTCCATTTAATAAAAACTGATGGAAAAACTGTGCAGATTTAAGTTGCAGAGACAGGAGTTTACATTCATTGAGACATATGTAGTAAATAAAGCTAAATGAAAACCTACCTTTAAAGTTGCCTAACTTTACCTGCCTTAACGTTAGGGACAAGTGTAAAAAAACAAGTTTATAAAAGAGAACCAGATAACAAACAGAGATTGGACTATAGAATAAAAGATTGTTGAGTCACAGAGGTGGGAATGGCCATAAAATTATCTGTAAAAAAATAGAAAACTAAGATAGAAGGAGGGGTTGACTAACTTATAGGCAAATAGGTTGTTCACTTTAAAAGGGAAGTTGCAATTTGTAAGAGAAATTGCATCAGAGCTTAGTGAACGGGCTGAAATTTCAATTTGCAAAAAATACCCAATCACATGGAAGAAAAAAAAAGCAATATTTTTTCTTCACTTAATTGGATGATTGAAATCATTATTGGATGATGGAAGATAATGAGTTTCACCTCTATCAATAAGCTCTGGGAAAAAAATCTCTTGGAAAGTGCAACTTTCAGTACAAAGTAAATAGCGTAATTGTCTGTAGTAAATCAAGCCATAGAGTCCATTGTCTTTTGTGTCAAATAGAGTTTACTTTCAAAGGTTTCCCTTTCCTAAATAGTATTGAAATTTCACTTTAGGATTCACTTTAGAAATTCATATCCTCAGCCTAGAGTATTTGTAGCCTGTGTATTTAGCCAAACATTTAAATTTTAAAGAGACCCTGTCAGTCTCTAAAAAATATATATATACCTGAAGTTTGCTTTAGGAGAACCGCTATTACACTTGCTTCTTTGGCAGCCCATGTATCCTACCTTCCCTTTGTTCCAATGCTGCAGAATGGATTTGTCTCTTAAGCCTCGTACACACGATGTGAAATTTGGAAGGGGATTGTCATTTGACAGGCTGTTGTCTGAAATTCTTAGCGTTAGTGCGGTCCTTTCGATAATTGTGTTCCAATTTTCGGACAACAAATGTTGGATGACAGGCTAGTAAATTTTTTGGCAAACGGCGGCTCCAAATCTGATTTGCGGATGGTCAGTACACAAATCCGTCACACAAAAGTAGAATCAAGGAACTACTGGGAAGAGTTAGGTACTGTAAACTACTGTTCATAATCTAAAATTAACATTCGTGATGTGGCAATTGATGAAATGTCAAAATTCTCTTCTTCTTTAATGACATAATAATGAAGCTGCTTTGCATGTAGTTATGCCAAATGTATTTTAAAAGTCATTTGTTTTGTATGATCTGAAAATCGCAAAACAACACTCAAACTTCTACTAACATGAAATTAGCAGAAGGGCCCAAAGGGTGGCGCTTGAGAAATAACGTTCTCTTTATACTCTCATAGTACGTCACTACATTCGTGTTTGTCAAACTACAATTTGCGAATAGTTAGTATGCTAGACAAAATCCTGCACACGCCCTTTTGACAAAAATCAGATGCTCGTCATCCAACAATCAGACTGTATGTATGAGGCTTTAGGCATTCAACACAGGACTAGGCAGTGATGCAGGAGTCACTGGATGGAAACACAAGGAGCACTGGGTGACACAGGCATTCGAAACTTCCAGAAGTCAAATGCCTAAGGCATGGCTCGAATTCCGAACAAATTTTCTTTCGAAAATCTTTTCAAAGAGTTTTCGGTCGAATTTCGCGCCATTAGTGGGACACAGCAATGGCCCATTTTCGTGCGGCTATCGAATTTGAGTGATCGGACATGTTGAAATTTTTTTTGAGAAACAAACAATTTTCTAATCAATGATGGGAGAATCGTGTGAGAAATATAATTGAAACAGGAATGCACATGAGTGAAAGAAAAGAAGATTCCTAGACAGGAAAATTCTTTTCTGTAGCAACATGAGGTGAAATTGAAGGCTTGGTTGGTCGAATTTCGAAAATCAATGGTGGATCAAAAAACGCACAAAATTTCTGATTTTGGAAAGAAAATTTGTTCGGAATTCGACCATGTATGGCCTGCTTAAGGGTCCTACAGAGCCTGAAACATTGGAATGGAGAACTGGAATATCTAGTGGACTATAAGTGTAATGGATTCAGGTATAGGTCAACTTCACGTCCATTTTTTATAGATACTGCTCTGAACTTCAGAAGTAATGTGCAGGAAAAAACTAAATGTATAACATTTAACTATTAGTATTATGTGCCAATGCATATGAGAAAGATTTCCAGGTGCAGCTGTTTGCATCATTTGCAAAAAACACATTAGATTATTATACAGAAGGTTTGAAAGTTCATTAGGCATACATGCTAATGATTTGCATGAATCTGCCCACTATCCTAAAGCTAGGAAAAAATACCTTGATTTTTAGATTAGTGTTAGAATTAATGACATGAATATACCTCATGTTTTAGAGGTCATACTGTACTTTAGAAAAGCTAAGTTCAAGCACTTTCAATAAACTAAAAACATACTAAATATTCCTTTATTTTAACAAAAAAAAATTTCTTCAAACCAGTAAAAAAACTTTTGGTCTGCAAATTACTCCAGTCATTAAGGGAGGCTCATGTATGTCATGTTTTCTTGAGTCTTTGGATACATTTAATTCAAGAATGCTTTACAATTTCTTCAATGGTAGCATTGTAAAGCCAGTGTCCTCTAAAATATGAAACATTTATTACTAAGATTATGCTGGAAAAAAGCACAGCATGCTAAATTGCTGTTTTCCACCTTCCATACGGCACATGTGAAACCTAGT
Source organism: Lithobates sylvaticus (assembly GCA_028564925.1). Lineage (NCBI taxonomy): Eukaryota > Metazoa > Chordata > Amphibia > Anura > Ranidae > Lithobates > Lithobates sylvaticus. The sequence goes on along the minus strand of CM053030.1, from coordinate 122,463,555 downwards.
TTATTTTTTAAGGGTATGATTTCTGAAATTTTACATAATCCAGACATTCCATCGTCAGCTTCTCCTGGCAAAAGTGTAAACCTAACAATAACCTTGTGTATGTGAGGCCAAAAACAGCAGAGTGTCTGGGATGTTGAAAGATGATTTGAAACTTTGCCTTACACATTCAGTCTGGCAACAGAATCTAGGCATTATACACATGGATACCAATAAACAAGGGACCTTTGAATATTTTGACATTAGATTTATCTCATATTGAGATTAGATAAATCTACACCTAAGAAGTGGTGTGTGTAAGCAAGGGGATTTTTTAGTTTATTTTATTAAAGTCAGTTTGGAAATATATTAAAACTAATGCAGTGCCAATGTGGTAATGGTAACACATTACCAATTGTAGCAAGCAAACAGGGTTGTAATTTTTGTTCACTTTATAGAGCCCAGGTTACAGAAATTAGCAGTTTACCTGTACTGTTGACTTAATTATCAGTAACAATATAGTGGAATAGCATCTGTTCATGCTCTCATATGTTAGGAAAGAATCTTAGTTGCTTTGCTCTGATCATAATCTAAAGAGGAGTACACTAGAGCATGTTCCAAAACTCAAGAAAACACACATAGCCTATACTTGAAACGTATTAAAATAAAATCCAAATTTATTATTTTTTATTATATTTTTTATATGAGTGGTGAAGAGTAAAAAAAATCTCAAAGATTATTATTATTAATGCTTCTGACCCCATTTGGTATATCCCCCCTACCTCCTATCTCTGTGACACCTGGGCAGGTTTTTGGTGAACTTTTGTCACCAGTACAATAAAAATAACTCTGTAATTTTCATTACTCTACTAAATGGTGTTTTTGTCTTTGCTTCCATTGGAGAGATTTCCCCTTACTTCCTATCCTAACAGGAAGTAAGATTAACTCTTCCCAACAAGGACACTTGACAGCAATTAACACTAACTCTTTCCTACTCTATCCAATAAAAAATTTAATTTTGCGGGATTTGGGCTTTAAAGCAACTCTTCCAGTCTGTAAAAATAAAATCCCAAACAGCAGCTTCCTTTAATATAAAAAAATCTTTTGCTCGCTTCTCCAATGCGCCTACCCTAATTCCATTCCAGTGATGCAATTTCCATCATACTTAAGCATTCAACACTTCCAAGAATGTCTGATGGCTGTTTCCCCCACCTGTGGTTCCTTCCTCCAACCACAATATCACTACTGGACAGTGATAACAATTGGTAGGTTTTAATCATTTCCGTTTCCATTTTTTTTTGTAATTCCTTTATTACCAATGAAAGTTACACTCCACAGTCAAAGTATGCATTTGCAACAAATATCACAGTCAAAAAACAAACAAACACACAGATAGGGTCACATCAGCAGAAAAATGGAACATCATGCCCAGTGTAGCACATTATGGATGGTCGTATAAAGCTATTAGGGGTGTATGGATAGTGGTTAGTGCATCGCACTGGGGAGCCCAACAAACAATTGTATGACAGACCCAAAACCTATATATTTGAATGTTACAGATACAATAGAGTGGGGTAACTTGGGTTAGAATCTTTTTAACAAAATGGGAAACATAACAGGAAATAACTCTTCCCAAGGGCCTGTCTTTCCCAGTAATGAAATAACGTAAAAGGCAAAATATAGACAGGGATATACATCATGATAGAACAACAGAACCCATTACTGAGTCAGGAAGATGGAGGATGGAAGGCAGCCAGAAGGGGAAGAGATTATGGGATTGAGTATCCCCAAATAAAGAGGGAATGCAGTGAGGGCCTCTTGCACAGTGAGTGAAGTGGACTCTAAGAGGTCAGTGCGGTTGTGCCATCTCTTGAAGATAGGCGTCAGTGTACACTAAATGATTCCAAGAATGCCAGGTCTCTCGGAAGGTCTCCTCCCGGCTGTGCAAGGTAGCGGTGAGGTCCTCCAAGTCTCTCAATTCGTTCACTTTAGAGAACCACAGAGATTTTGATGGGGGGTTCTCCGATCTCCAACAGAGGGGGATGCATGCCTTGGCCGCATTCAGCAGCTGGATTGTAAGGGAGGCCTTATACTTCTTGATCGGCATCTCTGAGAGGTGAGATATAATATCAGGGTCCCAGTGCACAATGGATTACCAATGGATAAAGCACAGAAAAGCAGACCACCTTGAAGCTCGCTTTTTCTGAATAAAACCCTAGATGGCCATAAAAGGAATCGCTTTTATGACTCACTTATCTCATTCGCTTATGTGTGCAAATATCAGCTTGAGCTGTCGAGTTTTGTAAACAACAGCATTCTTTTCTTTAACCCCTTTACAACAGTAATACACATATATGAAGTGCCAGGATGGGTGGACCTTAGCTCCCAGCTGCCACATACATGCATTGCTGTCTTGTTCTGGGGGCGCACTCCATCAACATGTCCAGAACTGTTACAATGCAGTCACCAACAGCTTACAGTCAGCTACTAACATTCAGGAGCTGGTAAAACGAGCTTCCCATGACATCAGCACTATGCAGCCAATTACAGACCCATATGGTTCGGAGCCCCACTTATCACCTTGCGTCACGGCTTATTTAAAGCGCTGGCTTCAACCAGTATAACCCGGTTAAAACATACCTTTTATTAAAAAGATAAAGAGCATAAAGCAGTACAATAGTAAACACCGAAAAAAAAGACCACAGATGTTTTAAAAAACTGTAAAATTTTACATAAGAATATAGAAGAGTTTAGAAAAATAGCATATACCGGTAGTTACATATTCTATAGTATACTCATTACCAAGTCAAAATAGTGTTATAAATTGGGAGTTGTGTTTAAAGTATAACAATCATATATGACCACAAGCCTCTTAATATTGGTATATTAAGATGAAGATCAGTTAAACTATACGTTTCTATAAACTGTGTCCATGCCAGTCAAATTACATTTTCTGTAGTACCCTGTTTCTTTTTATAAATTTTCCTTCGATATTAACCACCTCTGTAATCCATCCCTTCCATTATCTTGGAATCTCTATCTTAGCAGAAAAAATAAATAGGGTTAGCAATGCACCTTTTTAGTTTAATCTGTTGTAGGTCTAGTTTCATCAATATTATTTCTCAAAAAAATATACATATACAGAACCAGAACTACATTTATAACAGATGGAACTACATGAATTTAAGAAGTTAGAGAAAAAGTTGTGTATTATACCATCTGGATATTAGTTTGTATAAAATTTCTGAGACTGAAAGGCAAATGTTAGTGAAATCATTGAGCTAATATTTAAATGTGGTTTCTTGAGACCATTTTATTTTTGGCTCTGTTTTACCATTTAATTAGAAATTTGGGTATAGAGAAATCTAAATCAGAAGCTTATAGATGTGTGAATAAAGGAGCTGTGTCTTTTTTTTTTAAATTAGATACTGAATTTTATTAACCACTTTAAGACCAGCCTCGTTTTGGATTTTAGAAAAAACTTAGAACCCCCAAACATTATATATTGTTTTTTTTCTAACACCCTAGAGAATAAAATGGCAGTCGTCGCAATACTTTTTTTCACACCGTATTGGCGCAGTCTAATTTTTTTATATATTGTGAAAGATAATGTTATGCCGAGTAAATTGATACCTAACATGTCGCGCTTCAAAATTGCGCCCGCTCGTGGAATGGCGTCAAACTTTTACCCTCAAAAATCTCCATAGGCGACGTTTAAAAAATTCTACAGGTTGCATGTTTTGCGTTACAGAGGAGGTCTATGGCTATAATTATTGCTCTCGCTCTACCAATCACGGCGATATCTCACATGTGTGGTTTGACCACTGTTTTCATATGCGGGCGCTACTGCGGGCGCTACTCACGTATGCGTTCGCTACTGTGCGCGAGCCCGTCGGGACAGGGCGCTTTAAAAAACATCCTTGTAATGGAAAAAAAGCATGACAGGTCCTCTTAAATATGAGATCTGGGGTCAAAAAGTCCTCAGATCTCATATTTGGACTTAAATGCAAAAAAAAAAAAAAAATGTCATTAAAAAAAATGACATTTGGAAAATGTTCCTTTAAGAGGTATGGGCGGAAGTGACGTTTTGACGTGGCTTCCGCCCTGCTATGGTATAGAGACGGGTGGCGGCCATCTTAGCCTCACTCGTCTCTATACCCAGCCACGGACAGGTCCCGATCGCTTCCGCCGCTGCCGACAGCTCAGGTAAGCGGCAGAAGGCGCGGGAGAGTGTGCGGGAGGGGGGGCACCTCTCCCGCCGCCAATAACGGTGATCTCGCGGTGAATCCGCCGCGATGACCACCATTATCGGAATGGCGACCGGCGCCAGAGATGGATTTCTCGGTTGTGGCAGCAGCTGCTGCCGTTACCGAGATATCCCTCTTCAAAGTCAGGATGTATATAGTCATGCGCCGGTCGGAAAGTGGTTAAATGGCTGTGATAGAAAGCAATTACTCTACTTTACCTTACATTATTAGTGGTATACTTATAATTCATCTCTTCGACCTGGACGCAGTTGGAGATACAGTACTTAAATCTTTCAATAAAGTTAACTATATGACATGTAACATTTTTACAGAACAAACATATCTTTCAACAAAAATGACAATGGCTTGCTCAAACTTTCCAGTAGAATGATTTTGCCATTTCTTTAAATGATGGTTAAATAAACTTGCATTCACCACCAATGAATTAGCACAAATTATGATTTCCAAATTGACTGAAGATCAAATAATATTCTGTAGATTTACATGAAACAAAACTCATCCTATTTCACTCCATTGTTTGTTTAAGTCAAACAGGAAAGTGAAAGTTATGTCTCCCAGCTCAAAAGGGAATACAAAATAATAATGTTATAGTTCATATTTACCTGACTTAAAAGAAGAGATATACTGTATACACTATATTGCCGTATTGGGACACCCCTCCAAATCATTGGATTCAGATGTTCCAATCCCCTCCATGGCCACAGGTGTATAAAATCAGCACCTAGGCATGCAGACTGCTTCTACAAACATTTGTGAAAGAATGGGTCACTTTCAAGAGCTTAGTGAATTCAAGAGTGGTACCATGATAGGTTGCCACCTGTGCAATAAGTCCCTCCGTTAAATCCTGTACCTCTAAGCAATTAAAAATATCTAGTGTAGCTTTGCCCTAGAGAGTCTAAACTAGTTTGAATTAATATATTAATGAATAATATATAATGAACATGTGCTAAATGCAAAAATAAAATCATTTAATGGGTTATGTACAAATTAATAATATCGGATAAAGGTAGAGCATGATGTCCATTGTCCTCTCCTCTACAGCTTGTCGTATCACAGAATGTCTTGTACTCATTGAAAAGAATACAAGACATCTCTCGAATGGAGGAGGTGGTGAGCAAGTGACCCACTATACTCATTGTAAGAGAAGTTGCTGCAGCACTTCCTGGATCAGGGCCGGTGCTACCACTAGGCAAACTAGGCAGCCGCCTAGGGCGCCCTGCTGCCTAGGGCGCTCCGCCACTTGTGTTCATACTCCCTTCTATCTGCAGCAAGCAACTCATTTTCAGCATCAGCAGGCTACTGCCTCTCCGTATGCACATATTGTCAGAAGTGCAGCAGCGGCGGAGGACTGTATCTGTGTCCTGACTCCTGAATGAATAGAAGCAAGCAAACGTTCATTGATGGGCTCTGGTGAGGCTGCATTTGATGGGCTCTGGTGAGGCTGCATTTGATGGCCTCTGGTGAGGCTGCATTGATGGGTGCTAGTAGGCTGCATTGATAGGCGCTGGTGAGGCCGCATTTGATGGGCGCTGGTGAGGCCGCATTTGATGGGCGCTGGTGAGGCCGCATTTGATGGGCACTGGCGAGGCTGGATTTGATGGGCGCTTCATTAAAAAGGTGGGGTTTACATGGGAAGGGGAAAGGGGGTGTAGTCAGGGGTGGGGCCAAGGGGGGCGGCAAAATGAGGTTTCGTCTGGGGTGTCAAAAATCCTTGCACCAGCCCTGTCCTGGATAATCACAGCTCAAACAGTACGTACCTCAGACTACTACTATAAATATGAGCATCCCAAGGAGCCCTCAAAATATTACTTAGCAACCATGCTGCCCCATGTTTGCAGGACTTGTAGTTTATTAATTCACAGATCCCTGTGAAGGGGGAGGAGAAACCCCTGCCTGCTGCCACAGTAAAGGGGGGGGTGCTAAGGGGGAGAGGTGGATCTGCTTGAACATGTTACATAAATAGGGGTGTAACCATAGGCGTGCGCAAGGGGTGTGCCAGGTGTGCCTGGGCACACCCTAATCCTGGGGTAATCCTGGGGTTGACAACCTGTCAATGGTTAGCAGGTGACAGGTAAACCACAATCCTTCCTTGCCGACCCTCAGAACCTGCACAGGAGAGGTGGCGGGGTGGAATTTAGTGTATCCGATCTGTATTCTCCTCCTGCAGCAGCTGAAAGTAGGCTTCTCCTCCTCTCCCTTTTGTCAACATTCAGATGCCACAGAAGGGAAATATAAGGGATTGGTACTTATATATGTCACCCCTCCTTTCCCTGTTCCTCTTCTTTCTGTTGCCTGGGTCCCCAATGTGCAAGAGGTTGCGTACACCTATGGGTGTAACATGTAACACTTTCAAAAGGTGAATAAATCTGCCCTTTTCTGATTCCTAGTTAAAATGTTTAGGTCATCTTCCATTTAGTTTGCATTACAGAAATATTGCAAATGATCACACTGAGGAAATGAAACTGAATATACTGTATATATAGCTCACGCCTCATTCTTATATGACTTCTTAACTGTTTTACAATCTTTACTGAGCATACACAATATTGTATATCATGGACATATATTGATGTTTTTTATTGTTTCAGTTTTTAATGCAATCTTGCTAATCTAGGAAAGTCTTTTTATTAGAGCCCAATGTTTATTCTGAGCAAACAGTGGGTAGGGTTTCTTCAGAGCACATCTCTGTTAAAAGTGTATCTGTAACCATTGCTGTAGAAGGAACTGTGAGGAGTTCAAATTTACACAGCTGTTGTGAAACCAAGCCTTCTCCTCTACCTGTATGTCGGCTGTGGAAATTATAATTTTAAGATGTAAATTCTTATGTTCACTGTTTTCTACTGGTGCACATCGTAAAGCCAGTTTCAAACAAATGTAACACTGATGTTTATATTCAGGAACTCAAAAACCTGAATACAATCAGCACAACCCAACAAAAAATATATAAAGTGATTTCTGATAAAGTGATTTACTTATTACCACAAATTCATAAGAGTGCTACCAAACCCCCTGGGAGACCCATTATAATAAGGGTTGACTCCCACTTTGCACACTTGGGCTAATACAATGAGGGAAAAAAGAATTTGATCTCCTGCTGTTTTTTTACGTTTGCCCGCTGAAAAAGAAATGATCAATCTATCATTTTAATGGTATTTTAACAGTGAGAGACAAAATAACAAAAATATCCAGAAAAACACATTTCAAAAAAGTTATAAATTGATTTGCATTTTAATGAGTGAAATAAGTATTTGACCCCTTTGCAAAACATGACTTAGTACTTGGTGGCAAAACCCTTGATAGCAATCACAGAGGTCAGACATTTCTTGTAGTTGGCCACCAGATTTGCACACATCTCAGGAGGGATTTTGTCACACTCCTCTTTGCAGATCCTATCCGAGTCATTAAGGTTTTTAGGCTGACATTTGGTAACTCAAACCATCAGCTCCCTCCACATATTTTCTATGGTATTAAAGTCTGGAGACTGGCTAGGCCACTCCATGACCTTAATATGCTTTTTCTTGAGCCACTCTTTTGTGGCCTTTGGCTGTGTGCTTTGGGTCATTGTCATGCTGGAATGCCCATCCATGACCCATTTTCAATGCCCTGGCTGAGAGAAGGTTCTCACCCAAGATTTGACGGCCTTCATGTGGTAAATTTGTCCTGTCCCTTTAGCAGAAAAACAACCCTAAAGCATAATGTTTCCACCTCCATGTTTGACAGTGGGGATGGCATTCTTGGGGTCATAGGCAGCATTCTTTCTCCTCCAAACACGGCGAGTTATGTTGATGCCAAAGAGCTTGATTTTGGTCTCATCTGACCACAATACTTTCATCCAGTTCTCTTCTGATTCATTCAGATGTTCATTAGCAAACTTCAGACAGGCCTGTACATGTGCTTTCTTGAGCAAGGGGACCTTGCTGGCGCTGCAAGACTTCAGTCCTTAATGGCGTAGTGTTTTACCAATTGTTTTCTTGGTGACTATGGTCCCAGCTGCCTTGAGATCATTTACAAGATTCTCCTGTGTAGTTCTGGGCTGATTCCTCACCATTCCCATGATCATTGAAACTCCACGAGGTGAGATCTTGCATGGAGCCCTAGACCGAGGGAGATTGACAGTTATTTTGTGTTTCTTCCATTTGCGAATAATCACACCAACTGTTGTCACCCTCTCTCTGCTTGGAGATGGTCTTGTAGCCCATTCCAGTCTTGTGTAGGTCTACAATCTTGTCCCTGACATCCTTGGACAGCTCTTTGGTCTTGGCCATGGTGGAAAAATTGGAATCTGATTGATTGCTTCTGTGGACAGATGTCTTTTATACAGGTAACAAGCTAAAATTAGAAGCGCTCCCTTTAAGAGAGTGCTCCTAATCTCAGCTCGTCGCCTCTATAGAAGACACTTGGGAGCCAGAAATCTTGCTGATTGATAGGGATGATCAAGTACTTATTTTACTCAATAAAATGCAAATCAATTTATAACTTTTTTGTAATGCGTCGTTTGGACATTTTTGTTGTTATTCTGTCTCTCACTGTTAAAATAAATCTACCATTAAAATTATAGACTGATCATTTTTTCGTCGGTGGGCAAAAGTACAAAGCAGGGGATCAAATAATTTTTTCCCTCACTGTATATTGATATACATTTGGAGCCATTGGTCCACTCTATGGACACATTTTTGAAGGACACCAAGCATTTATTACAAATTTTGTTAGACATTTCTGACCTTGGTCCATGTTTTTTAGTGACAGCGATAGTTTGCTGTACATTATTATAAAGCATCAGGATGCTATGAAGTCTGTAAGGTGGGCATTGGATTACTCTAGTCTTTCGAGAAAACATAAATGGTTTCTATTAGACTGCCTTGAATATGGTCTCTATCACAACTACCTTTGGTACAATGATCAGTTTTTGTCAGGTCACCTGAGTCCAGGTGACAGATGCCCCCCTTTGGGGTCAGGAGTGCACCGCAAGGTAGTGGACCCTACGGCTGACTGCTGGGGATGGTGATTCAGGAGAGCAGGTATTCTGGAGCACCAACATGGATCAAACTGGGAGCTAGAGCATGAGATTTCACAGGGCACGGAATCTACGAGCCAGTGGGTGTTCACCAGAGGCCCCTAGTGGTGGGAATGGATTTAGCTGCAGTCTGGCTCCAGGTCGTGACCCCAAGGCCCCCAGCTCATGCTCACGCTAGACTACAGGAAGGTAGAGAGGAAGCAGCAGACTGCGACAACAAAGGATAGTCAGGAGATAGCCAAAGGTTGGGGCAACAAGTAGGTAAGGTTAGTCAAGGAACATGCCAAGGTCGGGATATCATATGAAGCAGACAAGGACAGTCAAGAACAAGCCAAGATCGGTAACTAGAATCAGACGTAGAACACACAGCAAAGAGCACAAGGAAGCCAAACACACAATATTGATCAGCAGAATAGTGTTCCCTGATAGGGCCTGGGGTGGAGCCATGCTTTGAGGAGCGATTACTTAAGCAGCCAGGTGAAGGGTGGCTGGTCTCTTAAGCTGAACACATGGAGAGATAAGCTGACAGACAAACATTACTGCGGATCCATGACAATTTTATCATCAGGTAACCGGAGTGGCTATGGGAGCACGCTTTGTTCCCAGTGAGGCCAAAATTTTTATGGCCCACTGGCAGGCGGAAGCAGTTTTTAATAACAGACCCAGTCAATTGGTTTGTTACAAATGTTATAAAGATGATCTGTTTGTGATATGGGTGATGAGGTCAGCCTTCACTCTTTCATGAGCAGATCAGATTTGAATGGCAAGAACATTAAACTATCCTGGCAGTGGGTCCAGAGGAAAATTGATTTTTTTGGATTTAGAAATAATGGTGACCAATGGGTGTTTGTTCACCAAGAAAAATGTCAAGCTCACAGATCATAATAGTTTTATACACCTAGATAGCATCCCTAGAGGGCAGTTTATTCACCTCCATGGAAATCGTACCACGGAAAAGGATTTTTAGCAAAAATATGAGATATTAGAAAAAAGGTTTATTCAGAAAGGCGATTCAGTTCGCATTGTAGCGCTATACAAATTATTCATTCATTTATTCAGTCAACCAATGATTAGGGAAGAAATAGAAGATGTATGGATAGGGGAAGCCTAATTAGTGATAAGGGACATGTAGTTGATAAAGTTAATAAAGAAGAGGACTTAAGGATCATTTTAGAATTTAACATTCAGTGTAAAAGAGCGGAGAGAATTATTAACAAGCATTGGAAAATTTTATAGAGGGATAGGGTGTTGGGTAAGATCTTAACACCTTGCCCTTAAGTTTGTGTATAAAAAAGCACCTGCTCTTAGGAATAAGTCGTGGAAAGTGCAAAGCCTGCAAAACATTGCAGGTGAATGACAGAAGCAAAAAAGAGTTTATTGCACGAGCCATGGGTAAATCTTATAAAATAAAGACTTTATTACTGTACATGTTCTATACTAAGAGGTAGTGTACATGTTAGAATGTCCTTGTGGCATCTAATATGTGGGACGAAACTCCAGACTCCTACAGGTGAGAATAAGAGAGCACATCCCCAACATCAAGAAGGGTAAAAAGGAGCACAGTGTCTCCAAGCATTTTAAATATGCCCACAATAAGGCTTCAACAAGTTTGAGTTTCTGAAGGTTAGAGATAGTAGTTAGACACTGAAGGGGATGGAAATATATGAGACAGTTGAGTAAACATGGATCCTATTGAATTTATAGAACTAAAGTTTTAGCCCCCACAGGCCTGAATGAGAAGTTTGATCTCAACTGTTTCATAAGTGACAGCTAGTGTCTATGTTTTTATATTCTTGATTTTTTACTATTTAATTTATTTTTACTCTATTTTTATTTTATCTCCTGATTTGTATTTGTCAAATTGTTTATTTGTTATATTTGAGATAGTGGGTTGATGTGAGGTGGAGCAAGATGAGTCTTCAGGAAGTGTGATGTTCAGCACACTTTAAAGACATTTAATGTCTTTATAATTTTTTGTCATTTTTTTTGGAGGTGTCCCCATGGTTTTAGAGCTATATTTCTCTCCTTCTGGGTTCTGGCCAACTTCGTCACTTCCAGTTCCATTGCATTGTTGCGGTTCCCATTGTGAAAGTGAGATTACCCCCCTGTGGCGGAAACACATTGGGCAGCACGCGATCTATCATGTGATAAGTGATGAGAGGCTTTTATTATTCTTTAACAGCATTTTCCTCCAATAGTGGCACATGATTCCTAATATACTCGATAATGTCACTTTCGGGTCTCGCGATGCCATGACAATTGTGGGAGAGGTTATATAAGGGTTGGTTTGGTGTTTGTCCCTGCCTACTGAGGAAGCCCAATTACAGGGCGTAACACATATAGGAGGGAGGAGCTGAGACCGTGCATCAGAGGTGGGAGGGGTCACAAGTTGGCCCTGCCCTCCGTTATATAAGACCTGTCAGAAGAAGAGAAGCATCACACAGCGGAAGCCTCCCATTGCGTGGAGCTGCCCGAGAACGAAGAAGAGACGCCATGGAGGAAGATGCCGGTTGAGAACACCGGAGCAAGAAGAAGCGGATTGGAGGAAGAAGAAGATGGAGGAAGAAGAAGATGGAGGAATAAGATTAAGAAACCGAAGGATGAAGAAGACCAGAAGAAAGAAGATGAAAGAAGACTTTAATAAAGGACTTGTCAAAGACCGTCTCCTGTCATTTTTAACACTTATGTCTCTTTTTTGGTGAAATGGCATTTCACACAGGGGGGGGAGGATGGGATCTGGGGGTCCCCTTGTTAAAGGGGGCTTCCAGATTCCGATAAGCCCCCCTTTGCAGAGCCCCACAACCACCGGCCAGGGTTGTGGGGATGAGGCCCTTGTCCTCATCAACATGGGGACAAGGTGCTTTGGGGGGGACCCCAAAGCACCCTCCCAATGTTGAGGGCATGTGGCCTAGTACGGTTCAGGAGGGGGGGTGCTCTCTCGTCCCCCCTCTTTTCCTGCCAGGTTGCGTGCTCGGATAAGGGTCTGTTATGGATTTTGAGGGGGACCCCCACGCCATTTCTTTTTTTTTGTTTGGCGCGGGGTTACCCTTAAAAGATTTTGAGGGGGACCCCTACGCCATTTTATTTTATTTTTGGCGTGGGGTTCCCCTTAATATCCATACCAGACCTGAAGGGCCTGGTATGCTCTTGGAGGGTAACCCATGCCGTTTTTTTTTTTTTTTTTAAATGAAAGTCGCCTGGCCTGGGGGCGACTTAAAGCCGCGTTGTAAGTCACCCCAAGTCATGTTGTAAGTCGGCCCAAGTCGTGTTGTAAGTCGCCCCAAGTTGCGCTGGAAGTTGTGTTGCCCCTGTGTGAATAGACTGTTCATGATAACGGCGTGCGCTATTATCAATGGCATGTTATTATATATTAGTATATTAGTATCGCGTGCGCCGGCATATTATGTGTTGCGCTTATGCATGCGCCGGTTCATATGCTCACTTAATAATTTATCTGGCGCACAAATTAAGGTATGCATGCGCATTCATCTTGGTAAATCATCCCCTATGTGTGGCAAATGCTACAAGGGGAAAATCTCTCTTTTGTACCTATAAGAAGAGACAGCCAGGTTTACTAAGGACATTTGCCCTAATGCGGTGTACACATGCTCTGACTTTCCCGCGGGATTGTCTGCCGGACCTAGACTTTCCAGCGGAGGTCCGCCGGACTTTCCGAACGTGTGGACTTGCTCACACGCCCGGACTTTTCCAGCGGACAAAAATCCGGCGGAGTTTTGGCGACAGTCGGCAGGACTTTTGAAATGAACGGACTTGCCTCGCACACGGAGGTGGGGACGAGCGAGCGCCCGCCCCCCCTCCTGAGCCGTACCAGGCAGCGTGCCCTCAACATGGGGGTGCCCTAGGGAAAGGGGGGCCCTGCCGCCCCCCCACCCCAAAGCACCTTGTCCCCATGTTGATGAGGACAAGGGCCTCTTCTCGACAACCCTGGCGGTTGGTTGTCGGGGTCTGCGGGCGGGGGGCTTATCGGAATATGGGAGCCCCCTTTAATTAGGGGGCCCCCTGATACTGGCCCCCTACCCTATGTGAATGAGTATGGGGTATGATGTACCCCTACCCATTCACCTAAGGGAAAAAGTGTAAATAAAAAATAAACGACACAATTTTTTAAAATATTTTATTGCACAGCTCCGGGGGTCTTCTTCCGTCTTGGGGGTCTTCTCGTCGGACTCCTCCGCTATCTGCTGCTCATTTACCTAGCTCTTTCACTAGCGGAGGAGCCCGGCTTTCTTCTTCATTGCCGCTGTCGTCTGGGGGTCTTGTTCCGACGTCGGGGGTCTTCGGGGGTCTCTTCTGTTCTTGCCGGGGGGGGGGGCTTCTGTTGCCGTCGTCGCCGTCGCCGCAACCTTCTGCTTCTGCTTGTTGTTCTTCTTTCTTCATCCGATGTTGACACGACGCTCTCTCTGGCCGGAATGGCAGAGACACGCTGTGATGTGACTTATATAGGACAAGGGGCGGGTCACATGCTCATGTCACATGGTGACCCCGCCCCCATATGATGTCACAGTCCCAGCATCCTCCGGGACTGTGACATCATATGGGGGCGGGGTCACCAAGGGGGGTTATTAAAGGGTGCTCCCGGATTCCGATAAGCCCCCCGCCCGCAGACCCCGACAACCAATGGTCAGGGTTGTCGGGAAGAGGCCCTTGTCCTGATCAACATGAGAACAAGGTGCTTTGGGGTGGGGGGGCCGCAGGGCCCCCCTTTCCCCAGGGCACCCCCCATGTTGAGGGCACGCGGCCTGGTACGGCTCAGGAGGGGGGGCGCTCGCTCGTCTCCACCCCCTTTCCTGACCGGCCGAGCTGCGTGCTCGGATAAGGGTCTGACGGATAAGGCATTCACTGCCTTCGCTAGCCCCGTCTACCTGGAGTCACGTTCCAAATGAACGGACTTTCCTCCGTGTGCGAGGCAAGTCCGTTCATTTCAAAAGTCCCGCGGACTAGCACACGGACGGCGGGATTGTCCGCCGGACTGCCGAGTCCAGAGGACAATTTTAAGTCTGAACTTAAAACTTAGTTCGCCGGACTTTTGGGAGGAAAAAGCCCGCCGGAGCCCACACACAGGCGGAAAGTCTGCTCGTGTGTACGCGGCCTAAGTTCTTTACTTTAACATTTACACAAAGCTTTCTTCAAATGCATAAGAAGACATAGAAGATCCTATCCAATATACACAGCAGCACACACTACAAAGTTAAAATATATTACAGATTATAAACTTTATTGCTATTTCCAAATGAAAATAAAAAACTGAACCATAAAAACATTAAAAGGAGAACTTCTCTTCTATTGTGAATTTATTTTTATTTTTTTACATTTTACATTCTTGATATGTGCCTGCTGTACCATGTACTTGTATGAAACCGTATCCTGTTATCTTTGTATTGCTTCCTTTATGTAAAATCCCTGGTGTTCCTGCCAGTCCCTTAGATTTCCTATTAAAAACGGACCACACTAAGCAGGAGAACACACAGTAGTCAGTTCTCTAGCTGTGCTGGGATCTCAGTATGCTCTCCTTCAATGATCACACTTATCCTGACAAGCCCCTGCTACGCAGCCATTCACTGGGAAGCTCAGTGTAATGCTGCTTCTCCTCCCTCAGCTCAATGTACTGCTGCTTTTCCTCCCTCAGCTTCTATGCAACTGAGAACAGAGGGAATGTGATCACTTATACAAAAAAAGGGAAAGAAAGTTTTTATAATGCTTTTTTATATCTATACAAAAATGTTTTGCCTTTCATTTTTCTATCTTAAACTGAATGGGTTGTTTTACAAAATGATCATTTACAATCACTTTAATATTTGTTTTTTTAATCTTTTTATTTTTTTAGATCCTAGAATCAATTTACTAAGCTATCACACATGTATTATAACCCACAATAAATGCTACTTTCAGCTCTCCTTGGTTCTCATTCATAAAAATAACACTTGTTATGACAAGAGCTGTGTTTTATTTATTATGATGAGTACTGAGAGCAATGTTGCATACTTTTTAAAAACCTGATGTTTTAGAGCAATCACTATTTTATCTGCTGTTATAATACTGTTAGCAATTTCTGGTTTGCAAAAGGCCTAGGCGCTCCACTTTAGAATCATATAAATATCATATAGTTAATGAATCATTGATAAATGCATGTTGCAAATATTTGTAGAAGGCTTATTGAGCTTAAGTCCCTGGAAATTCTGTCTGCTTTAAGAGTTTAGTTATACTCTAATAAGTTACACCCTTTGTGCTTAATCAATTTGAATAGCAGATCTATAAGTAAAGACTGAGGTTTACATTTTGAGAAAGTTACAGTCAACTACACAGAACAAATTTTTAATGAGTAGTTTAATTGTATCTGTCATATCTGAAGCAGGTCTCCTTATACTTTAGGATAGTACCAGGCTTTTCTACACTTTCATTTTTAAATACCTTCTGCAGTTGAGAAGAAAAAAGAAGTGATGAGTGAAGTGGTTTGAAAACAGTTTAAAAGGAACGTATTTAATAAGGAAAAAATATTCTCAGTAAGAACAAATTTTGAGTTGTTTTTGCAGAGTTTACTTTGTATATATCTTTTTAAGGTAGATAATATGAAGTACAGAACTGATGAAAAGAGACACAACCAAGACATATCCCCTTAAAGTATACATAAAAGTGCAGCGCTATATCAGATTGAATAACAATAAATATGAACTTTTAAATGCAGGAAGAATAAATTGATAACAAATGACATAAAATAAAATAAATACTAAAACCATATAATCCAAAAAGTGGTCAAAGGTAAGGAGCTGCAATATCCCCTTAAAGCCCAACTCCAAGAAAACTAGAAGTTTCCATTTGCAGTTGGCTGCACCAAGACTGCATTTGTTAACTGCTCAATTCTATCTAGGGGACAGTAAAAGCCCTTTTACTTACCTGACCCTCGCTCCCCCAACAGAAAGCACTCCCCTATGTTCTGGCAGTGTACTGTCCCTTAGGGGTTGATTTACTAAAACTGTAGAGTGAAATATTTGGCGCAGCTATGCATAGAAACCAATCAGCTTCCAGGTTTTATTGCCAAAGCTTAATTGAACAAACCGAAGTTAGAAGCTGATTGGCTACCATGCACAGTTGTAGCAGATTTTGCACTCTCCAGTTGTAGTAAAACAACCCCTTAGTGTCCCTACACCGGTCTTGTTGATGTCAGAGGACCTTAAATCATCAAAGGGTAGGGAATAAGAAGCTGCAGGGACTGATCTAGCAGTGTGGAAAAAGCTTGCAGGAGCAGAAAACAGGTAAGTACAGCCCCACTGCAAAGGAGGACATTTAGTTTTCCTGGAGTTCAGCTTTAAAATACAATATAATTTATTAGCCTATGGAAAAGTGTATGCATGTCATGTCTACAGCTATCCACAATTAAAATAACAATGTTGGTATAATCCCCTCCCTCCGCTCATCCAGCTAGGCAGAAAAAAAAGGTACAACGACAATATGAATCATATGATAGTATTAAAGGGGTTGTAAACCCTTGCATTTTTTTATATAAAAATAACAAACATGCCTATACTTATCTGCTCTGTGCAATCATTTTGCGCAGAGCAGCTCTCATCCTCTTCTTCTGGGGTGCTCCGGCGGCACTCCAGGCCCCTCCTCTTCATCAGGTGCCCCCACGGAAAGCCGATTTCCCTGGAGGGCACCCGTGCGAACTTGCTCCCGAGCTCCGCTGCTGTGTCCAATAACACAGACAGCGGGACACGGTCCCGCCCCTGCGTCTCTGGATTCAATTGACAGCAGCGGGAGCCAATGAGGAGAGAGCGGTGCGCATCGCTGGATCGGATCGGGCTCAGATGAGAAAAAGGTGAGTCTGGGGGGAGCTGCAGCACAGAAGGTTTTTCCCCTTAATGCATAGGTGAAAAACATTGAGGCCACTTTTACACTGGGGCGCTTTTCAGGCGATACAGTGCTAAAAATAGCACCTGCAAAGCGCCCTGAAACAGCCGCTGATGTGTCTCCAGTGTGAAAGCCCGAGTGCTTTCACACTGGAGCGGTGCGCTTGCAGGACAGTAAAAAAAGTCCTGCAAGCCGCATTTTTGGAGCGCTGTAGGAGTGGTGTATTTACCACTCCTAAAGCGCCCCTTACCATTGAAAACAATGTGGCAGCACTTTTAACCCTTTTTCGGACGCTAGCGGGGGGTAAAACTGCCCCGCTAGCGTCCGAATAGTGCCGCTAAAACAACGGTAAAGTGCCGCTAAATATAGCGCCGCTTTACCACCAACGCCCGCAATGCTCCAGTGTGAAAGTAGCCTAAGGCTTTACAACCACTTTAAATTCTATCTTTAACCTCTAGCCGACCGCCCACTGTCTATTGACGGCGGAGCGGTGCGGCTCTTGTGGCGGGACGCCGTCATATGACGGCGTCTACATTTTGGCCACTAGGGGGCGCGCCCGGCCGCGGGAGGCGCGCACGCGTGCCCGCCGCGTCACTGGGGACCCGATGCGCATGCCTGGCGGCCGCGATGTCCGCCGGGCACCCGCGATTGCCCAGTAACTGAGCAGGATGTGGATCTGTGTATGTAAACACACAGATCCACGTCCTGTCACTGGAGAGGAGACCAATGGTGTGTCCCTTGTACATAGGGACACCGATCTGTCCCCTCCCCCAGTCAGTCCCCTCCCCCCACAGTTAGAATCACTAACATAGGGAACACATTAACCCCTGCAGCACCCCCTAGTGTTAACTCCTTCCCTGCCAGTCACATTTATACAGTAATCAATGCATTTTTATAGCACGGATCGCTGTATAAATGTGATTGGTCCTAAAAATGTGTCAAAAGTGTCCGATATGTCCGCCGCAATGTCGCAGTCATGATATAAATCGCAGATCGCCGCCATTACTAGTAAAAAAAAAATAATAATAAAAATGCTATAAATCTATCCCCTATTTTGTAGACGCTATAACTTTTGCGCAAACCAATCAATATACGCTTATTGCGATTTTTTTACCAAAAATATGTAGAAGAATACGTATCGGCCTAAACTGAGGAAAAAATTTGTTAAAAAAAAAAAAAAAAAATTGGATATTTATTATAATAAAAAGTAAAAAATATTATGTTTTTTCAAACTTGTCGCTCTTCTTTTGTTTATAGCGCAAGAAATAAAAAACGCAGAGGTGATCAAATACCACCAAAATAAAGCTCTATCTGTGGGGAAAAAATGATAAAAATTTTATTTGGGTACCGCGTTGCATGACCGTGCAATTGTCATTCAAAATGCGACAGCGCTGAAAGCTGAAAAATGGCTTGGTCGGGAAGGAGGTGTTCGTGCCTGCAAGTAGTTAAAGGAAAAGTACAGCCAAAGATTGTATGGCTGTACTTTTCCTATAGATGACAGGAGTGCAGTTCGTTTTGCACTCCAGTGACACATTTTCAGCAGAGAGCGGGCTGATAGTGTTATACTAAAAATAAGTAGGAAAAAACGCCTAATTCCTCTTAAGCAAGCGCTTGTGGATTAGGCAAAATAGCAACATTTTTAAAAACCTTAATAAGGGTATCCTATAGCCTAGTGATGTAGTGAGTAGTGTTATAGTGGTTATGAAATTTGTGATATAGTTAATACCTGGCAGCAGTACTGAAAGTTGTGTCCTAATTTATCCTGAAACTAAAATTATAATCTTTCTTTTTTCAGTCCATTCATGACCTACAGCCTGTGACATGCCACTATAAGGGAAGTATAACTCATTAGCTCCTAATCTTTAGGGACAAAGTCTTGAGAACAAGCAATTTACAGAAGACATGTGTCCTAACAGAAAAGTTTCTTCATTATTGGATTAAAAGGCATTTTATGTCTTCATGGTCATAACTGTTGAGTTCTCAATCAAATTAGTTGTTAGCCTTTGGGAAAATGCACAAATGATCATTTAAATAGGGCTATTTGTTTTGAAATGAATTACTTTAACCCACTGGCGCATCAGAATGTAGACTGGTGTCCAGCTGCTGTATACGTGTCTAGACAGAACATGTGAAAGTTTATTCCAGTCAAACATCAAAGTGTATCATTTAAATATCATTCAAAGAACACAGATCATTATATACCTAAACTTATACTCTGAACAGCCCAGCAGTCTATGAAAATAAAAACTTTGTATTCTTGTTTTCTCAGTACTGTTATCTGTAGTTCTGAAGAAATGTCTGCGGAGTACTAAATCATGTAACCAGAAGCTGCAAGCTTACTGGAATGAGTTATGCAAAATCTCACATTATAGTGGAACTCCACATTAAGACTATGTTGTAAGTTCAATACCTGTTAAAGGTGAACTTCACCCAGTACTGAAATTTAGACAGCCTAACAAGACAGGACTGGGCACTTTTTCTATCATAGTTAAAGAAAGCACTGCATGCTAACTGGACAGTGGGAGTGCAACAGCAGACTGATGAGGTCATCCCTCTACTCACTGTGTTTTCTATTTCTACCAGCATATGACTCTCCCAGCGGTGGTCTATTTAAGTTTTGTGCTGACCTTGGCCTGACTAAACTCGTGCACCCCCTAATTTAAATATGACCACACCTTCCTGTTTAACCACTTCAATACAGGGCATTTATACACCCTTCCTGCCCAGACCAATTTTTAGCTTTCAGCGCTCTCACACTTTGAATGCCAATTATTCAGTCATGCAACACTGTACCCAAACAACATTTTTATCATTTTTTTTCATACAAATAGAGCTTTCTTTTGGTGGTATTTAATCACCACTGGGTTTTTTCTTTTTTGTGATATAAGTGAAAAAAGTGCAAGAATTTTGAAAAAAACAAAAACACATTTTTTTAGTTTCTATTATAAAATTTGACAAATAAGTCATTTTTGTTCATAAATTTAGGCCAAAATGTATACTGCTACATCTCTTTGGTAAAAATAACTCAAATTAGTGGATATTTTTTAGTCTCTGTAAAATGTTATAGAGTCTACAAGCTATGGTGCAAATCATTGAAAATTGATCACACCTGATGCACTGACGGCCTATCTCCTTTCTTGAGGCTCTGAGATGTCAGGAAAGTACAAATATCCCCCAAATTACCCCTTTTTGAAAAGTAGACAGTCAAAGGTATTTAGTAAGGGGCATGGTGAGTTTTTTGAATTTTCACAAAATTGTCATAACAAGTTATTTCTCACACACAGCATATGCATACTTCCAATTACACCCCAAAATACATTCTGCTACTCCTCCCAAGTATGGTGATACCATGTGTGTGTTACTTTTACGCAGCCTGGCCACACAGAGAGGTCCAACATGCAGGGAGCACCATCAGGGGTTCTAGGAGCATAAATTACACCTCTAATTTCCTAACGACCTATTACACCTTTGAAGGCCCTGGAGCACAAGGACAATGGAATTACCCACAAAATGACCCCAATTTGGAAAGCAAACACCCCAACGTCTATTCTATGAGGCATAATGAGTCTTTTAAACAGTTAATTTTTTCCACAAGTCTTCGGAAAACGTGGAAAGAAAACTAAAACTTATTTTTTTTTTTACACAAAGTGGTCAGTTTATAAGATATTTCTAACTCAAAGCATGTATATAGCAAAAATTACACCCCATTACACATTCTGCTATCCTCCTGAGAATGGCGATACCACATGTGTGAGACTTTTACACAGGCTGGCCACATACAGAGGCCCAAAATTGAAATAGTACCTTCAGGCGTGCTAGGAGCATAAATTACACATCTCATTTCATTCCTACCTATCACACTTTTGAAGGTCCTTGACCACCAGGACAGTGGAATTACCCACAAAATTACCCATTTTGGAAAGCAAACACCCCAACCTATATTCTATGAGGCATGATCTGCAGATAGGTACTCTGATGGCCTGGTAACAGGTACTGGGGTACTCTGATGGCCTGGTGACAGGTACTCGGGTACTCTGATGGGCTACAGATAGGTACTCGGGTACTCTGAGGGGCTGGTGACTGGTACTCGGGTACTCTGATGGGCGGTGACAGGTACTCAGATGGGCTATGAAAGTTACTCAGGTACTCAGATGGGCTGTGACAGGTACTCAGATACTCAGATGGGCTGTGACAGGTACTTTGATGGGTGATGACAGGTACTTTGATGGCTGGTGACAGGTCCACTTTTTGGGGGGCAATCAGTGTGGTTGATGTACACTGTAAGACGTAACGAGATGTTACCGCAATCTCCTTCTCACACACGATAGGTGTGTGAGGAGGAGAACCTGGTAACATCTCGTTACCGCGGTCTGTTGACATTCTGTGACCGGCTGTGACACAGCCGTTCACGTGGTAAAGAACCAATTTCATTCCCTGATCGCCATGCTGCGCGATCGGGGAGACAGATACAGATACAGATAGTGTATCCTAGAGTCAGATCGTGTGCTCCTAGTAAGTAGGAACAGCGACCAGTCTCCTCCCCTAGTCATGCCCATCCCCCCACAGTTAGAACACACCTAGGGAACACAGTTAACCCCTTGATCGCCCCCTAGTGTTAACCCCTTTCCTGCCAATGACATTTATACAGTAATCAATGGCTACTTTTAGCTCTGATTGCTGTATAAATGTCACTGGTCCCAAAAAAGTGTCAAAAGTGTCCGATCTGTTGGCCGCAATGTAGCAGTCATGATAAAAATCGCTGATCACCACTATTACTAGTAAAAAAAAATGCCAGAAATCTATCCCCTATTTTGTAGAAGCTATAACTTTTGCGTAAACCAATCAATATATGCTTATTGCGATTATTTTTACCAAAAATTTTAAAAAACTATATTGTTAAAAAAACTTTGGGATATTTATTATAGCAAAAAGTACAAAATATTGTGTTTTTTTAAATTTTCGCTATTTTTTGGTTTATAGCACAAAAAATAAAAACCGCAGAGGTGATCAAATACCACCAAAAGAAAGCTCTATTCGTGGGGAAAAGGGGACATTAATTTTATTTGGGTACAACGTCATACACCGTGCAATTGTTAGTTAAAGCGACACAGTGCCGTATCTCAAAAAATTACCTGGTCAGGAAGGGGGTAAATTCTTCTGGGGCTGAAGTGGTTAATGTCTGTTATACAATAAAATTCTACGATTTTATAGATAAGCTTCTTCTTGTCCGAATTTCTTCTCTTTTTTTTTTTTTCCAATGCTGCCATCCTACCATGTTTTTGACACTGGGGAATTGTGGAAGGGGAATAGTTTAGTCAGGTTACAGACTGGGAGGGCACAAGATGAGGCTGTCCTGGTGTTCAGTCTTGTTTCAATTAACTAGAGTAAGATGTGGGGCAATAACAAAGGAAGCTGTAGAGGTGCCAACTTTGGATAGTGGTATCACTCACTTAGCTGAGCAGTGTAGCAACAGGGAATAATGTTAGCGCTAGAGTTGTACAGATACCGTTTTTTTTTTTTATCGCCACATACGAGTACCGATAGTTTTGGTCAAGTACTTGCTGATACCGATTACCGATACTTTGTGGTGCGATTTGCGTCAATACAAAAAATTGGTGCAAATCGCACTGCAAAGTATTGCATGCGATTTGAATGTGTTACAGAATATGGTGCGATTCCTGTCCAAATTGCATGCAATTTCCCCCACTGCTCCTGTGTGTGTCTGTGTGTGTGTATATGTGTGTGTATAGAAAGGGAAAAGTGCCATCTGGTGGGCTGGTAATTAAAAATGTTAGAACTCACAGTACATATCTGGCCAAACGCAAAATCTTCATAGTTGTCCTGGTCCCACCAATGATAGCAAATTACGGCTGCTGGAGGTGCTCACAGGAGAAGTTTTCAGGGCCCCGTGGGTATAGCAAAAGTGCGGAAGTGATGTCAGCTTGGGAGCACACTGCCTCTACATCACCTCCAGCGGCCGTGATTTGCTATGATCGGCGAGACCGATACAACTATGAAGATTTTGCATTTGGTCGGATATGTTCTGTAAGTTCTAACATTTTTTATAAATTGTCCACTAGACCCCTACTGTTCAAATCGAATGCAATTCTTTGCAGTGTGATTTGCGCCAATTTTTTTTTCTATTGACGCAAATTGCACTGCAAAGTATCGGTCTCAGTATCTGGAGCATTTGTGCGAGTACCAATACTCACGCAAATGCTTGGTATTGGCATTGATATCAGTATTGGTGCATTCCTAGTTAGCGGCTAAACAGAATTACAAAACTGGGGGGTTAATTTTACAGACTTTAATGTAAAAATGCTAGCTCTCTAGCTATCTTTAACTTTAATACTTTGTGAGTCACTGAACAAACACAAAGTCAGAAGTCTTTTCATTGCAACAGGATGCCAGTATGACAGCCAAGTAACTAAAGCCTCGTACACACGATCGGATTTTCCGACGGGAATTGTGTGATGACAGACTGTTGGCCTAAAATCCGACCATTTGTACGCTCCATCTGAGAATTGTTGTCGGATTTTCCGTGGACAAATGTTGGATGGCAGGCTTATAAATTTTCCGCGGACAACGTCCTGTTGTCAGATTTCCAAAGTACAAACACGCATGTTTGAAATCAATGCTCACCAAACACAACATTAGCAGAAGGTGCCCAAAGGGTGGCGCTAAAGAGCTGAAAAGCACAATAGTACGTCACTACGTTCGTGTTTGTTGGCTGACAATTGTGTGCTGTTTGTATGCAAGACAAGTTCCTGGCCAACGCCTTCAGACAAAAGTCTGACATTTTGTCTGTGGAAAATTGATCGTGTGTCAGAGGCTTAACATTTTTAGAAGGGAAGGTCAGCAATAGCAACTTCCCTGGCTTTCTCATAACAAATTTGCTTTATAACAAACTGTATTTTTTTTTTTTTTTTTTGTGGACTCTAATAAAAAATGCAATGTTGTATTTAGTAGTAGGCTTTGATGTCCAATCATTTAAACCAGAAGTACCCACACAGAGCTCCCATTAGTACTGATTTGGTATCAGCCATATTTTGCAGCTTACTTTCTCTAAGCTGATACTAAAAGCCGTAAATCCTAACAATGCATCTGGGAACCAATCACATTGGTTCCACTCGGATAATATTCTCTGCTGTAAAGATTTCATAGAAGCCTGCAGACAGGGTGCCTTTGAATTCAGTTCAGTACAAGTAAATAAAACAAGTCCTATTGATTTGCAGTAGCCTATGTTTGTCAGCAATATGTACAAAAAAGGCAGGCTGCCTAAGGGTCCTAGAGGAGTTTAGTGTTTTGACTGTTGAAGCAGCTAATGTTATCCTTAGCTAATGTGGCTGTGCACATTAGGTAGTTTAGAGGTATAATTTAAGCTCAGCATTTATAGGCAGAAAAAAGATTCTTCTTCTTTTTGAGAGTGGTTTTCTGGCAGAAAAACACTAAACGCTCCTAAACTCTGCTAAATGCTCCTAAACACTAGTACAAAAACTCTTAAAATGTGTGTTTTTTTTTCTGCCAAGAGCACTGCTATTTTTTTAAGCCGGTGTGTATGGACCCTTAAAGTGCAACTCCACTTGACCTAGGTGTTCTATCGGGTTAAGGTCAGGCCACCCAAACTCACTCATCCATGTCTTTATGGAGCTTGCTTTGTGCACTGGTGCGCAGGAAGGGGCCATCCCCAAACTGTTCCCACAAAGTTGGGAGCATGAAATTGTCCAAAATGCCTTGGTATGCTGATGCCTTAAGGGTTCCCCTTAAGGTTCCCTTAACTAAGGGGCCAAGCCCAACCCCTGAAAAAAAAACGCACACCATAATCCCCCTCCACCAAATGATTTGGACCAGTGCACAAAGTAAGATCCATAAAGACATTGATGAGTGGGCTTGGGGTGGAGGAACTTGACTGTCCTGACCTCAACCCGACAGAACACCTTTGGGATGAATTAGAGTGGAGACTGCGAACCAGGCCTTCACGTCCAACATCAGTGCCTGACCTCACAAATGCGCTTTTGGAAGAATGGTCAAACATTCCCATAGACACACTCCTAAACCTTGTGGACAGCCTTCCCAGGAAGAGTTGAAGCTGTTATAGCTGCAAAGGGTGGGCCAACTCAATATTAAACCCTATGGCCTAAGACTGGAATGTCATCAAAGTTCATGTGCATGTAAATACTTTTGACAATATAGTGTATGTTAGGCCCCTTTCACACGGGCAGACCGGAACAGACACTCCATGCAGGTCTATGGAACGACGGATGTCAGCGGTGACATGTACGCTGATGGATCGAAACCCTATTTTTCGTCCGTCTGGTAGATCGGTTGAAATCGGACAGGCGGTCCGTTTTCATCCGATCCCCCATAGAAGAGAGCGGAGCTCTGACAGGTCCATCCCTGCACAGTGAGCGGAGTCGGACCTATCATCCGCCGGCTCAGTCGGGATCAACAGAGCGATCCCTGCTGAGCAAAGCAGAGTCCGTACACAGACACGCCCGTGTGAAAGGAGCCTTACATGGAGAGAAATGTTCCCCGATATGGTAAATGATTGGAATGGATTTAAAGAGGCACATACATTTTATTTTATTTTCTGAAAATATCATAGAATGCTGACAGTTTATTGTGAATGCTTTAAAAATCCTACCCCTGATGTTCTCTAGTTCAACTAGTAGAATTTATTGGAAATAACATAGGCACAACTGACTAGAGATTCTAGGATATGTAACTCTCTAAAACCCTCTACACCCATGCAGAACATGTTAGAGCTATAAGTTAAATAAAGAAACCACATTGTTCTAGAAATTGAGGATTATGTTACAGTATTATTGCAACATTCATGATATATCTAAAAACAGAATGTAAAAGTAAAGAAGATATAAATGTGTTGTGAGTGAGGGATGAGTGAATGTGCCTGGGGTCAGTTCACAGGATGTTTGTCAAATTCTGCATAAAGTTCAAATTTGAACTTGAATCCCACTAAACTCTATTGGAAGGAGCAATTTTGAAAGCTTTGTCAAAAATAGGGTATGAGGTTCTGCCATTGCAAAAAAAAAAGAAGTATGGCTTTAAGAAAAAACAAACAGTCATGCTCACCTCAATGGCTGCAGCTCCGGTCCCAGCTACAGCTAGCCCCCGCCTCTAAAATGGAGAACTAAGCGATCAAAGACCACTGATCGCTCAGTTCTTGGTCTTCAGGCCACAGAGAGCCGGTGACTGTCAGTCACCGGCTCTCTGCTCTGCCCCTCCAGTGCTCACTGGGCTGTGGAAAGGGTGGTACTTTAAGAAAATACCATACGATACAAAGAAGGCCCTTCTTTTAATGCAACTTTCAAGGCAACATAGGAAAATTATCAATCTGACCAATTACAATATACTTGCTTGGGAAAAACCTTTAGGCTCTAGTTGGTGTTATGAAACAGTGCGATTCTTACAGACAGTGTCAGAGACATCATATTCTGGCATCACATATTTTAGATGTTTAAACATTAGAGTGTATTGTCTAAGAGACAATAGCCACAAATATTTTTGAGAGCCGGAGCACTGGATTATGCCACAAACATGGAGACACTGCATGATTTACCCTGCAGTAAACATTAGAAATGTTGCAGTTGAAGTACAGCTGCAGAAGGTGTATGTGGTGGCACGGAAATGCTAAAGTCCAAAACAGGATTTACCCTGCAACAAACAATACCAATTTTGCAGCTGTGACCCAGCTAATGAAACATTATGCGTGGCACATTTATAGTGCTGGAGCCCCTGAATAGGCCGTAAGCTTTGAGAAACAATGTAGCTGGTAATGATGGCAGCCCAGCAAAGGTTTCAGGAGCAAGTGATGGTGGTAGGCCAGAAGAGTAGGGTACCCACGTGTCCCGGATTGCCCAGGATTGTCCCACAATTCACATTTGTGCCAGGACAATACAGTGTCCCGGAATGAAATGAGGACACATAGCCACCCTAATAGAAGATTGCCAAACTGGTTGCTAGGGCCGCCCCTCCTAGCATCTAGCAACCAGTGATGTCACATTCGCAGAGTCTCAGAGCGAGGCCGAGAGGAGCAAGGCCTTTACCCAGTGCTACCCTGCGCTCCGAGTCCACCCACCTCCTCTCCTTCTCTGACCGCAGCAGCAGCACCCAGAGAGAGCAGCCAGAGCGTCTTCACTGTGTCTCCTCCTGTCTCCTCCAGTCTTCAGTGACCTCCCGGCGGTTGGCGGCATTCTGCAGTGCTGGCTGGCTTAGATCCTCGCCTGCCAATCCCGACTCCCGCAGTGCATTGCCCGACTTCTTCTCCTCCCGTCCGTGGCCCGAGCCGCCCGACTGCCTTAGGGGGCCCCAGCCTGGACCAGAGAACAAATACCGGCACTCAATCGCTCACCACACCAGACCAGTCCAGATTAAAAGGTGAGCAAATGGAACTTGATTAGAGCAGGTCAGGTGACAAGTCGGGGCACTAATAAATGAGGCTGACAAAGTAGAGCCCTGCCTTGGGGGCAATAAAAAATGAGGCTGACAAGTAGTGGGGCAATAAAAAAATGAGGCTGACAAGTGGGGGGCAATAAAAAAAATGATAACAAAAAAACTGCGCCAAAAAATAAAATATAAAAAATTAATTAAATATAAATGAAAACACAATAATAATGGTGAATGTCCAGCAAGGAATGAGAGGAGGAATCCTATAAGTCCAATAGAGATCACAATATATTATATGTGCTGAAATGAACACCAGCTAAACTGTAGTTTCCTCAGTTCATAAGTATGCGGATGGTAGTACACTGAATCTTTTGATATGCCAAAATCCTCATTAGACCACCGCTGTGCTCCACATCTATAGTAAGTGCCACCACCGATATAAAAGCCGCTTACCAGATGATAAAATTTAAATCGCATTCATATGAACCCAGCCACGATCTTTACACATGGGGAATGGACACACACCACAACCTCCTCCAGGTAAATATGGACCCTTGTGCTCAACAATCCGTGTAATTTGTAACGGCATGGACCATAGAAATTGAAAAGAGCGTGATACCGTAATAGTAACTTTAAGCTCGCTGAGGGGTTATGGCGAGCCTTACTACCTTACTATCTACCAAGGTTGAAAGAACGTAGTAGTAGGGGGGGGGGGGGGCAAGGTTACAGAAGGTCCGGAATAGGAAAAAGCAGGAAGCTCACTGGGCATGGGCTGGGCTGATCAAACTGTCAGGTCACCTGAGTCCAGGTGACAGATGCACTCCGTAGGAGTCAAGAGTGCACCGCTAAGGTAGTGGACCCTAGGACTGACTGCTGAGGATTGAATTCTGAGAGGTTCAGGAAGCAGGTCTACTGAAGCATCAACACAGATCCCACTGGGAGCTAGAGCATAGATTCCCCAGGACGCGGAGTCTAAGAGCCAGCAGGTGTTCACCAGAGTCTCTAGTGGGAAGGATGGACTGCGCTGCAGTCTGGCTCCAGGTCGCGGCGCCCAGGGTCTCACAGCTCACGCTCATGGTAGACTACAGGAGAAAAAGGGAGGAAGCAGCAGGCTGGAACAACAAGGATAGTAAAGGGATAAGTCAAGGTCGGGGCGACTAGCAGACAAGGATAAACATAGAACATGCCAAAGGTCAGGGTCACAAGCAGACAGGGATAGTCGAAAACAGGCCAAGCAAGTAGCACACGAAAGCTAAACACACAATGGTTGATCAGCAAGGTTGGCTTGCAATGCACAGGTTAATATAGTGTTCCTAATTAGAGGCTGAGGTGGAGCTATGCTGAGGGAAGAGTATATAAGCAGTCAGGTGAGGGTGGCTGGCCTCTAAAGGTGAATACATGGAGGAGAGGTAAGCTGACGGATTAAGATTACTGCATAACCATGATAGTCCCCCTCCTTAATCCTCACGCGATTGTATGCCCCTCTCAAATCAAGCTTCGTGAAAACCGTTGCTCCTTTGAGGCGGTCAAATAATTCTGCAATTAACGGAATCGGATAGGCATTCTTAATTTTGAAATGATTGAGACCCCTATAATCAATACAAGGTCTCAGTTCACCACTCTTCTTCTTCACAAAGAAGAAACCAGCACCAGCAGGAGACGAGGATTTGTGGATGAAACCTCGAGAAAGTGCGTCTGCAACATATTCCTCCATGGCCTTATCCTCCAAGACCGACAAAGGGTAAACCCGGCCACGAGGGGGTATGGCACCAGGTTGAAGGTCAATTGCGCAATCATACGGCCGGTGTGGAGGCAAACTACCGGCTTGACCTTTATCAAAGACATCGCTAATATCATGGTACTCCTCTGGCAGGGAGGAGAGTAAAGAGGTGCATAGGACCTTGGCTACTTTCTGGAAGCATGTCTCACTGCATTGTGGTGACCAGGAGAGAACCTTAACACGGAGCCAATCAAAAGAGGGGTTGTGCCTCTGTAACCAAGGATAACCAGTGGAAACTTAGGTGAGGAAATAACTTGGAATTGGATTATCTCATGGTGAAGAGCCCCTACGGCCATAGACAACGGAACCGTCTCATGAGTCACATGGGCAGGCTGTAGATGTCTCCCGTCAAGAGCCTCAATGGCAAGTGGAGTGTCACGCAGCTGCAGCGGAATCGAGTGCTTCGATACAAAGGCAGCATCAATGAACAGGCTTGCAGCCCCAGAGTTGATTAGAGCCTGTATGTCGACGGACGACTCAGCCCAAGAAAGGGTAACCGGAACCAGGGGCTTATTCTTCTGGATAACTGGGGACGAAACAAGGTCTGTCCTAAGGTCTGACAGGTCTGACAGGACCTCAAGGTTCGGGTGTTCCCTGTACAGGTAGGTCAAGACATCAAAAAGTGACCTGCCTAGCCACAATAAAGGCACAATCTCTCCCTCCTCCTAAAGGTTCTCTCATCCGCAGAGACATGCGTGAAGCCCAAGTGCATGGGTTCACCTTCACTGACGACTCTGTACCAGGAGTCATGGGAGGTAAGGGAAGCACAGGTGGGACTGCAAAGATGGAGACAAATGTACAGGAGGCTTCCGCAAGCGCTACTTAAAAGAGAGTCTTTCTCTGAGTCTGGAGTCAGTGAGGATGGCAAACATGATCAACTTCTCCAGCTCAGTGGGTATATCTCGGGCTGCAATTCCATCTATATAACAATAACTGTCCCTTATTTTGAGGGACTGTCCCTGATTTGGAACAATGTCCCTCTGTCCCGCTTTCTTCTTCACTTGTCCCTCATTTTGGTCTGATCTATATAGTTGTATATAAAATGCACTATTTATCTTTCAAAAAGTGTTTCCCAGCGCTAAACCTTTTATCTAGTTTCTAAATTTCTGCATTTGTAAATTTCAAAAGCCAATATAAAGAAATAGTAGTTGTAAAACTTGTGGGTTTAACTAATATGTTTTTAAAATTTTCCTTTAAGGGGGCGTCCTATGCCTACATACTTTTGCTAATAGGTCTCCATCATTCCCATCTGAGAAAGTTGGGAGGTATGCACCAGGAAGGGAATAGAAATCTTCCATTGGGGACACAAAAGACTAATAAAAAACCTGACATAGGTTTTAACCCTTTTAAACTACACCACAACAGGAAAAAAATGTTGATGGGGTTCCACTTTATACATATTAAACCATCAAGAGTTTATTTCTTTTTTTGTATTTTTGTTTTTTATTATTATTATTATACAGGATTTATATAGCGCCAACAGTTTGCCCAGCGCTTTACAACATGAAGGGAGACAGTACACTTACAATACAAATCAATACAGAAGGATCAGAGGGCCCTGCTCATTAGAGCTTACAATCTAGAAGAAAGGGTCAATTGAAACAAAAGGTAATAACTGTGGGGGATGAGCTGATGAAGAAAATGAAAATGCAGTTGTTAGGTGTAGTAGGGTAGGCTTCTCTGAAGAGAAGGGTTTTCGGGGATCGTCTAAAAGCTAATAGAGTAGGAGATAAGCGGACAGATTGGGGTAAGGCATTCCATAGGATTGGAGAGCAGAAGGTCTTGAGAGGAACGAAGAGAATGAGTAGGTTGGTATTTAGAGACTAGGCTAGTTATAGAGCTGGGGGCTAAATTGTGGATGGCTTTGTAAGTAGTTGTTAGTATTTTTAATTTAATTTGTTGGGTAAGCGGAAGCCAGTGGAGGGATTGACAGAGAGGGGTAGCAGACACAGAGTGATTGGTAAGGTGGATGAGTCTGGCAGCAGCATTCATGATGGATTGAAGAGGTGATAGACTATGTAGAGGTAAGCCAATGAGGAGGGAGTTGCAGTAGTTGAGGCGAGAGATGACCAGGGAGTGAAGTAAGAGCTCTGTTGTGTCATTGGTTAGAAAGGGGCATATTTTGGAGATGTTGCAGAGGTTGAGGCGGCAAGATTTGAACAGTGATTGGACATGGGCAATGGCAACACATAAACATTATACTAACTAAGCTTGAAATATTTTCTAGTGCACACAAAAAGACACTTCAAAACAATGAAGTTTTATTTTAATTTCAAAATATTTTATTTTTAATAGTTTACCATGTTAGCAGCTATAGTTTAAAATTTGATTTAACATTCTATTAAAATATAAAATAAATGAAGTAGCAGTAAACTGTGTAATGGTTGTGTTTGCATACAAATATGGACTTCATATATCTCTAACGTGTGTATTGTATTATGGTATTAGCTTGATTTTGCATTAACAATGCATACTTTTTAAGATTTTATTTATCCGGAATTTTATGCACAATAGAACGCAAATTGCGTTGTTCATGCATCTGGAAAATTGTTGTTAAATTATACAGTTGGTTTAGGAGCTTCATAAAATTCAAACTGCCAGATTAAGTTTTTATTATGTTGTAATGTAATCAGCAAAACAATGGTTGTTTGGAGAATGTTTTGTGTGTTCCATACTGTGTCATTACACAGCCATTTGAAGGTAGGGTGTCATTAGTGATCCAAGCCTGCCCCCTACTGGAAGTACTGGTGTACAAGCCATCAATAAAAAGAAATCACATGTGTTCTTATTTTGCTGTACTACAAGGTTTTTGCAGTGGACAGTGGAATTTAGGGACCTATTCGATTCTGTCATTAATGGGGCATGTATTGGTAATTCTAAATTTAGCTTTAACTGGGCGCACAGCTAAATCATCCATGTAAAATGTGATCCAGGATCGCGTAACCTCTCTCTATATCTTTGTCTACTATACATTAATTTGCCTTACACAATAGCACAATCTTGTAAACTGATGCAGCGGCCAGAATTTCCGATGGAAACAGTCCGATGGGAGCTTTCCATCGGATTTTACGACCGTGTGTATGCCCATCGGTCTTCTTCTGTCGGCATTTCCGACAGACTTTAGATTGAGAGCCTGTTCTTAATTTTTTCCGACGGAAAACCTTTCTATCGGATTTTTCGATCGTGTGTATGCAATTCTGACACGCAAAATTCTGACGCATGCTCGGAAACAATTTGACGCATTCTCGGAAGCATTAAACTTCCCTTTTATAGTGCCGTTGAACGTGTTGTACGTTGCGGTGTTATTGACCGTCAGAATTTGCTGTGACCGTGTGTAGGCAAGACAGTTTGAGCGAATTCCGACGGGAAAATCATCAGAGCTTTTTCCGATGAGAATTCCGATCATGTATAGGCGGTATTAGAGGCTTGAGGCTTAAAGCACCTAGAAAAAGGATCACTATTTAAAATAAATTAATTAATAAAGTGCCTGTTTTTTCCCACTTAGTCTAATGAGATTCAAAAATTACACTTAAAGTAGAAGTCCATACTGAAACTAAAATCCCTGCATCTACAGATATCCGTGCTCTAATGCCGCGTACACACGTACGGACTTTTCCCGGCGGACCTAAGTCCAGCGGACAATCCGCTGGACTTTCCAGCTGGGTACGCTGGACTAAAAAGCGAACGGACTTGACCACACACGATCACGCAAAAAGTCCGACGGTTCACGCGATGACGTACAGCACGTACGACGGGACTAGAAAACGAAAAATACTAGAAAAATACTTGCTACTGAGCATGCGTCCTTTTTGGTACGCCGGACCATACTACACACGACCGGATTATCCGCTGGACTGCCAAGTCCAGCGGATAATTTGAAAACAAAACCTGAAACTTTAGTCCGCCGTACTTTGGCCAAAAAAAGTCCGCCGGCGCCCACACACGAGGGGATTATCCGCTGGACTTCGGTCCAGCGGATAATCCCGCGGGATAGTCCCTTCGTGTGTACGCGGCATTACACTAACCTATCTAACGCCGTTAAGAAGAAATCAGTATACATATATTTTCTGCAGCACCTCCGACCCGATCCCACGCTGAGCTGTCAGCCGCGGCTTCGCTGTGTAGGCGGGTGCAGAGGACACAACGGAAGCCCCATAGTAAGTCTGTGAGTGACGTCACTCCCCATTCATTTCACAGCCGTTGTCTGTAATTAAGGGGTGCTGGAGTGGCTGTTACGCACAAAAGTTTTTTCATCTTAATGCATAGAAGGCATTAAGATAGAAAACCTTATGCCTTTCCAACTCCTTTAACAAAACGTCGCCCGGAGAGCTCATGTATGGAGGAATTAAGTCTTCTTGCTCTCACTAGCAGAAGACTTGATGAACTACATTATCTTCAGGATATACTAACACCCATCCACTGACGCTTCTTGCTGAAGGGGTGGCCCTCACTTGGCAGGCCCCAAAGACACAGAACTGTACTCACAGTAGGCAGAATCAGATACTTGCTAGTGTCTCCCTTCCAGTCAGCTCTGCAGGACCTCCTCTGCGGAGGAGAAGGCAGCTGCCCCCTCCCTCCCGGACTCCGCCCCGCTTTTATACAGTATCCCAACATGCAATGCAGCACTTTTCCTCTGCCAATTTCTAGGAGTGTAACAAAGCCTGTGCACTCACTTGTCAGGTCCCCTCCCACTGTCCAATATGCCTCCCCAGTGGGGGACAGTCAAACAAGCTGAGCTGCACCCGAGCACAATGAGCAGACCTAACCAATAGGCCCTGCTTCCTGGTAGGCAGAGAGCACTCTAAAGCCCCATACACACGGTCGGACTTTTTCATGGATTCTGTCCGATCGGACAATGTTGTTGAAAAATCAGACCGTGTGTATGCACCATCGGACAGTGTACGTCGGATTGTCCGACGGACAAAGTCTTATCTCCTGCTGGAAAGATTTGCCGACAACACGGTCCGATCACACCAAATCCGATCGTGTGTACGGTTGTCCGACCGGACAAAGTGCTACGCATGCTCAGATCACATTACAAGACCAAAGCTATTGGCTACTAGCCTCTACGTAGTCCCGTCGTAGGCAACAAACGTCACCACGTTCAGAATGATCGGATTTTCCGACAACTTTGTCCGACCGTGTGTACGCAAAACCAACATCGGACAAAGTATGACGGACATGGTCCGACGGACCTGGTCCGCGGATTGTCCGACCGTGTGTATGGGGCTTAAGCTTTACCTGACCATCTTCCTGGTAAGCAGAAAGACCAAAACGATACTCCCTTCTAGCATCTACCTAGGAGGGTGTTAAACTTAAAAAGGGCATATGCAATAAGTGTTTCTTACCCTGTAGACTAACATTTTAGCCAAAGGGTCTTCCTCATGTGTACAGATAGGAAACCCAGTTTATGTATTAGACCTATAATATCCACTAGCTCATCAAAGCAGTGGTGTAAGGTCACAGGCACAAGCTCCAGTTTCTGGAGGACTGAGGGATCAGTTAGGATAGATCCAGGATCCCTAGACATATTCTTGGACCAGATGCCAAGGGTTTAGCAAATGGGCAATCACAGAAAATTACAGAAAGTAATGCCTTGGAAAGGGCTTTCCAGCCTTTTATCCACAGGATTTTTAAATACCTGGATGTCCTCCACAGAGACAGGAACGACTTCTTGACTTTAGTTTATGGGATCTTTAAACACATGGATGTCTTCTGCAGTTACAGGATTAGTCAGAGTCTTGTGAAGGGAAGGAAATGGAAAAATACAAAACAGGATGCAGTAATGAATGCTCTGGGGAAGTCTTACCAGACTGGCAACTTTTAGCAGAAGCTAGGCTGGTAACTTTAGAGATAATTAACACAGGTTGCTCCAGATCTAGACATGTGCGCACTGCATTAATATGGACTGAAATGGTATCCTTAAAGTGGTAATAAACCGATAAAACCAAAAATGTAATATATTGTGGCTTACCAATAATTAGCCATGGTGGTATTTTCTTTTTTAGACTTTTTTTTCTGTTTTCACCTGGTGATCTGGCTAGTAACACACCTTCTGCATTAGAGTGCCTTCACTCTGGATGGAGGAACACAGGGGGCACCTTTGGACAGCAGCATTGTTAATCTGAGGGGGGGGGGGGGAGTTTGTGATGTACTAGCAGATTTATATACACTAACAATTTGAAACTGAACTCCAGCTAATAATTTCTAAGCAGTTACAGCAAACAGTTGTGTACAGCAACAGTTAGTATTGAGCAGCTGGAAGTCTCCTCCCGCTGTCAGGAGACAGGATCAGCTCAAATCACTGGCACATTGATGTTTCTTCAATAAAGTGTCCACTCCATCATGTCACCATGGCCATAAAAGGATACAAAATGAAACAAATAGTGCTCTCTGCATATAAAGTATAGTTAATTATTTATGCAATAAGTCTCACTCACAAAGTTCAAGTATTCAGAGGCCAAGATAGTGAAGATACCATTACTGAAGAGTTGATGAAACCAGTGGCTCAAAGCTTTCCGCTGAGTCCAGATGACAGCTCCAACACTCTCTTAGATCATCGGGCTGCAACTCACAAGGGAAGGAAACCTCAGTCTTGTGTGTGTGTGTGCCTCTTAGTGCTCCCCCCTACGCGTTACATCAGTTTGACTTTTCCAAGGGATACCAGGTAGTGGTATTCCTAGACCAGCTGGACCTGGACCAGAGTTTCAGTTGCCGCATTATCAAATGGCTTTCTTTTTAAGTATTACAGGCTATTGGCCCTTTACTCCTTGACTGAGACCGCTGTACAATGGGTTTCTCATGTAATTGCAACCATTTATTTACTGGGATTCAAATTTCATTCTCTCTGCACTTCAGAAACTGCCTTTTGAATGCATCAGAGACATGCCTCACTCTATTCTTACATACAAGGTGGTATTTCTTATAACAATCCCCTTTGCAAGGTGGGTTTCTGAACTGGTGGCCTTATTCTGCAACAGTCCTTTCCGGTTTTGCCTATCCAAGTTCAATTTCTCTGTCCAGGTCCTATACATAAACATGCAAAACTGTCATGAAATTTTCATGAAATTAAATTGCTTCTGCCTATCATTCCCACAACCTTAATTACCCCAATATTACATAGGAGTAGAAGAGATAATGTACAAATCTATAACAGGCAATATGACATAAAGGGTAACATATTATTTAAATGCCATCCTCATGTAGCTAGTAGTTTAGCAAGAATCTTAACATCCACCAAAAAAATAAAAGAATATGAGTCTATAGGACTTGGGAAGGAGCAGGTTTTTGTCAGCCTTAGGCATTAATAATAACAAAATTTCTTTCTTTGCCAGTTTTTTTTTTTAACTACAGAGTGGCTCTGGTAAGCAAGTTTGAGTTATGTTTTGCTTTGTGCTATAACTAGAGAGAAATTCATGCATTCCATTCATTCAGCTACATATTGAAATAGGGTGACCTCTAGTGGTATTTTTATAGTATGCAGTATTGCATAGTAATGCAAACATTTTTGTTTCTAAAAATAATATATTTCCGAATGTATCACAAAAGCAACCTGTGGATTACATCCTTCAAAAATAATAGAAATAAATATTTCTAACTGATTTCCTCTAAATATCAAAATGTTTGTTTGCCTGTGAATTAAACCTTGAATATACATATGCAGAACAAAAGTAACAATGCATTGCTAAGGTCATCAAAACTTCAACATGCAGTTTTTTTATGATCCTTAAAGACCCTGGATACCAGGGTCTAATTCTATGGTTAATTAACTGCAAACAAAGTGAACTGTGGATGTGACCAAAACTGAAAATAGATTTCAAGCTGCCACTACACTAAAATAGAAACTGCACATATAGGTACATGCGCAGCAAGACACAGTGGCCTCCATTCAGCGGTATGTTTCCCCATAAAAGATGCAGTAAAATACCGCTTTTTGGCATTCACAAAAAAAAACTTAAATACTGCAGTTATTTTATGAAGTCTTGCAGTATTTTAGTAATGAAAACAGGTGATAATTTAAGGCTTGGCACTAGCCGGAGTATTTATTTACATTAATAAATAGGCGTTGTTGAGGAGCGGGTGCCTGCCCGCATCCTTAACAACTGATGAGTACCCTGCTGACAGCTGCATGTAAAAAAAAAGAATTGCTGGCAATAAAAAAACTATTGAAAAAAACAGCGTAGGGTCGCTCCCAAATCCACACCAGGCACTATGGGTCTGGTATGGATTTTGAAGGGAACCCTCATGCCAAAATGTAAAAAGAAAAGGCCTGGGGATTTCCTCCCAGAATATCGCTCCCGCGCACCCCCTGGGGCGCGCACCTGGGAACATCTGTCACCGGACCCGGCGCATCACGGATCACAGTAAATGGCCGCTGATAGCAGCCGTTTACCACGTGATCGCTCTGTCAAATGACAGAGCATCACTTGTAAACAAACCGGCGTCATTTCCATGACGCCGGTTCCTCCCTCCCCTCTCTGTACCGATACAGTACGTGTATATCTAGGGTGTGGATGGTATTAGTATATACAGTAAGGAAGGTGGGTGTATATAGCTGTATACAGGACAGATGATGTATATCTGCAGTCAGTGATGATGGAGGAAGGTCTGTATATACAGGAAGCAAGGTGGGTATATACAGCTACCTGTATATAAAGACTTTCCTCCATCATCACTGACTGCAGATATACATCATCTGCCCTGTATACAGCTATATATACACAGGACAGATGATGTATATCTGCAGTCACTAATGATGGAGGAATATAGGAAGGAAGATGGGTGTATATACAGTAGCTGTATACAGGGCAGGACAGATGATATGATCTTTCCTATATCTGACACCCCCCTTCACTGATCATACCTGTATGCACTCAGCTGTCCCCCTCATCTGTGTATATGTCAGGCCCCCACACACACACACACATCTGTAAGCACACACACACAGCTCTGGCCCTCCCTGTACACTGGATAAAAAAGTGTGGTTCCCTCGCGCTATCAAAGTGAAAAGTGTCTGTGTGTGGTATATTAAATAAATTGCTGCTTGACCTACAGTGTATACAATGCACTCAAATGGGAATAATTAAAAAATAATGGTCAGCGCAACTTATATACCCTATAGTGCTACAGGGAATAAGTACCTGTATAGTAATTGTGCAATCAAAATAATTCAAAATAATAAAGTGCAAATGTGCATAAAGTAAACAAATGCTGCTACTATATTCCTATACAAAAAGTAGAACTGTGCAAACATATATGCAAATAAATATATGTAAACAATCCTAGTGATGAATAGCTATGCAAAAAAAATAAAAAATTAAAAATTAAAAATTAAAAACGCACTTAATGGTGTGAGGTAGTCCTTAGTAAACACCTGGTGGTGTATATATTTGTCCCTTAATAAATCAAGATAATATTGTCCATATATAAGTTCATATAAGAACGTGCAAGAAGTGCAAAAAGTGCTGATGTGCAGCGATATGACAAGCCGGCTCTTCAAATAACATCCGCTGTGCATTTTTCATGTGCCCCACTCAATGCTCACTATGCTCTTACCTCCAAGTGGGTGACAAAACACCACTGAGATCTGTGTATTGTAGGGCCTTCCTGGGTATCGTGACAGCAGATGGTATCCCTCAGAGTGCTGTTCTCCTATCCTGGCTTCCAATTGGTCCATTCGGCCGTTTATTCATAGCATATATAGGTGAGGAATAAACAGGAATATCCCATAGTGCAGTAAATTAAGACTGGTTTATTGTTAAAATA
Source organism: Lithobates sylvaticus (assembly GCA_028564925.1). Classification (NCBI taxonomy): domain Eukaryota; kingdom Metazoa; phylum Chordata; class Amphibia; order Anura; family Ranidae; genus Lithobates; species Lithobates sylvaticus. The sequence continues at coordinate 122,424,479 of CM053030.1, read as the reverse complement.
AGAGATGGTTACTTACAACATGTATTAATAAAAACAGCAGATCTGTAAAAACGGCGTTACAAGCGCCTCTTTGTGTCCCTTTTGGTTGTCTCGTATTCCGGTTGTCTCCCTGTACACTAACAACCTCCTCCCTTCAATTGTACTCACAGCCCCCACTTGTAAGGTGGTTTTCCTTCTCCCAAGTTGTCACGTACCTAGTGGCGAGTCCGGATTGCAGTGGGAGACCTCTCTTACGTCCCAGACTTGCGGCCCCTGATAGTGGGGACAGGGGGCGCAGGAGTCGAAGGAGGCACGAGTGTCTGGCAGGATCAACAGCTACGGGTGGATCAGCAGGTCTTGACAAGAGATGACAGGGACCAGCAGGCAACAGGAGACAGGAACCAGCAGACAGCGGGTGACAGGAACCAGCAGACAGCAGGTGACAGGAACCGGCAGACAGCAGGAACTGGCAGGTAAGCGATCACAGGAACCGACAGGCAGCGGACAACAGGAACCAGCATGCAGCGGACAACAGGAACCAGCAGACAGCAGGTGACAGGAACCAGCAGACAACAGGTGACAGGAACCAGCAGACAGCAGGAACTGGCAGGTAAGTGGTCACAGGAACCAGCAGGCAGCGGACAACAGGAACCAGCATGCAGCGGACAACAGGAACCAGCAGACAGCAGGAACTGGCAGGTAAGTGGTCACAGGAACCAGCAGGCAGCGGACAACAGGAACCAGCATGCAGCGGACAACGGGAACCAGCAGACAGCAGGAACTGGCAGGTAAGTGGTCACAGGAACCAGCAGGCAGCGGACAACAGGAACCAGCATGCAGCGGACAACAGGAACCAGCAGCAAGGTAGGGCACTTCAGGACAGGTGCACAGAATGGTCAGACAAGCCGGGTTCGGTAACTGTGGAGCACACTGCGGATAAGCCAAGGGGATAAACAAGAGGATGGTCGTAGACAAGCCGAGATCGGGGCAGGCAGACAGCAGAGCAGGTAGGGAGGCAAGCCGGGTCACAGATACAGAGACAGAGAGGTTCAGGAATTTTACTAGCGGGACGCTGTAGATCAGGCAGCAAGGATTGCATGGAGATGGCTGGTTTAAATAGCGCCAGTGACCGTGCGCGCGCCCGTCCGTGCCCGCGCACGCGCACCCGCTCGATTCCGTGCATGCGCAGTAGCCCGCGCACCCGCTCGAGCCCGCACACGCGATCGCACCAACGAGGAACTACTAGGCCCAGCAGAGCTTTCCTTACATTGCCCCCCCCCCCCAAGGGGCAGCCTCCGGATGCCCAACTGGGACAGTTTTTCAGGGTGAGATCTCTTGAAAGCCTGGATCAAGTGTCTGGCGTGCAAGTTGGCTTCAGGTTCCCATGAGTTTTCTTCTGCACCGTACCCCTTCCACTTGATGAGGTACTGTATCTGATTATTCCTCTTCCTGCAATCCACAATTGTTTCCACCTCAAATTCTTCTTCCCCGTTAACCATTATGGGAGCTGGGGGATCTGTGGATCGTCCAGGAAAAGAATTGGGAACTGCTGGCTTTAGGAGCGAAACATGAAAAACCGGGTGCACCCGAAGTGATTCTGGTAACTCCAGCTCATAAGCCACCTCGTTGATTTTTCGCTTAACTGCGAAGGGTCCCAAGAATCTGGGGCCTAGCTTCCTAGATGGGCAAGCGAGCCGAAGGTTGATTGTGGACAACCATACTTTGTTTCCAGGTTCCAGGACCAGTTGCCCCCGTCTGCCCCTGTCAAAGACCTCTTTATTGAGGTTTTGTGCCCGGGTCATAGTTTCCTGCAACAACTTATTATTAGAAGAAAAAAAATCCACAGTCTCAAGAACAGCAGGAACGGAACATTCGGGTACTGAATTAGGCAGGAATGACGGATGGTAACCATAATTGGCAAAAAACGGGGTCTGCTTGGTAGTGGAATGGATGGAATTGTTGTAGGCGAATTCGGCCAATGGTAACAAAGAGAACCAGTCTTGTTGGGAGAAGGACGAAAAACAACGCAGGTACTGCTCAAGAGTTTGGTTTGTTCTTTCTGTCTGCCCGTTTGTCTGTGGATGGTATGCGGAAGATAGGGATAATTCGATGCCAAGAGAATTGCAGAGAGCCTTCCAGAACCGGGATGTAAATTGAACACCCCTATCCGAGATGATGTTAGCTGGGACCCCATGAAGTCTAACAATTCCTTTAATGAAGGCTTGGGCCGTCTCTGGTGCCGAAGGGGTTCCTTTCATGGGGATGAAATGGGCCATTTTGGATAGCCGGTCCACTACCACGAAGATGGCCGTATGGCCTTCAGAGGGAGGAAGTTCCACAATGAAGTCCATGGTAATTAATTTCCACGGTCTTTCCGGGGCAGGTAGAGGTTTGAGTAGCCCCCAGGACTTGGTTTTGCAGCTCTTGTTGCGGGTGCAAGTGGTGCATGACTCCACATATTTTTTGCAGTCTTTTGCAAGTTGGGGCCACCAGAATGTACGTTGGACCAGGTCTGTGGTTTTGGCAATGCCAAAGTGTCCAGCCAGTACATGATCATGGCAGAGCCCAAGTATAGTGACCCGGAGACCTTCTGGGATGAAAATTTTACCGTTGGACCAAAATAGGCCATCTTTGGCTGAAACTCCCGACTCGGCAGATGGAGGGTCCTCCCTGGACGCCTGCTTGATCCGACTTAATAAGTCTTCCTGAAGAAGAAGGAAATTTTCCGCGGCTAGGATGGTGTCAGGTGGGTTAGGCTCTTTCGGGTCAGTAAACATCCGTGACAGGGCATCGGGCTTGGTATTCTTGGAGCCCGGCCTATAGGTGACATGGAAAGCAAACCTAGAGAAGAACAGCGCCCACCTGGCCTGGCGCGGTTTTAGCCTTTTTGCGGCCTTCAAGTACTCCAGGTTCTTGTGGTCTGTATATATAAGGATTGGGTGGGCCGCTCCTTCCAAAAGGTACCGCCATTCCTCCAATGCCGCCTTGATTGCTAACAGTTCCCGATCGCCAACGTCATAGTTCCGCTCGGGAGGCGTCAGCTTACGGGAGAAAAATCCAACAGGGAACAAAAGGGCCTTGGGGCCTTGTCTCTGAGACAGTATCGCCCCGACAGCGATTTCTGATGCGTCAACCTCCAAGACGAACGGGAGAGCCGGATCGGGGTGCTTCAGCACGGAAGCGGAGGTGAAGAGTTTCTTGAGAGCCACAAAGGCGGATTGGGCCTCGGTCGTCCACTGGAACCGAATGCCCTGTCGGGTTAGTTGCGTGATAGGGGAGATAATGGCTGAGAAGCCTTTAATAAATTTCCGATAGAAATTGGAAAACCCCACAAACCGCTGTACTCCTTTTTTATCCACCGGAGCCGGCCAGTCAAGTATGGCGGAGATCTTCTGGGGGTCCATCTTAATGCCTTCGACCGATATAATGAGCCCCAAAAACTGTATGCTCTGTTGCTCAAACTCGCATTTTTCGGGCTTGGCATACAGACCATGTTGCCGCAGTCGCCCCAACACACACTTGACGTGTTGACGGTGACTGTCAATAGAAGAGGAGAAAATCAAGATGTCATCTAGGTAGATGATCACGAACAAGTCCAAGTAGTCTCGAAAAATGTCATTGATGAAATGTTGGAACGTGGCGGGGGCATTGCAGAGTCCGAAAGGCATCACAAGATATTCGAAATGCCCGAATCGTGTACGGAAGGCGGTCTTCCATTCGTCGCCCTTCCGGATGCGAACCAAGTTATAAGCCCCACGGAGGTTCAACTTGGTGAAGATGACTGCTGCCCCCAGCCTTTGGAACAGTTCTGGAACCAACGGTAGAGGGTAGCGGTTTTTGATGGTCACCTTATTTAACTCCCTGTAATCAATACATGGCCGAAGGGTGTGGTCCTTTTTCTCCACGAAGAAGATGCCAGCTCCGGCCGGAGATGTAGAGGAACGGATAAAGCCTTTACGAAGATTGTCATCAATGTATTCCTTGAGGGCGGAGAGCTCCAGTTCGGACAAAGGAAAGATCCTCCCAAAGGGTACTTCAGCTCCGGGGAGAAGCTCAATGGGACAATCGTAAACCCGATGAGGAGGAAGGGTCTCTGCCCCTTTTTTACTGAAAACGTCCATAAATGAGTGGTAGGCCCTGGGGACTAACTGACGGGTTTCGTCGTCCAGGCACATTAAGGTGGTTGGTTGAGCATCGGTCCTAGGAAGGCAGTACTGGGAGCAGTAGGGGGAAGAAAAGGTAATCTCCTTGGTGGACCAATCAATGCAGGGATTATGGGCGCGGAGCCAAGGCATACCCAGAATGACTGGAAACAGTGGGGAAGAAATAATGTCCAGACACAGAAGTTCCTGGTGGAGATGGTTTATGCATGCCGAGATAGGCTGGGTTTCTTGAGTAACAGGCCCGGACCGAATGGCCGAGCCGTCGGCCAGGTGTATCTGCAGTCCTTGGGTCTTGGGTCGCAGAGGGATGCAATGAGCTGTAGCAAAGGCCGAATCCATGAAACAACTGCAGGCTCCCGAATCAATAATGGCGGGGACCGAAATGTTCCTTCCGGGGAGCTGCAACAGAATAGAAAGGGCAAGGTGAGAAGAGGTGTCAGTCACGGCCAGAATCTGGTCAACTGAAGGGAGGCTCCACTTACGGATCTTAGCTGGACAGGATCTCACATAGTGTCCCGGCTCCCCGCAATACAAGCACAGATTGTCCCGGCGGCGTCTTTGTCGTTCCTCAGGGGTGAGGGCAGGACGAAGCATACCCAACTGCATGGGTTCTAAACCTACTGTGGAGGCAGGGGATCGAGCCGGCGGTGGACCCCTGGAGAAGTAGGGTACCTTTGGCAGCATCCAAGTGGGACGGGGCGGAGCAGAAGCTTTCTCGGACCGTCGCTCACGTAGGCGCCTGTCAATCCGTATGGCCTGGTTGATGAGCTCCTCAAGGGTTTGAGGAACTCCCACCCTAGCAAGTTCATCCTTCAGGGGGTCCGATAACCCCAACCGGAACTGGTAGCGGAGGGCCGCGTCATTCCAGTTAGTGTCAGCACTCCATCTCCTGAATTCAGCAACATAGTCCTCTGCGGGCCTGCGCCCTTGTAGTAGGGCATGAAGGGCAGTCTCTGCTGTGGCGGAGAGCTGTGGGTCCTCATAAATTCGGGCCATTGCGTCAAAGAAGGTACTTAAGTGGGTAAGTTCCGCGGCCTTCTGTTCAAGAAGGCGGTGGGCCCAGAGCTGGGGGTCATTTTGGAGCAAGGAAATCACAAAGCCTACTTTTGTGGCCTCCAAAGAGAATGTTCGGGGCTGAAGGGCAAAGAACAGCTCACAGGCGTTACGGAAAGTCCTGAACTTGCTACGCTCGCCGGAGAACCTTTCAGGTGCGGGTACTCGAGGTTCCGGGGGTAGCATCACGACTGCCGGTGGGGTAGGCTGGTTGGCTGAGGCAACTGGAGGTCCTTGGGCAAGGACATGTTCCTCAAGGCGTGTGTAGCCTTCCTGGAGGTTATTGACCGCTTGGGACAAGCCTGCTAGATGCAGGCAGAGTTCTTCCATTGGAGAGGCTCCCTGCCCGGACTCGGTCATGGCTGCCTGATACTGTCACGTACCTAGTGGCGAGTCCGGATTGCAGTGGGAGACCTCTCTTACGTCCCAGACTTGCGGCCCCTGATAGTGGGGACAGGGGGCGCAGGAGTCAAAGGAGGCACGAGTGTCTGGCAGGATCAACAGCTACGGGTGGATCAGCAGGTCTTGACAAGAGATGACAGGGACCAGCAGGCAACAGGAGACAGGAACCAGCAGACAGCGGGTGACAGGAACCAGCAGACAGCAGGTGACAGGGACCAGCAGACAGCAGGTGACAGGAACCGGCAGACAGCAGGAACTGGCAGGTAAGCGATCACAGGAACCGGCAGGCAGCGGACAACCGGAACCAGCATGCAGCGGACAACAGGAACCAGCAGACAGCAGGTGACAGGAACCAGCAGACAGCAGGTGACAGGAACCAGCAGACAGCAGGAACTGGCAGGTAAGTGGTCACAGGAACCAGCAGGCAGCGGACAACAGGAACCAGCATGCAGCGGACAACAGGAACCAGCAGACAGCAGGAACTGGCAGGTAAGTGGTCACAGGAACCAGCAGGCAGCGGACAACAGGAACCAGCATGCAGCGGACAACAGGAACCAGCAGACAGCAGGAACTGGCAGGTAAGTGGTCACAGGAACCAGCAGGCAGCGGACAACAGGAACCAGCATGCAGCGGACAACAGGAACCAGCAGCAAGGTAGGGCACTTCAGGACAGGTGCACAGAATGGTCAGACAAGCCGGGTTCGGTAACTGTGGAGCACACTGCGGATAAGCCAAGGGGATAAACAAGAGGATGGTCGTAGACAAGCCGAGATCGGGGCAGGCAGACAGCAGAGCAGGTAGGGAGGCAAGCCGGGTCACAGATACAGAGACAGAGAGGTTCAGGAATTTTACTAGCGGGACGCTGTAGATCAAGCAGCAAGGATTGTATGGAGATGGCTGGTTTAAATAGCCCGCTCTGCTCTGCGCCAGTGACCGTGCGCGTGCCCGTCCGTGCCCGCGCACGCGCACCCGCTCGATTCCGCGCATGCGCAGTAGCCCGCGCACCCGCTCGAGCCCGCACACGCGATCACACCAACGAGGAACTACTAGGCCCAGCAGAGCTTTCCTTACACAAGTCCTGTTTCCAGATGTCCCTGTGAAAATACAACAGGCAGCAAAGTAAACACGAGGGGCGCACATACAGCATGCAGCCGGAGGTGGCAGTAAAGAGCTCTGTAAGCTCAGTGACACTAATCTGCAGAAGCTATGGAGCTGACTCACACAAGCCCAGAGCCAGCACAGCTAAAAATGCAGCCACTGCAGACCCTTGCCGATTCCAGGAGTGGTCACTTGCCCCCCCTTGCCCCTACCTGCGGACGCCCATGTCCCTGGGGTATAACAATTACTACCTTTCCTCTCTCTAATTACTATTGTAGCCAAATTACAATTAGTCTGACCTAACCAAGGGCCTCGTGTATTGGGTTTCCCCTGCAAAAAAGTGGTTGTAAACCTCAAGTCCTTGACTTTAAAAAGCACATGCATGTGAAACGCACTGTCATGGCAACAGGGATGCATGCATTTCACGCTGGCCACTGTGGCTTTCTCCTTCTGGGTATTTTTCCCACCCAGGTGCTTCAGTGATGCCATTCACATGAGCCGGCGCATGCGTGAAACTCCGCCCCTGACATTCTTTCTAGAATATTCCCCGCCCTGTCTCTTTCATCGCAGTGGGACAGGAACATGGCGGAGACACAGCAGGTGCTTAATAGCAGTAACGAGCAAGAAATCTCCCAATCCTGGAGGAGATTTAAGGCCTCCAATATGTCCTTTGGTGAGATGTTGGAGATAGTCAACATATTGAAGAGGGCCGACTATGATGGGAAGCATGAACTGTACCTAAAGCCAAATGTGCGAAAGGCCAAAATCATGACTAAAGTTGTGAAGAGTCTGTGCCAGGATTTTGGGGTATGACAATCCAAGGAGCAATTGAAGAAACGCTGGTCAGACCTGAAATTGAAGGAGCAGGATCAGTACAGAAGGATCAAGAGAGTTCTTCTAAAAAGTAAGTAGTTGTCGTGTGTCCCTATTATTATTATTACTTGCATGCTGCTCCATGTGCTTTTCTTTACTGTTGTACAGTTTAAAATGGCTACTTTCATGTTCGTGGGCACAGTAATCGGTCGTAAGAAACATCGTTCATTTGCCAACTAAATACAATGTTTTGGGCAGATACAGGGTTAACTACATTTGGTAGACATGTGCACAATAGAAAAATTTGTTTAGTTTCGTTTCATTTCTGTTTGTTTCCGTTGATTCGTTACGATTCGTAATTTCATAAGTCGTGGGTGTTCGTATTCGGACTCGTTCGTATTTTCGTAAGAGTTATTTTTTCGTTGATTCGTATTTCCGTTAGTCTAATTTTCGTTTATTCGAAATTCATATTTTCGTTATATTTCGTATTCGGACGCATTCGTATTTTCGGAAGAGCTATATTTTCGTTGATTTGAAATGATTCGTATTTCCGTTAATCTAATTTTCGTCGATTCGAAATTCGTATTTTCGTAGATTTAATTACATTCTTACTTTCGTGAGATTGATTTATTCATACTTTTGTAACATTGTTTTCGTAGATTCGTAATCGGAGCATAATTCATAATTTTACGTAATGTGTATGCTATTTACATGTTTAAGAAACAAAGAATTTCTCTCTCACAAGTAGGAACTTAACTCAAAAATCCACCAAAACAGTGCCACCAACCCAACCACACCCTATCTGGACTCTGGATGGAATATTTCAGAATCAGAACTAACATTCGTTCTTTCGAATTCTCGATCAGCAGAATTTTCGTTATTTCGTATTTTTGTTGTTTTGATTTTCTTTTTTCCGAATATTCGTAATTTCGATTTTTCGTTCATTTTGATTTTCGTTATTTTTGAATCTTTGTTTGGTATTTTCGTTGTTTCTGTTTTCGTTTTTCGGATTTTTGTTGTTTCTAATTTAATTATTTCGTATTTTCATTGTTTTTCATATTCGTTCTTTTCGATAGTTCGTTTTTCGTTAGAATTTTTAGTAAACCATTCGTTCATTTGTACGATTACGAATGAACGAATATAACGAATTGCACATGTCTAACATTTGGTTCTCGTCGCTGGAACGATCACGTCCAGGCAAGAAAAAGGGGTGCTCTGTGGGGCAGATGAAGGTTTTTACTTTACTGCATAGAATGCAGTAAGGTGAAAAACCTTGAGGAGTTACAACTCCTTTAAGTAGTGCATTTTATGTACAACTATATAAATGAGACCAAAATGAGGGAGCAATGAGGAGGAAGGAGGGACTTCTGAATCAGGGACAGTTCCTCAAAATCAGGGACAGTTGGGAGATATGCTATCAGAAAGGCCGCCATTAGAAATATTGGGGCCTTGTATAGACTGCCTGTCAGGGCCCCCTATTAGACACCCAGAGGAAAATTATGAGGCTTGCATGTGGGTGTGGCAAAATTATGTTAACGATGGGAGGGGCTTAAAAGTTAAGCCTATGTACTGAGTGCAGAGATCAGAAGCATGTAATGTATAGAGTGCTGGCATCAGGTGTATGTAATGCAAAGAGTATAGGAGTCATGAGTAGGTAATGCACAGAGGGCAAAGGTCAGGAATACATAATCTATAGAGCACAGGGATCAGGACCACACAAAACACAAATTGCTTGGTCATTTATTGGGCTTTAAAGGGTTAGTGCTTGCAAACAGATAGTTTTGCCTTTTTAGGAACTCTTTCACATGGATAGTCAGAGGCAGTGGCGGAACCACCGCCATAGCGACACACGCGTGCACTATGAGGCCCACAGCCAAGTGGGGCCCGGTGAGGACAGGTGATGCGGGTGAGACGGAGACGCGGGTGAGAGCGGGTGGATCCGCGGGTGAGAGCGCAGGTGGCTCCACTGGTCCGCGGATGAGAGCGCAGGCATTAACGGGCTGGCCAATCAGGGAGCTGACGGGTGGGGGAGCATAGAGATGACATCATCTCTCACCGCCCGGCGCCCGCCCTGCATCCCTGCGCCTGCCCTGCATCCCTGCAGTGCAGTTCCCCCTCACTGTGCAGGCAGCCGAGAAGCAGAGAGATGACATTATTTCTCTGCTGCCTGACTGATAATCTACTGCCTGAGTTCTGACTCTGTGACACCGCAGGAAAGTGACACAGCAAGTGACAATCCATAACGTGTGGCAGGCGATGTGGCAAGTGACAATTTGTAATGTGTGGCAGGCGACGTAGCAAGTAACAATTCGTGACGTGGCAAGTGACAATCCGTAATGTGTGGCAGGTGACATGGCAAATGACAACCCAGGACGTGGCAAGTGATGATCCGTAATGTGTGGCAGGTGACATGGCAAGTGACAATCCATAATGTGTGGCAGGTGAAGTGGCAAGTGACAATCCGTGATGTGGCAAGTGACAATCCATAATATGTGGCAGTTGACATGGCAAGTGACAACCCAGGACGTGGCAAGTGGCAATCCGTAATGTGTGGCAGGTGACGTGGCAAGTGACAACCCCGGACGTGGCAAGTGACAATCCGTAATGTGTGGCAGGTGACGTGGCAAGTGAAAATCTGTGACGTGGCAAGTGACAATCCGTAATGTGTGGCAAGTGACAACCCGGGGTGTGGCAAGTGACAATCCATAATGTGTGGCAGGTGACGTGGCAAGTGACAATCTGGGACGTGGCAAGTGACCATCCGTAATGTGTGGCAGGTGACGTGGCAAGTGACAATCCGGGGATGTGGCAAGTGGACAATCCGCAACATGTGGCAGGTGACGTGGCAGGTGACATTCTGCAACATGTGACAAGTGACAATCTGCATCTGGTGGCAGGCGACATGGCAAGCGGACAATCTGCAACGTGTGGCAGGTGATGTGGCAAGTGAAAATCCGTAATGTGTGGCAAGTGAAAATCCATAATGTGTGGCAAGTGACAATCCAGGACGTGGCCCGTGGCAATCCATAATGTGTGGCAAGTGACGTGGCAAGTGACAGTCCAGGACGTAGCAAGTGACAATCCATAATGTGTGGCAGGCAATGTGGCAAGTGACAATCCGTGACGTGGCAAGTGACAATCCGTAATGTGTGGCAGGTGATGTGGCAAGTGACAACCCAGGACATGGCAAGTGACAATCCGTAATGTGTGGCAGGTGACGTGGCAAGTGACAATCCATAATGTGTGGCAGGTGACGTGGCAAGTGACAATCCGTAATGTGTGGCAGGTGATGTGGCAAGTGACAACCTGGGACATGGCAAGTAAAATCCGTAATGTGTGGCAGGTGAAGTGGCAAGTGACAATCCGTGACGTGGCAAGTGACAATCCGTAATGTGTTGCAGGTGACGTGGCAAGTGACAACCCAGGACATGGCAAGTGACAATCCGTAATGTGTGGCAGGTGACGTGGCAAGTGACAATCCATAATGTGTGGCAGGTGACGTGGCAAGTGACAATCCGTAATGTATGGCAGGTGACATGGCAAGTGACAACCAGGGACGTGGCAAGTGACAATCCATAATGTGTGGCAGGTGACGTGGCAAGTGGAAATCCATGACATGGCAAGTGACAATCCGTTATGTATGGCAGGTGATGTGGCAAGTGACAACCCGGGACATGGCAAGTGACAATCCATAATGTCTGGCAGGTGTTGTGGCAAGTGACAATCCGTAATGTGTGGCAGGTGACGTGGCAAGTGACAATCCGGGATGTGGCAAGTGGACAATCCGCAACATGTGGCAGGTGACGTGGCAGGTGACATTCTGCAACATGTGACAAGTGACAATCTGCATCTGGTGGCAGGTGACGTGACAAGTGGACAATCTGCAACATGTGGCAGGTGATGTGGCAAGTGACAATCCGTAATGTGTGGCAAGTGACAATCCAGGACGTGGCAATCCATAATGTGTGGCAAGTGACAGTCCAGGACGTAGCAAGTGACAATCTATAATGTGTGGCAGGCGATGTGGCAAGTGACAATCCGTGACGTGGCAAGTGACAATCCGTAATGTGTGGCAGGTGACGTGGCAAGTGACAACCTGGGACATGGCAAGTGACAATCCGTAATGTGTGGCAGGTGACGTGGCAAGTGACAATCCGTAATGTGTGGCAGGTGACATGGCAAGTGACAATCCGTAATGTGTGGCAGGTGACATGGCAAGTGACAACCAGGGATGTGGCAAGTGACAATCCATAATGTGTGGCAGGTGACATGGCAAGTGACAATCTGGGACGTGGCAAGTGACAATCCGTAATGTGTGAAAGGTGACGTGGCAAGTGGAAATCCATGACGTGGCAAGTGACAATCCGTTATGTATGGCAGGTGATGTGGCAAGTGACAACCCGGGGCATGGCAAGTGACAATCCATAATGTCTGGCAGGTGACGTGGCAAGTGACAATCTTGGACGTGGCAAGTGACGATCCGTAATGTGTGGCAGGTGACGTGGCAGGTGACATTCTGCAACGTGTGACAAGTGACAATCTGCATCTTGTGGCAGGTGACGTGGCAAGTGGACAATCCGCAATGTGTGGCAGGTGATGTGGCAAGTGACAATCCATAATGTGTGGCAAGTGACAATCCAGGACATGACAAGTGACAATCCATAATGTGTGGCAAGTGACAATCAGGGACGCAGCAAGTGGACAATCCACAACATGTGGCAGGTGACATTCTGCAACGTGTGACAAGTGACAATCTGCATCTGGTGGCAGGCAACGTGGCAAGTGGACAATCCGCAATGTGTGGCAGGTGATGTGGCAAGTGACAATCCATAATGTGTGGCAAGTGACAATCCAGGACGTGACAAGTGACAATCCATAATGTGTGGCAAGTGATGTGGCAAGTGACAATCCAGGACGTGGCAAGTGACAATCCATAATGTGTGGCAGGTGACGTGACAAGTGGACAATCCACAACATGTGGCAGGTGACATTCCGCAACGTGTGACAAGTGACAATGTGCATCTGGTGGCAGGTGATGGTGGCAAGTGACACGCTCAGGGCTCCCACTGATTCTGCATTATGGTGAATTGAACTATTTCATTTTATATAACAGAACAGAAATTGGTTAGAAGGCATGGAGGTCAGCAATGTGTGTCCTTCAGAATACTGCATACTTTGTTGTTCAAAATTAATATAAGCTGTTGCCTGGGTACTGTGCCACATGAGTGTGCTAATCTGTTGTTCAATGGCATTTGTTCATTTTTTTGTGGGGGAGGGCTGTTTGCAGGGGGGGGGGGCATACAACATTTTGCTATGGGGCCCTGTGATTTCTAGTTACGCCCCTGGTCAGAGGGCAGTAAAAATAGGCAACTGAGTCCCAATTCTTCTGCCCCCAACCACCTACCTAAAGTCTAAAATACAGCTGGAGGAGTCTGTCCACATGCTGTGGCCTCCACACTTTGCATTACAGCTGCAGAAATTTTAACGCGGCAGCATGTTGAATTAACTATCAAACTTGGTCATTCAAGTCAATGAAGCTGCACCACTACAGCGAGCCAAACACTTGGTTCGTGATTGTGGTGCATTAATACCATTATAAACTGCCAATTGGCAAAAAAAAAAGAATAGGCATTCAGGGGGCTTCAGGATAACTTCACGAACACCTGACCTTTAAACTGGTCTCTAAAAAGTTATCCACAGCGGATCACTTTTCAGAGCTTTGACCAGTGCGAACCTAACCTAATAACAGTCATTGTAATGCTACTCATATATATTCCTGTCCTTTTAACACTGTTACTGTAAGCTGCACAGGTGTCAGGTTGCTGTCACCCTGTTAAAGGGTCATGAATATGGATGGTTTTACAATGACTGTTATTAAAGTGGGGAGCAGGCTTTACACTGTACAAGCACTTCTAGCAGCTCCACATTTTTCCTTTATTTTTACTGGGGCAAAACACTTTCTTGCTCTCTTCTCCCTCACCTTAAAGTGATTGTAAATGATTACCTTGTTTAACAACCCATTCAGTTTAAAATAGAAATTAAAGCGGGATAGCAGGTGCGCACCGCCGCACTACGGGGGTGCCAATGCTTGTGGCCGGCGGTAGCGATGACCGCCGTCCACATGCAATCGCAGGCACGAGAGGCAGAATAGGGACGTGTGTGTGTGTAAACACACAAATCCCTGTTCTGTGAGGAGAGGAGAGGAGAGGCAGAGCGTGAGTTCCTAATAGCTAGGAACCACGATCTGTCATCTGCTATAGTCAGTCCCCTCCCCCCACAGTTAGAACACACACTAGGGAACACAGTTAACCCCTTGATCGCCCCCTAGTGTTAACCCCTTCCCTGCCAGTGACATTTACACAGTAATCAGTGAATTTTTATAGCACTGATCGCTGTATAATTGTCAATCGTCCCAAAAATGTGTCAAAAGTGTCCGATGTGTCTGCCATAATGTCGCAGTCCCAATAAAAATCTATCCCCTATATTGTAGACGCTAGAACTTTTGCGTAAACCAATCAATATACGCGTATTGCGATTTTTATTACCAAAAATATGTACAAGAATACATATCGGCCTAAACTGAGGAAAAAATTTGATTTTTTAAAAGAAAAAAAAATTGGGGATATTTATTATAGCAAAAAGTACAAAATATTGTGTTTTTTCAAAATTGACGCTCTTTTTTTGTTTATAGCGCAAACATTTTAACCGTAGAGATGATCAAATACCACCAAAAGAAAGCTCTATTTGTGGGAAAAAAGGGCGCAAATTTTGTTTGGGTACAGCGTCGCCTGACCCCGCAATCAGTTAAAGCGACACAGTGCCGTATCGCAAAAAATGGCCTGGTCATTGAGCAGCTAAATCTTCTGGGGCTGAAGTGGTTAAGGGTTACATGGTACAAATAATATGAAACAATATTTTGAGCAAGTATAGAAGAAGAAAAAATGTGCCCGAAGTAGGACCATACAGTATGTATAGACCTGCGGAGGAATAATAGTGTGACAGTGTTTCTCAATCTTTTTTCAGGCAAGGCACCCTTTAACCACTTCACATCCGGCCGTAGCCGAATGACGGCCTCGGCGCAGATGTGAAATCCCGGGAGGACGTCATATGACGGCCTCCCCTTTCCTCGTTCCCTGTGCGCGCTCACGAGCGCGCAGCAGGGAAATTCTGTGTTGGGCGTGTCCCTCGGACACGGCCAATCACAGATCGCTGTAAACGGCCAATCACAGCGGCCGTGTACAGCGCGATTGGCGTGTCCAATGAGAGATGATCTCATATGTAAACATATGAGATCATCTCTCAGCGCCGCTCCCCCTCCTCACACAGAGACAGCGTGTGAGGAGGGGGAGATGAACGGCTGCAGCACCGTAAGTTTCAAAAAAATAAATAATCGAAATGCCATCTGTGCCCACTGCCACCACTGCAATCTGTCCCCAATGCCAATTGCCAGAACCATATGTCCCCAATGCCATCTGCAAGTGCCATATGTCCCCAATGCCATCTGTCCCCAATGCCATCTGCCAGTGCCATCCCCAGTGCCATCTGCCATCTGCCTTTGGATTTTATTTTCCCGGTGTGCAGCTGTCCGGAGTTCTTCCTTTTGATTTCTAATCGTTGTGCTATTAGCCAGCACCTGGGGCTCCCACACAGGAGCAGGAGCATTCGCTTGTAGGGAGAGTCTTGGAGCGGTGGTCGTTTGTTTTCATGCCATCTGCCAGTGCCATCTGTAGTCAGTGCCATTTGCCAGTGCCATCTGTAGTCAGTGCCATCTGTAGTCAGTGCCACCTGTCATCACCACCTGTCATCGGTGCAACATAGTGCCACATGTCATCAGTGCCACATAGTGCCATCTGTCATCAGTGCCACATAGTGCCATCTGTCATCAGTGCCACATATTAGTGCCATCTGTCATCAGTGTCACGTATTAGTGCCATCTGTCATCAGTGCCACCTGTCAGTGTCACGTGCCATCTGTTATCAGTGTCACCTGTCATCAATGCCACGTATCAGTGCCATCTGTCATCAGTGTCATCAGTGCCACGTATTAGTGCCGTCTGTCATCAGTGCCACGCATTAGTGCCATCTCTCATCAGTGCCACATATTAGTGCCACGTGATATCAGTGCCATGTATAAGTGCCATCTCTCATCAGTGCCACATATTAGTGCCATCTGTCATCAGTGTCACGTGTCATCAGTGCCCCGTATTAGTACCATCTGTCATCAGTGCCACGTCAGTGTCACGTGTCATCAGTGCCACGTCAGTGTCACGTGTCATCAGTGCCACGTCAGTGTCACGTGTCATCAGTGCCACGTCAGTGTCACGTGTCATTGTCCTGGTGCTCCAGGGCCTTCAAAAGTGTAATAGGTAGTCAACAAGTTTAGATGTGTAATTTATGCTCCTAGAACACGTGATGGCGCTCCCTGCATGTTGGGCCTCTCTATGTGGCCAGGCTGTGTAAAAGTCCCACATGTGGTATCATAATACTCAGGAGGGGTAGCAGAATTTATTTTGGGGTGTCATTTGTGGTATACACATGCCATGTGAGAGAAATAACCTATTAAAATGACAATTTTGTAGAAAAAAAAATAAAAAAATAAAAAATAATTCATTTTGCAAAGAATTGTGGGAAAAAATGACAACATCAAAAAGCTCACCATGCCTCTTACTAAATACCTTGGAATGTCTACTTTCAAAAAAGGGGTCATTTGGGGGGTATTTGCACTTTCCTGGCTTGTTCGGGTCGCAAGAAATGAGATCGGTCACCAGTGCATCAGGTGTGATCAATTTTGTATAATTCGCACCACAGTTTGTAGACTCTCTAACTTTCACAAAGACCAAATAATTTCCACTAATTTGGGTTATTGTTACCAAAGATATGTAGCAGTATAAATTGTGGGCAAAATTTATGAAGAAAAATTAATAATTTCCTAAATTGTATCACAGAAACAAAGAAAAATGCGTTTTTTT
Source organism: Lithobates sylvaticus (assembly GCA_028564925.1). Classification (NCBI taxonomy): domain Eukaryota; kingdom Metazoa; phylum Chordata; class Amphibia; order Anura; family Ranidae; genus Lithobates; species Lithobates sylvaticus. The sequence continues at coordinate 122,408,003 of CM053030.1, read as the reverse complement.
CAAAATTTTCGGTCTTTTTTCATTTATAGCGCAAAAAAAAAAAAACCCCAGAGGTGATCAAATACCACCAAAAGAAAGCTCTATTTGTGGGAAAAAAAGGACAAAAAATTCATTTGGGTACAGTGTTGCATGACTGAGTAATTGTCAGTCAAAGCGTGCGAGCACCGAAAGCTGAAAATTGGTCTGGATGGGAGGGGGGTTTAAGTGCCTGGTAAGCAAGTGGTTAAATTATGCACAATCTTGGGAAACACAAGCATAAGGCCTTATTCACATCTGCCTGCACGGGATGCACAGGGGTCCCATGCATCTGCGTGCAGTCAGTTCTATACATGTCAATTTGGATGCAGCCACCGCTCCCAAATTGACATCTATGCGGGTGCGTGTCCCCAAACTCACACTGTCTGTGTTCAAAGACACAGCCACTGGATCCTAACTGACATGAATGGGACTGCCTGCATGGGGATGCATGGGACACCGGTGCATCCCCATGTAGGCAAGCACACCTACAGTGGATATCAAAAGTCTACACACCCCTGTTAAAATGTCAGGTTTCTGTGATGTAAAAAAATTAGACAAAGATAAATCATTTCAGAACTTTTTCCACCTTTAATGTGACCTATAAACTGTACAACTCAGTTGAACAACAAACTGAAATCTTTTAGGTGGAGGAAAGTAAAAAATAAAAAAATTAAATAATATGGTTGCATAAGTGTGCACACCCTTAAACTAATGCCTCATACACAAGATCGGATTTTCTGACAACAAAACCGAGGATTTTTTTCCGAAGGATGTTGGCTCAACTTGTCTTGCATACACATGGTCACACAAATGTTGGCCCAAAATTCCGAACGTGAGAACGCAGTGACGTACAACCTGTACGACGGGACTATAAAAAGGAAGTTCAGTAGCCAGTGTGCCACCCTTTGGGCTCCTTCTGCTAATCTTGTGTTTATCTCGTGTTAGTAGAAGTTTGGTGAGAGACGATTTGCGCTTTTCAGCCTCATGCTTTCCAGTTCGTTTCTGCTTTTCAGTTTGTGCTTGTGGGTTCGTATCTGTTCTTCAGTGCGTGTTGTCAGTTTATTCCTGTCTTTTAGTGCGTTCTATTTATAGTTTGCTTCTGTTTTTCAGTGCGTTCTTGTCCGCTTGTTTCTGATTTTCAGCTCATTCTTCTCAGGTCCTTTCTGATTTTCAGTGCGTTCTGTTAGTTCGTTCTGACCAGCTAACCGTTTTCTAGCCATGTTGCGGTTACGTTCTCGCCGGAGAGCTTGTGCCGTTGTTGGGCTTGGTGTTGGAGTTCTTGCTTTGACCCAAGTCCAGTCCATGAACAGGACAAGGAGGAGTTCACGGACCAAGAATTGGTTACTCCAGCGTGACCAATTCTCTCACATGCCTTTGCTGTGGGAGATCAAGGAGAATAATCCTGACGATTTCAGGAATTATCTCCGGATGACGGACCCCATTTTCACCGTCTGTTGGCTTTGCTGTCCCCTTATATTACGAAGCAGGACACCTGCATGCGGCAAGCCATCACTCCCGAGCAGAGGCTCGTCGCTACCTTGCGGTACTTGGTGATGGGGAGAAGTCTCCAGGATATTAAGTTCACGACTGGGATCTCCCCCCAGGCTCTGGGAATCATTATTCCAGAGACCTGTTCTGCCATAATTCAGGTCCTGCAGAAGGACTATATTAAGGTATCTTAAGGTATATTAAGTTTTATCCTTTAACATCACATTCTATGTATTTAATGTTTGCTAATGTATTGTATTTATTTCACCATTCCATAATTACCATGATTGTAATATGCTGTGAATATCCTCATGCATGCTGTAAGCTTTTAATGCTCCTTTTTTGTCCTTCATGCATATTTGCCTTCACTAACCTCCCCAGCATGCTATCCTGGGCCCATACACACCTAGCCTAGTCACTTAACAATGTATTTTGTCTGCTCCATTGTAGTGCTTACCCTAAACACCCCCTAAAATGTGTCCAAATTGTATTTTTGTCCTTAAATTCAGGCAGAGTGCAAGCAGCTTTTTTTGGGGGGGCCAAAACTAATTTTGAACCCTCCCTTTCCCCAACCGCTAAGTCAAACGATACCAATCCTCTATCTGCTGACTTTGCCAAACTCATACACACTATACCTACCTTTTTTGTGTTCATATTTATGGATGAATTCACCAAAGCATGTAGTGCAAGGGCCTGCCTGAATACTTTCAAATGGTACTGTTTAGGCCCTTTTCACACTGGGGTGGGAGCGGCGTCGACGGTAAAGCAGCGCTACATTTAGCGCTGCTTTACCGTTGTTTTAGCCGCGGTATTCGGCCGCTAGCGGTGTGGTTTTAACCCCCGCTAGCGGCCGAAAAAGGGTTAAAAACCCTTATTGCCGCGGTGTCCCATTGATTTCAATGGGTAGGAGCGGTATAGGAGTGGTGAATACACCGCTCCATCACCGCTCCAAATATGCTGCTAGCAGGACTTTTTTGACCGTCCTGCTATCGCAGAGCTCCCGTGTGAAAGCCCTCCGGCTTTCACGCTGGAGTGAATGGGGCCGGATTTTTTCAGGCGCTGTACAGGCACTATTTTTAGCGCTGTAGCGCCTGAAAAACGCCCCAGTTACCACGTTAATGTATCCTTAATATTAAAGAAGTATTGTTGACTGGGAGCCCGGAGGGGGCGGTTGATGTCAACCTGCCCAACTTCTATTCATATTCAAAAGAAAGGAATAGAGAGGGGAGGGAAAAAGAAAGGAGTTTCAGTCATATATGGTCTCAATAATTTAACGATGTTATTATATGTATGTATATTCGTTAAATTATTGAGACCATATATGACTGAAAATATACATTTTTCATGTTTTATCTTTAGACACATGGTCCTCATCAAACTTTGATCTCTTTATCACACCGAGTTCCATATCTTCCTCCCTACGAGTTGCCCATCTTCTCACGGGGATTTGCTGTGTGTTATAATTGTTGGGTCAGTACCCCAGGACACTCTTCAGAGATTATCTGGCACTGGACCCGATATAAGAGGTAGGGTCTTTTCCACTTACCTCTTGAGGATCTCACCCTCAATTTGGGGGACTGCCTGTGGGTGGTTTAACAATGGTTTTGAATGAAGGTGGGGGTGGGTAACATTTCGATTCAGCTGTACATGTCATGTCTCATAGCCTTCATATAAATATTGTAAATTGCCTCTTTGTTCTTGTGTAATTAATTTTTGTTTTTTCTCATTTTTCTTATTATTATACACCCAAGGCTCAATATTTGAAAGAAACTATTTTGTGAATTTTAACCCCTTGTGATCATGTCAACCTTCCTGATGAAGCCTTTACAGGCGAAACATGTAGAAGTCTATTGAACACATGACCACATATTAATGAACATTGCAGTATCTACAAGTATTTCAGGAATAGGTGTATTTGTCCTGCACTATAGATATTTGCCTGTTTGTTCATTTTTTTAATATATTCTTTTGTCATGAAATAAAAATTATGTCTTTAAATATCAATTCATGTATCTGAGTTCTTAACTTAGCTAAAAAATGCATTACTGAGTACCCACAAAATCCCATATCTTCTTCTTTTTTCACACTTATCACTCAAGGGATGATGGTACCATAATATAAAATATAATAAGGATTAATTGATCTCCAACCATGCCTCTATTTACTTTTGACTTTAAATACTCATTTCAATAAATGTTATACTTATGTTGGCCAAGAATGTTTGTGTCTAATCTGCTTGTAATGTTATGTGCAAAAGTACTATTTTTTTTGTTTGACTCCACAGTTTCCTTCAAACCCACAGGAATGGAAGACTGTGGCCTCCCAATTTTCCCAGCAGTGGGACTTTCCCAACTGTGGTGGGGCAATAGATGGTAAACATGTCCACATCGTCCCACCCCCCCAACTCAGGGTCGTACTTTTATAACTATAAGGGGTATAGTAGTATCGTGTTGTTGGCGGTGGTGTCAGCGACTTATGAATTTCTCTATGTGGACGTGGGGAAGAATGGCCGGATGTCGGATGGTGGAGTCATTGCCGAGACGGAGTTCTACAGACAACTCCAGAAGACAACGTGGCGGGCCTCCCATTCGTGTTTGTAGCAGATTAAGCATTTGCGCTGGGGGACCATCTTATGCAGCCATTCCCTATGATGACCCTCACCCCGGACCAGAGGGTTTTTAATTAGCGGCTGGCCAGAGCCAGAAGAGTGGTTGAAAATACCTTTGGCATAATGGCCAGACGGTTTCCGCCTATTCCTTACTGCAATAAATATGGCAGAATATAAACTAAACCACATTATTCTTTGCTGCTGCATTTTGCACAATTTGTTAAGGAAAAATGCAGCCAACTATGTGGCCTCAGTTGCGACTGAGGCAGGCTCACTGGACCAAAACATGACGGCACTTGAACCTGGCCGTCCTGGCTCCCCCCCCCCCCCCTATAGCGCCTGCGAAGTACAGCAAAGCTATCTGGAGTACTTCGCGGGTAGGGGGCAATTGATATGGCAGATACCGTTTAAAAGCTATGGAAAATAAATTTGTTGTTAAAAACTGAACTCATATTTCATTTGATTTACTGCTTGTGTTTCTTTTATCTGTCTCCTAGTTTCTCCAATGGCCTTTTTTTGGGGGGCATTTTCATCAATAGTGCAAACGTAACTTATTTTATACATGAGGTGACAATCTCTTCTTCAGCTAACTATTATGTTTTGCTATGGGTCTGCTACACACACACAATGTTTTTGTTGTTAATGTATGTAATGTATTAATGATAAAAATAATCATCCTTTTCAACTCCATGAATTAATTGCTTGGAGTCCCTAAAATGGCCTGATTGGGGCAAATTTTAGAGCACTGTAGGGGTTATTTACTAAAGGCAAACCCACTTTGCACTACAAAGTGAAGTTGGCGGAAAATTCGAGAACCTGCTCTCAAACATTTGTGGGTGGAAATTCCGACCTGCAAATGTTCGATGGAGCATATACACGGTCGGACTTTCCGACAACAAGCTCACATCGAACATTTCCCCTCGAAAAGTCCGACCGTGTGTACGCGGCATAATACTTTGCTGAAGCACCTTTTCATTTTATTACAGCACTTAGTTTTTTTGGGTATAAGTCTATCAGCATGGCACATCTTGACTTGCAATATTTGCCCACTCTTCTTTGCAAAATTACTCCAAATCTGTCAGGTTGCGAGGGCATCTACTGTGCTCTTCAGATCACCCCACGGATTTTCAATCAGATTCAGGTTTGGACTCTGGCTGGGCCATTGCAAAACTTTACTCTTCTTCTGGTGAAGCCATTCCTTTGTTGATTTGGATGTATGCTTTGGGTTGTTGTCATGGTGAAAGATGAAGTTCCTCTTCATGTTCAGTTTTCTAGCAGAAGCCTGAAGGTTTTGTGCCAATATTGACTGGTATTTGGAACTGTTCATAATTCCCTCTACCTTGACTAAGGCCCCTGTTCAAGCTGAAGAAAAACAGCCCCAAAGCATGATGCTGCCACCACCATGCTTCACTGTGGTTATGGTGTTCTTTTGGTGATGTGCAGTGTTGTTTTTGCACCAAACAAATCTTTTGGAATTATGGCCAAAAAAGTTTAACCTCGGTTTCATCAGACTATAACACATTTTCCCACATGCTTTTGGGAGACTTCAGATGTGTTTTTGCAAAATTTAGCTGGGCTTGGATGTTTTTCTTCATAAGAAAAGGCTTCCACTTTACCCCATAGCCCAGACATATTAAGAATATGGGAAATTGTTGTCACATGTACCACACAGCCAGTACATGACAGATATTTCTGCAGCCCCTTGTGTTGCTGTAGGTCTCTTTGCAGCCTCCCTGACCAGTTTTCTTCTAGTATTTTCATCAATTTTGGAGGGATGTCCGGTTCTTGGTAATGTCACTGTTGTGTCATATTTTCTCCACTGTCTTCACTGTTTTCCATGGTATTACTAATGCCTTGGAAATTTATTTGTACCCTTCTCCTGACTGATACATTTTAACAATTAGATTCCTCTGATGCTTTGGAAGCTCTCTGCGGACCATGGCTTTTGCTGTAGGATAAGAAAATGTCAGGAAAGACCTATTAAATGGCTGAATTTTATTTGGGGTTAATCAGAGGCACTTTAAATAATGGCAGGTGTATACTGACTCCTATTTAAGGCCGGGTTCACACTGGTATGACACAACAGTCGTACGACTGTGGATCCAACTTTGCCCTGCGACTTGAAGTCCGACATCCATCCGACTTCAATGAATGGTGATCCGACTTTGATCCAGACAATGCAAGGCACTTTGTGTCTGGTATGACTCTTTAGGGGAAACTCCACGCCAAAAAAAAATGCATGGGTCCCCCCCCCTTCGGACTGGCATGGTTTTTAAGGGGAACCCCCATGCCGCAAAAACTATGTGGGGTCCCCCCCAAAATCCATACCAGACCCTTAGCCGAGCATGCAACCTAGCGAGTCAGGAAAAGGGAGGGGATGAGCGAGCACCCCCCCTTCCTATACCATACCAGGCCACATGCCCTCAACATGGGGGGGGTTGGCTGCTTTGGGACAGGGGGGCCCTGCGCCCCCCACCTCAAAGCACCTTGCCCTCACCCCCTTTCCTGACCTGCCAGGCTGCGTTAATTTTATTTGACGTGGGATTCCCCTTCAAGATCTTCAGAGAACAAGTCGCATGCCAAAGTCAGATCAGTTAACCACTTGCCGACCGCCTCCTGTACATATACGTCGGCAAAATGGCACGTACAGGCAAAACCCTGTACCTGTACGTGCCTGCCTTCCAGCGGGTGGGGGGTCCGATCGGATCCCCCCCGCCGGCGGAGACGGTCGGCTTCTCTTCAGGAGCGATCTGAGATGAGGGGGCGGCCAGTGATTTCTGGCCACCCCCTCGCAATCGCTCCTGGCGAATGAGATGCTTCCCCTGCCTGTGTAATTGCAAACACAGGCAGGAGGAAGTGATGTCAAACTCCTCGTGTCGGTCTTTCTGACCGGGACGCCGAGGAGTGAAGACATACAAGTAAGTGCACAACAGTACACTGACACCAGGACACTTAGGCACACATTTCACCCCCTGTCACCCCCTGATCACCCCCCAGATCACCCCCTGCCCCCCCAGTCACAGTGTCACTGATTGCAGTGATCATTTATTTACTGATCACTGCATTTAGTGTCAGTTGTGACTGTAATAACTGTCAGGGCAGTTGGCTTTAGGCCCCTTTAGGTCCAAGTCAGCCCCCTACCCCCCCCTAATAAATGTTTAACCCCTTGATTGCCCCCAGGTAACCCTTTCACCCCCTTTTGCCAGTGTCACTAAGCGATCGTTTTTCTGATCGCTGCATTAGTGTCACTGGTGCCGCTAGGTAGCCAGGTATTTTTTTAGGTTAACCGCCAGGTTTATACAGGTTCATAAATAGGTTTATAGGTTAGGTACCCCCATATTACAACCTAAATAAAGGTTTTAACCCCCTGATTGCCCCTAGAGTTAACTCTTTCACCAGTGATCACTGTATAAGTGTCACTGGTGACGCTGGTTAGCCAGTTAGTTATTTAGTTATATAGGTTCCCCGTCAGGTTTTTATATAGCGTCAGGTACCTCCATATATTACCTAATAAAAGTTTTAACCCCCTGATTGCCCCTAGTTAACCCTTTCATCAGTGATCACCGTATAACTGTTACGGGTGACGCTGGTTAGTTAGTTTGTTTTTTATACTGTCAGGGCACCCGCCATTTATTACCCAATAACGGTTTAACCCCCTGATCGCCCGGCGGGTGATATCAATTAGGTTTTAGGGTCAAATAAGGTCTGCGTCGCCCCAGGTTAGTGCCAGTACCGCAAACACCCACGCGCAAAGCATACATCTCCCTTAGTGGTATAGTATCTGAACAGATCAATATCTGATCTGATCAGATCTATACTAGCGTCCCAGCAGTTTAGGGTTCCAAAACACGCATTGTTAGCGGGATCAGCCCAGATACCTGCTAGCACCTGCGTTTTCCCCCTCCGCCCAGCCCAGCCCAGCCCACCCAAGTGCAGTATCGATCGATCACTGTCACTTACAAAACACTAAGCACACATAACTGCAGCTTTCGCAGAGTCAGGCCTGATCCCTGCGATCGCTAACAGTTTTTTTTGGTAGCGTTTTGATTCAGTCGCTAACAGTCAGGAGCTTTTTTACCTGTGAATCTCACTAGTGTACTACTAAATTTAGAGCCCAAAATGGCAAATCGAAAGTACACTAGTGAACAGGCCTACTTGTTTCTGAGTATGACAGATAGTGAAGAGGAGGTCACTCATCTGTCAGAATCAGGATCAGAATGCGATCCAGTAGACGGCAGCGGCTCCATGACAGATAGCTCTGACGACCAGTGATGTAAGTAACTGAGTTAAAATAAACTGAGTTACCTAACGCAGTTACTTTAGAGGGTAACGAGTAATCTAACTGATTACTTTTCCCCTCATGGTAACTCAGTTCCCATTACTTTGGCTTAGTTACCCCAATTACATCTACCGCCACTAGATGGCAGTAGTGTAATTCCAGTGTCCTGCTGAAAAAGTTCCCCCGCCGGACAAGGACCCCCTGTACTGCGCAGGCGCAGGGCTTGCGCAGTACGAAGGACTACGGAGCTTCCGAAAATTGCCGAACCTAAACAGCTATGAGTGAACTCTACACCGTGCAGGCGCAGTTAACATGTAATTGTATGAGGCGATGCCGTACGCTCCTGATGCTCGTGCTACTCTGCAAGGGGCGTCTATCGTGTAACTAAGGGGCGGGTCTAGTATTACTGTAACCAAGGGGCGCATTTATTATTATTGTTATATATCGAGCTCTGCCCATTAATTTAACATTTGCCCTCTTCTGTAGCCATCCGCCCCTTACACAATATAATAATAATAGACCCGCCACTTGCTTACACGCTATAACACATCTGCCCCTTGGTTAGAGTAATAATAGAGCAGCCCCTTGGTTACACGATATATAACAATAATAATAAATGCGCCCCTTGGTTACAGTAATAGTAGACCCGCCCCTTAGTTACACGTATAGAATATTTAAAAAAAAGTCAGTTACTTTGTTGCGTAACTAATTACTTTTCCAATGTAGTAACTGAGTTACTAACGCACTTACTTTTTGGGAGAAGTAATTTGTAACTTAACTAATTACTTTTTTAAAGTAAGATGACCAACACTGCTGACGACAGAGGTGTGGTCCCTGCTAAGGTCAGGCGTACCCGATCCCGATCTTCTGCTGGTCTCTCGTATGGAGCAGAGAAGTACTAGCGCCGCTATTCATTCTGGTGAACTGGCAAGCACCAGCGGCCTAGTACACCCTGGACGTACATCCAGCACTGCAGTAACACGTGGTGACGTGGCGAGTCCCATAAGTGCAGTTCAAGCTGGCGAGGTGGCAAGCACAAGTAGTGTCCCGCTGCCACCAAGAAGAAAAAGACAAAGGCAGGCCCATCGATCACATAGTGTCCTTCCTGCAGAATTCGCCAATCCTGATTGGGTGCCCACCACTTCTGCAGAACCCGTACTTCCCCCATTCACTGGCCAACCTGGTATTCAGGTGGAAACAGCTGATTTTAAGCCATCCGATTTTTATTCGCTGTTTTTCACTGAAGATCTCTATAGATCTATTGTGGACCAAAGTAATATATATGCTGGTCAATACATCGCCGCTAATCCCCAGTTGCCTTCCCTTGCCAGATATTGGAAACCAATTACGGTTTCCGAATTTGAGTCCTTTCTGGGCCTTTCCCTCAACATGGGCATACATAAATTCCCGACTCTGAGGACTTATTTGTCCACCTCACCAGTCCACCATATGCCCGTGTTCTCTGCCTCCATGTCCAGGGCACGATACGAACAGATCTTGCGGTTCATGCACTTCAGTGACAATGAACTCTGTCGTCCTCGTGGTGACCCTGAATTTGAATGGGCTCTACAAAATTCGGCCCCTCATAAACCACTTCAACCAACGTTTTGCAGCCTTGTTTACTCCCAATCAAGTTGTCTGCGTTGACGAGTCCCTGATTAAGTTTTCGGGCCGCTTGTCTTTCAAACAGTACCTTCCCAGCAAGCGTGCCAGATACGGGGTCAAGCTTTATAAGCTCTGTGGTAGGGCAACAGGCTATACGTGGAGCTTTTCAGTTTATGAGGGAAAAGATAGTTACGTAGAGCCGGAGAACTGTCCAGATTACATAGGGAGCGCTGGCAAGATAGTGTGGAACTTGGTGTCACCCTTATTCGGAAAGGGGTACCACTTGTACGTGGACAATTATTACACGAGCGTGCCACTGTTTAGTCACTTGTTTGATCATCAGATTGGAGCATGTGGCACCGTGCGACCTAATCACGGGGGCTTTCCCCAGCGGCTTGTAGATTCCCCTCTTAGGCTGGGGGAGAGAGCCTGCTTTCAGTGTAATAATTTGCTCGCTGTGAAGTGGAGGGATAATAAGAATGTTTTCGTTCTTACCTCCCTTCATGCAGACACGACAGTCCAAATTCGTACGGGGGCTGGTGTTGTGGAGAAACCCCTCTGTGTCCATGAATATAACCAAAATATGGGAGGGGTGGATCTCAACGACCAGTTGTTGGCGTCGTATCTAGTTGCCCGTAAGGCTAGACGCTGGTACAAAAAAGTGTCTATTTATTCCAATTGGCTTTGCTGAATGCTCATGTGCTATACGGAGCTTCAGGCGGGACTTTACCCTTCCTTGAATTCCAGGGAGAGGTTGTCACAGACCTTCTGTATCCAGGCGGTTCTGCACCTCACCATCCCCTACCAAATGCAGTAAGCCGGCTGCATTAGAGGCATTATCCTTATGTCCTCCCAAGTACCCCTACCCAACGAGCCCCCCAAAGAAGATGTCGTGTCTGTACCAAGTGCGAATTTAGGCATGACACCCGTTATTTTTGTCCATGCTGTCCTGACAATCCTGGTCTTTGCATTGGTGAATGTTTTGAACGCTACCACTCACTAGTGAAGTTTTAGCGTAGGGTACAGCATTTCACAGGCTAGGATACACTTTCACAGGGTCTCAAGAATGCCATTGCAGTTTGAGACCCGACCGTTACCGTTAAAATTATAGTTACAGGGTCTCAAGAATGCCATCGCATTTTGAGACCCGACCGTTACCGTTAAAATTATAGTTACAAAAAAAAAAAGTGTAAAAAAAAAAGTACAAAAAAAAAAATACATAAAATAAAAAAAACAAAAAAATAGTTGTCGTTTTATTGTTCTCTCTCTCTCTCTCTCTCTCTATTCTCTCTCTATTGTTGCTCTTTTTTACTGTATTCTATTCTGCAATGTTTTATTATGTTTTTTCATGCTTGCTTTTCAGGTATGTAATTTTGTTATACTTTACTGTTTACTGTGTTTTATTGTTAACCATTTTTTTGTTTTCAGGTGCGCCATTCAGCTGCAGCGTGGATTTATTTATCTTGACAGCAACAGCGTTTGCTCCCATGATACATAAAGCCGTGACTCCAACGCTGTAGGATGTGATTTCACCACCACAGTTAAAAAAAAAGAGCATATATGCCGAAGCATGGGGGCAGCAGGGGCGGAGGAGCGATTTGCTCCTAATGCCACGTACATACGGTCGTAATTCCGACGGAGGCTTGCCCGTGGAAAAGTCCGACCATGTGTACGTGGCATAACTTTTTTGCGGGAGGATGCCCCCATGCTTCGGCATATATATATTTTAGGCACCGGTTGCGTTAAAAAAATGTTTTATTTTTTACTATATTTTTTTTGGTATTTGCTTTGCAGGTATGTTAAGGTCTTACTGTTATACTGTAATGTTACTTTGTTTTAATGTTAACCATAATTTGCTTAGCAGGTACACCATTCAGTTGCAGCGCGGATTTATTTATCTTGACAGCAACAGCGTTTGCTCCCATGATACATAAAGCCGTGACTCCAATGCTGTAGGATGTGATTTCACCACCACAGTTAAAAAAAAAGAGCATGCATGCCGAAGCATGGGGGCAGCAGGGGCGGAGGAGCGATTGGCTCCTAATGCCGCGTACATACGGTCGAAATTCCGAGGAAGGCTTGCCCATGAAAAAGTCTGACCGTGTGTACGTGGCATAACTTTTGCGGGAGGATGCCTCCATGCTTCGGCATATATAAATGGTGCATGTATGCCCATCATTAGAAGTGGGTGGATGAAGGGAGGTATTCTAATGGTGGGCATACCCACCGATCAATCTCTTTTTTCGTTCAGCCAAGAGGCTGCATGAAAAAAAAAAAAGATTACAATATATATCCAGTATGTTGCTGGACTTTGAATGGTTATACCAGAATGATGCCTGCAAGTTTAGGTATCATCTTGGTATCATTCTTTACAGCCAGTGATCGGCTTTCATGTAAAAGCAATTCTAGCGGTTAATTAGCCTCTAGACTGCTTTTACAAGCAGTGGGAGGGAATGTCCCCCCTCCCGGATATAAACAGCGCCATTGGGAAATTGGGAAAGCGTTTTATCACACCGATCTTGGTGTGGTCAGATGCTTTGAGGGCAGAGGAAAGATCTAGGGTCTAATAGACCCCAATTTTTTTCAAAAAGAGAGTACCTGTCACTGCCTATTGCTATCAGAGGGGATATTTACATTCCCTGAGATAACAATAAAAATGATAACAAAAATGGAAGGAACAGTTTAAAAAAAAAAAAAAAAAGCACCCCTGCCCCCCCTTCTCTTGCGCAAAGGCGAACACAAGCGTCGGTCTGGCGTCATATGTAAACAGCAATTGCACCATGCATGTATCACCGCGAAGGTCAGATCGACTTGGATTTCTTCTTTCTTCTTTCTTCATCCTCGTCCCCCCCTCTTTTCCTGCGGCCTGCCAGGTTGCGCGGATAAGGGTCTGGTATGGATTTTGAGGGGGACCCCACGCCATTTTTTTTGGCTAGGGTTCCCCTTAAAATCCATACCAGACCTCAAGGGTCTGGTATGGATTTTGAGGGGGACCCTGCGCCATTTTTTTTTTTTTTTTTGGCTGGGGTTCCCCTTAATATCCATCCCAGACCTGAAGGGCCTGGTTATTGAATTAGGGGGGACCCCCACGCTTTTATTTTATTTTTTTTATCAATGAATGACTGTTCTCTGTGTTACAGGAGCCATCAATTCATTAGCCGCGAGTGCTTTTAAATAGCTTTTTTCCTGCAAAAATGACACTTTTTTGCAGGGAAAGTTCTAAGCACAGGAAACCTGCCCCCCTTCACAGGCCACCTATAGACACCCCCCAGATGTGATACTGCAATGCTGTTCTAACAGCACGCACACACAAATCCCCAGAAATAGAGCACATATTGTCAGCAGCACACTGACACGCTGACACTGACTGAAACAGAATATGCGAGGCCGCCGGCACGGCGGCCTCTTATACCGTGGGGCGTGTACTAAAGCCCCTGAGCTATAATTGGCTACAGGCATCCTGCCTGTAGCCAATTATGGCTCTCCTCGCTGCCGGCGCTGTGATTGGCCAAGCATGCGGGGTCACAGTGCATGCTTGGCCAATCATCAGCCAGCATTGCACTGCGCGGGCCGCAATGCATTGCGGGGCCGCTCGCATCACACGAATTTGATGCGAGCGGCCCCAATAGTTCTGGGCTCGCCGAGCGAGCGAACGCCCGGTGCTCGATTCGAACATGGGTTCGAATCGAACACCGGGCCCATCCCTAATGACCAGGTTGCCGCTCTGCAGATCACATCAGGTGCAACATGGTGTGAAGCTGCCAACGAGGTCAAAAGACTTCTAGTTGAGTGCGCTGTTACCGCCTCAGGAGAAGCCAAGCCCTTCTCTCTATATGCCCACTGAATTGCTTGTACAATCCACGCAGCGATTGATCTGACGGAGGCCCGGAGGCCCTTGTTCTTTCCATAGAACAAAACAAAAAGATGATCCGACTGACGGAAAGGAGCCGTTACTTCCAGGTATTGCTTCAAGGAGACACCAACATCGAGAGGGTTCAATCATGAAAGGTTGAGGTGACATTAGGGTTTGACCCTAGCATCGGAACCAGGACCACCCTGTCCGGGAAAAAAGTTAGGATAGGTTCTTTGGATCCTAAAACCCTCTTCGCCGAGGTGATGGCCACCAAAAAAGCGGTTTTGATAGTAAGCTCTCTGATGAATAGTGTCTTATCAAGATGTGAGAAGATTTCCAAAACTAGAGGCAGATCCCATTTGGGGAATCTGGGTTTTCTTTGAGGCCTCAGTCTAGCTGCTCCTTTGAAGAATTGTTTAATAAGGGCGTGTCTGGCCCACGACACCCCGGTGAAGGCTGAGATTGCTGACACCTGTTCACGAAGCGAACTGATGGATAAGGGTAAATCCAGGCCTGATTGCAGGAAACTCAAGATGTCTTGAACTGCAGGTGTGCCACATGAATTAGCTCTAGAAGACATATGGGGCGAGAACGTAGCCCAAATTCGTTCATACACTTTGTTAGTACTTTGTCTTCTTGCATTCAAGAGAGTGGGAATAACTTCCTTGGGACATCCTAGTGCTTCCAACCTTCCCCTCTCAAAAACCAAGCCCTCAACTGTAGGTGAGCTGGGCACGGGTGGAGAATCGTGCCTTGGGAGAGCAGATCCCGTCTGATAAGGAGAGGAACTGGTTCTCGGAAGCTGAGAAGTGTTAGGAGAGGAAACCAAGGCCTGTTGGGCCAGTAAGGAATTACGGCTATTATCTCCACCTCCTCCCACCTGAGTTTCCACAGGGACTGGAAGACAATGGGTGTCGGAGGGAAAGCATATGCTCTGTGAAACCACCAGCGCTCAGTCAGGGCATCTATCTCGTAGGCCTGAGAGTCCCGGAACCTTGAGTAATACCTCATTAGCTTCCTGTTGCACGGGGAGGCAAAGAGATCGACCTCTGGAGAGATCCCCAAGGTTAAGATCCATTCGAACAAATCCTCGTGGAGAGACCACTCATTGTTGTCCAAGTGGACTCGCGAGAGGAAGTCCGTTTGGACATTGAGAATCCCCAGAACATATGTTGCTGTTAAGTTGACCAGATTCTTCTGTGCCCAGATCATTATTGGTTCCACCTCTTGCAGCAGAGACAGGCTTCTGGTACCCCCTTGTTTCCTTACATAGGCTATTGCCGTCGTGTTGTCCAGCCTGAGTAGTACAGATGCCCCTACTATCAGATGGCGAAACGCCAACAGTGCCTGGATGGTGCCCGTAACTCTAGGATGTTCGACACTATTCTCCGAGAGGGAGATATGAATACGCTGAGTTTTGTCTCCCGACCATTGCTGAAGAAACCCCTTCTGAAAAGATTGCATCCTCCACTGTGCCCACTTCACCATTGGTATTGTGGACACCATGGTACCTATGATTCTCATACACTGGAGGGCATGGAGATGAGAAGTGGAGAGAGCCACTGTCTCAAACTATTGTAACCTTCTCCTCGGGTAGAGAGATGGTGCCTCTCACCGTATCGAAGAGAGCTCAGAGGAACACAAGAGACTGCGAAGGCTCTAACTGACTCTTCAGGTTCAGGAGCCATCTGAATTCCCGGAGAGTTGAAATGACTTGATCTCTGTGTTCCAGGAGACGATCTCTGTCCTGAGCTAGTAGGAGGAGATTGTCTAGGTAGCCGTCACTGGCTCTTCCTAGTTTAAAGTCTCCTTTATGGCCTTAACCAAAGGAGGAAGCAGAGCAAAGTCAAATCCGGTGCAAGGATCTTCTCCCTCAGAATCACTATGCGAGGTGACCGCAGATGTATTCAAAAATATATGTGAGACAAAATGAAATGAATCATGTGAAAAATATATAAATAAACCAAAATGAATAAATATATAAAAATCCATCGCTCTAATAGCTTTACTTATTTACCTTTAATGGATTTATTAATATGGATTGGTGTGCTATCGTTGTGTGTATGGACTAAAACATTGTCTCTTCACATATCTCTTAAATAGCCATGTTTCTTTCGTTTTGTAGAAGTGAGAGTTCTTCTTCTTTAATTGGTTTTATTTGAGCTTGATAATATCATGAATCTTGAATCCCCCTTTTTTTATGGGCAGTTGTCCCTCAGATTTTTTACGTGAAGTTCCTGAACAGGAACTTTTAAAATACTTACTATACCCCATATATGAAGTCTAGTATATCATTGTAAAGGTACACGTCTTTCTTCTTGTATTCTAAGTGCCTAGGCCAGGAATTGGTAGGAGCGGAGATCCCAGTTCACCGGTGGTTAACACATATACACATACACGGGTTTGTAAGTGGAAATGGTTACAAAATTTAATAGACAATACGTTCCTCTTTTATGGGAAATGCAGAGGGAGGGGACAGCTTTCCCAAAAACCAATCAGACTTATACACATGTGCATACATTAACAACTTCTTGTCACGTGACAGTCTTCAGTTGAAATATGGAATATGGGGCAAAGGTCAGTCACGTGCTGGTGGTTAGCTTGCAACAGGAAATATAAGGCAAAGTTTAGAGTATGACAGTTAGTTTACACCTGCTGACTTGACCACAGAACTCCTGAGTCACTCCATATCCTCTGGTGAAGTACAGAGTTAGAAAACCACATAACAGCTGCGTCCTGCTGATATGTCAACACTGGTCAAACCGTTTTTCTAAGAATTATACTTACACCAGCTTTGTTTAAAAGCTGAAAGTTAAGCATATTCATTTCAACCCCTATCAAAATGGTATATCATTATAAGTAGCCCCCTTATAATCCTCTCTTTGATCATTCTGATTCAACATAATGATCATATCTAATGTCCTCAAAATTCACTATTCTTCTTCTTCTTCACTTGTCCTGATGATGGAAAGATTCTGTTTAGTTTCCAGGTAAAATCATCGTGTCCTCCAGGGAGATTTGTCCTATGCCTTCCTGAATATCTTGTAGATTTTGTTGTTGTCTTGAAGGGAGTGTATCCTCGGTTACTGTTAGGGGCTCTGGAGTTGGGGGGAGCTGGGGACACTTCTTCAGTCGGCTGGCGTGGATCCAGGTGTTGCCTAGGTCCGTCAGTACCGCGGTCCTGGATACCTTTTCCACCTTCCACGGTCCGGAGTAGATTGGTCCAATTCTTTTCCTGTGAGCCAGCTGCTTAATCAGTACTTTGTCCCCTGGGATGAAGGGGTGGGTTGGTTCTGTTGAAAGAGGAAAAAAGGTGACAGAAACTTGTTCATTTATTTCATGAAGCATACTTACCAGACTTTTCACGTACACTTCCTGTTGGGAATAAACGTTAATGTCAGAATTTGGGTCTAATGGGGGTAATTCTATATTTGCAGGGATTCCCATTAGAATTTCAAAAGGGGACAATCCTGTCCTAGAATGGGGGGTGGTTCTTATCTGAAAAAGGACAGAAGGTAAGTGTTCCAACCAACCTTTTAGAGTACCTCCTGTAGCCTTTTTTAATTTGTCTTTGATGTTCCTGTTCATTCTCTCTACTACTCCTGCACTCTGGGGATGATAGGGAATATGTAGTTTCCATTGCATCCCCAGAGATTTGGCTACAACTTGGGTCACTGAGGAACTAAATGCGGGTCCTCTGTCGGACCATATGGTTGTGGGTATCCCGAACCTACAGATCCAATAATTTAACAAGCATCTCGCTGCTATATTTGCGGTTTCTCCGGTACAGGGAATTGCCTCAACCCAAGCTGACCATTTGTCAACGATTACGCAGAGGCACCTCAAGTTTCCCTTTTGCTTTGGTAGGTGTGTGAAGTCTATTTGTAAATCTGTTAATGGTCCCAAGGGTGGAGGTAGATGGCCATGTAGGCCATGTCTCTTTCCTTGAACATTGTTCTGGGCACAAGTTAAGCAGCTTCTAGTTAGAAGCTTAGTTTGTTTTTGTAAATTATTTGTGCAAAAAGATTTTGAATATATATTTACAAGAGGGGCGGGTCCTATGTGTCCTGGGCCATGGAGGTAGGATAAAATTAGGATACAATTAGCTTCAGGTATACCCAGGATCTTCCCCTCTTTTGTCCAAAGACCTTCAGAGTCTTTGGTCAAACCTTCATTTGCCCAGAAATGGACATCTGTATCTGTGGCCATTGACTGCATTTGGGCCACAACAGTTTTGAAATCAGGGGATGAGAAGTGCTCTTTAAAGAAGATTGTGGTAGGGGCTGGTGAATTGGGTGAACTGGCAGCAGCCTTTTTTGCTTCTCTGTCTGCGAAAGCATTTCCTTTTGATACTATACTATTGTCTGATGAGTGGGCTTTTACTTTTATAACAGCAACCTTTTTAGGGAGCAGAATTGCTTGCAGTAGATTAAGGATCTGCTCTGAATTAGCTATCTGTTTGTTGTCTGCTGTTTTAAATCCTCTATTGGCCCATATCACACCAAAATCATGTACCACTCCAAATGCATATCTGCTGTCTGTATAAATGTTGACTTCCTTGTTTGTGAACAGAATACAGGCTCTGGTCAGAGCTTCTAGTTCTGCTACTTGGGCAGAAACAGGGGGCAATGGTTTTGCTTCTAGTACTGTATGTGGCAGCTGAACTACAGCATAACCAGTTAAAAATGTAGAGTCAGAGGGACGGGAACAACTACCATCTACAAAAACATTTTCGGCATTTATAATTGGAATGTCAGAAAGATCAGGTCTTGGTGAAGTGACTTGTTCCACTTTTTCTACACAATTATGTGTGTGATCAGGTTCGTGTGGTAAACGTAACATGGAATGTAGTAAACGTACAACTGGATTGCTATTCGGAACATATTTAAGTACCAAGTTGTCAGTATTTAACAAAGTGATCTCGTATCCACTGAGTCTTTGGGAAGTCATGTGTTGTGTGTTCATATTCTGTATGAGGTGGGTAACTGAATGAGTGGTGTACAGTGTCATTTTGTGTCCCAATACTATTTTGTTGGCATCCTGTGCAGACATGGCACAGGCAGCGACATTCTGAAGACAGGACGGCATGCCCTGGACTTGGATAGGGAGTTTTCTAGATAAATATGACACTGGGCGATTGTGCAAGTACTGCAGCAAAAGATTTTCCTGAAACTACACAGTACAACTGGAAGGCTTTACCATAATCTACCAATCCCAGGGCGGGGGCGGTGGACAAACTCTTAATAAGAGCATCAAAAGCATTTTTTCTGTCTTCTGTCCAGTCTATCAATTTAGGGGCGTTTGACCCGGCAGCCTCTCGTAGGATACTATCATAATGAGAACAGTCAGGAATCCACTGGCGGCAATATACAATTGCGCCCAGAAATGACAACAAAGCTGCTTTGTCTTTTGGAGGACTGAGAGCTTGTAAGGCTGCGGCACGTTTGGGGGACACTAGCCTTGTCCCCTTGTCCAGAATACATCCTAGGTATTCTACTTGTGGTAGACACCACTGTATTTTTTTCCTTGAGGCTAGGTGGCCGGCTTCGGCCAGATGTTCTAACAGTAATGTTGAATCGACCGCACAATCTTCAGCAGAACGACTGCACAAGAGCAAGTCGTCCACATACTGTATTAGTACCGACCCATGCTCGGAAGTCCAAGACTTGACAGTCTCGTTGAGTACCATGGAGAAGGCGGCGGGGCTGTCTACATACCCTTGCGGTAAACGCGACCAAGTTAACTGGCCCGCGCCGGCCCATGAGAAGGCAAATATGGGCTGAGCCTCTTCGGCAATAGGAATGCTAAAAAATGCGTTTGCCAAATCAATCACTGTGTAGCATAGGGAATCTGCAGGTATGCATGAAAAAATGAATGTTATATCAGATACCAAGGGCGGGAGGGGTAGTACTTGTTTATTAACTGCCCTTAGATCTTGGACTAGCCTCCATTCGCCACTGGTCTTTTTTACGGGGTAAATGGGCGTGTTCCAGGGGCTGATTACTGGTTTCAAAATGCCTAAGCGTATGTATTCTTCAATCTGTGGTGCAATTCCATTGGTTTTCTCTGGGGGCAAGGGATACTGTTTGTGGTATTGTGGCTGTGCATCTGGACGTAATTGGGGAGTGTAGGGTGTGCAGTTGATAAATCCTACGCTACCTTTGTTTTCTGCCCAGATCTTGTGAGTCTCTAAAGTGGCGGGCAGTAACATAAAGAATCCTTTATGTGTGTGTCGTTTAGGACCAGTCAGGTCACAGAAAGGGGAACTTGCAGTTAGTGACCCTTCTTTGTCAAATTTAATAGTGATATTTAGACTGGACAACAGGTCCCTTCCCATAAGGGATACAGGACAGGAGGCCAACACAGCAAAAGACTGATCGCACAAATGTTGCCCCTCGGGAGTGGTCACAGGTAATGGTGGAGTGATGGGATGGGTAACAGGGGTCCCATTTATACCAATAGAGTTTCCTTGCGAGGACATGAGGTTCTAGTGAGGGATATAATTGGAGGCGAGGACCAGGCTCTCCTGAGTCCATTTTTACAGTGACATAAGGTGGAGGGGGTTCAAAGGTAGGGACGGATACATTTGTTTTAACTGCAGGAGTCTTTTTAGCATATTTCTTTCTATAATCTTTTTAAACATTTGCTCCATGAGTGATAACAATCTTTCATGTATTGGGGGTCATTAGATTTACCCGGGGGGTAGGAATGCTTATGCGCCTGACAAATTTTGCTAACTTTCTTCCAATCTTCCTCTGAACAAGGACCTTGTGGTCCCGGATCATGAATACCTAACTGGTGGCATCTTTCCTGGACTTGAGCCCAGAAAGGTTCCACCTGTGGTCCAGGTAGATTGTTTTTAATATATTCATACGGGCACGGGATCCCTATGTCTGATCCTGGGGTGGCCGCAGAATTCCCCATCTAACAAAGTGGGCAGGGTATGCCTAGTATGTGGGCACAAGTGATAACAACCCGTTTGGGTAATCACTGCTTGGTCCGTCAAATCAGATGGACTAATGGGACTGTGAAGGTTTACCCTTAGTACTTGATTTATGGTTCCTTTCTTTGTGGTGGGATATATTCCTCTTACCCCTAATCTACAAGAATAGCCCCCTGGTCTATTGGTTAATAGAACCCACCTATTTTCTATTTTAAAAAACAGTAATCCTATGGTACAATGTGGACAAGATAGAGCTATATCGCTACAATCAGGTTCTTCGTATTCCGAAGTCATTAAACTCTTATACTTTATACAACATACAATTCTTTAAAATTTTTAGGCACTTACGCTGTTCTGTGGAAAAAGAAGTCTCACATATACATATATATATATATCTTAAACAAAACTTTATACTTATTTCTATAGGTCTTATACTGTAAATCTTATGAACAGAATTATTTTAAATGATCATTATAAAACCATACATTTGTTCAATTTTATAGTGCACTTTTTGTTTCTCAAAAAACTTAATGGGCGTCCGCTCAACCAAACCTTTTATCACGGGCGTAATCTGCTACTTCCCGGTGATTAAAATAATAATCTCTTTTACAATAGTTTTTTTTATAGTCAGACCAACCTAGTCAGACCCTCTTTAAATAGCCAAACAACCTACGTAACTACCTGCGTGTCCTTTTAACCTCCCGGGGGACCAGCCTAGTCCTCCGCGAAGGCACAACAACCTCTTTAAACTAAATTCGTGGCGATTATCTGGACAGCGTAAGCATTTACACCTATTCACCTTAAAGGGTAAAAAGGGCAAAATCACTTACCTGTCACAAGATATCCCACTTCTGACACCAGTTGTAAAGGTACACGTCTTTCTTCTTGTATTCTAAGTGCCTAGGCCAGGAATTGGTAGGAGCGGAGATCCCAGTTCACCGGTGGTTAACACATATACACATACACGGGTTTGTAAGTGGAAATGGTTACAAAATTTAATAGACAATACGTTCCTCTTTTATGGGAAATGCAGAGGGAGGGGACAGCTTTCCCAAAAACCAATCAGACTTATACACATGTGCATACATTAACAACTTCTTGTCACGTGACAGTCTTCAGTTGAAATATGGAATATGGGGCAAAGGTCAGTCACGTGCTGGTGGTTAGCTTGCAACAGGAAATATAAGGCAAAGTTTAGAGTATGACAGTTAGTTTACACCTGCTGACTTGACCACAGAACTCCTGAGTCACTCCATATCCTCTGGTGAAGTACAGAGTTAGAAAACCACATAACAGCTGCGTCCTGCTGATATGTCAACACTGGTCAAACCGTTTTTCTAAGAAATATACTTACACCAGCTTTGTTTAAAAGCTGAAAGTTAAGCATATTCATTTCAACCCCTATCAAAATGGTATATCATTATAAGTAGCCCCCTTATAATCATAATTAACTGATCAATTTACATGAGATCGTATCATTTGGGTTTTAGAGAATAGGACTGCTCAGTAGGCACAGCATAAATTTATGTGCAGATGTATATGTGTATATATATATACATATGTATATCTTTTACAGATTTTATATATGTTCACATGTCTGTGTAATTGTATATGTGCTGTATTATGTTTTGCATTTGATATATATTTCTTGTTCATTTATTGCTTTTATGATGATAACTCATATTTTGAGTATAACTGTGTTTTTCTGTATCCATTTATGCTGGGATTCGTGTCTATTGATACTTATATGTTTAGGTCTCGACACAAGTTACAGGACTTTTCCGTCTCAGAGTACCCCCTTTCTCTTTATTTACATTTCAACAGGTTTTACCTGTGAGTTCTATCCGCACTCTACAAATACATGGATTAGTCTGTCTATTCCTTAGCATACACATCCACTACATACACCGTAGGATGCGCGGGGAACTGCATCGCATGATCTCTAATTACAGGTAGTTGGAGCACAACCACTAAGAGGTGCTCGATCCTGTTTACATTGAGATCATGTAGTGCACTTCCATAGATCTTACTAATCTTACAAACATTTTATTGATATTGGGGGTATATATATATGTGTATACATTTGAATATAAAGCTAGACACACAGGTCATCATTTTAACAAACTAGAATATGTCAGTTTGCACTATCTATGAATACTTCATTCTACAGTATCATTTATATATATATAATCATTTTGATTTATTTATATATTTTTCACATGATTCATTTAATTTTGTCTCACATTTTTTTTTGAATATATATTCATCAAAAAGAATTTGACTCTTCATTCACGTTTTTTCATGATTGATCCATATTATACATAACCACAACTAATTCCATTGTCATTTGTTTGATTCCTCTTTTTATGTATTCACCAGATGTCCTCACAACTATACACATTCTATTACAGTAATCACTGTTTTATTGAGAATCGTGCCTTGGGAGAGCAGATCCTGTCTGATAAGGAGAGGAACTGGTTCTCGGAAGCTGAGAAGTATTAGGAGAGGAAACCAAGGCCTGTTGGGCCAGTAAGGAATTACGGCTATTATCTCCACTTCCTCCCACCTGAGTTTCCACAGGGACTGGAAGACAATGGGCGTCAGAGGGAAAGCCTATGCTCTGTGAAGCCCCCAGCGCTCTGTCAGGGCGTCTATCCCGTAGGCCTGAGGGTCCCAGAACCTTGAGTAATACCTCATTAGCTTCCTGTTGCACGGGGAGGTGAAGAGATCGACCTCTGGAGAGATCCCCAAGGTTAAGATCCATTTGAACACATCCTCGTGGAGAGACCACTCGTTGTTGTCCAAGTGGACTCGCGATTGGAAGTCCGCTTGGACATTGAGAATCCCCGGAACATATGTTGTCGTTAAGTTGATCAGATTCTTCTGTGCCCAGATCATTATTGGTTCCACCTCTTGTAGCAGAGAAAGGTTTCTGGTACCCCCTTGTTTCCCTACATAGGCTATTGCCGTCGTGTTGTCCAGCCTGAGTAGTACAGATGCCCCTACTATCAGATGGCAAATGCCAACAGTGCCTGGAATGCTGCCTGTAACTCTAGGATGTTCGACACTATTCTCTGATCCCAGGAGCCTTGAGCCACTTCCGTTAGGCAATGAGCGCCCCCAACCTCTGTTGCTGGCATCCGACGTCACTGTGATCCATGTGATGGGAAGGATGGAGTGACACTTGCATAGATTTCCTCTTTGAAGCCACCAGAGGAGGGAACCCCTCATGGTTTGAGTGATGTGAATACGCTGAGTTTTGTCTCCCGACCATTGCTGAAGAAACCCCTTCTGAAAAGGTTGCATCCTCCACTGTGCCCACTTCACCATTGGTATTGTGGACACCATGGTACCTATGATTCTCAGACACTGGAGGGCATGGAGATGAGAAGTGGAGAGAGCCAGACGAATCCTGTCTCAAACTATTGTAACCTTCTCCTCGGGTAGAGAGATGGTGCCTCTCACCGTATCAAAGAGAGCTCAGAGGAACATAAGAGACAGCGAAGGCTCTAACTGACTCTCCTCCAGGCATGGGCGTCCGCAGAAGTTTTTTCAGGGGGGGGCATAGTTTTAGGGTCACAATTGCTCCGCCCCTTTTTGTCAACATCATGGAGGGGCTTGAGTGGGCAATGCCGGTGCCCCGCCAGCTGGATCTACATCTCTCTATCTCATCCCAGTAGGTCATCATTTTAGAATAAAAATGATTGCCCTCATTCTGATGTGTGCAGTGATATATGTGTAGGGCGAACATCATTTTCCTACCTAGGTGACCTAGAACATGTGTTTTTGTATGTGTGTGTGGGGGGAGGCCTCTAAAAAAAAATGTTTTTGTTTATGTGTCCATTTAAACAGTTAAACCTTTTTAAAATGTATTTATTTTCATGACTTTATTGTTATCACATAGGGAAACTATAGCCCCTATATAATAGCATATAGGTGACTAGGTGGCGGGGGGGGGGGGGTTGTGGAAGGGATCAGCCAACATTTGGATTTACAAAAGTACACACACTTCTGGCTATTGCAGCATGGAGTGTGTTAAAAGGACATGTCTGTAGCACATTAAAAATCTCAAGCTCCAGCAAGTGGTTGGGGATTCGGATTTTATCCCCCCCCCCCCCCTTCATCCTGGCACCAATTGGTCTGATCGGGTTTGCTTGTCAGTTCATCAGACCCTCCATTGTCCTCTTTGGAGTGATAGATGTAAACAGACACCCGCCTACATCCAATCCAATCTGCCAAAAACAAATGAAGGGGATCTGTTCCCCACTGTCTGGGCAGATGGGATTGGAGGCCAGTTGGATGTAAACACACAAGTCTTTATACACCTCACCACCTATAGAGCAGAGTGGGCTGTGTGGGATCTGCTCAGCAGGGAATCAGCCCAGAGATCCCAAGCTGAGCAAGTGGATCTGCCCCTCTGTCCCCATGTAATCTTCTCTGTTTTGCCCCATGTCCCTTTCTGTCCCCATTTATATTTTTCCCTTGCACTCTGTCCCTATGTTCCCATCTATTCCTCATCTCTAGATGGTCCCCATGGTGTACATGTCAGCAGGCTATGTTATGCAAAGCAAAGCAGCAAGATTTACCTTTCATCCCTCCACTCCATGCTGACCCCGCTTCTGTGCTTGCTGACTCCTCCCCCTAGTCTAACTGGACTCCTCCCCCTCATCTATTGTCTCCAGCTCAGCGGCGATTGTTGACTCTGTGCTGGACTGGAGGCATTTCTGCGGGAATTGTTTATTGCTGGGCTTGAGCCTGGAGAGAGAAAAGCGGTTGTTCTGCCCTTCACCCGGGACTCTGAGAGAGGAGGAGCAGTAGCAGCCTGGAGCGGAGAGCAAATGGAAACTAGTGTGACCTGGAGGCAGCGGCTGATGTTCCCAGAATCACAGTGCAGTGCTGCATGTCACGGTGCACGCTGTGTGACCTGTGCTATACTGGGTAAAGGTGTGAGCGGGGCCGGCGTCAGCATCAGCTTTTCTTGAGAGACTTTTGCTTTAGTGCCCTCCCTCTACTGGCACCTTAAGGCAGCCACCTTTCCTTCCTCATGCGGGCGCCGGCTCTGCACCCATCCAAGGTGAGCCTGGCCCCTGAGTGTCCATGTGCGGACACCTTGCTCCAGGGGGGGGGCACTAGCCCCCCCTTGCCCCTACCTGCGGACGCCCATGCCTCCCGGTTCAGGAGCCATCCGAATTCCCGGAGAGTTGAAATGACTTGATCTCTGTGTTCCAGGAGACGATCTCTGTCCTGAGCTAGTAGGAGGAGATTGTCTAGGTAGCCGTCACTGGCTCTTCCTAGTTTAAAGTCTCCTTTATGGCCTTAACCAAAGGAGGAAGCAGAGCAAAGTCAAATCCGGTGCAAGGATCTTCTCCCTCAGAATCACTATCCGAGGTGACAGCAGATATATTCAAAAATATATGTGAGACAAAATGAAATGAATCATGTGAAAAATATATAAATAAACCAAAATGATTAAATATATAAAAATCCATCGCTCTAATAGCTTTACTTATTTACCTTTAATGGATTTATTAATATGGATTGGTGTGCTATCGTTGTGTGTATGGACTAAAACATTGTCTCTTCACATATCTCTTAAATAGCCATGTTTCTTTCGTTTGTCATCCTAGTTGCCATATAGTTACATAGTTATCTACTTTGACACAAAAACTAGACACTTATTTAGAGATATTTTTTGGTTCCTGAACTGGTAGAAGTGAGAGTTCTTCTTCTTTAATTGGTTTTATTTGAGTTTGATAATATCATGAATCTTGAATCCCCCTTTTTTTATGGGCAGTTGTCCCTCAGATTTTTGACGTGAAGTTCCTGAACAGGAACTTTTAAAATACTTACTATACCCCATATATGAAGTCTAGTAGATCATAATTAACTGATCAATTTACATGAGATCGTATCATTTGGGTTTTAGAGAATAGGACTGCTCAGTAGGCACCGCATAAAGTTATGTGCAGATGTATATGTGTATATATATATATATATATATACATATGTATATCTTTTACAGATTTTATATATGTTCACATGTCTGTGTAATTGTATATGTGCTGTATTATGTTTTGCATTTGATATATATTTCTTGTTCATTTATTGCTTTTATGATGATAACTCATATTTTGAGTATAACTGTGTTTTTCTGTATCCATTTATGCTGAGATTCGTGTCTATTGATACTTATATGTTTAGGTCTCCACACAAGTTACAGGACTTTTCCGTCTCAGAGTACCCCCTTTCTCTTTATTTACATTTCAACAGGTTTTACCTGTGAGTTCTATCCGCACTCTACAAATACATGGATTAGTCTGTCTATTCCTTAGCATACACATCCACTACATACACCGTAGGATGCGCGGGGAACTGCATCACATGATCTCTAATTACAGGTAGTTGGAGCACAACCACTAAGAGAGGTGCTCGATCCTGTTTACATTGAGATCATGTAGTGCACTTCCATAGATCTTACTAATCTTACAAACATTTTATTGATATTGGGGGTATATATATACAGTGGTGTGAAAAAGTGTTTGCCCCCTTCCTCATTTCCTGTTCCTTTGCATGTTTGTCACACTTAAGTGTTTCGGAACATCAAACCAATTTAAACAATAGTCAAGGACAACACAAGTAAACTCAAAATGCAATTTGTAAATGAAGGTGTTTATTATTAAAGGTGAAAAAAAATCCAAACCATCATGGCCCTGTGTGAAAAAGTGATTGCCCCCCTTGTTAAAACATACTATAACTGTGGTTGTCCACACCTGAGTTCAATTTTCTCTAGCCACACCCAGGCCTGATTATTGCCACACCTGTTCACAATCAAGGCATCACTTAAATAGGAGCTGCTTGACACAGTAAGGTCCACCAGAAGATCCTTAAAAGCTACACATCATGCCGAGACCCAAAGAAATTCAGGAACAATTGAGAAAGAAAGTAATTGAGATCTATCAGTCTGGAAAGAGTTATAAAGCCATTTCCAAAGCTTTGGGAATCCAGCCAACCATAGTGAGAGCCATTATCCACAAATGGCGAAGACATGGAACAGTGGTGAACCTTCCCAGGAGTGGCCGGCCGCCCAAAATTACCCCAAGAGCGCAGCGACGACTCATCCAAGAGGTCACAAAAGACCCCACAACAACGTCCAAGGAACTGCAGGCCTCACTTGCCTCAGTTAAGGTCAGCGTTCATGCCTCCACCATCAGGAAAAGACTGGGCAAAAATGGCCTGCATGGCAGAGTTCCAAGGAGAAAACCACTGCTGAGCAAAAAGAACATCAAAGCTCGTCTCAATTTCTCCACAACACATCTTGATGATCCCCAAGACTTTTGGGACAACATTCTGTGGACCGATGAGACAAAAGTGGAACTCTTTGGAAGGTGTGTGTCCAAGTATATCTGGTGTAGAAGGAACACTGCATTTTAGAAAAAGAACATTATACCAACAGTAAAATATGGTGGTGGTAGTGTGATGGTCTGGGGCTGTTTTGCTGCTTCAGGACCTGGAAGACTTGCCGTGATAAAAGGAACTATGAATTCTGCTGTCTACCAAGAGATCCTGAAGGAGAATGTCCGACCATCTGTTCGTGTACTCAAGCTGAAACGAACTTGGGTTCTGCAGCAGGACAATGATCCTAAACACACTAGCAAGTCCACCACCGAATGGCTGAAGAAAAACAAAATGAAGACTTTGGAGTGGCCTAGCCAAAGTCCTGACCTGAATCCTATTGAGATGTTGTGGTATGACCTTAAAAAGGCCGTTCATGCTCGAAAACCCTCTAATGTAACTGAATTAGGACAATTCTGCAAAGATGAGTGGGCCAAAATTCCTCCAGGACGCTGTAAAAGCCTCATTGCACGTTATCGCAAACGCTTGGTTGCAGTTGTTGCTGCTAAGGGTGGCCCAACCAGTTATTAGGTTTAGGGGGCAATCGCTTTTTCACACAGGGCCATGATGGTTTGGATTTTTTTTCACCTTTAATAATAAACACCTTCATTTACAAATTGCATTTTGTGTTTACTTGTGTTGTCCTTGACTATTGTTTAAATTGGTTTGATGTTCCGAAACACTTAAGTGTGACAAACATGCAAAGGAACAGGAAATGAGGAAGGGGGCAAACACTTTTTCACACCACTGTATATATATATATATATATATATATATATATATGTGTATACATTTGAATATAAAGCTAGACACACAGGTCATCATTTTAACAAACTAGAATATGTCAGTTGCACTATCTATGAATACTTCATTCTACAGTACCATTTATATATATATATATATATATATAATCATTTTGGTTTATTTATATATTTTTCACATGATTCATTTAATTTTGTCTCACATATATTTTTGAATATATATTCATCAAAAAGAATTTCACTCTTCATTCACGTTTTTTCATGATTGATCCATATTATACATAACCACCACTAATTCCATTGTCATTTGTTTGATTCCTCTTTTTATGTATTTTCACTCTATTTTTGCACAAACACTGTATCTTTGGGCTTATATATCACATGATCACAGTTTAGTTTGTGATTGATGGACTTGTAACATGTGTTGAGACTTCACACAATTAGCATTATTTGATAGGGCTGTTTTTTCCAGCCAGTCAGATAATTGATTAATTAACCACTACAATACTGTGCACTTTCGCCCCCTTCCTTCCCAGACCAATTTTCAGCTTTCAGCGCTCTCGCATTTTCAGTGACAATTGCGCGGTCATGCAATGCTGTAACCAAATTAATTTTTTATCATTTTGTTCGCACAAATAGAGCTTTAGTTTGGTGGTATTTATTTGCGACTCTGTTTTTAATTTTTTGCGATATAAGCGAAAACATAGCGGAAATTTAAAAAAAAAAACAATATTTTCTCCTTTCTTTTTTAAAAGAAATCCAATAAAATCAAATTTTGTCATAAATTTAAGCCAAAATGTATTTTGCTACATGTTTTTAGTAAAAAAAATTCCGTTAAGTGTATAATAATTGGTTTGCGTGATCACGGACATATGTACGCAAATGATCATGTACAGATGTGTGCAGGTGATCACGGACATATGTGTGCAGATAATCATTGGCACATGTTATTTTACTGGGACATATGTGAGGGACATGTGTTTTTATTATTTGGGGACATGTGTTTTTATTTGGGGACATGTGTTTTTATTATTTGGGGACATGTGTGTTTTGGGGACATGTGTGGGGACATGTGTGTTTACACTGTGGGGACACTACACTGGTGATCAGGAGGGCCAATCACCGAGCCCTCCTGCCGATCCGAGATGCGCCGTGTCCAGGTGACACGGCCACATCGGGATCGCGCCGCTGTGCGGGCACGCGCGCGATCCCTCTACTTCTATAGGACATTCCGGAACGTCCTATCAGAAGTAGACGGCTCCCACCCGGCCGTATATGTACAGTGGCCGGGTGGGAAGTAGTTAATCACCTAGTCACATGTTTTATCACAAACAGTATATATTTGTCAGTCATTCTAGTGATTATTAGCTATGAGTAAGCAGCACTTCGTTTAGTGTGAAACGCGTCAGCTTGTTCCTGTATTGCTTTGCTGTGGCTTGTACAGTGTGATCCAGATGTTTCAATAAAGGCACGAGAAATTTCACTAGGAGTGCGGCTATCCAGAACTTTCTATTCACCTTGATTTGCTA
This sequence comes from Lithobates sylvaticus, assembly GCA_028564925.1. NCBI lineage: Eukaryota > Metazoa > Chordata > Amphibia > Anura > Ranidae > Lithobates > Lithobates sylvaticus. Next base: position 122,377,527 of record CM053030.1, on the reverse strand, counting down.
TATGCATTAGCCAGCACCTGGGTCTCTTCATTTCCTAGAGGAAAAACTTCTTGTTTCAGTGGACCAGCCTTGAGCGGTGGTAACCCCATCACTTTGTCTGGATTTCTGGACTTTATCAGTCACAAGCAGTTATGGCTGCCTTAGTATATGAGCATGGCATAGAACCAGGGATCACCACAGTTGTTTTTTTTTAATAACATGCCATTTCTTGTTTTACCTGTTACCAAAGGTGTTACCAAAAGCTGAACATCCTTTCCAGAGATTACAAAAAAGATATATCCAGATGCCCAAGTCAGGATCTTACAAGTATGCACTTTGTCTGTATGGACATGTTTTTTGGATGTCCAGTGTCAAATGCTACTGCAAAGGCCACAGTAAAAAGTATTATCAGAAGTAGTTTGGAAGTACAGAGTGCAGAATCTACAGAGAGTAACAGAGGAAATCATTTTTATAGGAGAGTCCTTACTAAAAGTTGTGAGGTTTTATTTTTACACCCCCTACTGTCTACAATGTAGCGGAAAAAGTAGAGTAAGAAACTAGAAAACTTTTGCATGAATGTTTTCTTATATTTTATCAAGCCCCTAAGGATGTTGGATTCTCTCCCAATGGGATTTGGTTTGGGGGTGTGTTGCATACCTCCCAACTTTTTGAGATGGGAATGAGGGACACCTATCAGCAAAAGCTTGCAGGCATAGGACACACCCAAAACAAGACCCACAAGTGCTTTTTTTTACAACTACTATTCCTTTATACTGGCTTTTGGGATTTACAAATGCAGCAATTTAGAAATTGGATGAAAGGTTTAGCACTGGGAAACACTTTTTGATAGATAAAAAGTGCATTTTATATATGTAGCACTAACCCCCGAAGGAGCTGCTGGTTTAATTTGGGCTTACCGCTACCTTCCTGGCCTTGTGTGGTTTTCCGAGGTAGATGGCCCAAAAACTGTAGAAACTGACACTGGATCCACTTTGGGATTTTTATTTGCAAAAAAGGGTAGACAAACACAGTCTCTCAATTAGGGATAGAGGGTTTAGGTGGAAAGTTCAGGAACTCTTGGAACTGCTCAAAAACTAAAAATCTCTCACTATAGGAATCCAGAGAGTAGCCACTCACAACTGGATTGTCACAGCTACCGGATAGACCTTCTATCACCAGGCCTAGCAGCCGGTGAAGTGTCAGATAAAGCGAAGTCTCTGCCACAGACTTGCTGTAGAACTTGTGAATAAAGTCTCTGCCACAGACTTGTTGTAATTGAAGGATGTAGACAAACTTAAGGAGCCCTCAAATGGTACCAGTATCTTGCAGCCGGTCTGGCGATACCGTACGAGTGTAGATTCACTTGTTGTCTTTCAACTTAGCTTCCAGGCTCTTACTGAGGAACCAGCCTTGTGCGTGGCCCTCTCCCGAAGAGTCCTCCCCTGGTTGCTTCTCTCAGCTGCTGGGCCTCTCCACAGACGAGACGGCACCGGACCATCTTGGAATCCTCCTTACTTTGTTTCAGGCTAGCCAGCCCCAAGACTCGGAATTGGATGGATCCGCACTCCAGGCCATGAGAGCTCTGGGGGCTGGTCAGGAGGACCAGGACCAAACGCACAGAAAGCTCTTCTGGACCGGAACCCAAAAGCACGTGATTTCAGTACCTTAAGTACCCTCTCCCAGAAAGCACAGCAAGACGACACTCTCACTGGTTGGTTCCGAGAGAGATTGACACTCAATGCACCCAGCCAAACTGCGTTATCATGCTTGCCAGAAGTGACAGCGACACCTATGGCCAAGCAGAACCCAGTGCAATCCAGCCAGACTGGCACTGAAACCATAATTTGGTACAATTAACCCCAGAACCCAACTGTGGTTCCAGGAACATTAAAATTACAAAACACATAGCGTGTGCTCGTCAGGAGCCCGGCGCTACATATATATATATATATATATATATATATATATATATATATATATATAGATCAGACCAAAATGAGGGACAGAGGGACATTGCTCCAAAATCAGGGACAGTCCCTCGAAATCAGGGACAGTTGTGAGCTATGCATCATGCTGTGGAAAAAAGTGCAAAACAAATAAGTATAAATAAATAAATACTTTAGGGTGCAGAAACTATTGTAAAGCAGCTGCAGGGCTGTGATTACATGCTTATAGGCTATAGCTGTCAGTAATAGTATAGCTGGGCGGTGGTGACAGTAAATCAGAGCACAATAATCACAGCCGGTGTTTCGGCGCAATGTTCCTTTCGGTAGACTACTAGAGCCTGGCTGAGCGGAGGGGCGTGGTTGGTCAACATTACCTGGCTCCTGCCGTATACCAACCTGTTAGGCAACTAGGGCACAGCGCTACGCATGCGCGCTCATTTTAGCTTCCGAGAGGGACCGTGCACGAGCCCGTGGTTACGTCAGCGCGTCCGCTAGAAGCAGTGACGAGCAGGCAGGAGTCCGGACATGGCGTACGCATATCTCTTCAAATACATCATCATCGGTGATACCGGTAAGAGGAAGATGTGAGCTGCCCGGTGGGCTTCGGCGTGGTCAGCCCTAGCTGGCGCTGTGTGTGAGGGCTCCGGTGCGGCGGGGCTGAGCTGCCAGCAGTGCGGGCGGGGCCGGCCGGTCCCTCATTTCCGCAGTGTTGGAGTCGTTGACGTGGTGGGTCGTGCTGTGCCAGGCGCGGGCGGGGGACATGGAGGGCCGTGTTGTGGGTCTGCCGGCATTGGTAGTGAGTGGGCGATCAGTAGAGGAGGAGTGCGGCCTGCCAGCTGGTGGACACTACAAGTCCCAGCATGCAGCTCCATCCTCAGCCAGGCCTAGGCAGGAAGACAGCGCCACGGGCTGGAGCCTACTACAGACAGATAGTGCTCAGTGTATTCTGATCGGGGACACTGTACAGTGGGGGGGTCACTGATACAACCAGGGGGTGTCCAGTGTGATCACAGCCATCTCTGTGTGTGTGTGTGTGTGTGTGTGTGTGTGTGTGTGTGTGTCTGTCTTTGTACTACAATAGCACATCAGTATAGGCTGAGCCCATCATACACTACTATCACACCATCTCACTGACCATACACTGTACAATCTCCTATTTGCTCACTAATATATATATATATATATATATTCTACACACACGTTACAATCTATACAAACTTTAGATCAACCAACAAGTATGTAGTATGAGGGCCTGCCTGATTGGAACGATTTAGTGAGTTCCCCATGTTACATTGGTAATTGTATGCTCATTTTATAACCTGTTTGGCCAGTCTCTACCATTAAAGTGGTTTTTCAGCGTGCCTTGTGAAGTGGCTCCACCGCCATCCAGGTGCCATCATTATGGAGCAGATGTTCCCATTGTCTCTGCCCAGCCTTCGGGTCCTAGCAGAGCGCACGTGTCATGAAAATGTCTCCCATGCGAAACCAGGGAAGGTCTCCAGGTTCTGGGTACCAGCGCTTGTCCCACAGGGCTCGCCTGGGATCAGCATCCTGTGAGTGGTAACTCAGTCACCGGCTCACTAGAGTGCCAGGCTGTGGATGGGGAGTAGCTGGCTCAGGTCAGTGGCGTGTTGAGAGGCTGAGCCAGCTGACGGTCAGGCATCTGGGCAGGTCTGACATTGTCAGAATACATCCAGAGCCTTGGTGACAGCTGGCTTTGACCCATTGTTGGCTGATTCGGGGTAACAGAAAAAAGTACACTTCTGTGACTCACAAGAGGTATATGACTAAAAGAGCTTTTGCCATAGTGCAAGTGGCACATGATTGGATAGAAATTCAATCAGTTGTTTAGGTTTGTCCTCATACCTGGTTTTAGTAATGCTGGCTGTACGCCGTACAGTGTGATTGGACAATCGCTGAGCAATCTCCTTTTTAGATGTAGCATTAGGACCTACCTAAACAGCGTATGACTGTTGTACCAAATTAGGCAGGCCCTTGTACTGCATAGCAGAAAACAAATACTCTTGCGCACAAGTGAATTAACTAGGTGGAAGAAAGTTTGGAGTGGACAATTCCCTTTAGGCCTTGCTGCCCTCAAGGATAGGGGTATCCTAGCAGTCAAAAGAGAAATGGGGGGGGGGGGGGAGGGTGCACCAACCTTGTGCATTATCCTTAGATATATTTTATTAAAGGAGTAAATTAAGAACTACAGGGGGTCCCCTACTTACAAACGGAGGGAGACAACAGGAAGTGGGAGGAAATTCTCTCCTGTAAGAGTTAATATGGGAAAAAAGGTGTCTCCACTGATGCTTTATCACCAGTCCATGTTTCCCTAACAACCCAACATTTTCAAAATCCAATTGTCATTGGGACAGAAGGTGAGGTGAAATCTTTGAACAGGGGCACAGACAGCAAAACAAATGTTACAGGGGTGATAACCCTTCTCTATGTTCTCCAAAAAGCTTAAAAATAGACATTAAAAAAAAAAAAAAATAGACATTAAAAAAATGTACCTGTTCCGACTTACAAACAGATTCAACTTAAAGTGGTTCTGCACCCATTTCATTTAGTAAATCTCTTTGCCTTTCAAATCATGCAAAGAGTACTAAATGAAATGGTTTTTTTTTTTTACTTACCTTGTAATTGATGACTTCCGGTCTTCTGTCTCTTCGGGGGTGGGCGGGGTCTCTGCGTCGATCGTCGTCAGGCCGCACTGTCTCCTGGGATCTGGTGTCATTGTTCCCAGGAGTCAGTGCGGACATCTTCCGAAATCTCGTGAGATTTCGGCCACATCTTCCGACATCTCGCGAGATTTCGGCCACATCTTCCGACATCTCGCGAGATTTCGGCCACATCTTCCGACATCTCGCGAGATTTCGGCCACATCTTCCGACATCTCGCGAGATTTCGGCCACATCTTCCCACATCTCGCGAGATTTCGGCCACATCTTCCGACATCTCGCGAGATGTCGGCCACATCTTCCGACATCTCGCGAGATGTCGGCCACATCTTCCGACATCTCGCGAGATGTCGGCCACATCTTCCGACATCTCGCGAGATGTCGGCCACATCTTCCGACATCTCGCGAGATGTCGGCAGATGTGCCGTTACTGCGCGCATGCTGGGCCATCTAAAGTGCCTGTGGGGGTTTCACATGCCCACAGGCAAGATGGCCCCCAGCACAAAAGAAGATGATGAAGAACTTCATCAGACGAAAACCGGCGGCGATCGAGATGGAAGATGGAACATGTGAGTCCCCCAATTAAGGTAAGCATCCTTTGTATACCCCCCCCCCAAAAAAAAAAGAATATACAGAGTGCAGAACCGCTTTAAGAACAAACCTACAGTCCCTATCTCGTTTGTAACCCGGGGACCCCCTGTACTCACAAACATGTGAAAGAAAACCGCAATATAAATATCCTTCAGATGATGGTAATTGGTCTGATGACAGTCTCCAGATGGTAATAGAGAAGATTTTGAGAGCCGCAGCCGGTTGACGCGTTTCAAAGGGATACCTTCTTCCTCAGAGCCCATCATTTGAAAGCTATTTATATTGTGGTTTTCTTTACATGTTTGTGAGTAGTCCTTGTACTACATAGTAGGGCTGGGGAAAAAATCGATTTAAATCGAGTTGAGAGGCCAAATCGATTAAAAATTTCAGCAAATCGATTTTTGTTTTTTCACCTGGACCGTCGCTGACACCGCGTCGGTGCTGCGGGCTGGAGTTTTTAAGCGACGCCGCATACTAGGCCGAAGCCGCGGCCTTGCCTAAAAACTCCTGCCCGCAGCTCCTCAGGATGGGAGCGGCGTCCATCAAAAAAAAAAAACTTGATTCGAATCGATTATTGCAGATTTTTTTGGGGAGAAAATCGCCCAGCTGTACTACATAGTTAATGGTGGATCTAAAAAATTGTACAATCAGATTGTAAATTATATGGGCACCATTTTTAAGCCCTGTACACGCAGGCCTAATGTCGGGTGGGATCGCCTGCACAGGCAATGACCGAAAAAGGTCTGCTGACCGGCTCCCAATTAGCGCTCTCAGCCAATGGCAAGACTGGGGTGTTTTGGTGCTGGGAGGCATCTCCCTGTTGGAACACAATAGAGGGGAGGGGAGATCGCTGTACTAACATCATATTTAGTACAGCAGCTCTGACCCGAGCTGTCAGGTTGATTGAAAAAAAAAAAAAAAAAACTAGTAGTGTGTACAAGGCCTAAGGGTTGTCGTACACTAAAATCTTATTTGTATAATCAAATTTACCCAAACTAATGAGGACAAACCTGTACAATCCAATCAATTGCTATCCATTTGCACCAGCCATTATATTACATAGTTGTTAGTAGCTCTAAGCCCAGGATCACACTGAATGCAGGTTGGAAATAGTGTCAGTTCAGCTGAACTCGCAAGATTTCAAACCGGCGTTTCAGTCTGACTTTGGGGGCGATTTGAGACATCTGTGCTGATTTATGCACAGATGTCTATTGAAATCGTCCCAGAAGTCTGAAAAAGTAGTGCAGGGACTACTTTTGGGAATCGGTGCGGCGTCGCACTGATTCGGATGTTGCCGGTGTTCTATTGATATGTGCCCTCCGTCGAAAGTTGATTTCCCGATGAGCTGGAGTGACGTGACCATGGCACATGCGCTCATCACAGGAAGCATTTTCGGCAGTAAGGGGAATTTTTAATGGACACAATTGAAAGCTATTTGCAGAGCAGAGTAGTTGTTACATTATGCCTCACTGTTGCAGGGCGGCTTGTGGCTGTGTTGAAGGGTGGGTTTTGTCTGTGTGGCAACCCACCCTTAGACACAGGCAACATGCGCTGATCAAGACACTAAAGATGCCGTGCAACACTGACAAAAGGCCACCTTGAAAAGACTGAAAGCCTGCAACAGCGAGGCACAATATGAGAACTAGTGTCCCACCGCGAATAGCTTTTAATAGTGTCCGTGACATTCTCTCTCCCGTCAAAATGCTGCCTCTGATATGCGCCATGGTCACGTCACTCCAGCTGCGCATGCGAGGGCACTTTTCGATGAAGGGCACATATCAATAGAACACCGGCAATAGGCACTGATTTGACATGTCAAATCGGCCCGGTGTGAACTACACAATCTGATTACACAAACACTTTGCACTAGCAAAGGCCTGCTTGGAATCAAATGAATTTGATAGTTAAAGGAGTTGTAAAGGCAGAAGGTGTTTTTTTTTTTTTTAATCTGAATGCATTCAGATAAAAAAGCTTGTGTGTAGCAGCCTCCCCAGCACTCCCCAATTACCTACCTGAGCTCCTCCACTCTCCAGCGATGTCCACGTTCCCCCTCAGCCATCTGGTACACTCCTTGATTTGGCTGAAACAGAGCAGCAGCGCTATTGGCTTCTGCGGCTGTCAATCATTCAGTCAGCCAATCGGGAGAGAGGGGACAGGGCTAGGTCAGGGCTCTGTGTCAAAATGGATACACGAAGCTCTGACTCAGCTTGGGTGCCCCCTGTAGCAAGCTGCAGGCTGAGGGGCACTAAAAAGAGGGAGGGGCTAAGAGCAGCAAAGGGGCACCCGAGAAGAGGAGAATCCGGGCTGCTCTGTGCAAAACCAACTGCACAGAGGAGGTAAGTATAACGTGTTTTTTTTTTTTTTTTGTTATTTATAAAGCCTTTACAATCATGTTAAGGATGGTCCTTGTATTGCAAAGATTTGGTGATTCTAAAGCAGATTGTAAAATCTTTGTACATATTGTTATATTAAGTCTTGGTGATATTGGTAACGTTGTATAGTGTGCAGTATCCTGTGTCTGGTAGGCTGCTGGAAAACAGAGCTGTTTTCTCTGCATTAGGCCATGTGTTGTGAGGTCACATGATGGAGCCCAGGAAGCGTATAGGGAAACACGGCTGGGCTCTGCATTCATGCTGATATACACACCACAGTGTCCTAAATCAATACTAGAACTGCATCCTCCTCCTCAGGAACATGGGCTGCTTCCAGGGATACACTGCCGCTGCCTGACCCAATTACCCCCCTCCCAGCCTACTCTGACCCAGGATTCAGCAAGTAAAGGTCATCCTGGCCCTTCCATCCCACAACCTGCTCCAGCTTGGGAGAGATCAGCCACAGGCTAGGCTCCCAGGAAGGGCGTATACACAGGGGAGCCAGCAGGAACTACAGTAGCATAGAGAGGAGGTCTGAAAGCTGCCCAGGCACCTTTCCTCACCCTGACAATGAGGAGAGTGATTGGTGTCTCAAGTGAGGGGAGTGCTAAATTGAGCGGACACCAACTACACCAGCCACACCTTGCCCTGTGATGGTTCCTCACACAGCTCTACATCCCAGGCCTGGGAAGACAACCACCACCAGTAATGACGACTGATGTCAGCCACAGACGGGGTTCTCAGCCACAGCCTGCCGAGCCAAAAGCAGAGGTAGAGAGAAGGGGGTAGCCCAGCCACTTGGCGCCTTGCCTGACTGACAGCCGGCAAGGCCTGTCACAGGCGCGGATCCTGCTACCCGTGCAACCAGCGCTTGACATACAGGGCGGGCCATGCTTGTGAGGGGGGGAGGCCATAAGAAGATGGCCAGTAGGGATAACGGACTTGATGAGAGATTCCCGGTGATTGGCATGCGTCACGGCAAATTGGCGACTCTGGCAAGCTATGCTCGCGACTGGTGCCAACAGTAAATGGGCTGACAAAAGCCCAGGCACCAGGATGCAATTTCTAGTGGCAATTGTAACTAGGGCTGCAACTAACGAATATTTTCATAATCGATTAGTTGGCCGATTGTTTTGATTAATCAGTTAATAACCTTAAAAAAAGTATGGTGTATAATTTAATATGTAAAGTTTTAAAAAAAGGCAATTTTATTCTTTAATATCTCTATGCAGTGGGGAATATAAATAACCAACTATATGGTTAGGGAGCAAAATATTGAATCCACTCTGAGAATACCAGACAGAAGAGATATACTATTAGAGGATATATACTATTAAAGGGTGAATCTGGAAAATATCATCAGACTCTGAGATCAAGTTGTTTAGTTTTTTTAATAAAAAAAAAAAAAAAAAAAAATGTCTTCCTTCAAAAAACAAATGTAATTTTAAGAACGTTCGTTCGATTTTATTTTATTTTTTTAATCGTTAGTGGGGTCCAATCGACGTTGGTTTTCAACCACAGTGGCGGGAAAATTTGGAAATGGAAAACTTCTTGGTCAAAGGAATTTTCAGACAGTGTATGTAGTTTTTGTTCAGAAATGACATTCATTTTAAAAACAGAATGTTAAAAACAAGTGAAAATTTTAAACAACATTCTTTCATTCAGCGAATGTACAATGATTTTTCGTCTGAATATTCTCATCTGAAAATTGATTTGTGTGGCCACCAAAAAGCTTGGTTACACATCTATGCGGTTTGATTTTTGCACACGTGATTTTGCAGCGATTTGCTTTTTTGTGTTTTTTTGGGCAGATTAAAAAACGCATTGCTGAAAAAACACATTACATGATATTCTGCAGCTCCTCAATTGAAGTATATTGAACCAAAAAATCTCCAGTCCTTGACCCTCTCCAAATACGCAGCGGCTGAAAAAAGCATAGATGGGAATGTGTCCCATAGGAAACCATATAAATGAACTGTAGTGCGTTTCTGCAAAAAGCATTAAAAGCACATAGATGTGAACCAGGTCTAAGACGTTTAGTAACATAATGGGGTTTAAAAAAAAAAAAAAAACTAAAATTATCCCTTTTACAGTACAAAAAAAGCAAATAACTACTGGCCGATTAACCGGTTCCCGACCGGCTCCTGTACTTGTACGTCGGTAAAATGGCACGGCTGGGCAAAGTACTTTGAATTTCCTGCCGCTAGCTCGGTGACCGTGCCCGCGGACTCGATCGCCGTGGGGATACCCGCGATCGTGTCGCGGAGCTCAAGAACAGGGAGATGCTGATATAAACTGCATCTCCCTGTTCTGCCTAATGACAGCACACTGATCGTCTGCTCCCTGTCATCGGGAGCAGCCATCAGTGGTGTCACACACAGACACACCCTTAGACAGTTAGAAACACGCCCCTAGGATACACTTAACCCCCCCCCCCCCCACCCCTAGTGGTTAACCCCTTCACTGCCATTTTTACAGTAATCAATGCAATTTTATAGCATCGATCGATGTATTAATGCCAATGGTCCCAAAAATATGTCAAAATTGTCCGATGTGTCCGCCATAATGTCGCAGTCACGATAAAAAAATCGCTCATCGCCACCATTACTAGTAAAAAAATTTTTTTATAAAAATGCCATAAATCTATCCCCTATTTTTTAGACGCTATAACTTTTGCGCAAACCAATCAATAAACGCCTATTGCTATTTTTTTTTTTTTTTTTTTTTTAAACAAAAATATGTAGAAGAATGCGTTTCGGCCTAAACTGAGGGAAAAAATTTTTATATATTTTTGGGGGATATTTATTATAGTAAAAAATAATGCTTTTTTTTTTCCAAAATTGTCGCTTTTTTTTTTTTTACAGCGCAAAAAATAAACGCAGAGGTGATCAAATGCCTCCAAAAAAAGGCTCTATTTGTGGGGGAAAAAGTACGTCAATTATGTTTGGGAGCCACGTCGCACGACTGCGCAATTGTCAGTTAAAGCGACGCAGTGCCGAATAGCAAAAAACGCTCTGGTCAGGAAGGGGTTAAATCCTTCCGGGGCTGAAGTGGTTAATAGATTATGAAAATAGTAATCGCTTAGGCCCCTTTCACACCTTTTTGGGGCGGGAGCGGCGTCGGCGGTAAAGCAGTGTCGTTTTTGCCGTGGTATTCGGCCGATAGCGGTGCGTTTTTAACCCCCACTAGTGGCTGAAAAAAGGGTTAAGAGCCGCCACGGCGGTATTGCCGCAGTGTCCCATTGATTTCAATTGGTAGGAGCGGTGAATACACCGCTCCAAAGATGCTGCTAGCAGGACTTTTTTTGACCGTCCTACTAGCGCACCGCTCCAGTGTGAAAGCCCTTCGGCTTTCACACTGGAGTGAATGGGGCGGGATTTTTTCAGGCGCTATTTTTAGCGCTGCAGCGCCTGAAAAACGCCCCAGTGTGAAAGGGGCCTTAATTTCATAATTGTCGATTTAATCGATTAGTTGTTTCAGCCCTAATTGTAACCTGGCGCCTGGGATTTGTCAAGCCCTGCTTACTCCAATATGTTATATGCCATATGCCCCATATATGGGTTGTATGTTGATTCTGGCTGTGAAAGGCCAGTCTCTTCTGCACATTTAGTAATGTGGCTTTGGTAAAAGAGCATCAGGCTGCTGGTCAGCAGAAACAAGCCTATGGATTGTAGTCCTGGGGAATGGGTCCTTTAATCTTTTGAGAGCCACGGGCTCTTTGGTCCAGTGTAAGTGATATGTGGTGATCCAGCCGCTGAGCAACTACAGGTTACATACTGTTTTTTTTTTCAACCTGGGGGAATGTTGAGGCTTCCTTATTAAAAGGTGTTCTTTCTGACCATGTTTCACCCATTTTTGGGTGTAGCACTCCAATTCTCTAACCCGCCTACCCTTGGACCGTGCTCCCAACCCTCACCTGAATTAGTGTGCTTCTTCCTGCAATGTCCTGGTTTGCATTTGAATTTTGTGTGAATGTGCATAGCTCCACCCACACAGCCATGTCATTTGTTCAGATCTGTTAACAGACACCCGTGAATGGAAACACTACAAGGTTCATCTGCCGACGGAAACTCTGATCTAAATAGAACACAATGATTTCATCACACTTTTTTTTTTTTTTTTAAACAAACATGTTATACGTACCTGCTCTGTGCAATGGTTCTGCATAGAGCAGCCCCGAGCCTCCTCTTCTTGGGTCCCCCACTGATGCTCCTGGCCCCTGCTGAGTGCCACCATTACAAGCTGCTTGCTATGGGGCCACTGATGCATGCTTGCTCCTGAGCTGGTTCTTTGTGTCCATAAGACATGGGCTTGATCGAGCGCTGTCTCCTCTCCACACAGAAACTGACCGGCAGCAGTGGGAGTCATTGATGCCTGCTGCCATCAGTGAGGAGGAGGCAGTTGCGAGCTGTGCTGTGTGTGTGTCAATAGACACACACAGTCTGGCTCAGGGATTAGCCTGCATGAGTACCCTCATAGCAAGCGGCATGCTGTAGGCACACTCCAAAAAGGGGAGTCTATAGCTCCAGCGGTGCAACCCAGAAGAGATGTAGGGCTGCTGTGTGCAATATAATTGCACAGAGTAGGTAAGTATAACCTATGTTATTTTAGAAAAAAGGAAAAAAAGCCTTTAGAACCAAGTTAAGGCTTTTTCAGCTTGCAGTTACAGTATATGGTAATTGAAAGATGAATTCTCATTGGTGGTTGTGCCATCATTGGGTTTAAAAAAACAGTCACTTCCAGCGCTAATATGTCTTTCAAGGTGAGGAATAACAGATGTCAGATAAAATGATGGTGTGAAAGGTATATATGGTATCCCAGAACTAGGTGGATGCTGCCTTCTTCAGATGAAGTAATCCGAAAGGAACTACAAGAAAAACAGAAATGGAAGATGTGCACACCTTGTGCATTACCAGAGATAATTTAATAAGAAATTTTAGTATAAAAGTGGGTACTCGCAAAAGGCCATAAACACCGTACATAGACATGCACAGAACAGGGTACAGCTAACGCGTTTCGGGGGCATGCTACATGGAAAATTGTATCTGGTCATGTAAGGGTCCATGGGGGGTCAAATAGTGGTGGTAGCAGATGTTGTGTATGTTTCTTAGGATTTGAGAGTGCCTGTTGTCCTATCCCCATGAGTTTTCATTTCAGCAGTAACTGGGCAGAAATTCAGGTACCCCATAAAAATATTACCAAAACCAGCGTCGCCTACCATGTATTGGGTTCTCTTATGATACATGTTATCAGTTGTCTGTGTGCCTTATTGTGCGATCCACTTAGGCTCACCATACATGTCACAAATCTCACTACAATCTCTGTACGCTTGGTAAAAAAACAAAAATGTACCCACACTAGGATTGTTCATATTGTGCCAATAAAAAAAGGTATATAAAAATAAAATGCTTTTTACAACTAAAGTGAACAAGTGCGGAAAAACTATATGCAATCACAAATGTATAGTGATATCATCCACAGAATTTATACATAATACAGGCTGCTGCTGAGACTGGATTTAGCACCAAAAACAATATAATCACTCAAAGCTCTGTCCTCTATGAATAAATATAAAACTTTAGTGTACAAAAAAAAATTTGCATTAATGTCCAACTAACAGCGTGGTCTATGGTGAGATTATGCAATATTCTTTCAAGAAGGTAAGTGCAGAAATCGCAATGCTGTAACATAAAATCGGTTGCACTCGCTTTAAAAAAAAGACACAAATTGGAAGTTGCACACTGGTGTGCGTTTCACCATCCGTATATGACAACGCTGTAAGTCTCCGCTCAATGCATTAAAACATCCCCCCTACCCCACATGGGGTCTTGTCAGCCTCCTGAAGATGCCCTTTGGGAGGGGCAAAATGCATTAGCAGTAGACATGCGGTAACATCATATCCGGTCAGTGGCGCACTAGTGTGTGACTTTCGATTCTGCATTTTGTGCAACCAATTTTGTGTTACTTTTATAAAAATGGTATTACACCGTGGGCCCTTTTCATGTGAGAGTGCACCACCCCGAATCTTGTCACAACAGAGGAGCGCTAGATCAGGGGGAATATAAGTCCCAGCAATCCCAAGAATTCTGCAGTATATGCAAAGTAGGGATCGACCGATTATCGGTGCAGCCAGTAGTCACTTTTTTAGAAGTATAGGTCAAAAAAAAAAAAAAATGACCAAACACACTTGCCCGGACATCCGTCGCTAACATGGAGCGCCCATTCAGGTCCACCGACAAAACTGACAGGCGGACCTGAACGGTCCGTTTGTGTGAAAGAAAAAAAAAAAACCCTGCCTCTGCCCTGCCCCTAATTCTGCCCCTAAACACGCCCTCAAAATGAGACTTAAATTTTTATGCAGAATTAAGTTATAAAAATAAAATATTAACAACAACTTTATCCGTGCGCACCAATGTAGCCTGCGTCCCTCATGCAGCCTGTCCCCCCCCCCATGCAGCCCAGCCTGTGCCCCCCCCCCCCCATGCAGCCCAGCCTGTGCCCCCCCCCCCCATGCAGCCCAGCCTGTGCCCCCCCCCCCCCCCATGCAGCCCAGCCTGTGCCCCCCCCCCCATGCAGCCCAGCCTGTGTCTCCCCCCCCCCCCCCCCCCCCATGCAGCCCAGCCTGTGTCTCCCCCCCCCCATGCAGCCCAGCCTGTGTCTCCCCCCCCCCCCCCCCAGCCTGTGTCCCCCCCCCCCCCCACCCCCCCCCCCCACCCCCCCCCCCCCCCCCCCCCCCCCCCTGCCCAGCCTGTGTCCCCCCCCCCCCCCTGCACGGTCCCCCCCCCCCCCCTCCTGTTTGTGTCTCCCCCCCCCCTGCAGCCCAGCCTGTGTCTCCCCCCCCCCTGCAGCCCAGCCTGTGTCCCCCCCCCCCCCATGGGCCTCCCCCCCCCCCCAAGCCCACTCCCCCCCCCCCCCATAAAGGAGAAGAACAGGAGAGCCACCCGGATGATGGAACACAGCGATATCAGCTTAGGATGCATTAAGGTGAAAAAACGGGAACCTTTACAACCCCTTTTTAAGCTGTGAAGGGCAGGTGTAGACCGTCATGGAGCCCTCACACTTATATAGCAGATGATGCCAGTCTGAAAAGGAGGATCGCACACTGCTGGTATCATCAATAAGAAACTTTTGGGTTGTTTTTTTTTTTTTTTTTATTTTTTTTTTTTTTATCTCATTTATCGTGGAGGGTTCCCCTTTGGTGCTGTTTATTGACCATAAACTTTACTAAAAACTGCTGAGAAAGAACACCATGGCAGGACCATGTTCTATCTGAGAAGTCTCCAGTAAAGTTTCTTGCGGGCGATACCAGTAATGTGCCACCCTCCCACTTCGACTAGCATACAAGTGTAGTATTTTGATCATTATAAACAGATGTCCAGAGCACCCAAACATCCCCTTTACATCAGATGTCAAGAACCCCACCCTCCCTTGCATCACAGTACACCCCATTACCTTATGCTGCTGCCAGGAAGAAGCTTGGGTGGACCTGGGAAGCAGAAAGTGCAGGGTCTGGAGGAGGCCCTTAGTCTGTTGAATGCTGAGACAGGGGTGATGTGTCTGCACAGAGAGGAGCAGAATCGGTGGTAGGAGTTCCTTTGTGTCCTCTGCTGTATACTGAGAGAAGGTGAGGGGGGTGGGATGGCCACAGCTGCAGGAGGCCGTGCGAGGGCTACATGAAATGGCCTGTTGGCCTTTGTGTTTGACACATGATCTAGAGGGAATGGGAATGGCCTACTAACATTTGATTTTTGCCCACATTCGCATAAGATGAATGTACATGCAGTTTTACAGGACGCATGACTTTGACTTTGTAAATACACCCCTAAGGCCCTACGGGCGTCTGTGGTAAAGCAGCGCTATATTTAGCACTGCTTTACCGTTATTTTAGCTGCGGTATTCGGCCTCTAGCGGGGCGGTTTGAACCCCCGCTAGCGCCCGAAAAAGGGTTAACCCCCCCCCCTCCCCCCCCGCAAAGTGCTGCTTGCTTTTTCAATGGGTAGGAGTGGTATAGGAGCGGTGAATACATCGCTCCAAAGATGCTGCTAGCAGGACTTTTTTACCGTCCTGCTAGCGCACCGCTCCAGTGTGAAAGCCCTCCGGCTTTTACATTGGAGTTAAAGGACCCGCTTTTTTCAGGCGCTATTTTTAGCGCTGTAGCGCCTGAAAAACGCTTAGGTGTGAAAGGAGCCTAAATGTAAAGAGGATACTGTAGATTGGCGCTCATATCTACTGACTGCATGGGATAAATCTAAAATCTATTAGCAGTTTTGAATATACGGTGGGTCACAACTTTCTGTCTACACAAACATTCAAAGTAGAGCAACAGGCCAGTTTACAACAGCATCAAGTATTTTAACAGCAAAATATCCGAACAAAAGAAGTATTCAATTTCTTTTGGTGAAACTTGTGTGAAAGGAGGAGGTGGTGTGTGTTGGGTTTTATTTTTTATTTTTTTTGTCCTGGCCAGAATATATTTGTGGTTTTTTGTTTGTTTGCTAAATGTATCATTGTGTGTGTGTGTGTGTGTGTGTGTGTGTGTATATATATATATACGTATATATATATATGTGTATATATATATATATATATATATGTATATGTATATGTATATGTATATGTGTGTGTGTGTGTAGATAGATGTACGTACGTACACACACACACACACACACACACACACACTCCATGAGCAGATCCCTGCTGAGTCAGAGCTGCGTGGGACAGTTGTCAGTTTTTTGTTTTCATCTGTTCCCATTCCGTTCATGTCAGCATTTTTACAGGGGCTGACCCATAATGGCTCTATGGGCTGCCAAATGTAAACGGACTTGTGTCTGTTTTACATTAGACCACCTCTGATCCATCGTGGTTAGGGTGTGGTGTGTGTTTTTTTTTTTTCTTCTTCCTATCCTGAATGTGATTTTTCCATGTGTTGACAAAATCGTACATATCATCACAACTACCGTACTTTGTGCATCCAGGTGAATTATACCTTGTTGGCAGTGGGTGTGTTTGTGTGTTTTTATTTTTTTTTAATGTCGTAACTAAAACACGCAACTGATGCTAATTAAAAAGAATCCAATCACTAACCCTGGCACTAACCTAGATCAAACCTTGCTCTAGGTATTTAAAAAAAAAAAATTTAAACACACACTTTATTTTTTCCCCCTCTGCAAGGGAAGTGAGATATTGCATTGCATCTTCTATTTCCATTGAGAGAGACACACAGGGGGACTTCACAATGACTTATCACTGTGGTAGCCAATTGGAGGCTACCACAGCAATCAGGTGACCCAGAATCGGGAGTTCAGGGGGTTCTTGGTGAAACCCTGGTCTCTGTGCAGTGCACTCCCAGCACAAAGGGAGATGCGCATATATGCATCCCCACAGAAAAAAGCCCAGTGTGTGTGTGTGTGTGTGTGTGTGTGTGTTACATCAGCGGAAAGGGGTTGAAGTGGATCTTCAGTAAGAAAATTAAGTCCTGCTAGGTAACTTCAGGCTGGCCCCTTCTGCAGGTAAAGCTGTCTTGCCCAGTGTAAATTTTGACAGCAAATTTTGATTTAGTTTTAGTCAGTCTTTTGACTAAAATGCCATTTTAGATTTAGTCGCAATCTAAATAGTTTTAGTCTACTAAAATCTCGTACATATTGGTCAACTAAAATGTAATGGGTTTAGTTAAATTGTAATGCATTAGTTAAACATTTCTCTAGAATTTACAAACTCCATTATATACTCCCTGGAGTAAAAATCGATTAAGATGTTATTAGGGGTGCACCGAATGAGTTTTTGGTGCCGAAACCGATAATGAAAAATACACTAGGCCGAAAACAGATACTGAAAATGACCGAAACTTTAAAAAAAAAAAAAATATATATTTTTATACAGGAGATGGTCAGAGACTGGGGACATGGTACAGGAGATCAATGCCTCACTAGTACCTGTCAGATGTAGCCAGCCTGTTTCCCCAGCGCAGCCTGTGTCCCCATTGCTACTTCATGGTCCCACTTTGTCATTCCATGTGTTTCTGCTGACAAATGAGATGCAAAACATTCATACCATCTTATCTTGAAAACTGAAATGTGTCAATAGATGCTGCTTGAAGTGTGTTTTGCTTAAGTAGTGCGTCTAATAAATCACATGAGTGAGAATTGTGTAAGGGGTCATGTATGAAGATGGGGCGTGGAGTTTTGAGTGGGAAATTCTCAAGTAGTTGTGTGGCTATAGAAGTCAGCTGTTCGGTGTTCCCTCTTTTTAGCTCAATATGCTGTGGATCCAAATGTTTCCCTTTTTTTTTTTTTTTTTTTGAAGCCATAAAATTAACAATCTTGTCTTAAATCAAAACTTCACTCTTAGTCAGCGTTGACTATTTTTAAATTCTTGTGCTGCTAGCATTGGTAAATGATAAAGATAGAAATGTATACCATATTAACACTTTTTTTCAGTTACTTTCTGGTTTCCAGACCTAAGCAAATGATGTTCTACATCTCAGGAGTGTTGAGGAGGACTTTTCACAGCTAAGCACACCCTGCTGCCTGTATACCTAAACTAAGGGCAGATGGATTCCAGGAAGTAAATGCTACATGAATCATCTGCCCTTGCTCAAGACGGTCATAGCAAGAAATGCTAGGGGGTGTTTTTCAAAGTGATTTCTCAGCAAAATAAAGTGCGTAGACTTGGATGGATGTGTGAGTTTGCTTTTGAATTTTAAAAATGCCTAGTGTTGACACTGTTCCTCCTGGAAGTGATGCCCGGTGTCCATTTCCTCTTCCTGCAGACCCAGCTACATTGGGCTTGCACACTGGAAAGAGGGAAGTGGGTGCTGCGCCACATGCTGACCGGCACCCAACTAACGAGCCCCCAAACAACCAGGCAAAGCCTGACATGAATGCAACTGGAAATGCATGCCCAGCAAAACATGCCTGGGGTAGAAAGAGAATAGACAGCATCACTAGTACTAAACGTCTCCAGATATAGAAAGGGAAAACAGGCACCCTACCACTAAAGAGGAGGGATCCTTTCTCCCATAGAAAGAAGGGATCTCTGTAATTGCGCTATACCTAGTTGTCTTCCTGGATCCTCTTGAGACATATCCTTATTGGGATTTAAAAGGGTTCCAATCTCCTCCAGAGTAAACGCAAAAAAACTGCCGTCTGCCCGGAGGACCGCCTTTTCAATCCTAATCTGGCAATGTGATACCTGTCCTGAGTTTTTTTTTATTTTTATAAAATAATATTATATATGCCATAGCGTCTTATGATCCCTCCCCACCACCACCTAGTTTAAAACTTCCAACTTTTTATTAATCTTCTCTACTAACAGAGCTGCACCCCTCCCCATTTAGGTTCAGTCCATCCCTGCTATCGAGCTGGTAACCAACCGAAAAGTCAGCCCTGTTCTCCATGAACCCAAATCCCTCATTCCTTTACC
Source organism: Lithobates sylvaticus (assembly GCA_028564925.1). Classification (NCBI taxonomy): domain Eukaryota; kingdom Metazoa; phylum Chordata; class Amphibia; order Anura; family Ranidae; genus Lithobates; species Lithobates sylvaticus. Next base: position 122,358,537 of record CM053030.1, on the reverse strand, counting down.
GGTTTTTCAGCCACTTGTTAAGTTCCCTAAACTCCCGCAGCCTCTCTGGTGTGGCTCGAGGTACAGGCAGTGTTTCTGAGAATATTGCCTTGGAGGTCCCTTTCTTTAATATAGCCCCTTAGTTCTTCCTCCTAACTTTGGTCATTGATACCAATTTGTCTATCCGATGTGTGGTGTGCCGAACCTTAGCGCTCTCCTACCACCATTATCTCCCTGTCCTTTCCTTTAAACTTGTCTCCATCCTCACTGGAGTTGTTCCCCTAGCAGCTACGTGAGTCGCTCTGCTCCAGCAATTAAACTCCTGTACTGACATCTCAAACATCATACAACTTGGCATATTTATTGGGATGCATCGGCTCAGGACAGGGCTCAGGCAACGCGTTTCCCTCTACCCTGCTCTGGTACCTGCACCTCCATGTCTCCACTAACCTCTATACTGTCCCCTGCCAGCACCTGATGATGGGTATTGGTCCAAACTCCCTTTCAGGTTGACAATGCCTCAGTGTTTACCAGCTGCTTCTTCCTTGGATGCAGGATATGGGTTTCCAAGGAAACGACTTGCTTACATTGCAGTATTCACCCTCAAACGGTTGTTCAAGCAACGCCATTCTTATTGCACATGGTACCTGCTATTGTAATGGGGATAATCCCAGGAAAGATGATATTTTACACAAATTAATGTTCATCTTCCTTTCTGACTATATTCTATTCTGAGCACTAGGTGTTCCCTAGCTGTTTGGCATCTCCCGCTCCTTTATCACACGGCCCCCGTCGTCCTCTCCTCCTGCCCCTTGACCAGACATCCCCCTCAGCGGCTTCTCCTCCCTGTTCTCACTCACTGAGCCTTTCCCCCTGTTTTAGCTCGCTGACCACAGTGCCTGTGGCATCCACTCCACCTTTCTCTGTCTCATGGACCTTGGCATCCTCTCCCTTTGCTCCCACTCACACAGCCTCCAGCATCTGCTTCTAATGCTCCTGCTTGCCAATCACCTCTGTACTCACAATGTCTGTTATTTGACGTCCTCACATCCCTTATTATGCACGATGCCCCAAACTCAGTTTCTTACAGGAACCTAAAAACACGCCCCTGCATTTTTATTTTGAGAGAAAACTTTATGGCTAAATTTGGCTACTTCCTGGACAAACCCTTCAACCAATTAAATTATTATTCAAATATTATGTAAAATAAAATCAACATTTTTTTGGAGTGAACCCCTTACTCCCAGGGCACTGTGTCGCTTTAGCTGACAATTGCGCGGCCGTGCGATGCTGTACCCAGACAAAATTGACGTCCCCCCCTCAAATAGAGCTTTCTTTTGGTGGTATTTGATCATCTCTGCGGTTTTAATTTTTTGCGCTATAAACAAAAAAAAAAAAAAGCGAAAGTTTTGGAAAAAACACAATTTTTTTTTTGCTATAATATCCCCAATTTTTTTTTTAAAGCTAATTTTTTTTTTTTTTTTTTTTTCTCTCAGTTTAGGCCGATATGTATTCTTCCGGACCCTCTTCTACAAATTTTTGTTAATAAAAAAGCGTATATTGGTTTGCGCAAAAGTTATAGTGTTTACAAAATAGGAGAGATATTTATGGCATTTTTTTTTTTTTCCTAGTTATTTATTTATGCAACATTATGGCGGACAGATCAGACACTTTACAAATTTTTGGGACCATTGACAACTACACAGCGATCAATGCTATAAAACAAATGCACCGCACTGAAGAAGTTTCTCCACCTGACCCCCCTATCAGAGGCTGCAGGTCTATCTGGGTCCCAGCCATCCGTTGACGCACTGACGGCGGCCCTAGAGTCCTTTTGTGATCCGGGTGGAGGTGGCTCTTGGGCAGCCGCCTAGCAAGAAGCGTCCCCCGCCTTCCCCTGCTTCATCTGTCTCGTCTCAGATCCTGAATCTGATTCGGCTGCCGTGGACGGGGCCCACCCTGCGGGGTCTGCGGTCGCACTCTTAGATTTCTCGGACAGTAAGGAGGATTCCTCTGCCCTGGTGGCTAAACACGAGAAGGCGCTGGTGAACGCACTGATTGCATCTGTGCGGGAAACTTTAAAAATGGATGATGCAGCTGTGGTGGAGGTGCCGGTCCCTTTTGACAATCACAAGCCGTCTCGCGCGGCAAAAGTGTTCCCTTATCCCTCCTTTTTTTTGACAAGTTTGTCTATAAGGAATGGGAGTGTCCAAAACTTCCTTTGCAGTCCCAAAGTGCTTTGCTGTGCGTTATCCTTTGGAAGAGAGTCTTCTCAATCAAATGTTCACTATTGCGGGTTCGGCGCTTCAGCCGGTCCTGGCCATTGCCCTGGTGTCTCAAACGCTGACCGAGTGGGCAAAACTGTTGCACCTGGAGGGTGATCAGTTTCCTCTTGCCTTCACTGAATTGGCAGACCAGCTGGTTCAGGGGCTGCAGTTTGTCTGCGATGCCTCTGTGGATGCAGCTACCTTGCTTTCTAAGCTGTCTGTTTCAGCGTTAGTACTTTGACGGGTAAGGGTTGGACTGCGGACAAAAAAAACCCCTAACTGATCTGCCTTTTCAAGGCGATCGTTTTGTTTGGGGCAACTCTGGATGATGATATTAAGAGTGTCACAGGGGGAAGAGTACTTTTTTCTTCCACAGTCAAAAAAGTGCTGATTGGCCCTGTGCTGATCACATGCACTCTAAGGGGGAAAACAAAAAACTCTCTAGCAATACACACCAAACTGTGCATATGTGCACCCTGACTCCTACTGCTCTGTTCTATCAGGAGATTAGTTGGAGTCAGTTAAAGAAGAGGAGGATCAGAGACAGGATCATACAGCCTTTATACACAATGCAGAGTATTAACCATTTAGGTTGCACAGTGAGTATAACGAGCGTGCTTTACTGCATATACAGACTGATTTGACATTTTTTTTTTTTTTTTTGTTGCTTTTAAACTCTTCCAGACCACCCCACATACATTTTACTGCGACAAGGTGGCCCGGCTGCGCAAAATCATGTACCTGTACTTGGTTTTGGGGGAGGGGGGGGGGGGGAGTGCTCGCTGTGATTAGACAAAATCTGTCAGGAAGGGAAAGGGAGATCTTGTGATTCAACTGAGCTGAAACACGGATTTCTTTTCCTTCAGTGTGACACTGCCCCACACAGTTGGTAAGCACCTTCCTAGGGAACATTTAACCCTTTGATCGCCCCTGGTGTTAACCCCTTCCCTGCCAGTTATACAGTAATCAGTGCATTTTTTTATAGCACTGATCACTGTATTTGGTGTCACTGGTCCACAAAGTGTCACTCTGTCAGATTTGTCCGCCGCAATGTCTCAGTCCCGCTAAAAATTGCAGATGGCCGCCATTACCAATAAAAAAAAAAAAAAATTAGTCCCTAAATGTATTTCATAGTTTGTAGATGCTATAACTTTTGCGCAAACCAATATATGCTTTTTTTTTTTCTTACCAAAAATACGTAAAAGAATACATATTGGCCTAAATTGATAAAGAAATGTTTTTGTTTTGTTTATAGTGCAAAAAATAAAAAGCGAAGAGGCGATCAAATGCCACCAAAAGAAAGCTCCATCTATGGGGGGAAAAAAGGACATCGATTTTTTTTTTTTTTTTTTTTTTTTTTTTTTTTTTTTTTTTAGGGTACAGTGTCGCGTCGTGTGCAATTTGTCAGTTAAATTGACACAGTGCTGTATCGCAAAAATTGGCCTGGTCAGGGAGTGGGTAAAACCTTTCGGAGTTGAAGTGGTTAAAGGTCTTTTTGACCCCAGATCTCTTGATAAAGGGGACCTGTCATTCTTATTTCTATTACAAATAAGAATGTTTACATTCCTTGTAATAGGAATAGAGGTGATCAAAAAAATTGAGTGGAACAGTGTAAATATAAAGTAAGATAAGGGAGAAAAAAAAATGTATGCGTCCCATCCCTCTGTGCTTGCGTGCATAAGCGAACGCATACAAAAGTCATGCCTGCATATTTAAAGAGTGTTCAAACCACGGGTGAGGTATTGTTGGAGTGAGAGCAATAATTCTAACGCAAGACCTCCTCTGTAACGCTAAACCAGTACCCTGTAAAAGTGTTGCCTATGGAGGGCATCTATTTACTCACGTTGTATGAAAAAATTTAACATTGCATTTAAAAAAAAACGCTGCACCAATACAGCGTGTCATAAAATATTGCAACGATTGCCATTTTATTCTCGTGTGTGTGTGTGTGTGTGTGTGTGTGTGTGTGTGTGTGTTTTTGGGGGTTCTAACTTATTTTCTAGAAAAAATAAATACTAATTTAGGGGGGTGTACCTAGGGGCAGGCATTAGTGGTCATTCTTTACTAATTTAAACTTGTAAACAAAGTTCCAGCAAATGTGACAGTTGGCAATCCCAGCATTCCAGGAATATATAAGCGTTTTTTGAAATTGTTAAATCGATTGATTTAGTTCCACTTTATGATTTATTGCTGTTCATGGCTTCAGCAAAATGACAGCCTCCAACAAGAAACGAGCAGTGCTGGAGGAAATTTACAGCACACACTGATTTTGGTGGCATAATTATTAATGTGGAATGTCCTTGCTAAAGAACATTATTTCTTATCCAGTTGTTAACCACTTGCCGACCGCCCCCTGTATATATACGTCGGCAGAATGGCACGTACAGGCAGAACCACGTACCTGTACGTGCCATTCTTCCGGCGGGTGGGGGGTCCGATCGGACCCCCCCCGGCCGGCGGGGACGGTCGGGATCGCTTCAGGAGCGATCCGGGATGAGGGGACGGCCAGTGGTTTCTGGCCACCCCCTCGCGATCGCTCCTGGCGAATCAGATGCTTCCTCTGTCTGTGTCAATCAAAACACAGGCAGAGGAAGTGATGTCACGCTCGGTGCGCCGGTCTATGTGACCGGAACGCCGAGCTGTGAACATCTAAAGGTTAGTGCACAAACAGTACACTGACACCAGTACACATAGGCACACAAAACACCCCCCTGTCACCCCCTGATCACCCCCCAGATCACCCCCTCCCCCCCCAGTCACAGTGTCACTAATTGCAGTGATCATTTTTTTACTGATCACTGCATTTAGTGTCAGTGTGACTGTAATAACTGTCAGGGCAGTTAGTTTTAGGTCCAAGGTAGCCCCCCACCCCCCCCTAATAAAGGTTAACCCCTTGATTGCCCCCCAGGTAACCCTTTCACCCCCTTTTGCCAGTGTCACTAAGCGATCGTTTTTTCTGATCGCTGTATTAGTGTCACTGCTGTCGCTAGGTAACCATTTTTTTTTTTTTTAGGTAACCGCCATGTTTATATAGGTTCATAAATAGGTTTATAGGTCAGGTACCCCCATATTACAACCTAAATAAAGGTTTTAACCCCCTGATTGCCCCTAGAGTTAACCCTTTCACCAGTGATCACTGTATAACTGTCACTGGTGACGCTGGTTAGCCAGTTAGTTATTTCGTTATTTAGGTTCCCCGTCAGGTTTTTATATAGCGTCAGGTACCCCCATATATTACCTAATAAAGGTTTAACCCCCTGATTGCCCCTAGTTAACCCTTTCACCCCCTTTTGCCAGTGTCACTAAGCGATCGTTTTTCTGATCGCTGCATTAGTGTCGCTAGGTAACCAGTTTTTTTTTGTATTACTGTTACGGGTGACGCTGGTTAGTTAGCTTGTTTTTTATACTGTCAGGGCACCCGCCATTTATTACCCAATAACGGTTTAACCCCCTGATCGCCCGGCGGGTGATATCAATTAGGTTTTAGGGTCAAATAAGGTCTGCGTCGCCCCAGGTTAGTGCCAGTACCGCAAACACCCACGCACAAAGCATACACCTCCCTTAGTGGCACAGTATCTGAACAGATCAATATCTGATCTGATCAGATCTATACTAGCGTCCCAGCAGTTTAGGGTTCCAAAAAAAAAACGCATTGTTAGCGGGATCAGCCCAGATACCTGCTAGCACCTGCGTTTTCCCCCTCCGCCCAGCCCAGCCCACCCAAGTGCAGTATCGATCGATCACTGTCACTTACAAAACACTAAGCACACATAACTGCAGCGTTCGCAGAGTCAGGCCTGATCCCTGCGATCGCTAACATTTTTTTTGTGGTAGCGTTTTGATTCAGTCGCTTCAGTCAGGAGCTTTTTTACCTGTGAATCTCAAAAAAATAAAAAAAAATAAAATAGTTGTCGTTTTATTGTTCTCTCTCTCACTCTATTCTCTCTCTATTGTTGCTCTTTTTTTACTCCATTCTATTCTGCAATGTTTTATTATGTTTTATTATGTTTTATTATGTTTTATCATGCTTGCTTTTCAGGTATGTAATTTTGTTTACTGTGTGTTTTAGTGTTGAGCATTTTTTTGTTTTCAGGTGCGCCATTCAGTTGCAACGCGGATTTATTTATCTTGACAGCAACAGCGTTTGCTCCCACGATACATAAAGCCGCGACTCCAACGCTGTAGGAGGTGATTTCACCACCACAGTTAAAAAAAAGAGCATATATGCCGAAGCATGGGGGCAGCAGGGGGGGGGAGCGATTGGCTCCTAATGCCACGTACATACGGTCGAAATTCCGACCGTGTGTACACGGCATAACTTTTGCGGGAGGATGCCCCCATGCATCGGCATATATAAATGGTGCATGTATGCCCATCATTAGAAGTGGGTGGATGAAGGGAGGTATTCTAATGGTGGGCATACCCACCAATCAATCTCTTTTTTTCGTTCAGCCAAGAGGCTGCATGAAAAAAAAAAAGATTACAATATATGTCCAGTATGTTGCTGGACTTTGAATGGTTATACCAGAATGATGCCTGCAGGTTTAGGTATCATCTTGGTATCATTCTTTTCAGCCAGTGATCGGCTTTCATGTAAAAGCAATTCTAGCGGGTAATTAGCCTCTAGACTGCTTTTACAAGCAGTGGGAGGGAATGTCCCCCCTCCCGGATATAAACCGCGCCATTGGGAAATTGGGAAAGCATTTTATCACACCAATCTTGGTGTGGTCAGATGCTTTGAGGGCAGAGGAAAGATCTAGGGTCTAATAGACCCCAATTTTTTCAAAAAAAGAGTACCTGTCACTGCCTATTGCTATCATAGGGGATATTTACATTCCCTGAGATAACAATAAAAATCATAACAAAGAAAAAAAATGGAAGGAACAGTTTAAAAATAAAATAAAAAAGCTAAATAAATAAAAAAAAAACCAAAAAAAAAAAAAAAAAGCACCCCTGCCCCCCCTTCTCTTGCGCAAAGGCGTACACAAGCGTTGGTCTGGCGTCATATGTAAACAGCAATTGCACCATGCATGTGAGGTATCACCGCGAAGGTCAGATCGAGGGCAGTAATTTTAGCAGTAGACCTCCTCCGTGAATCTAATGTGGTATCATGTAAAGGCTTTTAAAGGCTTTTAAAAATGTATGTAGTTTGTCGCCACTGCGTGTTTGTGCGCAATTTTAAAGCATGTCGTGTTTGGTATCCATGTACTCGGCCTAAGATCATATTTTTTATTTCATCAAAAATTTGAGCAATATAGTGTGTTTTAGTGCATTAAAATAAAAAAAAAGTGTATTTTTTCCACAAAAAATGCGTTTGAAAAATCGCTGCGCAAATACTGTGTGGAAAAAAAAAATGCAACACCCACCATTTTAATCTGTAGGGCCTTTGCTTTAACATTATATATAGTGTTTGGGGGTTCAACGTAATTTTCTTGCAAAAAAAAAATATGTTTTCATGTAAACAAAAAGTGTCAGAAAGGGCTTTGTCTACAAGTGGTTAGAAGAGTGGGTGACGTGTGACATAGGCTTCTAAATGTTGTGCATAAAATGCCAGGACAGTTCAAACCCCCCCCAAATGACCCCATTTTGGAAAGTAGACACCCCAAGCTATTTGCTGAGAGCAATGTTGAGCCCATTAAATATTTTTTTTTTTTGTCCCAAGAGATTGAATAATGAAAAAAAAAAAATATATATATTTTTTTTACAAAAAGTTGTCACTAAATGATATATTGCTCAAACATGTCATGGGCATATGTGGAAATACACCCCAAAATACATTCTGTTGCTTCTCCTGAGTACGGGGATACCACATGTGTGGGACTTTTTGGGAGCCTAGCTGCGTACGGAACCCCAAAAACCAATCACCGCCTTCAGGCTTTCTAAGGGTGTAATTTTTTTATTTCACTTCTCACTGCCAATCACAGTTTCGGAGGCCATGGAATGCCCAGATGGCATAAAACCCCCAAAATGACCCCATTTTGGAAAGTAGACACCCCAAGCTATTTGCTGAGAGGTATTGTGAGTATTTTGCAGATCTCGCTTTTTGTCACAAAGTTTTGAAAATTGAAAAAAGAAAAAAATTTTTTTTTTTTCTTTACTTTCTTCATTTTCAAAAACAAATGAGAGCTGTAAAATACTCACCATGCCTCTCAACAAATAGCTTGGGGTGTCTACTTTCCAAAATGGGGTCATTTGGGGGGGTTTTGTGCTATTTTGGCATTTTATGGCCTTCGAAACGGTGATAGGTAGTGAGGAGTGAAATCAAAAATTTGCACCCTTAGAAATCCTGAAGGCGGTGCTTGGGTTTCGGGGCCCCGTACGCGGCTAGGCTCCCAAAAAGTCCCACACATGTGGTATCCCCATACTCAGGAGAAGCAGCAAAATGTATTTTGGGGTGCAATTCCACATATAACTATGGCATGTGTGAGCAATATATCATTTAGTGACAACTTTTTGAAAAAAAAAAAAAAATCTTTTTTATTTTTGTCTTTATTCAATCACTTGGGACTAAAAAAAAAAATATTCAATGGGCTCAACATGCCTCTCAGCAAATAGCTTGGGGTGTCTACTTTCCAAAATGGGGTCATTTGGGGGGGTTTTGTACTTCTCTGCCATTTTAGCACCTCAAGAAATGAAATAGGCAGTCATAAATTAAAAGCGGTGTAAATTCCAGAAAATGTACTCTAGTTTGTAGACGCTATAACTTTTGCGCAAACCAATAAATATACGCTTATTGGCATTTTTTTTACTAAAGACATGTGGCTGAATACATTTTGGCCCAAATGTTTGACTAAAATTGAGTTTATTAGATTTTTTTTATAACAAAAAGTAGAAAATCTCTTTTTTTTTCAAAATTTTCGCTCTTTTTCCGTTTATATCGCAAAAAATAAAAATCACAGAGGCAATCAAATACCATCAAAAGAAAGCTCTATTTGTGGGAAGAAAAGGACGCAAATTTCGTTTGGTTACAAAATTGCATGACCGCGCAATTACCAGTTAAAGTAGTGCAGTGCGAAATTGAAAAAAGACCTCTGGTCCTTTGGCTGCCAAATGGTCCGGGGCTGAAGTGGTTAAGTTTTGCTTTTAAGTTGGTCAAATTTCTTTCCGAAAACGACAGCTGGTGGGACATCTTGGCCTCATAGCTAACGCACCTTGGACCAGTCTAAAAGATGGATATGGCACACACATTGTAGAAGTTGTATGACTCCAGTCACGTCTGATGACTGGATGTTCTCAATACTTGCAAAGATTGTATTTATTGGTGTATGTGTAATGTAACTACACTAAAGAAAATATTTACGTCTTTTTTTTTTTTTTTTTTTTTTTTCTCTTCTTTCTAGGTGTTGGTAAATCTTGTCTACTATTACAGTTCACAGACAAGAGGTTCCAGCCTGTCCATGACCTGACAATTGGTAAGATACAAAAAAAATTCCACGGTCATTAAAATAAATAAATGCTAAACATATTTAGTTTCTGCCAATGACAATTTCTAAACCAATTGACCTTTTCATTTTCAGTCTGCAGCCTAAATTTTTTTTGTTTTTTTTGTTTTGGTAAACGGGCAAGGAGGTTCAAACTCCTTGGGGGCATTCTGTACACAGTTCATTTATGGATTAGATCTCACTTCCTTTTTATGGTTCAACAGTTTTGAGGTAAAATTTCAGGCAACCACAATTTTATTTTTATTTTTTTTAAGCTTTAGGCTGGGTTCACACTGCTGCGGTGCGGGAACGCTGCGAATACACTGCGGGTTCCCGCACCGCATGTCTCCCGCCGGCAGTTCACACTGCCCTATGCGAGCTGCTGGGGGTGTCAATGAAATGTTAATGACACCCCCATAGCAGCTCTCATATCGCAGTGCGATCTGCAAACTCGGACAGGAATCGGATCGCATGGTGAGAACACCATGCGATCCGATTCTGCTGCGGAGCGAAAAAAAAGGGTCCTGTCCGATTTTGGGCCGAATGCGATGCGAATTCAGCCATACTATCTGTATGGCTGAATTTGCATCGCACAGAGATCGCATATGATTTGAACTGCAGTGCGGTGCGAATCATATGCGATCTCCCGCACCGCAGCAGTGTGAACCCGGCCTTACTGAAGTATGCTGTACACGTTTTTGGTGATAATTTGGACTGGCTTAATAGGTGCTGGGGATCTTTTGTTTCTCTTGTTACACTTTTTTTTCTTGTGATGCTACAATACTGAAAAAGTAATGACTTGGCAGTGAGTTTGAGTATGTTAAAGGGGTAGTAAACTCGGCCATTTAAATCCTTAAAGGAGAAGTTCACATGTTACACACTGCCAAAAGTACCAATACATGGTTTAATGATCATGGTATCACTGTGCTTGACTGGCCAGCAGACTCGCCTGACCTAAACCCCATAGACAATCTGTGGAGTATTGTCAAGAGGAAGATGAGCCACCTGACCCAACAATGCAGACAAGCTGAAGGCCGCTATCAAAGCAACTTGGGCTTTCATATCACCTTGGCAGTGCCACAGGCTGATCGCCTCTATGCCACGCCAAATTGATGCAGGAATTCTTGCAAAAAGAGCCCCAACAAACTATTGAGTGCATACTGTACATTGACATACTTTACTAGCTGTAAGCCATAATCGTCAAAATTTAAAAGGGAGAAATGCTTGAAATCACTCTGTGTAACGCATCTACACTTGTGCTCATAAGTTTACATACCCTGGCAGAATTAGATTTCTTGGCCATTTTTCAGGGAATATGAATGACACAAACATTTCTTTCACCTGTGGTTAGTGTTTGGTTGAAGCCATTTATTATCAATCAACTGTTTACTCTTTTTAAATCATGATGACAACAAACTACCCAAATGACCCTGATCAAAAGTTTACATAGCCTGGTGATTATTTTGGCCTGATAACATGCACCAGTTGACACAAAGGGGTTTGAATGGCTATTATAGGTAACCATCCTCACCTGTGATCTGTTTGCTTGTAATTAGTGTGTGTGTGTGTGTGTGTGTGTGTGTGTGTGTGTGTGTGTGTGTTTCTGAGTCATGGGGAAAGCAAAAGAATTGTCAAAGGATCTGCGGTAAAAGGTAGTTGAACTGTATAGAAAGGGATATAAAAAAAAAAAAAGATATCTAAGGAACTGAGAATGTTCAAACTCTAATCAAGAAGTGGAAAATTAGGGGTTCTGTTGAAACCAAACCACGGTCGAGTAGACCAACTAAACTATCAGCCACAACTGCCAGGAAAATTTGTTTGGGATGCAAAAGAAAAAAAAAACACAAATAACTTTCTGAAAACATGTCGTGTGGCTGTTTTCAAGATGCACAATAAGGAGGCACTTTAAGGCTCCATGCACACTGAAGCTCAAAAAAGCTTTTTCTGGACGCCAGATTGCTGGCAGAAAATGCTGGTTTAAAAACTTGCTTTTTACAGCGTTTTGTACTAGCGTTTATTAGCGTTAATGGGCGTTTTTAATATACACAAAGGACACTCCAAAAATCCCACAATGCATTCCAAACTCCCCCAATGCATTGAAAAAATAGAACACCGAACGCTAATTAACGCGCGTTCATGAGTGTTTATCAGCGTTTGGCTTTTTTGGCGGTGAAAAGCGGCACTTTGAACACAAATTTCTGGCGTTCAGAAAAAAGCCCATAAACTCCACTGCTCATTAAAGCTAAAAAACGTCCATGTGTGCATGGACACATAGGCTAACAGAGTGGAGTTTATGGGCTTTTAAAAAAAAAAACGCCCAAACTCCAATAAACTGCAGTTTATGAGCTTCAGTGTGCATGGAGCCTTAGAAAGCTGGGCTGCATGATCAAGTCTCCAGAAGAAAGCCATTACTACGCAAATGCTACAAAGTATCCCGCTTACAATACACCAAACGGCAGAGACAGACAAGCCTCAAACCTTCTGGCACAAAGTAATTTGGAGTGATGAGACCAAAATTAAGCTTTTTGGCCACAACCATAAACGCAACATTTAGGAGGAGTCAACCAGGCCTATGATGGGTACACCATTCCTACTGTGAAACACAGAGGTGGATCGCTGATGTTTTGGGGATGTGTGAGCTACGAAGGCACAGGAAATTTGGTCAAAATTGATGGCCAGATGAATGCAGTATGTTATCAAAAATATACTCGAACATTTGCATTCATCAGCCAGGAAACTGCGCATGGGACATACTTGGACATTCCAACATGACAATGATCTAAAACACAAAGCCAAGTCGACCTGTCATTGGCCACAGCAGAATAAAGTGAAGGTTCTGGAGTGGCCATCTCCGTCTCCTGACCTCAATATCATTGAGCCACTCTGGAGAGTTCTCAAATGTGTAGTTCGTGCAAGACAAGCCAAGAATTTACAGGAACTGGAGGCTTCTTGCCAAGAGGAATGGGCAGCTTTACCATCTGAGAAGATAAAGAGCCTCATCCACAAATACCACAAAAGACTTCAAACTGTCATTGATATTAAAGGGGGCAAAACACTATTAAGAATTGGATTATGTAAACTTTTGATCAGGGTAATTTGGGTAGTTTCTGTTGTGATTATGATTTAAAAAGAGTAAACACAGTTGATTGATAATAAATGGATTCAGCCAAACACTAACCATGAGTGAAAGGAAAGTTTGTGTTTATCATTCATATTCTCTGAAAAATGGCCAAGAAATCATAAATTCTGCCAGGGTGTAAACTTATGAGCACAACTGTATATAAAATTAGTTTCACGTTTTGAATTGGTGAAATTCACTTTTGAATGATCAAATTTTTTTGAGACACACCTGTATATGAGCGCACACACCCCTTTGCATTCAGCTAACTTAAAGCGGTGTTTCACTGCCTCCGAGGTTTTTTTTTTTTTTTTTTTTGGTACGTTTCAAATCTCAAACATTTATAAAACTGTTACTCACCTCTCCCGTTTTTGCTGCTGTGAGCCTTTTATTTGTCTCCTCCTCCAAATGTATAGTTAAAAAAATCCCCATCCAGGGGTTTCCTCTTGCCTGTGGGCATGTGAAACCCACAGGCATTCTCTTCCGGGAATTGATGACGTTGATTTCCCATCATGCAACGTCCGTTGTCTCGCGCATGCGCAGTAGACCCATATCGGAGCGCTGTTCACAGCTTCGGTTGCCATCACAATGGGAGGCATCGTTTTCGCGTCGGAACCCCCTGCAAAGTCTCCTGGGATTGATCCCAGGAGACACAGCGCGAGATCCCAGGAGACACAGCGAACTGGACGGAAGTGACGATGATCACCGCTGAGAGCCCGCCCACCGCCGCAGGGAGAAGAATACAGATGAAGCCATCAGTAAAGGTAAGTGTAAAAGATGCAGAATTGAACCATCAATTCTGTCACCTTGAATGCTAGGGAAGCCATAGAGACATAGTCCTATGGTTGTGTGCAGAACCGCTTTAAGCACTTTGTGAAAAGAGGTGGTTTGATAACACTATAGTAGGGTTTATTGACAGGAGCTGGACAACATTGCAGTTGTCCTCCACAGGGGTTCAGTAAACACTAACATGTAGCGTCAGACAAGCTTTTTACTGTGTAAAATAGACCTGAAAGCTAAGTGGGTAGATGCTAAACTAACTATTGTACAAGTAGTATTAATTATTATTATACAGGATTTATATAGCGTCAACAGTTTGCGCAGCGCTTTACAACATGAGAACAGACAGTACACTTGAAATACAAATCAACAGAGGAGGGATTAGAGGGCCCTGCTCGTTGACGCTTCCCATCATTTTCATTGATGCCAACTGCTGCTGCATCTGCTTAAAGGAATGGAAATCAATAACACCAAATTTTTGGAGAATTTTTTTATTTTCAAGCCAACTAGGCATCTGTATAATATGTAACATTTAATTGTGCTTCAGTTGCACAACCCTTTTAAAGGTCATTATTACTGCTGGAAATCTTAGTGTCACATGAATGGTTTAAAAGTGTTTTGCAAAGCAAGTCATAGCTGTCAGTAAATGGAATGTGCATGTTGAAATAAGGATCACTTGGGATAAACAACTTGATTACTGCTTAGTGGTGCTTGGAAGATAGGAGTCCCATTGCATTAAAGTAGAAATGTTGTTAAATATCTCAGGCAACCTTCATGGCCCGTATTTATACTGTGCTTACAGCCTGTGCTTTTTTATTTCTCATTTGTTTTTTGCTATGTCCAAGAAGTACCCAAGACAGAAAGTTATTTGTATGCAGCATTTGGCCATCAGTCTTGGTCTATCAGTATCCAGAGACATGTACAAATGATAGCACCTCGCCTTAATACTACTGCTGTAACCCCCCCTCACACCCACCTGCACGGAAGCTATGCACTACCACAGACCAGTGCAAGGGTTTCCAGGAAGGGTCATTAAAGGAGTAGTAAAGACAGAAGGTTTTTTTTTTTTTTTTTTTTTTTAATCTTAAAGCGGGACTTTTTTTTTTTTTTTTTTTTTTTGCAAATACTGCAGCTGTTGACTTTTTTAATAAATGGACACTTACCTGTCACAGGTTCCAGCGATGTCGGCAGCAGAGGCCGATCAATCGATCGGCTCTCTGCTGCTGCCGGCGCCATTCTCGGTGAGGGAATCAGGAAGTGTCGCCTTTGCAGCTTCACTTCCCGGTTCCCTACTGCGCATGCGCGAGTTGCGCAGTGAGAATCGTCAGTGCTGTCTGCCGGGACACATGTGTGTCCCGGCAGACAGCGCGCCGGCAGACAGCGCGCCGGGACAGGAAGTGGCATCAACTCCCGTGGGAGTTTATGCCCGGAAGTATCTGCACCCCCCTCCCCCCTGAAAGGTGCCAAATGTGACACCGGAGAGGGTTCCGAAAAGCGGAAGTTCCACTTTTAGGGTGGAATCCCGCTTTAATGCATTCTATGCAGTACACTCCTCCTCCTGATTGGCTGAGACAGAGCAGCAACGCCATTGGCTCTTGTGGCTGTTGATCTAAGTCAGTCAGCCAATCAGCAGCATAAGCAAGTAAACAAACACTTGTTGTACCGGTGTCAGCTGTAATGAAGCCCCCCTTTATTCTTAGTGAGAGCAGCAATAAAGAATCCTGCTTCACTGGTGTCAGCCTTAATAATGGTCCCCAATTCATTGGTGTCAGTTTTTATAAGGAACGCTCCTTGTGTTGGTGTCAGCCATATTTAAAATCCACCATTCTTTGTGTCAGTATGAGCTATAATAAAGTTTCCCCGTGTTCAGTTGGGTTCCCTCTTCATTGGTAACATGGCTGTATACACGCACCCATGCTGCTTCCTCCTTCCTTTCCTACCAGAAGTACACCATGCCTGTTGGGCAGGCAGTGCGGCCATCATTCAAGTGTAAGGTGTTGAAAAACACAAGCACACCACTGCCACTCTGCATTGTGTCCGCTGGGACCACATGGGCCACTGTTTCAACAGTGTTCTAATACTGGTGCAAACATCTTCCGTGTTGCTATAGACGGCTGAGATTTTTTGATATGTTCTAAGAAACGACGCTGTAATAAACCGATTCTTACTTTTATGATCACTTCTAAAGGGGTCTTCAAAGTAAGCTGCTGAGGACAGGTGGCAATTTCAAGAGCCTGCTTTAAGACTGCTAGCATGTTACTTACACAACACGCAGCAAGTCGGTGCTCAAATGGCCAGAGCTAGGTGGGTTATGTTTTTTTTTTCTATGCATTTTCATATGTGCTTATGTAACTTGATATTAATTCCTACAAGGGCTGGTTGGAAACAAGTTGTCCCAGTCAAATCGCATGCTTCTGTATGTTCTACATACCGTATTTATCGGCGTATAACACGCACTTTTTTCCCCTTAAAATCGTGGGTGCGTGTTATACGCCTATCTCCCGCTGATTTTTGAGAAGGGAGCGAGCGGAGCCGATATACCGAAAGCCACGTCTATTTTCGGCTAGTCTCGGCTCCTCTCGAAGTCCCGCCCACCTCCACTGATTGCGAGAGGAGCCGAGCGCCAACAACATAAAGAAATCCGAGTTCGGCTATTTTCGGCTCCTCTCCCAGTCCCGCCCCTGACTGCGAGCAGAGCCGAGACTAGCCGAACTCGGATTTCTGTATGTTGGCACTCGGCTCCTCTCGCAATCAGTGGAGGTGGGCGGGACTGCGAGAGGAGCCGGCCCGAGACTAGACGAAAATACACGCGGCTTTCGGTATTTTGTCACACGGCGCTCGTCCTCTCCACTCGGCGCCAATTTTAAATCAAGGCTTCACTGGGCAAGGCTGCAATGATGGACAAGGCTGCAGATGGACACTGGACAAGACTGCAATGATGGGCATTTAAATGTAAGTTTTTTTTCCTTAATATTCCCTCCTAGACTTGGTGTGCGTGTTATACGCTGATAAATACGGTATTTAATATAATGTTTCCAAGCGCAAACCGGCCAACAGGTAATGTTGACTTGCAGTCCAAAACCTTTTCACATTGGGTAACTGACCCAGAGCAGGACTTGTGACAGCTGTTGACATGTAACCACAAATGCAACTGGTTGCATGCATCCAGGGCCACTCATCGGTCCCTAATCTCATATAAATGCTCAGATGTGTGATTACATGTGAACAGCTCAAAATGTAATTTTGCTCAGGTATGGTATAGTGATGTTCCTCCATCCCAATGTATACAAAGAAAAAAAACATTCATACCCATGGGAATTTAGAGTGGATACATTATCGACCTATGAAAACCTTTGTATAGTTAAGTTATGCATTTTATTACAAAATGCAGTGAAAACTATATATAAAGTTTTTATATTTGATTACATGAAGATAACGTGACAATTTGCATTACATTGTAACTACATGTTAAGACATGTCCGTCACACAGTATGAGACTTGGTAATACTTTCACTGGATTTGCCACAAGAAGATATTCACACAGGTCCTCCGTATTAGGAAGTTTTTCTCTTAGGGCCTGTTCACACCTGAATGCGGTTCAGGAAACCCACTTTCTATGTGCATTTCTGGCACCATGCTCAAAAAGCTCTACATTCTGTGATGGTAGTCGGTGCAATGCGAACGATGCCTCAAATGCAGGTTGTCAATGCAATGTGTTTGCCTGCACTGGATCGCATTGGCGCAAAAGTACCATGCAATCTGGCGTCAGTGTGTTTTTTTTATTGTTTTTTAAACCACTTGACCTCCGGAATGTTTTACCCTATTCATGACCAGGGTATTTTTTTGCTATTCAGCACTGTTAATTTAATTGCCAATTGCACGGTCATGCAAAACTGTTCTTTCATTTAAATATCATTTTTTTTCACACAAGTAGAACCTTCTCCCCCCCCCCCCCCCTTTTTTTTTTTGGTTTGTTGTCTTGTCATGTCCTTTGTAAAAACCAAACTGCATTTTTGGGGACACTAGTATAGTTCTGATCAAGTTACTGATCCGTACAGATAGTATAAATGGCTGTGATATTGTGATGGGCAATCTAGCACTAACGTCACTAGTGACACTAAGGCCCCTTTCACACGGGCGGATAGAATTCAGCTTTTAGCTGTGGATAGATCGTTATCTACCGCAGCTAAACTCACACAATGCTTTCCTATGGCCCCATCCGCATACTGCATTTTGCAACGGTTTCGTTACATGGGGTTTTGTGCGGTTAGAAACATTTTTTATTTAAATGAGTTTGGGTCGATTTTATTGCATGTAATTGCAGTGTATTTTTCCTGCGGATATCAGCAGCAACAAGGAAAGAAAAACAGGAAGCACATCAGAAATGGCAAGAATGTTCCAACACAGCTGCATGTAAACGCAGCTAATCACAATATACAAATGCAAGTGATCACTGTGCCGGGAGTCTCAGAATTTCAAAATGGCAGAACAGCGCCCTTGTGAAAGAGGCCTAATACTGTACGTTGTACTAATGCCACTGGCTGAGAAGGGGTAAACATCAAGGGGTTAACTGTGTGCCTAGCACGTGTAATATGTGCTGCTTGCTAACAGATTTGTGATAATTAGTGGGTGGAAAATGGTGCTTAGTGTATTGTTTTAAGACATAGCCACCCCTTTTTAAGAAAGTGTAAACTCTGAACCATATAAAACAAAACAATTGTAAAGGAGAAGCACTAAAAACTTACAAAATGAATGTGAACAATATTAAGACAAAGCATATGGTGATTGAAAAAGCAAATAAAGTCCAAAGTGACAATCCCAACACCATAAATAAATTAAATCTTCTGGTTTGATGTTCCTTCAATTGCTCATGAGGTAGATGACAACTCACCAAAGGTGTCTGACCACTATTTACAGTAGGTCAAAATGCGCTTAGATTGAATGGAGCCGAGGAATCCTAGGTACACATCTCTCCACTGAGTGACCCCCTCCAGATGGCGGCTGAGAATAAGGGAACAGAACACAGAAAAATATCTCTTATGGTGTAAGTTTTAATACATTTTTTTTTTTTAAAAGGTAACAAAAGACTTTGCCCTCACATGTGACTGTGCTATTCCCAGCACTAAAGTGTCTACAGCATGTGCAGGTGGATATATTGGAATCGCGGCGGGGCGGGATCCACGCCTCGTTCTGGATATACCAAAAGGATGTCGCATAGAGGACCCGGAAGTGACGAGTCTGCGCTTCTACGTACGTTTCACCATACTGGCGTCATCAGGGAGTGACAAACTCCCATTTCCTGTTTTGATTTTATAATGCACAAAGGGGTGTGATTGGCTAGGCTGCCCAAACATGGAGATTGGGGGACAAAAAAGGAATCTACCTCCATTCCCGGATATCATCATGCCTCACACACCTAAACAATTGCAACAATGATGGCTATAAATTCATAAAAACCTCAATTTTAAAAATAAAACTAGTTTAAAATGACATGAAGATCTAATATAACATATCCCCCATCACAAACATGGTTTCCTAGATTGGGTATACCATGTGTGGACAAAACATTCTTTGGCTCCCTCTAGTGGGGGAATTAATGAGTTTTCATTTAAATTAAAAAATGAAACAATATAGGGAATAAATAAAGGTGGGATCTAACCCCATTTAACCACATAGGTTAATGCTACATGTGACAAAGCAAAAAGGAGGAAATTGGAGATGAGATTTGTCGTACATGGTAGGCCCATTACATAATGGCAAACATATGACATAGCACCAAGGTTTCACGTTGATAGGTTCCTAGAAAAAGGTTATAGCAAACAACTGCTTAATACTAGGGAACAAGTGGGACAGATTGATAGAAACACCCTACGGGTACCAAAATATAGGGATCAAGGAGGAGATCAGTTTAATCTTGCATTTGTTACAGGATTTAATTCACAATATAGGGAAGTAGAACAAGCCATCCGGAAACGGTGGCCTACATTATTGAGAGATCACACTTTGAAACAAATTCTTCCATCAAAACCTACATTTATTTACAGAAAAGCACCAGGACGTAGGGTGATGTTGGCCAAAAAGTCACCCACCCCCCCAAAAATAAACTCAGTTTTTTTTTAAATGCAGAGACGGTGTAAAACAGTGAAACACAGAATCTGTAAAACTGACACTTTTTTTTTTTTTTTTTTTTTTTTTTTTTTAATGGGGTCCACAGGAAGTATATTAAATACCTTACCTGAGACAGTAGATATGTCACATATCTTCTCATGTGTCCTTGCAATCTTCAATATATAGATCGAACTACCAGGACCTTGGCCAAAAGGGTCAGAGAACATGTAGATAACATCAAACAAGGGTTTAAAAAGCACAGTGTCTCCAACCACTTCAGATTGGTGCATAACCAAGATCCCTCTTTACTTAGATTTTGGGGGATAGACAAAGACCGTCCCTAATTGGAGGGGTCAAGATATATGATTATGGGCGTCTCCCAAATATAGACCTGGTGGATTTATAGGCTCCATTCTCTGTATCCCCAGGGCCTAAACTTTAGATATAGATCTCGAATGCTTTATTACAGATTATTAAACACGTTCTGGTCTAATTGAAATTATGGGAGGGGAAACCTTGTGGCTATGTCATATGTTTGCCATTATGTAATGGGCCTAGCATGTATGACAACTTTCATCTCTAATTTCCTCCTTTTTGGTTTGTCACATGTAGCATTACCCTATGTATGTTGTTAAATGGGGTTAGATCCCACCTTTTTTTATTCATTCCCTTCCTTTTAAAAAAAAAAAAAAAAAAAAAAAATACTTTTTGCTATTATACGTTAATACCATAATCATTTCTACTTCGAAATCCAACTTATGGTATTTTAATTCCCCCACTATGGTATACCCAATATATGAAACCATGTTTGTGATGGGGGATATGTTCTATCAGATATCTGTCATTTTTAAACTAATTTTATTTTTAAATAGAGGTTTTTATGAATTTATAGCTATCATTGTTGCAATTGTTTTAGGTGTGTGAGGCATGAGCGGATGATATCTGGGAATGAGGTAGATTCCTCCTTTTTTTTTTTTTTTTTTTTCTCCGCATCACACCCCTTTGTGCATTAGAAAAGCAAACAGGAAATTGGAGTTTTACTTCCTGATGACGCCACATAGAAACGCGGACTCGTCACTTCCGGGTCCTCTATGCAACATCCTTTTGGTATATCCAGAACGAGGCGTGGATCGCACACCACCGCGATTCCGATATATCCACCTGCACATGCTGTAGACACCTTGCTGGGCATAGCACAGTCACTTGTGAGTGCAAAATCTTTTGTTACCTTTTTTATTTTATTTTTTTAAACATTTTTTTTAAAACTTACTATAACATAAGAGATCTTTTTGTATGTCCTTGGTGGAGTCTGTTCCCTTTATCCTCAGCCGCCACCTGGAGGGGGTCACTCAGTGGAGAGATGCATACCTTTTGGTGAGTTGCCATCTACCTCCATGAGCACTCGTGGTGAAGCTTTTATTTGAAGTAACATCAGACCAGAATATTTCTTTTATTTATGGTGTTGGGATTGTCACTTTGGACTTTTATTTGCTTTTTCAATCACCATATGCTTTGTCTTTAATATTGTTCACATTCATTTTGTATGTTTTTAGCGCCAACACGTTTACAATTAGATTTTTTTTTACCAACGGATCTGTTTGCTTTTTTACCCTGAAATCTGTTGACAAACTTGTGTGCCGTGTCCAATCACAGCACGGGTCAGCAGGGGGTGCCAAAAAAAAACTGGCCTGGCTGTGCTGCTTGCTCACAGTATATCTACTGTGAATGGGGCAGCAAGAGGTTAAAGTAGTGCATGTACTACTTGTGGTGCGCTGCAGTGCGATTTTCAGCCCATTCAAATGATTCGGCTGAAAACGCATTGCACTCAATAGCACAGGAATGTGCTTGCGAGAACAGGAGCATAGCAATAAAACTTGACAGAGGTCTTCATCTTTCTAAACCAATACACAACAAACATGTATATTGCACTAAAATCCATAAGGTGTACTTAACCTTTAGGTGAAAAATTATTTCCCAACTCCCCTCAGCGTTGTAATGCCCACTATATATATATATATATATATATATATATATATATATATATATATATATATATATATATATATATATATATATATATATATATATATATATATATATATATATATATATATATATATATATATATATATAATTTCAGTATTACTGCAATTCTTGCATTCCTGATAGATGGCAGTGCAGCCTTTTTCTGCAATTACAAGTAAATCCTTTTTGTTAGACTGCTTTTTAATGCTTCGAAATTTGTAGTTTTTGTATGTAATTGTATTAGAAAACGTTACCCCCCCCCCCCACCCAATAGTATCTATGTTCTTATTAGGTTACATATTTGTCATTGCTATAATCGTTTTAAAGGACACAAATTATTGCAGTTCTGTATTAGTACATTCATTTTCAATACAGACTGTATAAGTACCTGGATTTTGATTTGGTGTCAGTCTCTTGCAGCCCCTGTACAGTAGAGCCCAGAAAGAGAAGCTTTAAAAGGTGGCTGAACCAGTCAGGACCCTAGTATATACAGATGTAGAGGTTGGGCATATGTGGTGGTGTTGTGTTTTATTTTTATTTTTTTAACCACTTAAGGACCAAACCTTTTTCTGGCACTTTTTGTTCATAAGTTTCAATCAGTATTTTGTGCTAGAAAATTATGTATAACCCCCAAAGATTATACACACATTACCATATATACTATATTGCCAGAATTATTGGGTCGCCTGCCTTTACATCTTCAATGGCGTCTTAGTTCGTAGGGTTCAATATTGGGTTGGCCCACTCTTTGCAGCTATAACCGTTTCAACTCTTCTGGGAAGGCTGTCACAAGGTTTAGGAGTGTGTCTATGGGAATGTTTGACCATTCTTCAGAAGTGCATTTGTGAGGTCAGGCACTGATGTTGGACCAAAAGCCCTGGCTCGCAGTCTCCACTATAATTCACCCCAAAGGGTGTTCTGTTGGGTTGAGGTCAGGACTCTGCAGGCCAGTCAAGTTCCTCCACCCCAAACTCGCTCATCATATGTGTTTTTATGATCAATTTACGATTAATCGTGCAGCTCTAATGGATTGCATGGGTTGTTACCGGCGTGGTGAAAACTTCATGTCATTAGCTCCTTTTAGAAATCTATTTACCTAGAAAAATGGTGACTTGTTCAATACTTATTTTACCCGCTGTATTTTCTGCTCAAAGCATGCATGTAGGGTGGGAGGCTGACGGTTGCGGGAGATGTCATAGGCACCAAACCAAAGATGTCCTTTAAAAAATTCCACTGCAAAGCTTAATGTTGACTGTGTTATACATGCTGGTTGGTTAATTCTGAGAAATTTTTGCCTTTGCCCAGGGGTTGAATTTGGCGCACGAATGATTACAATTGACGGAAAGCAGATAAAGCTTCAGATTTGGGACACAGTAAGTACATATTCAAAACCTTTTATGTATGACATGTATTCTAATGTATTTCTTCATCAGCCAACCGCAATCCACTGTGTCCTGTGTCTGAGGGTCTCCATAATCTGACAGCTCTTGGGCCTCACGATTGGCTGATGAACCAATAATGCCTCAAGCACACTGGCCGTTTTTACAGCTGCTCCTTGGGGCATCTGACATTTTTTTTTCTTGCCTCTAAACTACCCCTGCGTGTTAGCCTATGTGGCCTTGTAGGCTTTTAGCAGCATTTAGGGCAGGGTGAAAAAAACACTTCCAGCAAGTCCAGAAGCCATAGGACTTGAGCAGAAAAAAAGCTTAACGCTACTAAAAGCTAAACATGTTTGGCACTTTTCACATTTCAATGGCCAGAATAAATTATTTAGAAACTTGCAAGCGTCAGGTGTTTTTTTTCAGCAACACTGTTGGCTTCTAGAGGAGTTAAATAAACTTACTGTGTGCATGAGGCCTAAAGCTGAATTCCAGAAATTTAGCAACTTTGTAAAAAGTGCAGGCATACTATAAGTTTTATGTCCAGTTAGGTGCATGCCACTTTCTGGACTTATCCCTATTCTTTACATCTGACAGGTGTATTGCACTCCCGGAGGATTTACTTGGAGCTGTGGGAGGAGAGAAGCACACAGGGTAGCTATGCTCGGCCCTCTACTCTGCTGCCCATTAACGAAAGCCTTTGTATTATATGAACTCAATCATAAAATACAAAGGCTTTTGTGAGTGGGAAGGAGGGGAGAGGCAGGCATAGCAGCTGCATCGACTCTACACTTTGTCAGTCAGTCTTCTTGGAGCACAATAAACCTGTCGGATGTAAATTAAAGAAATAAGTTCAATGAGACAGGCTCCTAATTGGACTTATCTCAAAGTATGCCTGCTCTTTTTACAGAGTTGTAGAGTTCAGCTCTGTCAATGGGCGGAGATGAGGTGCTCCTGTGTACCTAGAAAACCAAGGGCTCCTATCGGCCAGATTCAGGGGTGGTCCTGGCATTGGGAGTGTAACTGGGGCAGAGGGATTCTTTAGAAACACTCGATCATTTTTCCCAAGGTAAAAGGACAGTCTCTTTAACCACTTCATGCCTCAGTGTGACTTTAAAATGCCACTGTGATATTGGTTATTCATCCTAGTGACATTTTTAAAATTGCACCCCGTCTGCGAGTACCGACGATTTGCGTTCACTGCCCAAACATCATCTGCTTATGTAAGTGATTGCAATGTCATTTGATTATGTTTAAGTCACCATTGTGCTGATCTATGCCCTCTTCAGCCAGGCTTAATCTTTCCTTCTCTTTACAATGTAGGCACATCACCCCCCGCGCATGTTGCAAAGTAGTATTGAAGGGGGGGGGGGGGGGTGAAGACTCTCCTAAAGTATAACGCACTCGCTGAGCTTTACCGTTCCTTCACATCGCATCATAGTCACACTAATGTGATATTTTAATTGGCCAACAATGGGAATATTTTATTGTAAAGATACAGGGTGCACAAAGTACGTAAACCTATCATTTGGAAAAACTTTCAGGAACATCCTTTTCTGATTTTTTTTTTTTTTATTTATTTTATTCTCGATTAAAAAAAACGAAGGAATTTATTAAATATACACTCACTGGCCACTTTATTAGGTACACCTGTTTAATTGCTTGGTAACACAGATTTCTAATCAGCCAATCGCATCGCAGCAACTACCGCATTTAGGCATCTAGACATGGTGACGATGAATTGTGCTGAAGTTCAAACTGGGCATCGGAACGGGGAAGAAAGGTGATTTAAGTGACTTTGAACGTGGCATAGTTGTTGGTGCCAGACAGGCTGGTCTAAGTATTTGAAAAACTGCTGATCTACTGGGATTTTCCCACAGAACCATCTCTAGAGTTTAGAGAATGATCCGAAAAAGAGAAAATATCCAGTGAGCGACAGTGGTGTGAACAAAAATGCCCTGTTGATGTCAGACATCAGAAGAGAATGGGCAACTCAAATAACCACTCGTTACAACAAAGGTATGCAGAATACTATCTCTGAACGCACAACACATTGAATATGGAAGCAGATGGGCTACAGCAGCAGAAGACCACACCGGGTGCCACTCCTGTCATCGAAGAACCGGAAACACGGGCTACAATTCGCACAGGCTCACCAGAATTGGGCAATAGAAGATTGGAGAAACGTTGCCTGGTCTGATGAGTCTCGATTTCAGCTGCGACATTCAAATGGCAGGGTCAACCATGTTTCCATCCTGCTTTGTATCAACGGTTCAGGCTGGTAGTGGTGGTGTAATGGTGTGGGGGATATTTTCTTGGCACACTTTGGGCCCCTTAGTACCAATTGAACATCGTTTAAACACCACGGCCTACCTGAGTATTGTTGCTGACCATGTCCATCCCTTTATGACTACAGTGTACCCATCTTCTGATGGTGACTTCCAGGAGCATAATGTACCATGTCACAAAGCTCAAATCATCTCAAACTGGTTTCTTGAACCAATGACAATGAGTTCACTGTACTCCAATGGCCTCCACAGTCACCAGATCTCATCCAATAGAGCACCTTTGGGATGTGGTGGAACAGGAGATTTGCATCATGGATGTGCAGCCAACAAATCTGCAGCAACTGTGTGATGCTATCATGTCTGTATGGACCAAAATCTCTGAGGAATGTTTCCAACACCTTGTTGAATCTATGCCACAAAGAATTAAGGCAGTTCTGAAGGGAAAAGGGGGTCCAACCTGGTACTAGCAAGGTGTACCTGATAAAGTGGCCGGTGAGTGTATGTGTCCAAATTTGCTACCAAATAAAGTCTTAAGGCTGCATTTACACTTTCACAAGTGTTGCACGAGGACATGTGTCGCATAGGCCAAGCCCATACACTTTTATTTATTTATTTTTTATTGGCTGCCCTATGCACAACACAGCAAAATTGCATCATGTTTGGAGCGCATATCATGTGGTTTGCAGTGTTTTGCCACAAGATTTAGAATCGTGCCGATTCTGCCCATGTTTCCAAATCGCAATGTGTGAAGCCTAAAAGATAAAATGTGGAGGATAGAAACATTGCAAAAACTTAAATTGAAGTTACTTGTTTTCTTCCATGACCTAAACACGTGTAAAAGGCGGCGCTGCACAGTCTGCTTTTTTTGTTGCAAACTATTGTGCGGCAAAGGCTTTTTCGCCTAGAACATCTATATACAGTAGGAGTAGAAACCTTTTTATTAAACTTCAACCTGGTCAATACAACTTACTGTTGATTCCTAAAACCTTATTAACTTGCTCAGATGATTTGACAACAGCACCACCTGCTGGTGAATCTTATAGTATGCATGTTAAATTGGGCAGGACACGGGAACAAAAAGTGCCATTAAAAAAAGAAGGCAAAGCTTGGCGTTTTTCAGATGTCCTCACTTATTTAAAGTGATTAACTTATCAGATGTAAATTTGTGGGGATTTTTCTTTTATTTCCAGGCAGAACACTAGGCCAATTCTTTCAAATATTGTATATTATTCAACATGAACTCCACAACCAAAATTCTCAGCATTCACCCACCATTTAACGCACTTTTTTTTTTTTGTAAATTATTTTTTTTTTTTTCGTGCTTACCTTCAAACAAGGTAACTGGATATTCCTAGCCATTGCTTCCAATACAGGTGATGCTCGAAAAATTGGAATATCGTACAAAAGTTCATTTATTTCACTAATGCAACTTAAAAGGTGAAACTAATATATGAGAGACTCATTACATGCAAAGCAAGATGGTTCAAGCCGTGATTTGTCATAATTGTGATAATTATCGCTTACAGCTCATGAAAACCCCAAATCCACAATCTCAGAAAATTAGAATATTGTGAAAAGGTGCAATATTCTAGGCTCAAAGTGTCCCACTCTAATCAGCTAATTAAGCCATAACACCTGCAAAGGGTCCCTGAGCCTTTAAATGGTCTCTGTCTGGTTCAGTAGGGATCACAATCATGGGAAAGACTGCTGACCCGACATTTGTGCAGAAAGCCATCATTGACATCCTCCATAAGAAGGGAAAGCCTCAAAAGGTAATTGCAAAAGAATTTGGATATTCCCAAAGTGCTGTATCAAAGCACATTAATAGAAAGTTATGCAGAAGGGAAAAGTGTGGAAGAAAAAGGTGCACAAGCAGCAGGGATGACCACAGCCTGGAGAGGATTGTCAGGAAAGGGCCATTCAAAAGTGTAGACTTTCACAAGGAGTGGACTGCGGCTGGAGTCAGTGCATCAAGAGCCACCACAAACAGACGGATCCTGGACATGGGCTTCAAATGTCGTATTCCTCTTGTCAAGCCTCTCCTGAACAAAAAACAACGTCAGTAGCGCCTTACCTGGGCTAAAGAAAAACAGACCTGGTCTGTTGCTCAGTGGTCCAAAGTCCTTTTTGCATCTCATTTGGAAACCAAGGACCCAGAGTATGGAGGAAGAATGAAGAGGCACACACTGCAAGATGCTTGAAGTC
Source organism: Lithobates sylvaticus (assembly GCA_028564925.1). Taxonomy (NCBI): domain Eukaryota; kingdom Metazoa; phylum Chordata; class Amphibia; order Anura; family Ranidae; genus Lithobates; species Lithobates sylvaticus. The sequence goes on along the minus strand of CM053030.1, from coordinate 122,330,967 downwards.
CATTTTGAAGTTTCCACAGTCTGTGTTGATTTGGGGAGCCATGTCATCTGCTGATGTTGGTCCACTGTGCTTCATTAAGTCCAGGGTCAATGCAGCCGTCTACCAGGAGATTTTGGAGTACTTCATGCTTCCTTCCGCAGACGAGCTCTATGGGGATGCTGACTTCATTTTCCAGCAGGACTTGGCACCTGCCCACACTGCCAAAAGCACCAAAACCTGGTTTAATGATCGTGGGATTACTGTGCTTGATTGGCTAGCAAACTCGCCTGACCTGAACCCCATAGAGAATCTATGGGGCATTGCCAAGAGAAAGATAAGAGACGTGACCGAACAATGCAGAAGAGCTGAAGGCCGCTATTAAAGCATCCTGGTCTTCCATAACACCCCAGCAGTGCCACAGGCGGATGGCTTCCATGTCATGCCGCATTGAGGCAGTAATTGCTGCAAAAGGCGCCCAAACCAAGTACTGAGTACCTATGCATACTTTATACTTTCAGAGGTCCGATATTGTTCTATGTACAATCCTTGTTTTATTGATTGCATGTAATATTCTAATTTTCTGTGAATTTGGGGTTTTCATGAGCTGTAAGCCATTATCACAATTATGACAAATCACGGCTTGAACCATCTTGCTTTGCATATAATGAGTCTCTCCTATATTAGTTTCACCTTTTTTAAGTTGCATTAGTGAAATGAACTTTTGCACGATATTCAAATTTCATTTTTTTCGTGCATCACCTGTAAAGCTTGATCTTGTGCTGTGTTTTGATCTATGTATGGGCAGGCTGGTTTTACAAAAGTCGATCTCTCGATCGAATTCTGTATGCAACCTGTCCTTCTTCTTTTTTTTTTTTTGCACTCGATTTAGTATTGCTGGCAACGCTGATCAGTGTATTCTGATGGCGGGGAACTCTGCTGTCGGAATACAATAGCTCCGCAGGAGGAATTCCCCCATTAAAGCTAAATGTGTTTATGAGGGGAATCAACTCCTCCCTTCCTCCCTTCCTTCCTCCTCATCATCAATTTTTCTACAACCTGATTGGAGTTCACCTGTGGTAAATTTCAGTTGATTGGACGTTATTCCGAAAGGCGCACACCTGTCTATATAAGGTCCCACAGGTAACGGTGCATGTCGGAGCACAAACCAAGCCGTTAAAGCCAAGGAATTGCCTGTAGAGCTCTGAGACAGGATTCTATCGTGGCACAGATCTGGGGAAAGGTATAGAAAAATGTCTGCAGTATTGAAGGTCTCAATGAGCACAGTGGCCTCCGTCATTCATAAATGGAAGAAGTTGGAACCACCAGGACTCTTCCTAGAGCGTGCTGTCCAGCCAAACTACGCGATCAGAGGAGAAGGGCCTAAGTCTGGGAGGTGAACAAGGTCACTCTGACAGAGCTCCAGCGTTTCTCTGTGGAGAGAGGAGAACCTTCCAATAGAACAACCATCTCTGCAGCACTCTACCAATCAGGCCTGTTTGGTAGAGTGGCCAGACGGAAGCCACTCCTCATTAAAAGGCACATGAGTCAGCCTTGAGTTTGCCAAAAGGCACCTGAAGGACTCTGACCATGAGAAACAAAATTCTCTGGTCTGTGAAAGATTGAACCCTTTAGCCTGAATGTCAAGCGTCATGTCTGGAGCAAACCAGGCACCGCTCATCACCTGGCCAATGCCATGCCTACAGTGAAGCATGGTGGTGGCAGCATCATGATGTAGGGATTTTTTTCAGCAGCAGGAACTGGGGGACTAGTCAGGATTCGAGGAAAGATGAATGCCGCAATGCACAGAGACCCCTTTGATTAAAACCTGATCCAGAGCATTCTGGACCTCCAGACTGGGGCAAAGGTTCATCTTGCAACAGGACAACAACCCCAAGCACACAGCCAAGATAACAAAGGAGTGGCTGCGAGACAACTGAATGTCCTTGTGGCTCAAACTTGAACCTGATTGAACATCTCTGGAGAGATCTTAATATGGCTCTGCACCGACACTGCCTATCCAACCTGATGGAGCTTGAGAGGTCATGCAAAGAAGAATGGGAGAAACTGCCCAAAAATGGGTGTGACAAGCTTGTAGCATCATATTTAAAGACTTGAGGCTGTAATTGGTGCCAAAGATGATTCAACAAAATATTGTGTTAATACATATGTACATGCGATTTTTTTTCCGTTTTTTTTTTTTTTTTTTTTTTTTTTTTTTTTTATTATTTATTTAATGTTTAAAGATTTCAAACAAACTTCTTTCATGTTGTCATTATGGGGTATTGTTTGTAGAATTTTGAGGAAAATATTTTGGAATAAAGTTGTAACATAACAAAATGTGGCAAAAGGGAAGCGCTGTGAATACTTTCCGGATGCACTGTATATTAAGTCTGGGGGATTTAACTAACTTTCAGACCATTTTGAACCCCTGCAAGACCCCTTAGATCGAAGTCCTGGCACACTGCTCTGCCCGGCAACATGTCTCCTGGAGTTATTTCTGGGTATCGCAGGCTCCGACGCTGTGAGCCGAGATTACGGCACTCCCGTGTATGCGCGCGGGAGCTGCTGTTAACAACAAGCTTCAGAGGGCATGTGCCGATTATGGCACATGCTGATACAGGGGATATCTTCTTCTATACGGTGCAGGTTTAGGAGATATCCACGGTAGCTACAGGTAAGCCTTATCATATGCTTACCTGTAGCGAAAAGTGGTCTGTAAGGGTTTACAACCACTTTAACAGGTTAGGTGTGAAGGGTATTTAAACTTTCCCTTCTTTCCTCCAGACTGTTCATATGCTGTTCTTTAAGTCTGTATGCTTTATCCCCCAGACCTTTGACCATTTTTGTTGTCTGTCTGTTTCTGGACTCGTTCTACCTCAATATCTTTTTGTAAGTGAGGTCTCCAGAACTGGATGCAGTATTCTAAATGAGGTCTCGCTTAAAGATCTATGTAGGGGAATCAAGACCTCCTTCCTCCTGCTGGTGATGCATCCTACAATTCTATTTGCTTTTCCAACTGCCTGGTCACACTGTTTGCTCATTTTGCAATCATCTGAAATAAGTACCCCCAAATCTTGTTCCTCTGTCGTGCTGGCTAACAATGTACCCCCAATGTTGTACTCTACAAAGAGATATATTTTTCCCTAGATGCTTTGTTACATTTAAAAACATTGGAATTTCCACAGCTTTGACCACTTTTCCAGCAATGGCAAATCATGTTCCATGTTAGATGATACCTGGCATCCCTCGGTCATCAACCAATATGGATCTTTAAAATGTATGTAAGGGCAAAACAATTTTATTTATTTTTTTTATTTATTTATTTTTTTCCTCTCATTTCTCTGCTCTGGTGACCATTGCACTGAGCCAGGCAGCAAGATGATTTTTTTTTTTTTTACTAAAATGAGTGTGCAAAATCTAGTGCAGCTCTCTATAGAAACCAATCCGCTTCCAGGTTTATTGGTAAAGTTAGAAGATGATTGGTTACCATGCACTGCTGCACCAGATTCGACTGCCCCAGTTTTAGTAAATCTCTTCCAATGTTCCGATGGTGAGAAATGGTGACAACTAAGATGGGAATTCCCATCACTTCTGGGATATTTTCTCTTACTTCCTGTTTATCAATAAACAAAAGTGAAAGGAAATCTCCCTAGCAGGATAGAGCAGGCAAAAAAAAACCTTTCTTGCTATATAAATATACAAACTGTTATTAATAATCTACAGGATTTATATAGCGCCAACAGTTTACGCAGCGCTTTACAATTTTTAAAAGGGAGTCAATACCGTTATAATACAATTAAATACAAGAGGATTAAGAGGGCCCTGCTCATAAGAGCTTACAATCTAATAGGGTGGGGCAGGTGGCATAAAAGGTTGTAACTGTGGGGAATGAGCTGATTGAAGTGGAGGCGTGATGGGTAGCAAGATTAGGGGATAGCCGGACAGGTTGAGGTATCGAGTTCCAGAGGATGGGAGAGGCTCTGGAGAAATCCTGGAGACGAGCATGGGAGGAGTAGACGAGGGAGCTTGAGAGTGGGAGGTCTTGGGAGGAGTGGACGGTATCTGGAGACCAGATTGGTGATGTAGCTTGGGGCAGAGTTGTGAATGGCTTTGTATGTTGTGGTTAGTATTTTGAATTTAATTCACTGGGCGATTGGGAGCCAGTGAAGCGATTGGAGGAGAGGGTTGGCAGATGCTGATTGGTAGGTGAGGTGGATAAGCCTGGCAGCAGCATTCATGATAGACTGAAGAGAGGATAGCCTATAGAGAGGCGGGCCAATGAGAAGGGAGTTGCAATAGTCAAGGCGAGAGATTACAAGGGAGTGAATGAGGCGCTTGGTGGTTTCATTTTGTTAAAAGGGGCGAATTTTAGAGATGTTACGGAGATTAATTCTACAAGCTTTTGACAATGATTGGATTTGAGACTGAAAGGACAAGTCGGAGTCTAAGATTACACCTAGTACCCTGGCGTGAGGGGAGGGACTGATGGTTGCATTGTTGATTTTGATGGAAAAGTCGTGGAGGGGAGGAATATTAATAGCTCGGTTTTAGAGAGATTTTGTTTAAGGAAGTGGTGCGAAATCCATGCTGATATGTCAATTAGCAATGCGTGAGGGGCGGAGTAGACAGATTTGGGTGTCATCAGCGTATTAGTGGTATTGGAAGCCGTGGGCAGTTATCAAGTGACCAAGGGAGGAGGTGTAGATTGTAAGAGAAGGGGTCCAAGAACAGAGCCTTGGGGGACCCCCACAGAAAGGGGCAATGGAGAGGAGGAGACAGAGTTGTAGGTAACACTGAAAATGGTTGTAAACCCTTACAGACCACTTTGACCTACATGTAAGCCTACATTAAGGCTTATCTATAGGTCCAAGAAGCATCTCCTAAACCTAAATTTGCAAATGACCGGCACCGTGCAGGCCCACTGAGCATGCCGCTGCTAACGGCAATCATGGCGTAAGTGGTGGCTCCTGCGCGCATGCGTGGGGGAAGACGTCATCGCGGAAGTCACTCCGGGTAGCATGGCAGCGTCGGAGGAGGACAACAAGGGTCGCTTCGGGTCAGTTATTCATAATGAGCTAGTATGCTATGCATACTTATTATGCCTATTTTTTTATTTTTTTTTTTAAACCACTAGGCGACACCAATTGCCAGGAGGGCATCCCTGGACGTCGTCCTCCTGTTTACTTCCGCAATGCGCGCTCCCGCGCATCGTGAAAGTTCTGTGCTGGCCATGGTGGTGCTCCCTGCATGTTGGGCCTCTGTGGCTAGGCTGTGGAAAAGTCCCCCACATGTGGTATCGTACTACTCAGGAGGAGTAGCAGAATTTTATTTTGGGGTGTCATTTGTGGTATACACATGCTATGTGAGAGAAATAACCTATTACAATGACAATTTTGTGGGGGGGGGGGGAAAATCTTAATTTTGCAAAGAATTGTGGGAAAAAATTACAACATCAAAAACCTCACAATGCCTCTTACTAAATACCTTTAGAATGTCTACTTTCAAGAAATGAGATAGGCCAGCAGTACATCAGGTGTGATAAATTTTTTATGATTTGCACCACAGCTTGTAGACTCTCTAATGCCCCGTACACACGGTCGGAAATTCAGATGGAAAATGTCCGATCAGACCATGTTGTTGGAAAATCTGCCCGTGTGTGGGCTCCATGTGACTTTTTCCATCGGAATTTCCGACGGAAAAAATTTGAGAGCAGAATCTCAAATTTTCCGACAACAAAATCCGATCTGACTTTTTCCGATAGTGTGTCGAGAATCCCGACGGACAAATTGCCACACATGCTCAGATCAAATTACGAGACCAAAGCTATTGGCTACTAGCCTCTACGTAGTTCCGTCGTACGCAACGAACATCACCACGTTCAGAATGGTTGAATTTTCAGACAACTTTGACCGACCGTGTGTATGCAACACCAGTGTCGGACAAAATCCGTCGGAAAAAATCAGACGGATTTTGTGGTCGGAATTTCCGACCGTGTGTACGGGGGCTAACTTTTACAAAGACCAAATAATATCCACTAATTTGGGTTATTTTTTACCAAAGATATGTAGCAGTATAAATTGTGGCAAAATTTATGAAGAAAAATTAATAATTTGCAAAATTTTATTGCTGAAACATGAAAAGAAAAATGTGTGTTTAAAAAAAAAAAAAAAAAAATTCGGTCTTCTTTTTTTATTTATAGCGCAAAAATAAATAAAACACAGAGGTGATCAAATACCACCAAAAAAAGGACAAAAAAAATGTATTTGGGCACAGTGTTTCATGACGGAGTAATTGTCCTTCAAAGTGTGAGAGCACCGAAAGCTGAAAATTGGTCTGGTCACGAGGGGGGTTTAAGTGCCCAGTTGTCAAGTGGTTAAATGGCTTTACTTCCTCTTGAAGGAGCGCTGTGGTAGGCAGAGAACCAGGATAGAGCAGAATCTTGGAGGCCAAGGGAATGACGTTTATTAAGAAGGAGCGGGTGGTCAACCCGTATCAAAGGTTGCTTCCGTGGAGTGCTGTGAGCGAAAGCCAGACTGTAAGGGGTCAAGAAGTTTAATTTCCCTGAGGTAGGAGCCAAGACGGTTGTAGGCTAAGCGTTCTACAAGTTTAGAGGCGAATGGGAGCAATGAGATGGGTCTTAAGTTGTTCAGGTTGGTGAGGTCCAGTGAGGGATTTTTAAGTATGGGAGTGATCTGCGCATGTTTTAGAAGGGAGGGGAAGGGGCCACTAGAGAGGGAGAGAGTGAAGATGTGAGTGATGGGGTGACTGTAGTAGTTGTGAGGGAACAAGGATCCGGGGAACAATTGGTTAGGTGGGCATCTGTTGGGGGTATCCCTTTTAGAGATGGAAAGCTAACTATAAGTGGCCACTATTTTAACGTGTGTTCTTGATTCAGGAACTATCTAGATTCAGATTTAGATGGTAGATCTAAAAGAGCTTGTACAATCAGATTGTGTAGTATAGTGAGTCTTTTAGACATTTGGGGTTTTACTGCCTTTAGAGGTTTGGGATTCTAGCAAACACAAAATATTAAGCCAGCTGCTGTATAGCCCTGCATTTAACCACCATGCCTCATTTTTGTTTTTTTTTTTTTATCCTAGAAAGTTAGACACTTTTCCTTCAGCTCTGCTAAAAAGTCTGGCTATCTTTTGCTAGTCTTTTGTTTACATCACAATCCTTTGCATTCAGTGTGCAATTCTGCTTTCTCATTTACATGCATTTGTAATGTATTTGCTGTGCAATCCTTTTGAAGGTATTTATGCATTTTACATGCATTTGCGATAGATTCCTGGGCATTCCTGTGCAAAAAACTGCAGCATGCTATACTTTTCATAATTTCTGCATATAGGTTTGTAGTGCATTTTAAAATCGCGTTCAATTGCATCTTGTGTAAACAAGCTCTTAATATTTTTTATTCAGTCAAATTATATACCACAGATTTCGTCTTCGATGACTTCAAACTATGCTAAATAGCTATTCAGATCGGTGTATCCTCTGCAATCGTTTTGGAGGCCTTACTCCAGCCCCACTGGAGTAGCCTGGAATGTGACCTTTTGGGCAGTGGGCTCTGCATTGTGACATTTTCCCAGATCTTTGTGCGCTTTGTTGGCTTACTGTAGATGCCTAACAATTTTGAATTTTTTTTGTCAGTGTCCCAACCCTGGACTCCTGGGTTTTGGGGACAATGTGACCTCCCATTTGAGACCTTGGGTTGGGTGCAGCCAATCTGTCATTAAGCCTGAGCAATGTCGCATGACAGAGGGAGTGTCACTGCGCTCCTTGGGATCTGAAAACAAAACCTAAGTGGGTGTGTTTTAAATCAGAAATTATTTGGTAAATGAGAGGCAGTCCAATATGCACTAGTTATGCACCTAAATGTATTGGTATCTTGCATGATATTGTGGGCAGCACAGTGGTTTAGTGGTTAGCACTTTCGCCTAGGGCTGGGGAAAAAAATCGCTTTAAATCTTGAATCGAGGTCAAAATTTCAGCAAATCGTTTTTTTTTTTTTCACCAGGAGCGGCGCTGACACCGCACCGGTCCTGAGGTGCTGCGGGCAGGAGTTTTTAGGCTAGTCCGCGGCATCCAGCCTTGCCTAAAAACTCCTGCCCGCAGCACCTCAGGACCGGCGCGGTGTCCATCAAAAAAAAAAAAAAAAAAAACTTGATTCGAATCGAGTTTTCTTTCAAAAAAAATCGCTGATTTTTAATTTTTTGGGGGGAGAAAATCTCTCGGATCTACTTTCACCTAGCAGCAAAAGGGTCGCTGGTTCGATTCCCAACCATGGCACTACCTGCCTGGAGTTTGCATGTTCTCCATGTGCCTGCGTGGGTTTCCGCTGGGTACTCCGGATTCCTCCCACACTCCAAAGCAAGCTGGTAGGTTAATTGGCCCGTCTAAATTGGCCCTAGTATGGGTACTGTATGTATGAATGTGAGTTAGGGATCTTAGATGGTAGACTCCTAGAGGGCAGGGACTGATGTGAATGTACAATATATAGGTAAAGCGCTGCATAAATTGACGGCGCTATACAAGTATCTGAAATAAATAGATAAATCTTCTAGGGATCGACCGATATTCACTTTTTTTTTTAGAAGTATTGGTCAAAAAACTGATCGATATTTCTTCAAGGGGTTTTACCGGGGTGATGCCTGCAGCTGCATAGCTGTACCATTATTTAGAGCGGACGGTCGGCTCTATTGTAATAACAACAACCAATGCGGCTCAGCAGCCGCTCGGCTGTTATTACAAGCAGCGGGAGGAGGCGTTCTTTCCCCCTCCCGCCGTTTGCCCGGGCTCTCTCGTTCCACTGGGAGGCCCAAGCAACCAGCCGGCGCATCCTCCGGCTGGTCGAAGACCCGAACAAAGCCAATGCTTCATTCGGATTTGGTAATCCGGAAGCAGCCATGACATCACTTCCCGGATTACTGGCATCTTAACCACTTCCCACCCGGCCAATGTAGATATACGGCCGGGTGGGAGCCGTCTACTTCTGATAGGACGTTCAGGAACGTCCTTCAGAAGTAGAGGGATCGCGCGCGCGCGTGCCCGCGCAGCTGCGCGATCCCGATGCGGCCGTGTCACCCGGACACGGCGCATCTCGAATCGGCAGGAGGGCACGGTGATTGGCCCTCCTGATCACATGACGGCCGTGACGAATCACGGCTGTCATGTGATGTAAACAAACAGCCGGTTGCTAGGCAATCGGCCCTCCTCTCCTCACACGGAAGTCGTCGGTGAGGAGAGGAGAGCGGATCGCTGCAGCCGGCTGGTGATCAGTGAGTATGAGATGTTTTTTTACTCACTGATCACCAGTCTAGGGTCCCCCATAGTAAAACACACGTCCCCACAGTAAAACACACACGTCCCCACAGTAAAACACACATGTCCCCAAAACACACATGTCCCCAAAACACACATGTCCCTAAATAATAAAAACACATGTCCCTCACATATGTCCCACTAAAATCACATGTGCCAATGATTATCTGCACACATATGTCCGTGATCACCTGCACACCCCTTTTACATGATCATTTGCGTACATATGTCCGTGATCACGCGAACCAATTATTATACACTTAACGGAATTTTTTTTTACAAAAAACATGTAGCAGAATACATTTTGGCTTAAATTTATGACAAAATTTGATTTTATTGGATTTCTTTTAAAAAAGAAAAGAGAAAATATTGTTTTTTTTCAAAATTTCCGCTATGTTTTCGCTTATATCGCAAAAAATAAAAAACGGAGTCGCGAATAAATACCACCAAACTAAAGCTCTATTTGTGCGAACAAAATGATAAAAAAATTCATTTGGTTACAGCATTGCATGACCGCGCAATTGTCACTGAAAGTGCGCGAGCGCTGAAAGCTGAAAATTGGTCTGGGCAGGAAGGGTGTTTAAGTGCACAGTAGGCAAGTGGTTAAAGGTGGCAGTTTTAAAAAAATAACGTTTTCAAAAACGCAGATCTTGATGTTTTGAATACTTTGTGCAGAGCAGGGGTTTGGGGTCTTATAGACCCTCGATCTCTCCATAAAGAGTACCTTTCACATGGCTATTACTGTCGCAAGGGATGTTTACATTCCTTGGGACAGCAATAACCGTAATAAAAAACAAAAAATGTAAAATGACAGTGTAAAAAAAATTTTTAAATGTGCAAAATATCGGCAGGAGGGGTGGCCAAAATATCGGTATTGATATCGGTTGATCCCTAAAGTCTTCCCCATCTTACTTTAGGAAGGAGAAAACGGCGCTAACCTGGTAGCTTCCCACAATTGTGAAGATGAATCTTTATCTGGTTGCTTCAAAGGTCCACCTCTCCTAGTGTGTGAGCGTTTCTGCCATGATTAGGATGGTCGCTTCTAAGAACATCTGGAAGGAGCGTCCCGTATCCCATAGCAGCACGTTCATTTATCTTTTCTGAAAGATTTTTTTCTTTTACTGAGGAGTCAATAAACCCATTTTAGGTGACGTGCACTAGTCACCAGCGGAACAATTTGGGCTGTCTCTGAATTCTGGCAGTCTGTTTTTAGCTTAAAGAGATTAAATGGGAAGCACTGACAACATTAGGTTTGGGGACTGCTGAAAGGCTGGCTGCTGCTTCCGATATAACGGATAAAATCTGCATCCTTGGCCTTCCAACAACCTTTACACCAGCAGATGGTGGGCGTAAAGATGTCATTCATCATTTATTTACAATGGGCTTTATTTATTCTAGTGTCAACAGCTGCCTCAGGGAGCAGGTTATTGAATTCAAATGTGCAGCTCTGGGTTATTTGCTTCCTTTCAGATCTGTCTTCTGTGCTCAGTTGCTAGGAGTCCTTTCTGTGTTCTAATAATGATTCATGTATTGTGAAGCCATTCAGTAAATTGGGATGTCAGGGATTGCCAAGGAAGGTTTTTAGAGGGTTGCTTCTTCCTAGAAGAAAAAAAAACAAAAAAACACAGCACTCTATATCTAGATACCTGTTTCTAAGATTAGCTTGTTTGCACTGTTCTAAAACGGTATACAGAATGTTATATTTTGATATATAATGCTATATCCTTTGGGCATCTTTAACGCCATGAATGAAAAAGACAGGCTGTTATGGGATGTCACTGAAACATAACACCGAATTGTAGGTGCAAGTGCTTCACATTTGTCTATGAAGTAAAAAATACATCAATGATCTGTGACTGATCCACATTAAATTTTAATATGTTCGTCGGCACACTGTAAACAGATATGCTGCTGCTGTTTTATTTTCTCCCCTATGCTTAAAGCGTATGTAAACCATAACTGTGGAATTCTCCTATTTGCTAAGTTTTGGTCTGTTAAATATATGGTTGAGAGAACTTTGTTATAGTTGTTCAATAGGTGCAAATGCATGTTGATTATGTCAGCAGTTCAGAGCTGTCCTGTACAGATGTGTGTTCTCAAGGAGCCCCTCCCAGTTCTCACCTTGGACCACAGAACAATTAGTCTCTGTTCTGTGGATAATAGGAGAGGGGATGGGTTTGAGTATTTTGGCCAAAGACTGCTGGTCAGGGCTGACACCACTGAGTCAACAAACATGTTGTATGGTGTTAATCTACAGTAACACTTAAAAGCTGAGTGTTGCATGCCAAGTTGGCATGCATTTTTCTGTACTTGCAAGTCTTTTGAGAGAAAATATCTGGATTTGCCAATATCCAAACTTCCTGAAGGCTGCAGTATAACCCAGATGTCTATGAATTGCTACAATCACTACTGACACTCAGTGGACAATACTTCAACTTTTTAGCCAGTGTGCTTAACAGATTGCCAATAAAGCAGGCCCAAGGTACCTAAACGCATATTGTCCCAAGGTTACCATGCGTGTCTAAAAAAAATTTTTTTAAATTTTTTAAAAAAGCCAGTGTTTTGTAAAAACTTTCATTCTGAGTAAAATAGCATAGGGAATGTTCACTTAGGCCGGCTTCACGCTGGGGCGGTGCGTGCGGCGACGGTAAAGCAGCGCTATATTTAGCGCTGCTTTACCATCGTTTTACCCGCGGTATGCGGCCGCTAGCAGGGTGGTTTTAACCCCCCGCTAGCGGCCGAAAAAGGGTTAAAAACCTCCGCAAAGCGCCGCATTATTTGCACCTTGGCCGGTAAGTCTGTTCTTTGGCAGAACAAGCTTGACTGCAGATATAGCAGCTAGTGTAGAGACAAACCATTTACCATTTGACAGGGGTGCTTACGGTGGTCAGCTTTTTATTTATTTTATGTTAAACATTTATCCCAAAAAGAACAAAACTGTTGCCGTAACTGCTTAGTGTTCGCTTGGGTTTTGCTTCAAATTTTTAGTGTATCTAAATCTGCTAGTGCATCTACCACAACTCTCCCCCCAGACTCACAATGCTAAAGTCCAAAGGTGTTTATGTTGCTTCTTCATCCGGAGTGTAGGCAAATCTAATACAGGAGGCGTGTTACTGGTCAGATCACCAGGTGAAAACTGAGGAAAAACCCTAGAGAAAGAAAATGCAGCCACCACGCCTAAGGCCTTATGTACACTGCTGCTGGTAAACAGACGTTTAGGAGCAGTTGGGAGTTTTTTTTTTTTTTTTTTTAACTGCCCCTGAACTCTCCTCTTGTTATCTTATCTGTCCATGTACACAGGGTCGTTTACAGTCGTTTCTAGGCAGTTGCATTTAGAGACATTTTTTGGAATGCAAAAAAAATGCTTTCAGAAGCTGTGTTTACAAGCATTTCAAGCAGCAAATGCTTCTAAACACGGTAACTCGCGTTTAGCCATGTTTTGTTTACAGGCATTTTTGGCTATTTTGAAGGGGGAGAAGAATTGGATATTGAAAATGGTTTTAATAGTCAGTTACTATCTCTCAAGCTAAATCGTTCAGGAGAGGTTGTAAAAACGTCCCGTGTACATGAAGCCTAATGGTTGATGCGCTGCAATATATTTATTTTTTGGTTTAAAGTTTGTTCACACTTTAACCTCTTCGCGCCCGCGCTATAGCCGGCTGCAGCGCGGACGCTCTCTGCTGGGAGGACGTCCCTGGACGTCCTCTTGTTTACTTCCCTAATGCGCGCTCCTGAGAGCGCGCATCGGGGAAGTTCTGTGCTGGCCGTGTCCGTCGGACACAGCCGGTCACAGATCGCTGTAAACGGCCAATCACAGCGGCCGTTTACAGCGAGATCGGCGTGTCCAATGAGAGATGATCTCATATGTAAACATATGAGATTATCTCTCTTCGCCGCTCTGCCTCCTCACACAGACAGCGTGTGAGGAGAGAGATGAACGGCTGCAGCAGCCGTAAGTTAAAAAAAAAAAAAAAACGAAATGTCCGATATGTCCCCAGTGCACCTGTCCCCAGTGCCATCTGCCAGTGCCACCTGTCATCAGTGCCACGTATAAGTGCCATCTGTCATCAGTGCCACATATTAGTGCCATCTGTCATCGCCATATCAGTGTCACGTGTCATCAGTGCCACCTGTCAGTGTCACGTGCCATCTGTTATCAGTGTCACGTGTCATCAATGCCACGTATCAGTGTCACGTGTCAGTGCCACATGATATCAGTGCCACGTATTGGTGCCATCTGTCACCAGTACCACATATTAGTGCCACCTGTCAGTGCCCCATATTAGTGCCGTCTGTCATCAGTGTCACGTGTCATCAGTGCTCCATACTAGTGCCATCTGTCACCAGTGCCACATCAGTGTCACGTGTCATCAGTGCTCCATACTAGTGCCATCGGTCACCAGTGCCACATCAGTGTCACGTGTCATTGTCCTGGTGCTCCAGGGCCTTCAAAGGTGTACTAGGTAGTCAACAAGTTAGATGTGTAATTTATGCTCCTAGAACACGTGATGTTCACGAAAATTTTCGGTCTTTTTTCATTTATAGCGCAAAAAATAAAAAACCCAGAGGTGATCAAATACCACCAAAAGAAATCTATTTGTGGAAAAAAAAAGGACAAAAAATTAATTTGGGTACAGTGTTACATGACTGAGTAATTGTCATTCAAAGTGTGAGAGCACCGAAAGCTGAAAATTGGTCTGGGCAGGAAGGGTGTTTAAGTGCCCAGTAAGCAAGTGGTTAAAGTGGTATTAAATCCCAATTACTTTTCCAGTCAGTTCAGTCATCTCTCCAAAGAGATAGTGGCTAACATACTGTATATGTTTATATACATTCATTGCATGGATTTTCGGAAGTTGTCCAACTCTGTTGTTTAGGCTACATTCACGCCTGATAGTTTTCAGCTCGTAAAACGCAGAACAAGCAAACTCCCATTAATTTCAATGGCACCTGTTCACATCTGAGTGAGCGTTTTGTCACCTGAAGCTCAAACTACATGGGCTTCTTTTTGGGCAGATTACAGGCATTTTTCTGCTTTTTAAATTATACAAGACGTATCCACTTCCCTACTCATTGAGTGTAGTTCATAAGTTTCCGAAGAATAATTTGAGCACTCTTGTATCTGAGTGACTGACTTCTTGCTCCAGTGTTGAGTGTGTCCTTTGTAGTTGGCACAACTTTTTTTTTTTTTTTTATATTTTCACAGTCCTTGATCAATAATGACAAACATTTGGATGAGAATTTTTTTTTACTTACCAGAAGTGCCCTGTTGCTAGGTGATGGCTCCTAATCTGCCACTTCCGGCTCTGCATTACTTCCTCCCTCGTCATCATTTGCCAGGTGTGTCAAAAAATTGCGTTATTTCCCCACAGGAAATTACGTGATTTAAGGCAGATCTATCTAGGTGACCACTTTAATAAACTGCGCTACAGCCACCGGAGAATCGCACATGCACGAGATCGAGAGGTGCATGCTGGTTACCCAGCATGTACCTCTCGATATGTTATCCAGGAAGAGGTTGCGAGTGGGCTTTATATGCCCACACTCATGGTAATGGCCAGAAGAGGATCAGATAAATCGTAAGAAAAAGATTACAATCCACTAGCATATACACATATAGTTTATGCGTATTATTAATGCATTGGGAGGGGATGCCTGTAGAAAGAAAAAAAAAATGTCTTCACCTGATGTTCCCCACCTTAAACAGCGAAGGACATGTGCGTGAGTGTGCCTACTTTCTTCCTTAAAAGGAAATGTAGTGCATCCGGAAAGTATTCACAGTGCTTCACTTTTTCCACAATGGATTACATTTATTATTTTCCTCAAAATTCTACAAACAATACCCCATAATGACAATGTGAAAGAAGTTTGTTTGAAATCTTTGCAAATTTATTAAATTAAAAAAAGGGAAAAAAATATCACATTTTACATAAGTATTCACAGCCTTTGCTCATTACTTTGTTGAGGTACATTTTGGTACCAATTACAGCCTCAAGTTTTTTTGCATATAGGACACCTATTTTTGGTCAGCTTCTCCCATTCTTTGCAGGACCTCTCAAGCTCCATAAGGTTGGATGGTGAGCATTGGTGCACAGCCATTTTCATCTCTCTCCAGAGATGTTCAAGTCTAGGCCACTCAAGAATATTCACAGAGATGTCCTGTGGCCTTTGTTATCTTGGCTGTGTGCTTAGGGTTATTATCCTGTTGGCAGATCAACATTCACCCCAGTCTGAGGTCCAGAGCGATCTGGAGCAGGTTTTCATCAAGGATGTCTGTACATTGCTGCATTCATCCCCCTTGATCTTGACTCGTCTCCCAGTTCTTGCTGCTGAAAAGCATCCCCACAGCATGATGCTGCCACCACCATGCTTACTGTAAGGATGGTATTGGCCAGGTGATGAGCGGTGCCTAGTTTCCTCCAGACATGACACTTACCATTCAGGCCAAAGAGTTCAATCTTTGTTTCATCTGACCAGAGACTTTTGTCTCTCATGGTCTGAGAGTCCTTCATGTGCTGTTTGGCAAACTCCAGGCGGGCTGTCATGTGCCTTTTACTGAGGAGTGGCTTCTGTCTGGCCACTCTACCATACAGGGCTGATTAGTGGAGTGCTGCAGAGATGGTGGTTCTCTCTCCACAGAGAAATGTTGGAGCTCTATTAGAGTGACTATCAGGTTCTTGGTCACCTCCCCTAAAGCCCTTCTTCCCCGATCACTCAGTTTGGCTGGGCGGCCCGTTCTAGAGAGAGTCCTGGTGGTTCCAAACTTCTTCCATTAACAGATGATGGAGGCCACTGTGCTCATTGGGACTTTCAATGCTGCAGAAATGTTTGTGTACCATTCCCTAGATCTGTGCCTTGATTAATCCGATCTCAGGGGTCTACAGACAATTCCTTGGACTTCATGGCTTGGTTTGTGCTCTGACATGCACTGTTAATTGTGGGAGCTTTATATAGACCGGTGTGCGCCTTTCCAAATCCTGTCCAATCAACTGAATTAACCACAGGTGGATTCCAATCAAGTTGTAGAGACATCGAAGAATGATCAGTGGAAACTGGATGCACCTGAGCTCAATTTTAAGTGTCATGGCAAAGGCTGTGAATATGTACGTGGTGTTTTATTAATAAAAAAATAAATAAAAAATTTGCAAAGATTTCAAACAAACTTCTTTCACATTTTCATTATGGGGTCTTGTTTGTAGAATTTTGAGGAAAAACATTTCTTTGGAATAAAGGCTGTAACATAAAATGTGGAAAATGTGAACAGGATATTCTATTACTAGGCTGCAGAGTATCCCTTGACCGGATAATGCAAGTCCAGAAACCTAAGAGGATCGGGATGCTCTCTGCAAAACCGCTGCACAGAGCAGGTAAGTATGATGCGTTTTGTTGTGTTAAAAAAATAAACTTTACCTTTTTAAGGAATGACAAAGTTAAAGTGATAACCTGATGCATGAAATCTGAACAAAACATCCTGCTTTACGGTGTACTTGCCTCTATCCAAAACTCTCTCCACTGCCTCATTCCTCTGTTACCTACACGAGCCACTTCTAAAACCAAAAGAAAAAAGGTGAGGAGAGCTCCAGCACAAAGCCTGTGATTGACAGCCACAGCTGTGCTTGTTCTGTGGGAAGTGTGAGAAGGGGGTGTGTCCCTTCTCTCCAATCAGGGCTCAGATCTTCACCCTTAGAAGTGTGTGTGAATTCAGATCCACGCCCCCTGCTTTGTGCTGCTGAGAGATGCTGACAGATTCTGTGTGTTGAAGTACAGGACAGATTGCTGCAGACTAATAGCTACAACTTATCTAGGAAGATTTGTTTCACCTCTGTATCACCTGAGGCCAGTCACTTCACTGGTTATACAGTATATAAGGGTTTTCAACCACTTTAATGTCGAATAAACAGGTCTTTAGCAGAAATGTAAACTGCTCTGGTCCATAGTGGATGTACAGGTGTTGAAGGTGAAGTGGTTAAATGACAGCCAAGAGTGTGTTTGTTTTTGTTTTTTATAGTATTTAAAAGTATAACTGCACTTTCTGTATTTGTAGCTGTCCCTTCCACTGATGAGCCAGAAGTGTCTTATTTCCATGTCCAAGCTACTCCCGGCCATCACTATAGTGCTGAGACCTGGTCCATGTTGAGCTGAAAGAGCAGTCCTACATCTGGAAACAGTGCTTGGCTTCAGGAAATTTATTTTACAATGAAATTACAATTATGCAGTAAAATAAAATCTGAAGTATGACAATCATATCTTATTGAAAGCAATCTATAACGGCGTGCATTTTATTTTATTAACCTGTTTTATTTTTTTTGTTTTTTTTAGGCAGGTCAGGAATCATTTCGTTCAATCACACGTTCATATTACAGAGGAGCAGCTGGTGCATTATTAGTCTATGATATTACAAGGTGAGTTCTTTGGTCTTTTTCTCTGAGAGCGCCTTAGAAATAATAATTTTCCTGCCTTGGCAACTTTGAACTTCTAATTGAAATACCCGACAACATGGTTATTACCTCAATTCTGTAGAAATGTGCATTACTCCAGAATAAACACTACCTCTAAAAGCTAGATGGTAACGTCATTGCTTTGTGGCAGGCTTGACTATGCCAGGTAGCTGTCGTCTTGCACATTCTCTAACTCTACAGCTGCTGTCCTTTGTTATTTTGATGAAAGATTTGGACTGTAGAAATTTTATGGGATTCAGAGATACTTAGGAGTAGTTCAGCTAAATAATGTTTCAGGCCCATTCACACTACATCTGCTGAGCTGCATTGCCTAACACAGGCCCTAGGCAAGGCCAGCTGAAATCTGTTGTTTCTAATAGGCTCATTTATCACCAATGTGCTGTGTTGATGTGTGCTGGGTGAAAATGGAACAATGCTGCAGTTCAAGGCAATGCTTCACAACATGCATTAAAAAAGTTAGCTCATCTCTGAAATTACTGTTATGGAACATTGCTCATTACAGGAGACTTCAATGCTGTATTGGTCCCTCAGCTTGACCACTTGGAGAGGGGATAGGGATATCTCACCCCCGGCCTACTGACCTCACAGTTTTGATTTACTTGAATTATGGCATTGAAAACACCCCGGGGACTGAGCTTACTCCCACCACTCACGGTACCCTTTCTCGCTTAGAATATGCCCTTTGCCGGTTCCGATTTACTTCCTCAAGCCCTCTAAGTCCCATGGGTGGAGGGAAACATGTCAGAGAGCATGGCCATCGGTATGAGCAGGGGCTGAGGCCCTCTTATATCTCAGGCACTTTGCTTGGTGTGCTGTGATTCCTATCGTTGTTTTGCCAATCTTGCTTTCCCACAACTGAAGCCTGCTGACCAACAAGCACTGGAGGCCCCCTGACAGTGGAAAATAATTTTGTACTGCGATCTCCACCCTTGGTTTACTTCCCAATTAGATGAGAAGCCCTGATAATCCTCATGTTGAAACCAGGAAGGGACCCCACGAAATGTGATTCCTACTGTCCTATATCGCTTATTTAATACAAATCAAAATATTGGCAAACTTCTTGGCGGAACATATATCCCTTTATGCAAACGATTCCGTTATATACTTGTGAGGCGATGATATTTCTTTCTCACTTTCTAACATTGCTGGAGGAATTTGGGAGGCTCTTGGGCTTTAAAGTCAATTGGGAGAAATCCCTGTTATTTCCATTAAACCCCGGAAACCGTTCTCACCTCAAGGTAGGGCACCAGTTCAAATATCTTGCATCATTGTTCAGATTCTTGTCTTTTAGATATATTGACAATAATCTCCTTCCTCTTGAGTTTTTCAGAGACAAAGTTAAATTGTAGATGTCCCTGTCCCTAGTTCTTTTATGAGGACTGGCTCAACCGCTCAATCATGGGGGGCTTTTTGCCAAGATATAGTGGTAGTAGATCCTTCCATTTAAGTTCTCGAACACCTTGCAGCCCCTACTGTGGATGTGCCCTTGGATTCAGAGGATCTGTTGACGTTTGCAGCCTTCTGAAAAGGCTTTTCTGGTGAAGCCCTGCAGCCAGTATTTGCTGCTACATCCATTTACCATACTTTACAGTAACTGGACAAGACAAATGAAGAGAGATCATTAAAGCCTCATACACATGGTGCGAGTGTTGGCAGGGGTTTGTCTGTTGACAAACTGTTGTCCTAGAATCTTACCGTTAGTATGCTCCTTTTGACAATTGTTGTCCAACTTTCGGCCATCAAATGTTGGATGACAGGCTAGTACGTTTTCGGCAGACAGCGGTTTGACGTCATATTTTCGTATGGTCAGTACACAAATCCGTCACACAAAAGTCGAAAGTACAAACACGCATGCTCGGAATTAATGCTCACCAAACACAAAATTGGCAGAAGGGGCCCAAAGTGTGGTGCTCAAGAGCTGAAATTTCTCGTAATTGTGTACCCTTAGTATGAAAACCGATTTGGGCACACACCCTTTTGACAAAAATCTGATGCTCGGTTGGCCAACAACCATGTGTACGAGGCTTAAGTTGCAGGCTGCAAGTTCTAGCTGTTCCCTCTCAAGAGAAAACAATCTAATAATCGGTTTCTCTCAAATGGGTTGGAAAATTTTCATTCAATAGTCACATGCAGCCAATTGGCTGCAGTGCTGATCAGTGTATTCTGACAGCAGAAGAGTCCCCACTTTCAGAATACAATAGCACAACATAGAATGTCCCTTTTCTCTGTGCATATGTGTAGAATTACGTGGCTAAAAGCTTGTTCTGTTGAACTTGCTTGTTAAAAGTATCTTTTACGTGTGCCTTTTTGATGGTTGGCTAACCGTAAGGAATCGGGTCACATTCAAGACCCTCTGCCTCACCCACAAATGCACACATGGAAACGCTCCGCAATACCTTCTCGCGAAAATAAAACACTACACACCGAATCGCAGTCTTCGATCGGCTAATCAGAATCTCCTCCTCATTCCTAAATCCCGCTACAAATCAAAGGGGGAACGGAGATTCGCTGTCCAAGGACCACGGCTATGGAACGCTCTACCAACCGACATCCGCATGGAAGAAAACCATCAGGCCTTCAGGAAGAAACTCAAGACCTACCTCTTCTAGAAGCTCGACAACAAAACGCCAATACAGCACCTTGAGGCGATTCAGTTCGCATTGTAGCGCTATATAAGTTAGTCATTCATTCATGGTGAACACCCATTTGGGGAATCAAAGAAGTGACTGGGGGAAAGGGAAAAAGGCTCTTACAGTTGCCATCTATACTCGCTCTGCCCAGGAATCGAGCTCACAACCAAAGCTTAACACTTCCTTTCATTGCAAGCCCTCTAAATTCACTTAGCCTACACAGAAGGCTTCCTTATAATCTAGAGGTGCCCCCCCCCAAGAGGGATGTCTGGTATTTTCACCACTCTAAATCTGAGGAATCCTTCCAAAGTCTGCTGTCCAGCTCACACCTTCTGTAGAATTTAGGTCTCATCTTGAATAAAGTCCATGCCAGAAATTTCCTCCCTCAAGAGACAATCTCTACCCTAAGGTCCCACATACGGATCATCTGGTCAGAGCTACACCCTCTTTGCTTTTGCACGAGGATTCTGGGCTTAATGATGTCCTTCAAGGCAGTTCCCGTTGCCCAGTTTCACTCCAGACCTCGTTAATCCAACATACTCGTGTGGGACAAGGAAATCCATTTCTTGGACAATGCTTCCGTTCAGCCAAAGCTCTCCCCAACATGGAAGGTGGTGACAAAGAGAACTGTAAACTTGGCATTCAAACTGCCCAGGGGACCTAAAGTCTACAAGGTCACCCAGTCTAGAGTAGAAGTAGAAGTCAGACAAAGCCACACCAGTGGCCTATATAAATCATCAAGGGGAGCACTGGAAGTCAAGTTGCTCTGAAAGAAACAGGTCCGAGACTCCTGGGTGGAAACTCACATTCCAGTTCCCTTAACCATCCACATCCCTGTAGTGGAAAATTTACATAGCTTAGACCTGTGTGAGTGGTCTCTGCATCCAAAGATTTTTCAACATCCCTGTCAGAGGTGGGGATTATCGGATGTGGATATTTTGGCTTTCAGGTTTAACAAGTTGAACAAATTCATAGCCAAAACCAGGGTTTCCATAGCCTTCACAGTAGATGTTTTGGTGAGTTCTTGGCCTGAATTCAAAAATCTCCTAAACCGTGCAGGCTTAGATGCCCGGAGTAGCTACAGATAAGCCTTATGGGATTACCTGTAGCAAAAAGTGTATGTAAAGGGTTTACAACCACTTTAAGGACATGGCTGTTGAAACTCAAGTCCTAAAGAATTTGAGTATTTCAGACTTTTTTTATTTTTTCCAGCTTACTCAGAGCAAGAAGACTTAACTTCTGCAAGTTTTACCATAGTACATGGAAGGCTTACTTTTCCCTGGTGTGAGGATAGGAAGCGGAGTCCCAAGGAATCATCTCACTCTTGTATTTTGGCCTTTCTTCAGTTTGGCATTGACTAGCGTCTCGCCCCGAGTACCCCTAAGGCACAGGTTCCTGCCTGGTCGATTTTAATTTCAGAAGCTTTTTGCTTTGCAGTCTCCAATTTAAAGGGGTTGTAAAGTCAGAAGGCTTTTTATCTTCATGCATTCTAACCTAGCTCCCAGGTTCTACCAGATGGATATTATACTGCCACAAGGTGCTTCAAACTGTTTTCTTTGTGCTTTTATTTTTTTTTTTGGGCCCTTTCTTTAAACATGGGTTAAAGAAAGCCTGTTGACCGTTCTGTTTGCTGTGTTGTTGCCCACACCTATTGCTTGAGTGTGTCTCATGGTCTATAAATAGGAGACCTGTGTCTTGTAGTGTACAATTTAAGATAAGTGTTTTGTTTGCCTCTACATTTATTTTCCTCGTTTGCAATACTGGACACAGGCCCCTCCCATCTGTCTTGATCATTCCTTATTGCTTGCTTGCTAACAAAAAAAAAAAAAAAACTGGAGCCTCATGCAAGTTTTTTTTCCGCCAGTGTCAGTCACCTGGAAGTAGCCTGCATATAATCCATGGTCTATAAATACTAGTCTTGTAGTAGGCCAAGAAAAAAATATACACCGGAGTCAAAATTCCAATATTATTATTATTATTATTATTATTATTATTATTATTATTTTATTTTTTTCTTAAATGATTGCTTTACTATTTATAGCTATGTTTGTTTTTGCATTCAGGAGAGACACATTTAACCATCTAACAACTTGGCTGGAAGATGCTCGTCAACATTCAAATTCCAATATGGTGATCATGTTAATTGCAAACAAAAGGTAAACTTTTTTTTTTTTTCCTTTTTATTGCTACTACTACTGCTGCTGCTGTTCAATCATTGTATATATTGTTACCACTTGAGTGTACTGCTATATTTATTGGTGCCACTTACAAATCCTTCTGTAGCTTATCCGGTTATTTGGTGTTCAAAGAAGAGCTCTGGATTACACAGAAATGTTTCTACAGTGTCTAATATTACAGCTCTTAGATGTTAACCTGTCATCAAATAAAGCAGACTTTACAATAAAAAAAAAAAGATCAATTCAATTTAAATATATCGAAACCTCCTACACCCATCAATAGAAGATTTAAGGTAAAGAAAAACTGTAGGGAAAACAATACATATTCTTACCTTACTCCCAGTTTCTGTACTGCAGCATGATATGTCACAATTATCCAGCAAGATCTCAGAGAATGCAAAGTACCCCAAATCTTGCAAGAAGACTTTCCAGCACGGTGCAGGCAGATGAGAACAGCAGTACAGTCTGAATGTAGTATATTAAAGGAGAAGTCCAGCCTGCGCTCCTTTGGCTGGGCTACCCTTATGGGTCACAGGAGTGCAATCCGTTTTGCACTCCTGTGACCTGTTTTCAGCAGAGAGCGGTCTGAAGTCCGCTCTCTGAGGACGTTGCTGGAATCCGTCCAGGCACCGCATCATCATGACAGTCTGGATCCACTAGGGGCTTAGACTGATGCCTGTCTCAGCCTCTCGCTGAGAGCCTGAGACGGCCGCCCAAGACACACACACGCACACACACAGGTCATTGCTCTAATCAGTCTGATGCTGCATCCACCTTGGTAAGTATAATGGGTAAATAAAAAAAAAAAGTGTAATTTCTTCAGTGTTGTCACATGAAAAGATGTAATAAAATATTTACAAAAATGTGAGGTGTACTCACTTTTGTGAGATTCTGTATATGAAGATTTGAAGTAAAAAAAGACTATTGCAAAGATCGGGACTGCATATTCAACATTTTGATATGCGTTTGGTGAAAAACTGAGGAAATCCACATTGGCTGTAATCCTGTGAAAAGTACTGTATATACTCGAGTATAGGCTGACCCTAATATAAGCCAAGGCACCTAATTTTACAACAAAAAAATTGAAAAACGTATTGACTCAAGTATAATCCTTGGGTGGGAAATGCAACAGCCAGCGGTAAATTTCAAAAATAAAAATAGATGCCAATAATGTGTTTGAATATTTATTTCAAAGAAAAATAGTGATCTAGCTCTGTAAGTGGAAAAGAGGATCAATAAAAACAATATGGTATCAACAATAACTTTAAAAGTACAAAAACCTTGGCTCAATCAGCAACCAAGCTAAAACGTGTGTTTAAAATCCTTCAAAACTGGATTCCTCCTCATCTGTATGTCCAAACAGAGCTTCAGCATTAGCTGGTGTGGGGTTATCAGCATAGACATTGTCATCATCACTGAGTTTGCAGTCATCACCATCACTGCTGTCATTCTCATACAAGCGCTGTCTTCACTGCCGTCCATAGCATTACTAATGCCACAGGGACGTCAGGTGTTGCAGCTGATTTTAGCACTGCAGCCCCTGTATATGTTACCGAAGAGGTTTTTTTCCTCCAACCATTTTAGGCTTGGAACAAAAAATTGATTCCTTAATCGCATCCCAGAGTAGGACTAAGCCTAATCGGTCCCCGTCCATTGCCCAGGACCCTCAAACTGAGGAACAGGGGGCGAGAGATGATGAATTTCTCTTAGGGGACCAGGCAGAGGCTGGTGACTCCTCTTCTGAAGAGTCTAATACAGATGGATCAGGTTCACAGGAAAGGTTGTTGGTACAATCTCTCACTGAATTGGTCCGCTCCACATTTTTGCTGCCAGTAGCGGAGTCAGTCGATGAGCCCACTTCTTTTTGGGTTCGCTAAAGCCTCCCCAACCTATTCATGCTTTTCCTATCCATTCATTACTGAAAAAGCTTATGTATTCTGAGTGGGAGCACCCAGATAAAAAAAAATGTTTTCCTCCCAAAGAAGTTTTCAACACTTTGTCCTATGGAGGAAGAGTTTAATAAGAAATGGGGGATTCCAGCAATTGACGCTGCTATATCCTCTGAACAAGAACTTGACTTGTCCTGTAGACGATGCTCAAATGCGGCATGGGTTGCATAAGAAGTTGGAATTCTTATTTAAAAATATTTCTCTGGCAGATTCAGTGGTTCAGCCTGCGCTGGCAGCGATTGGGGTATGTCAGTCCTTTAACCACTTCCAGACCAGCCTGGTTTTGGATTTTAAGTGTTTACAGGTTTAAAACTGTTTTTTTTGCTAGAAAATGCGAACCCCCAAACATTATATATTGTTTTTTTTCTAACACCCTAGAGAATAACATGGCGTTCATTGCAATACTTTTTTTCACACCGTATTTGCGCAGCAGTCTTACAAGCGCACTTTTTTTGGAAAAGTCACTTTTTTGAATAAAAAAATAAGACAACAGTAAAATTAGCCCAATTTTTTTTGGGATTGTGAAAGATAATGTTACGCCGAGTAAATTGATACCCAACATGTCCTGCTTCAAAATTGCGGCCGCTCCTGGAATGGCGTCAAACTTTTACCCTCAAATCTCCATAAGCGTTATTTAAAAAATTCTACAGGTTGCATTTTTTGAGTTACAGAGAAGGTCTATGGCTAGAATTATTGCTCTCGCTCTACCGATCGCGGCGATACATCACGTGTGTGGTTTGACTACCGTTTTCATATGCGGGCGCTGCTCACGTATGCGTTCGATTCTGCGCACGAGCTCGTCGGGACGGGGTGTTTTAAAAAATTTTAGTTTTTTTTCTTATTTATTTTACTTAATTGTATTTTTTGCACTGTTTTAAAAAAAAAAAAAAAAAAATGGATCACTTTTATTCCTATTACAAGGAATGTAAACATCCCTTGTAATAGAAAAAAGCATGACAGGTCCTCTTAAATGTGAGATCTGGGTTCAAAAAGTCCTCAGATCTCCATATTTGGACTTCAATGAAAAAAAAAAAATGACATTTGTAAATTCCCCTTTTAAGACGTATGGGCGGAAGTGACGTTTTGACGTCGCTTCCGCCCTCCTATGGTATAGAGATGAGTGGGGGCCATCTTGGCCTCACTCATCTCTATACACAGGCAGGGTAAAGGACCTGATTGCCGCTGCCGACGGCTCCGGTAAGCGGCGGAAGGCACGGGAGAGCGGGGGGGGGGCACCTCTCCCACCGCCGATAACGGTGATCTCGCGGCGAATCCGCCGCGATGACCACCATTATCGGAAAGGGGACCGCTCACTGTGAAGAGGGATACCTCGGTTGCGGCAGCAGCTGCTGCCGTTACCGAGATATCCCTCTTCAAAAAAATGACGTATATATACAGTGAGCGGTCGGTAAGTGGTTAAAAGACCAGTTTAACCACTTTCAGACCGGACCAATTTGCAGCCAAAGGACCAGGCCCCTTTTTGCGATTCGGCACTGCGTCGCTTTAACTGACAATTGCGCGGTCGTGCGACGTGGCTCCCAAACAAAATTGACGTCCTTTTTTCCCCAAAAATAGAGCTTTCTTTTGGTGGTATTTGATCGCCCCTGCGGTTTTTATCTTTTGCGCTATAAACAAAAATAGAGCGACAATTTTGAAAAAAATGCATTATTTTTTGCTATAATAAAATCCCCAAAAAATATATAAAAAAACATTTTTTTTCCTCAGTTTAGGCCGATACGTATTCTTCTACATATTTTTGGTAAAAAAAATCGCAATAAGCGATTTATTGATCGGTTTGCGCAGAAGTTATAGCGTTTTACAAGATAGGGAATAGTTTTATAGGATTTTTATTAATACATTTTTTTTTATTAGTAATGGCGGAGATCTGCGATTTTTTTTTTTTTATTTTTTTTGTGACTGCGACATTATGGCGGACACGTCGGACATTTTTGACACATTTTTGGGACCATTGTCATTTTTACAGCAATTAATGCTATTTAAATGCATTGATTTCTGTATAAATGACACTGGCAGTGGTTACAAGGGGGCAGTGTAAGGGTTAAGTATGCATAGGGGTGTGTTTTTTTTATTTTTTTTTTTTTTTTACTGTGGGGGGGCGTGGCTGTCAGCTAGTGAATGCTGATCTCTGCTCCAATCACAAGGAGCAGAGATCGGCGTCACTAGTTGCTAGGCAGAACGGGAGATGCTGTTTATCTCGGCATCTCCCCGTACAGCCTTCCCGTGAGACGATCGCGGGGACCGCGATCGGACTCACGGGGGTCCCGACCGACGTGGGAGCGCGCCACTCCCGGCGCGCTCCCGATGGCACGGACAGGCAGAAAGGAGGGACTTGTATATACGCCCTCCTGCCTGTACGTGCCATTCTGCCGACGTATATCGTCATGCGCCGGTCGGCAAGTGGTTAAAGAGGTGCTCAAGATTATTCCTGATAAGCAGGCCCAAGATTTGGCCGGGATATCAGAGGCATTATGTTTTACAGTGGACGCTATGAAAGATTCTATTCTCCAAGCCTCATGGCTTATGCTCGGGCTGGTACATGTGCATAGAGTTCTGTGGTTTTAAATATTGGTCAGCCGATTCGCCATGCAAAAGCTCTTGGCTAGTTTTCCATTTTATGGTGAACTGTTGTTTGGAGACTGTCTGGATAAATATAGCCAAAGAATTTCTAATGGAAAAAGTTCCTTTTCCAGTTAAGACGTTTAAGCGTTTTTCTTTTAAGCAAGCTTCTTCTTCAGTGCCAGGAGCATCTGCCTCCAGGCAGTCACAACGGCCTCCGCCGTCAAATTCAAGGGGTAAACCTCAGGGTTAACCCCAGGGTCAAAAGAGGCCCTGGGGGAGGAAACCCGTAAAACAAAATGCTAAAACCTCCTTATGAAGGGACGCCCCTGCTCGCTTGAGTGGGGGGGGGAAGACTTCTGCAGTTCTCAAGGGTCTGGCAGGAACAGTGTTTAGACAATTAGGTGGCTTCCTCAATATCTCTAGGTTACAGACTAGAGTTTGATCATCTCTTGTCTAAAAAAGTGATATCGGTGGTCTCCATGGAAGAGATCGAGGGTTAGGGTTTTATTCAAACCTTTTTACGGTACCAAAACCAAACTGGGATGTCAGACCCGTTTTAGATCTCAAAGATCTAAACTGGTTTTTGAATATCCGCTCTTTTCGCATGGAGTCAATCCGATCGGTGGTCTCCATTCTACAAGGTGGAGAACTGCTAGTGTCAATCGACATCAAAGATGCTTATCTACATGTACATCATTTTCCCCGCTCACCAGAAATATTTGCGCTTAGAGATAGAAAATCTTCATTTTCAGTTTGTAGCTCTGCCTTTTGGTCTAGCTATTGCACCTCAAGTGTTTACAAAGGTTCTGGCTCCCCCTTTAGCCAGATTAGGGGCTCGGGGTATAACGATTCTGGCTTATTTAGACAATCTACTCCTTGATTAGTCGGTTGCCCGCTTAAACCAGAGTTTGGTCAGCTACCTGGAATACCTAGGTTGGATTCTCAGCCTAGAGAAATCCTCCTTAAAACCATCAAGGAGATTGCAGTACTCGGGCCTGATCATGGATACAGCTCAGAATAGGGTGTTCTTGCCCCAGGCAAAGATCAGTTCCATAAGGGAACTGATTCAGGTGGTCAAAGCAAAGAAGAATCCTTCTATTCGACTTTGCATGAGATTGTTGGGAAAGATGGTAGCTTTGTTCGAGCCAGTTCCTTATGCGCAGTTTCATTCCAGACTGCTGCAAAACAGTATCCTGTCAACTTGGAACAAAAAGATCCAAGCTCTAGACTTCCCGATGCGTTTATCCCCCAAAATGCGTCCAAGCCTCAGTTGGTGGTAATATCCAAGAATCTTCAGAAAGGAAAGTCCTTCCTACCAGTTACCTGGACGGTGGTGACAACAGATGCCTGCTTTCTGGGCTGGGGAGCAGTCCTGGAAGAAGCATCTGTCCAAGGAAAATGGTCCAAAACAGAAATGACCTTGCCCATCAATATTCTAGAGATTCGGGCAGTACGGAGGCCTGGACTCTCAGATTACGGAATTGTCCTGTCAGGATCCAATCCGACAATGCCACAACAGTGGCCTATATCAATCACCAAGGGGGCTCGATAAGTTGTGCGGCTCAGAGAAAGGTGAATCATATCCTATCCTGGGCAGAAGATAAAATTCCTTGCTTATCGGCAGTCTTTATTCCGGGAATAGAGAATTGGCAGGCGGACTACTGAGTTGCCAACAGTTGTTCCCGGGAGAATGGTCTCTTCACCCCGACATCTTTCTGTCAATATGTCAAAGATGGGGAATTCTGGACGTGGATCTGTTTGCATCCAGGTTCAACAGAAAGATCGACAAACTTGTGTCAAGGACAAAGGATCAGCTGGCATGCGGAACAGATGCCTTGGTTTTTCCGTGGGATCGTTTTTCACTGATCTATGCTTTCCCTCTTGTTCTGCTGCTTCTGCGCCTTCTTTGCAGGATCAAGCAGGAAGGGAAGGAGGTGATTCTTGTGGCCCAGGAGATCTTGGTATGCAGAGATCGTAATGATGGCGGTTTACTCAATGACACACAGGATTCACTGCGTGAGGCTATGTGTAGAATGGAAAACTTTGGACACCTGTCAGGACTGAGGATAAACTGGGAAAAATCAAACTTATTGCCTATTGATCCAATGGATAATCCCTTACCCCAGGAGGCAGAACAGCTTCAAATAGTCAATCAAAGTATTTGGGTATAAACATTTTGAGAGATCCCAAACAGTTTATTGCAGATAACCTAGTGCCACTGTTGAATAAATTTAAAGGTAAAATTAAAATCTGGAAAAAAACTCCCTCTATCAGCAGCAGGCCGCTGTAACTTAATTAAAATGTTATTCTTGCCACAACTATTATATGCGCTCCACAACTCTCCAATATGGATCTATAAAAAATGGTTTCATAGGATAGATACCATATTCAGAGAATTAATTTGGAAAGGGGGTATATCCCGTATTGGTCTTGGCACTCTGCAACTTCCAAATAAAGGAGGAGTTGCCCTTCCACATCCTTTTAGTTAATTTATGGCGGCCCAGCTCCAACATATGGGGGATGTGAATTTAAGAAATAAGGGCGAGAGTGGAAGATTCCCCACTGTAACTCGGTACATAACTCTTTGCCCGAAATACTGGAGGCAGGGACCTTCCTGAGGGGGTTACCTACTCTGGACCTGAAGGCAAGAGTTTGGGAACTGGTAAAAAAAAATTTGGGATATAGAGGATTGACAGAATACTCCCCTTTGTGGGAAAATGGTAAGATGGTAGAGGTACAAAAAATGGGGATTATCAGAGAATAGGAGAGATTAGGCTTAAACTTTATTTCTCAGATCTACCATGAGGGAAGTATAAGATGTTTTCAGGACTTAAGAGACCAATTTGCACTTCCCAAGAAGTCCTTTTTTAGGTACCTGAGGGTAAGGCATTCCCTTGCAGAACAGTTTAAAGGGACGACACTAGAATGGACCAACATGTCGGTACTACAGAACATAATTAAGGCTGAGACAAGAAATACAGCCTTGCGCGTTTCGTCACTCGGAGGCGCTGCCATCTTGGTACACCTGACGTCTATATAAGAGGGTGGAGGAGCCGCGCCGACCAATGGGTAAAAGACATGGGTAAAAAGAACGCCCCTTATTAAAACAAGGAAATAGAACCCATACCACGGAGATAAAGAATTAAGTAGTCTACCCCACCGCCATCTAGTGACTATAAATGGAAGAAGCAGCGCGGCGACTTGAAGCCTGACTGCAGCGGCGCATGCGCACGGGGGATTCTCGGCTGAAAGGCCGGCATAATCCGAACCTTGCCGGGAAGAAGTCTCCTGTGGGCATGCGCGGAAGTGACGACATCGCGGCTCCAGCCACTCACAACGATGGAGCCGGAAGACACGCCGAGGCAACATGTCAGCTACCTCGGCGTGGACCAGGTGAGTTACCGACGCCTCGTTCGAAGGTAAGTATTTCATAATGAGCAAGTATGCGGTGGATACTAGCTCATTATGCCTTTTGCCTTACAGGTGTACTAAAAGAAAAAAAAAATTCAGCAGGTTTACTGCCGCTTTAAATAGAAACTATCTTTAGATAGATTTTTACTTCTTCAAAAGCATTTTATTAAAATAAAAATTTGATAAAAATCCAAACTTTTTTTTATCAATGATTTTTATCCACCCTGGTTATAAAACACGTCAAACATTGTCATAAGATTGCCAGGATAGTACATGACCCCTTTTTGGAAAGTTGGCACCCCAAGTTGATCTCAGTTTTTGCATATTGAGGAAAATGTAAAAATCCCAAAAGCAGAAATTATTGTGCCTGAGTGCAAATGGAGATCCACACTTTAGAAGTATCATGCAATCCAGAAGAACCCCACAACTATATTGTACCTCGCAAACAGGCTCAGCCTGGAAGATGCAGCGACACATCACAAAACCGAACAAGCAAAGTGCAACTTTGGTAACTTAAATCAACCACAAAGCAAAAGACAAATGCACTCAGTGAAAGAATGTGACAATCCCATATACAGAAGACACCTTAGCCATGGTCAGCTACTGATAATTATCAGGGCAGTTTTCACATGTCCCTACACAGTATATTCCTGCTGACAGTTGGTAGATACCATCTATCACATGTCTCTGCGATTTTTGTTTTATCGCTTCAATGAGACTCATGTGCTTTGGTGGCCTCCATACAAATAATTTTTAATTCTTTCCTGTATTTACTTTTTCTATGCTGTCAGTTTTTTTTTTATATGTGGTCGCTTTGTATATGCACTTGTATTGTTCAGAGTGTTTTTAGTTTTGCTTATCAAGACATGGGGAGAGCTGATCACACCACCCTACACCTGTGTGAGGAGGGAGTGTCCTCTATTTGTGTGTTTGGTGGGTCAGTCTTCCTTTTGGGTTTGAAGAAGCACAATGTATATGTGAAACGTCGTCACCCCTTGTTCCGTTGTCCTAGTCCTGGTGGCAGTGTTTCAATAAACCTGTTGGGCGGATGTTGGTGTGCAGCTATTTTTTCTACTTGGCCATGGTCAGCGGCTGGAGTGAAGCTGTAATATGTCCTGGGATCGGCCACCTCAGACCCACTCACACAGTTGTTCAAAGCGCTGCATCCATAAAACTACATTGATAAATTACAGGTTCCTTTGTTGTAGGAGGAAGGGGAGGGAACTCTATGTAAACATTTGATTGCTCATCACAGGGATTAAATGGTATAGAGCCACTCAGGTCAGCTCAGCTAACTTTAGCTGTGATCTAAACTGTTTAGTGACACAGCAGTGCGTTGTCACAGGGCACTATGAATGTGTCACAAAAAATTGAGGAAGGTAAAATGTCTTCAAAAAATGTAATTACAACGTGGCACCCAATATATGATTTTACATTTTGACCTTAAATTCACTTTAAACGCATACAGTATGTATTTGATGGTGTATTTATCTGTTTATCTTTCTACTCTGAGAAGATTGAAGGATCAAGCATGTTCTAGGATTGGGCTGTTTAAAGTCAGCCTGATAGTTGTTTTACTGTACACTAAGAAAGTGAGTACAACCAGAGAAAATATACTGCTATTTTTTACACTTCTTAAACATGTAGTTAAAGGTATGAGAATCAAGCTCCAGAAGTGCACCATGTATCATTAGCATCTTTTATCCATTTTGCTTTGCATTCTAGGAATGAGTAATGATATGTATTTATTAGAAGGAAGATCTGTCCTTTCATAGCTGTTATTACTAATTAGCCCAAACCTTTATCTGGCAGGCCAGAAAAAGCCGCAGCCTTTAGTAGACTCTCAGCCCCCTCCATCGCTGCTCATTCCCCCTGTAGCTCTGATGTCACTGCTAATTGTGCTTTAGCTGATCCCATTAAAGGTATTAGTTTGAAATATTGCATGACACTAGGTAGGTAATATTCTATGTCTGTAGTAGTGTAAAAGCAGCTAGGCTGCAATTTTTCTGCACAAGATTAATCTTCCTATCGTGGCCCTTTTTGTACATACACACGAATGTAGTAGTGCATTGACCATGCAGAAGCTTGTTACAAAGTTTGCCATGACCTTAGAATGCCTCTCATCCCCCTCCTGTTTAATCTAGTAACCACATATTTGTATTTTTAGAAGAAATGTGTCCAGTTCAAATATTTTTTGTTTTTGTGCAGGTCAGGTGGTCTCCAAGTATAGACATTTATAAATGTGTTTTATCTTAATCGTATAGGACACAGGCAAAATATTCATAGACCTTGGGTTTAAAGGCTTGTACCCTCAGGTGATTGGGTCCTGACAAAACCTTTAAGGACATGCCCCCAAGGCGCCACCTTTAAAAACTCTTTGCCACTCTTAAAGTGGATGTAAACCCACTCTCATCCTTTCTAAACTACTGCCATAGTGGTTATCTATAAGGATATACTTGCCTCCTGCATGTATCGTTACCTGTCAAATGTCTCCCCTCTGTCTGTTATGAGACCCAAAACACTGCAGATTCTGTGGGTGGGTCTGTTGTCCGAAGCGCGGATGGAGTCGTGATGTCGGTAGACTCCCCACCCACCTCTACACTCCCCTTGTCAACATGCATTTTCTCCAGGTGTATTTCTTACGCTAAACTTCTGCTATGATCACTAACATCCAGTCAAAACCCAGAAAAGTCACCACATGACTTCAGCATGCCCAATCATGCTGAGGTGTGGAGCAACCAATCCTGGGAGAGCTGGAGAAGATGGGAGGAGGGGGATCTGAAGTACACAGATTGCGCCTCTCAGGCTTGTGCATGAGATATGTAAATTGCCTGGACAGTTAAGACATGGTCACCCTGTATGCTTCTGACTGTGACTGTTAAAGACTGGGGCGAAATTTGGATTTTATATACTACAGTGTAAAGTTTTTTTACACTGTAGGTCACAAATTTTACCACCACGTTTACCAAAACCCCTTTGTTTCTCAGGCACTTTCTCCTGCCCTTTCTCCATGAGAATTTGCTATGATCTACAACCGGGTTGCTGCTTTCTCCTAACCACACTTACCCCATATTCTGCACCCTACTGCAGGAATGTCCCACAGAGAAACGCCCTCAAACGTAGCTATGATGGAGACCAGACAAAAGGTAGCCATTGCTAAACCTTAGGTGAACATTTGCTCTGCCCAAGACCCACACAACAGGTCTGTCTTGGAGTGATGATGTCCCCCTTAGACCACAGTAGAAGTAGACTCTGCCTTCGGTTCTAGCTTTATTTCAAGCACGGAACAAGCAGCCTATCTGACAAAAGCAGCATTTTCAGCATCTGTCACAGTACCTCGGACAAATAATGGCCTTAATCCATCTTTGCCTAGGGCTCAAATCCCAATATGCCTGCCCTAGAGGAGGCAGACAGAAGGAAATGAAGAGGACCTAGAGGCAGAATAGGAGGAAGCTGTTAAGATTTTTCTTCCCCAGACTGCAGCTGTATTGAAAAGGAAGCTTCACGCAATATGCTTGTAGAAAAGCTCACTATTGCTGTCCAAAAAGCCTTGGCAGCAGATCCTCCTCCATATCACCATGCCCATTTGGGTGCAAAGAGACCTGCAAAATCTTTAAAAAAATTCCCTGTTCATGAACAGATAGAATGTGCAGTCTGACGATTGGATCACTCCAGACAGGATTCTCTCCCCTACCCCCACCCCAAAATCTTTGCCAAACTCTATCCAGTGGAAAAAGTTAGCAAAAGTAGTCTTCCTGTGGTTAATCCTGCCAACTCGGTCTTAACTACTGCAATACCACTACATACATGTACAGCTTATTACAGCTGTATAGCGTATTTATTTATAGTTATGGTTGCAGCTGCAACTATGATCTTGTGTGTGTGTGTGTGTGTGTGTGTGTGTGTGTGTGTGTGTGTGTGTGTTTTTACCAGTCAGCAATTCTCTTGTTAGTCAAAGTGATCTAATCGGCTATAGAGCTGCCAGCTCACTTTTTCATGCAATGGGAGGGGGATCTAAATAGTGCTTCTAAATCTTCCAATTTTAACACTCAAAAGGCTGCAGTCAGTTGTACCAGGTGGACGTCCACTCTTCTGTGGATCCAGATTTCTGAGCCTTTCGCAAGGTTTATGCAGTGGCGCTCTCTGGAGTCGAGTCTTTTGACCCTTGTTGGGCTTTTTGCCACAGTTTTGTTTGCCCCCATTCTATGTAATTGCTTGAGGATGTCCCAGGGTCTATGAATACTATGCCTGTGTCCTGTGCTGTATTAAGATGCAAGGAATTTTAACTTGCCTGAAAGTTCAATATCTTACAGTTCCAGACATCCTCCCTTCCATTCCTTGGTTGGTCTACATTGCTTGCTACAAAACTAAAGACTTGCAGAGTGGGGTAGGGTTATAGGAAATGTGCCCAGGGAGTGTGTCCACAAAAGCACTGCCAGTATCTAATCACCTGCCGGTTCAAACTTATAATGCCAGGATCAATGAATTCCTGTGTCCTGTAGTGTACTCTAAGATATGGAACTTGGGGGTAAATCGAAATTCCTTTGTCTACTTTTATCACACTGAAAGCTTTCAATGGTAAGTACAGCACCGCACAAATGTATGTAGCTGAAAATCCACAACTGCAGGAATTGTTTTCATTTCAATTGTATAGTTGTTTTTGCCATAGTATAAGTCTTATTATTTACATGAAGCTGCTTTCTTTTAATTATGTTGCCATTTTTAACTAAATTTAGTATGGAAGATTTCCATATTTCCTCACAAGCTGTCTATATCCTAGCAACAAAAGGTGGCTTCTACTGCCCTTCACATTGGCAACACAAGGACACTAAGCAGTTTCCTTCACAAGCTGCCTGCATCCTAGTAACAAAAGGATGCTAAAGCTGCAAAGGTCACGTACAACCTAGCAAAAGTCTCAGCCGCCTGCATCTTGGCAACAGAAGGCATTTACGCAGTAATGCTGTGCATGTAAACATAGCTCAAACACATTACGTTTGTACGGAGCACTTTTTTCTCAGGATCTTAGTCTGATTCTGCTAGCAAGAGCCTGCATACTAGTTGCCTTGTTTTCATACGACCAAGTGCATGTACACTAACGAGAGCCATACTGCAAGAAGGTGATCATTTTGTGACACTAGTTCTATCCATAGAAAACAAATGACTGCATGTTTCGGGTGTCTGTGTTGCAAGAAATGGAAAAGGCTGCAACATTTTGTCTAGTTCTGCAGTCATTTTTGCCTGAAAAACAGAGAATAAAAAATCCAGCACTTTCTGCTTACTTCAAATCTCTGCTTACTAGCCATTAAAGTGGCCATCGTCTGTAAAGCCTCGTACACACGGTCTGATTGTTGTACGACTGAGTGTCTGATTTTTGTCAAGCACGTGTGCAGGATTTTTTTCTAGCTTACTATCCACAAATTGTCGTTCGACAAACATGAACGTAGTGACCTACTATGAGAGTATAAAGAGGAAGTTGATTTCTTAAGCTCCACCCTTTGGGCCTCTTCTGCTAAGTTCAATTTTTTTTTTTTTTTGTGTGGAATAATACTTCTCTCTGTTTTTCTTCAAATGACAGTTTGGGAGTAGGCATTAAAAACAACTCAATGGAAAATTAACAAGGGACACCAACATAGTTGTATCTTTTGATCTTAAAAACTCAGGGATAATGGTGTTGTGGTGACTTCCCCCAAAAAAACAAAAAAATCAAACAACCATAATATTATTTCTATCACTACAAAACAAATGCCTTTTAAATACGTTTGGCATAACTACATCAGTATCACCAGCAAAGCCGCTTCATTATTATCCCATTAAAGATTTCATCAATTGCTGCATCACGAATATTAATCCTAGATTACGAACAGTAGTGTACAAGACCAAACTCTTCCCGGTCGTTCCTTGATTCCGATCATGCGTGTTTGTACTTTCGACTTTTGTGTGACGATTTCTGTACTGACCGTCCGAAAATCAGACGTTGAGTTCACATCCGACAAATTTTATAGCCTGCACATCCAGCTTTTGTCTGAAGAAAAAGTGAAATTGCCTGTCGAAAGCACCGTACTAACGATCCAAAAATCCAGACAGCTCGTCTTACGAATTTTCACATCTGATTTTCGTATCGTGTGTATGGGCCTTTAGGCTAGGTTCACACCTATGCTAGCACGAGAGCCTATTCATTTTGAATTGGCAGCTGTGCCCGGCAACACACTATTTATTTGTGTGGGTAGTTGCAGCTGCCGGTATTTGCACAGATGTGAACTTAGCCTAAAAGTGCATGAAATCAAACTGCCCATAGACTTCAAATGGTTTATCATTTGTGCAAGAAACCTTGAAAGAATAGCCATGTTGATTTTCCAAATTTATGTAACTTGGGAAAAGATTTGTAAGGCGGTATATGTTTAGCGTATCGGGGGGGGGGGGGGGGGATCGCAGTAACTGAGACTGGTTTACCAAAATGTTTTATATTTACATATAGCCCAGAATAACTATCTGAATCGGCCCTGGATATTGGCTTCCTATAATCCTCCACACAAAACCACTCAGAACATTGTGCACCAATCAAGGTTCTATTGCTTTTCCCAGTGCTGCAGTCTTAACATTATGAACTTGTTAAAGGCTTTCTGTGGGGGGGGGGGGGGGGGGGGGGGGGGGGGTAAAAAGAGGTCCTCATCAGTGCGAATTGGCGCCTTCATTGTCCATTCACAGCTTGGCATAGGTGTTTTTTACCATTTTATCTGCCATCTTTTTGTGTCCTGTTTGAGTTCTGCTTTAAACATCACTAAAAGGATGAGTTACTTGTTACTCTACTGCAGGGTGGATTTGATTGAAATCACAAGTAAAAAGGCTTGAAAGAGTAACAGTCACCTCTGTCCCACAACGGCTCCTCCTCTGACCCGCTGCTGACTCACTGACAGTCCCATTCACTTTAATGGGATGGCTGGTGATGCGGCAGGGACACAACTAGAACTGTAGCGGCAGCAGGTGAGTGGATGCCCGCTAACCGGCTCTGCCATGATGGATCTGAAACGACAGGTGCTCTCTAAATGTAAGGACTTATTCTTGCTGGTAGTTAGAATCTTTAATATTTGCAAACAAAATTAAGTTTTCCTATTTAGATTAATAAGCTGTCAGGTTAGAAGAACAGCAATATCAAAAACCGTTCAATCGTACAGTTTGTAGTGTACATAGATTTGAAAAACAATGGGATAAAAGAACATTCCTGAACTTTGTTTTAGCTCATGGTTACTGTGAAATTGTGTGAATGCATCAATGCAGTGCATGTTATGTCAGCTTGCAGAGCTTGGATTCATTGAAAGAGTTTACCAAAAATTTTAATATTGCAGAATATACAGCCTCATTCTACATAACTAAGCTCCATTTCATGCTGAATAAACTAAATTATTAATGTATCTTAAATAGAAAACGATCTTTTTATTTAAAAAAAAATGATTAAAAATAAACAAAATTATGATTTTTTTTTTTTTTGTTTGTTTTTAATCATTGATTTATATCCACCCTGCTCTACTGAGTTATCACCAATGTCATATTGTATTTCAAAATTCCAGTATGATTGCAATATTAGAAAAAAAAAAAAAATACTATACTGACCCTTTCTTCACATAAAGCATGTCCTACTTTATCAAGCACTGTGTTGAAAGCAATGGTATATGCCAAAAACAAAAAACGTAAATACCAATCAGTTCAATATTTCCGGGAACCCACAGTGTGTGAGGGGATAATAGTTTGTTTTTTACTTATCACATCCCTGCAAGTATGACCGCTCGGTGGCAGATGCACAACGTGAGGATTAAAAATGTAAAGAATGATCTCACAAAATACCATGAGTTTTATGCTTTCATTTAAACTTTCTTTCCAATTTTTGTCTTTGATCACATGTTGCGAGGTCTGTCTGACATGTTTGCTTTGTCTGCAGTGATTTGGAATCAAGGAGAGAAGTAAAGAAAGAAGAGGGAGAAGCATTTGCCAGGGAACACGGCCTTATTTTTATGGAGACCTCAGCAAAGACTGCCTCAAATGTGGAGGAGGTAATGCATAAATACCGAACACTTTGTTCTCTTATGGTGCTACTGCTGCACGGTCAACTAATACAGGGATATGGAGTGAAATGTACTAATCCAATCGGTAGAGCAGATTACTAAATATACATTTTTTTTTTTTTTTTTTTTTTTTAAATCTATTGTCACTCAACACACACATACAACAGCTGTAACATTGCTAAGTTGCTTTATTGTATCATTTTGTAAAAAGCAGTGTGTGTTTTTGTCCTAATGTATTTAGTGAGGTGTGTCTTGTGTGTTCTAGTGGACCAGAGGGGGATTTCTGTCTGTTGGTACAATTTCTCCCAGCCTTTATTGGCAGAAGTAAGACAATCTTCCTCAACACATTAGGGCTCTTTCACACGGACGTGTCTGTGTACGGAGCCCGCTCTGCACAGCGGGGGATCGCTCCGTCCATCCCCTGCTGAGCAGGAAGATGACAGGTCTGTCTCTGCACTCTGTGCAGGGACGGACCTGTCAGAGCGCCGCTCTCCCCTATGGGGGATCGGATGACGACAGACCGTAGAGTCCGTCGTCACCTGATCCGCAGACCAATGGAAAAATAGGGTTTTCCTCCGTCACACTTTTTCGGAGCGGGTCGGATGTCAGCGGACATGTCACCGCTGACATCCGACTCTCCATAGAGGTCTATGGAGCGTCCGTTCAGGTCCGTCTAAAAAACTGACAGGCGAACCTGAACGGACCATCCGTGTTAAAGGGGCCTTAGTATATAGCCATCTACCAGAGGTTAAGACACTGCAAACCAAGAGGGACGAGCTCTCTAGTTGCTTTACCCCTGCACATGAGCATAGTTTAGCTTGGTGTCCCGAGGAGGTAGGACATCTCTGCTCTGCTGGATCTAGACATTCATTTTCATAGCGGGCGTGCCAACATGCTTTATGTTTAGGAATTTTCATCCTGTTTGCCTTTTTGCCAATATTTTATTCAATTATTTTAAAGAAGTATGTAAGCTTTTTTGGCAAATAGTTGTACCGTACAGGTTCAAGAGAACACCACACATAAAATTACTGTTTACTGCCACACTAAGCCCATAACACAGCAAGTATACGGCATGCTAACACCTTAGTAAAGTAGTTTTGTATGTATACCAAGCACTAGGATCCACAGACCTAGATAGCTGGGACAGCAATGGTTGCCTCACATAAAGACTTGCCAATGTGGTGTTATCACCCACCCGCGTTTCTGATGCACACCTGTTCTACGTACAGCTTTGTTTGCACTCCCAGCAAAGGCCAAATGAATCACCACAGCGAGAATCTCCTTGATATTTTGCACGTATTATGTTGCTACACATGACTCCTCCATCGTGTGTACCTGTTTGGAAGGTTTTGTGCCTGTTTGTCATTTTCCTGCATGTGGATTTTGTTCCTCCTTACTGTTCTAATAAATCACTTCTCTGCTTGTGGCTTTTGCATCAAGCAGTTTTAGCATTAGGACTTTCTGTGTTGTTTTGCAGTTCATCTTTTGGCAGGTAAGCTATAAAGAAATAATTGCTGAAGGCTAACTTCCAGAGAATACTTTATATCGGTTATTGAGCCCCCTATTGTGCAAGGATGTAAACCTTATCATATTGGGAGAATTACTACTTCTACTATGATTCAGTTGACAGAAAGCGACAGACACTGCATTTCTATCAAGATATAACAAGTTTTTTTTTTTCCTGTACGTGCAAAAGTGTTGGTTGCCTGAAAGATGACAACTAATGCAGCCAATACATCTGACTATTGAAAATCCCCCACTGCCAGTTCGGGCGGGGCCCAGTGCATCTGTAACATATTACATGTTACACCCTGAATATGGGTGTAATATGTTACAAAAGGTGAACTTATCCTTGAAGGAAAGTGTAAAGTGGGGGTGTGCTTGTATTTTTTTGTTTTAACCCTTTAGCTGCCAGGCCCCGCGCTCCACTTTTAAACTCAGCTGGCCGGACCATTTTGCAATTTTTTCCATTGCTTTTTTTCCCCTTACAGCTTTGAGTTTGTAAAAGACCCCCAACACTCCCCCGTCCCCCCCACCGAACCACATATTTTCTGAATGCACGTGACCAGTAGAATATAAAAAGGTGCTACTGATTTTTAGGGCCCCACGATATTTGCGCAGATGTTTATTAAAACAATATTTTCACAGAAAATGCACTAAAATCATTCTCGGATACAAACCAAGCAACTTTTACAAAATTCCTGTAAACCAAGCATGCAGTTGAGCACACACTTGAAATACATGGGGAAATATGGAAATATATTTATGTTTTGTGCAGCCATGCATGTGCTCTAGACACTCCCAAAGCCAAAATCATCTACTTGCTTTGCCACAGCAGCATGGCTGGACAGACACCGCCTGCTAGGTCCATAGTAAAGCAGTAAACTGATACGCTCATCCTTTGCTCTCCTATCACATTAGCTTACTCTCAGTACATGTGCATGCTGCCAATCCCAGTTGGCAAACGGTGCTCTCCGTCCTAGACTGCAGGGAACTATATCAGGCAGATATTAAATCAAATTCTAGTAGTTATAAAATTCTTTATAAAATACATAATCCTGTCAAATATCTACCTGAACATCAGGTTTTAACTGACGCTGTCCTCCCTAAAAGCTTTTGTTACTCGTGTTCTCTTTTTTTAACGTATAATGTGCAGGTGCCTACCTGCAGTAAATATCATTGTCCCCTCTATACCTGAAGGCCAGGTCATTCTGATCAGGAAAGGTGCCAGCATTTATTGGTAATAATGAAGCTTGCCTTTCCCCTTGCTACCCCACTTTGGCAATTGTGGAGTTCAGAGTTCAGTTTTAGATTTTTTTTGATGTGTGAGGCCCACTGATTTTGAATTCAGTAATATAGGCACACTGGGTTTGATTTACTAAACGGGTACAGCTCTTCATAGAAACCAGATTTTTGTGTTCAATTGAACAAGCTGAAGTTAGAAGCTGATTGGCTGCCAGGCACAGCTGCACCAGATTTTGCACTCCAGCTTTAGTAAATCAGCCTCCGAATGTTTGTTTCTGCTGCGCCTATCCTTTCGGCATTAGTGAGGGTCACAGAATACAATTACAATTGGATTACCCAAGTGTATTTTTTTTCTGTTCTGTTTCATATATATATATATATATATATATACATATATATATATATATATATATATATATATATATATATACACATATATATATATATACATATATATATATATATATGTGTGTGTGTTACTAAACCCAGGACCCTGCATTCACTATATCTGGTCACACACAACATGGAAATGCAAATATTATAGTAAATATAAACTGCTAAATGCCTTTTCTCATCAGCAGTATATAGCAGTCTTGTGACTTTGATCAGTGTCCAACCAAGCACTGACTAAAGCTTGTAGGAGGAGTTTTCATTCTGTTCTGACTGTCCTTTGAGGCTGCATGACCCCTGACCCTCTATCTGGACAATGCTGATTGGCCCTGTGCTACATGCTCACATGCACACCCCCCCCCAAAAAATGTAAAACATTCTCTAGCAATACACACCAAACTAAGCATGTGCAGAGTGCCTCCAAGGATCTCTGCTATCGGCAGATGAATTGGGGACCTTAAAAGAAGGGGAGGATCAGAGAAGACAGGATCAAACTGTTTTTTTGCACAATGCAGATGATTAACCCCTTAGGTTCTACAGTGAGTATGACGAGCGTACTTTGCATATACTGACTGAATTCACTGTTGTGGGTTTAATAAAACTTTAAAAAACAGAATCTGAATTTCATGCTAGCCAGTGAAACGATCTGCAGGTAGCACACCACCATGTGCCATTTTCTTAATAGTTTTGTATTCCAGTGCATGGTCTCCTTTTAATATGAAGATGTTCTGTATGTGGCCTTGATCAAATTGGGAACATATATTGTAGTAGACAAAAAATGCGTTTTAGATATTTTAAAATTACAGAAATAATTAAGAAGAGCTATGCTTAATTGCAAGTGGCATCCCATTAATTAGCTACTCAGAAACTTTCCGCTTCCTTACCTTTTTTTAATTTTTTTTTTTTTTTCTTTTTGCTCTCTCGCTACAAGGGAGGATTGGGAGGGAATGTGGAAAGTCAGCCAGCTTAGCAGGATCCCCCATCAACATGACAGCTGAAGATTAATTAGCAGTTCAGTAATAATGGAGATACATCTTCTCACCAAGCTTTAGCTTTCGATAGCAGATTTATCACTAGAACACAATCAGCAGGGGGTCATCCCAGCAGTTATGTGAAAATGTGCAGGGGTCACTTGGACTTTCACAATGGCATCTTGAAGTACATTACACAGTCCCTACATTTTATACCTAGTGGTATTGTGGAGATGGTAACATTGATGTGGGACAAAATCTTTATACAACTAGTGTTGGATCATAGTGCATACCTGATGATGGTTTTGACTGCATATTATACGTATTTATCTGCTTACTGTAAATTTCATTGTCTGCATTTTATATTTGAATTAGTCAGGCTCTTAGGCATGGTTCAGAGCCATGTGTGTTGGAAACATGCGAAAAATCGTTCACTTTCCGACATGCACAGAACTTTGCTGCTGTTTAGCAGATGCATGGGGTGCCATTAATGTCTAATTAACCATGCGCTTCAGTGCAGCACAGTTTTACCAAAGGGTCAGAAACTTCTTTCCTTGCAGGTAGGGCAGCCCGTCATGCATAATTTGGAACTAGGCCTTAAAGCTTAAGTGAGCTTAGTTTAAACTAGCTAAATACATTTTCTTCAAATCCAGAGATGTGCAGTTTTTCATTTCTTATCCACAGTCTGAGTAGAAAAGCCTGTCACCCACCAGGATTCTGCAGAGTGGCACCCTTGATTTTCTGTGGGGGAGTGTTGGTATCATCGAAGTCCAACATGCCCCCAGCATGAGGTTTCTAGAGGTCTCTAAGCACACATCATGAGTTTTGCTTTAGGACTGCCTCAGTAGGGGGCCTGTCAGACATCAGCAGTAAAACAAATGCCTGTCGAAAGAGGCCAATGGGATTTTTTTACTCAGGTTGTGGCTGCTTTAAAAAATAAATAAAAATGTTTGGCGCGTACACATGAGCGGAAATTCCGCCAGCAAAAGTCTGATGAGAGCTTTTGGTCCGAAAATGCGATCGTGTGTATGCTCCATCTGACTTTTGCTGGCGGAATTCCAGCAAGCAAAAGATTAAGAGCATGTTCTGTCGGAAAAATTTCCGATCGGAAATTCTGATTGTACAAATTCTGATGCGCA
The DNA here is from genome assembly GCA_028564925.1 of Lithobates sylvaticus. NCBI lineage: Eukaryota > Metazoa > Chordata > Amphibia > Anura > Ranidae > Lithobates > Lithobates sylvaticus. Next base: position 122,287,162 of record CM053030.1, on the reverse strand, counting down.
AAAAATTCCTACGCATGCTCGGAAACAATTCGCTGTATACTCGGAAGCATTGAACTTAATTTTCTCGGCTCGTCGTAGGGTTGTACGTCACCGCGTTCTTGGCGGTCGAAAGTTTAGCGAACTTTTGTGTGACCGTGTGTATGCAAGACAAGCTTGAGCGGAATTCCGTCGGAAAAAACATCCAAGATTTTTACGCGTGTACGCGGCATTAGGCTTTGAAAACCACCTGGAATTAGAGGTGCTGAAAAATGACAGTTTTTAAAATATCTAATTTTATTATATTTGACTTTTTAATGACTATCCTGTATTTAAATATTTATTGTCGGCTATTATTGGCACCTTTTTTAGGGCAAGAAAAGGTCAAGAGAAATGCATCCCTTTAAATTCTATGTATGTCTTCACACTGGTCCTTTGCGCTTCCATTGAAGTGGTAAAAATCCGGCTTGCTACATTTTTGAACAGTTAAAAAAAAAAATAAAAGTAGTTTTACTGCTCTCTGAGGCTGTTACCAACACTGTCTGTCTGCCAGTTAGGAAGTGAGGGGAGACTTTTCCCTCAGTTCCTTTCTGGTAAGACCATTGTCGCTGGGAAAGTAAATGAGGGAAAATCTTCCCTAGGGAGTCCCTGGCAGGGGTTCTAATCCTTCTCCCCACTCATCTAAAATTAAGACAATTGTTTTTTTGTTTTTGGCGCACCTTAAAGTCTAACTGCAGCCAAACTTTTTATTTTTTATTTTTTTTTTTATTTAATTTAGGAATCAGGGGAAGGGTTAGAACTTCTGGCAATTTTTATTTTTTTTGACCCCCCCCCCCCCCCCCCCCGGTGACCTTTTCAAGGCTTTCCAAGATGGAAGGACACGGACAATAGTACCCTCAGAGTGGTAACATTTCTAAAAAGGTGTCACCGTCTGTTTTAGAGCTTTTTCCTCGCTTCCTGTGAGGGTCAGGAAATGAAACAAAATCTCCCCAAGGGACAGATGGTAAAAAAAAAAGACCTAACCGAGACTCTTACCCTTCCCCATGACAACGTTTTTTGTCTGGGATCGAACTTTTAGTAGCGATCACATGAGGCTATGCTTACACTTCTGTTATGTAAGCAGTACTATAGAATTTTTTTTTTTTTTAAGGGTTATTTAATCTTTACCATAAAACTGCCTATACATATAAAGGGAATGTGTAGATCTAAACAAACAGTGCCGTTCTAACGAATAATGGCTTTTCTATAGGTGTAGGTCATTTACATACCTCCAAAAGCCTGACTGGAATACTCCCTAAGTTGCTAAGTAAGTCTTAATCATTACTGTTGACCTTCACTATCACAGGAGTGAGCCCGAGCCCTCAAACACTGCATCAGGTGAGAGAAAGTGAGAGCAGGTGAGGTGAGGGCTCACTCCTGTGATGGTGGAGGTCAGCAGTAACGACTGCCTCACTTAGCAATATCCTGGGAGTTTTCCTGTCATAATTCAGGAGGTACGTAAATAAAGTAAATATACACCTAATGTAAAGGAAATTTTTCAAAGTTGGTCAAAGCTTAACAGTTTGTTCTTATCTGAATTGGCAGTTTTTTTTTTTTTTGTAAAGGTGAACTAACTCGATAAAGAGCAGCATTCACGGAATAGATTTGTAAATTGGAGCGCACACCTTGTTTGCCCACAAGGTGGCAGTAGAGTACATGAAATCCAAGCGTGACGTACATTTGTTTACAAGTCTTAGAATCACGATGGTGTTGCTGGTTTACATCCCATGCTTTTAATTCCGGTCTGTACATATGGATTTGGTTTATTGACCGATATGTACTTGGGGCCATACTTTCCTTATGTATGGCTGAGGAGTCTTGATGGTTCCTACAGCTTTTATGTTTTTGACATAGGTGTTTATGCTGCGTTAATACAAAGCTGTGTTAATACTGCCTAGAGTAAAATTTTAACTACATGGTTTGTATTTAGTATACAGTTTGTTTATATGCTGATAGTATGAAAGACAAAAAGTTTAAAATCCTTGAGGAAGAACACTGACGAATTTACATGCATGGTTTTTGCAATATTTTCTATGTAGGAGTTTACAGTAAAACCACGGCTCAGCCACCTGTTTTTTACCACGCCTGAAGGGTTTGTATGGCTACTATACAATTATCAGTCTATTGAATGAGGCTGAAGGTGTCCTTTTTGTAGGACTGTTATATTTGACAGGGAAGGCTGTGAAGCCTGAAATACTTCTGATGCACTATAGAGGGATGTAGTGGTAGAAAGTGTGTAGGAGACCTTTCCTAGGAAGAGAGATTTATATACAGAATACCTTGGGGAAAGCTAGTGATAAATGTTGCTGTCATCTACATTGAGTTTCCCAATAGTATTTCAACTCCTCACTAATCATACAGCCTCCATCTTTTGTGCTATAATGCTTATTTCAATATCAAATATACCATATCCCAGTCTTTTAAACTGTTTACTAAATGTTTAAAGAGCTCTCATTAAAAAGATTTTCATACTGAATATGATTTTTATACCTCAAGAATCCATTTTACTTTTTTTTTTTACTTTACATCTTACGTTTTGAGTGTTATAATATTTTACATGATTTAGTTTTGCTGTAAGTTCTATTCTCTTTTAACCACTTTAATACAGGGCACTTGTACACCTTCCTGCCCTGACCAATTTTTAGCTTTTAGCGTTCACATTTTGAATGACAATTAAGTGGTCATGCATCTCTGTACCCTTTTATCACCCCCCACACACAAATAGAGCTTTCTTTTGGTGGTATTTGATCACCTCCTGGGTTTTTCTATTTTACGCTACAAATAAAAATTAAAAAAAAAACATTTGGGGGGGGGGGGGTTCTTAGTTTCTGTCACAACTTTGTAAATAAGTAAGTTTTCTCCTGGACTGATGGGCACTAGTGAGGCAGTACTGATTGGCACTGATATACAACACTGGGCACTGATGGGCAATGATTTCCATCACTGGTGGGCATCCCTGGTGCCCCCCCCCCCCCCCTACACACACCCTGTCAGGAGAGCAGCTGATCGGCTCTCCTCTATTCATGTCTGTCAGCGCGAGTAGAGGAGGACCGATACATGGCTTTCCTGTTTTACACTGTGATTGAATACAGCTGATCACGTGGTAAAGAGCCTCCGTCACAGGGGGTTCTTTATCTAGATCAGAGATGCGGTGTGTCAGACTGACACGCCACACCACTGATCTCCGCACCCAGTCAGGATAACTGAACACGTATACAGTCTGTACAGTTGTAAAATTTATTTTAGAGTTAATGTCTATGAATCAAATAAAAGTAGTGAATTATTTAAATGGTTCTCACTCTATATTATCCTTGGTAAAATTAAAGTGTGTATGAGAAGGGAGGGTCAACGTTAGTGTTTGACAGAGTCAGTTATTTCTTACAATACTAAAAATCCATTTTGGTATTCCTTATCTGTCCCAGCTTTGATATTAGCTAAAGCAGATTGTACAATCAAATAGTATTGTGTGTGCACAATTTTAGTATATCATGGTCCACTCAGTGCGTGTGTGTGTAATTTTGTTTTTTTTATTCCCTACATTGGTATGTTTTTCTCTAGAGCTCCAGTTTTGATATTTCTTAGCTGGAGGCCCCTTGTTTTCCTCTATGGCAGGGATGTCCAACCTTTTGACCTTTTACAGGAAAGTCATTTTGGGAGGTCAGTTTGTAGTTTAGCTTCATCCCGGTGGAAGAGCATACATCTGGAACCTTGTGTAGAGATAAGGGACCCACCAGTACTTGTCCATGTCCGCTGAAAAAAAAATAGAATCGATAATGCAAGGTGGGCTCCCATTGAGCTGGAAATAGTGTAAAGGTTGCTCATAATATTCAAGGAAAAATCAAGAGCGATGGTACTTAAAACTGCATATGTAATACTGATAATGATATATAAATGACCAATGTGTGGGCAGCACTATGCTGCAGGTCCTCATTAGAGAAATACACATCTTTCGATTTTAATTCATCCTACCGTCAAACCTTTTATTCTTGGCAGTAAAGATGTATCTTAGAACTTGGAATAATCTGATTTCCAAAGTCACTGGAGAAGTAAGTTTGTGGTTAACTCAGTAATGGCTGATCCCTAAGCTAATAAACACTCTGCTATGGGCTTCTGCATTTATTGCACGTAAAGCTGTTATTAACTCATAAACTGCACTCAATTCCCAACACAGTCATAGGCAGACCTTCCCCTGTGAAGCCTGAAATGCGGTGGGATTGGGGGGCTAAAATCTACAGACCTACCATTTTTTTTGCATCCTAAATTGCTTATATACTTTGATTCAATTGCTTGAGTCTCTACTGGCTCTTAAATTTAATATGCTTTGGCAAGGGGTTAATCTTTGCATTTCCTGAATGTTTTTCTTAGAGGATTATGGTAACTTAGTTGAAATAAATAGTCTGTGGTGTCTTTTGGCCTTCGTTTTAGAGCTGAAGCTAAACATATCCTGTTTATCCAGTGGGTTTTGTGCTACGTCTCATTATTTCCAGTCACGTTCCATGGTGTAATTTAGTTTGATGGAGTAATTCTACAGGATGCAAGGAAGTGTACAGTGAAGAATATGGTGCACATTTAGTGGCACAGTTTGCAGAGTACAGCACTTGCTGCACGTAAAGCTCTAAGACCGTGGTTGGTGCTGCAATTTTTCCAGCTTTACATATGATGAAACCTCGCATTGACAGAGATTCATGGCTTGCACAGAGGAGATTCCTTCAGGGGCTTGCCATTAAGGAAGAGTTTAATATAGAACTTCCTACCTAAAATGATTACCTTCATATCTAGCAGGATAGAGTAGAAAAAGGATGGATTGATTGGTGTCATAGCAGCTGTTGTCTGTCTGTCTTTATCATAAGAGTGGCTGGTGTTTGGCCTGCTGTACACTGTTTACATTGGGCTTGTCTATACAATACCCAATGTATAGAATGGCCCTGTTTACAGTTATGTATTTGGTGTGTATCTGATTCAGTGCTTTGTGAGTTTACATGCGTTAACATTCATCCATATGTAACATGCTTTGCTAGAAACCACATCAAATATGCAGTAAGCATTACGTTTTCCAACACACAACACGTGAGCATGCGTGGTCTGTCTTCCAATTTTTATTTTATTTTTTTGGGATGAATACTGTACTGATTAAAATACTTTTATTGTATTGTATGAGAAAAATATCTCCCTTCGGATAATTTTGCATCAACTGTCGGCTCTCAAAAGCCGTCTAACCATCAGATTATTATACGATCGCTTGAAAGCGGTATTTTTCTTCCTATTTTCTTATTGTGTGTAAGTGTAGAAAAAAAATACCTGTTTATCCTCCAGAAATGCGCTGATAAAATCCTGTGCTCTCTGGTTGTGCTGCACTCTTACCAGTTAGCATTGTTTCTATCTGTGCGTGTTCTATAAAAACCCCTTTACTCCAAGGAATGTAGAAAAGTGGGAGATATTCTGTACCCCTTCCTGTCCTAGGGTGACAACCTGCTGCCCTATAGATGAAGTCCTGTTAGTGAGTGTAGTCACCCCCTAGGGCAGGAAGTGTTACTGACAGGAACCAACAAATAAAACCAAAGGGATAAAAAGGCCTTAAATAAGAAAACAAATACAGCCACCACATCTAAGCACTGGTAAGTTGCAGTATATAACCTTTTTTGTTCTAGGGTACTATAAAGCAAGTTTATATAAAGCAGTGAATGTGACATTCACCAAATATTTGACATGTGAACCTTCAAGATGCATGTGCTTTAAATTATGACTATTTTTTTTCACCAGTGTATGTTTAGTGAGAGTTGCATTTGTTGCCTTATAAATATGGCCCAAGAAACATAGGCCGGGTACACACCATTCCCTTTTTTGTTAGTTTTTTTTTTTAACAAAAAAAAAAAACCTCATCTGGTTTGCAAACACTGTACTCACCATGCAAGGTTAGTCCAGCGATCTCCCCTTCTGAGCTGTTGTGTTCTGAAGGGGCGACGGCCCCCCTGCCAGAACACTCCGATCAGCGCTCTCTGCCATTGGCTGATCGGGAGTCGGTTGGATGCTGGTTTTCCAGCATGCAAGTCTGACGGAAGCCAGCCAAAGAGCAAATTTTGTAAGAATTGTATTGATTATGCCCATCGCTTTATTTGCATTAAATTCATTATATATTAATCTTATATGATTATATCTGTATTTTATTTTATATGCTCTAAAAAATCATGGACTACCATCAGGGGTCAATGACATAAAATCAAATAAAAATTTACTTGAATCATTTATACATATTATTACTACCCACAATGCCGTGTTTCAACCAAAGTCCCCCCCCCCCTTTTTTTTCTCCTATATTTTTTCAAATTTATTAGGGGTGGAAACATGCCATTGTTATATCATGGTTTTATTGGTCACTATTTCAAAATTTTCCCTTAAATTAATCATTTATTGTTGGCCATTGACACCTTTTAGTGCAAGAAAGGTCAAGAAAAATGCAGTCTCTGACCATCTCTTGTATCATGTTCTCAGTCTCTGACCATCTCTTGTATCATGTTCTCGGTCTCGGACCATCTCTTGTATCATGTCCTCGGTCTCTGACCATCTCTTGTATCATGTCCTCGGTCTCGGACCGTCTCTTGTATCATGTCCTCGGTCTCGGACCATCTCTTGTATCATGTCCTCGGTCTCGGACCATCTCTTGTATCATGTCCTCGGTCTCGGACCATCTCTTGTATCATGTCCTCGGTCTCGGACCATCTCTTGTATCATGTCCTCGGTCTCGGACCATCTCTTGTATCATGTCCTCGGTCTCGGACCATCTCTTGTATCATGGCCTCGGTCTCGGACCATCTCTTGTATCGTGTCCTCGGTCTCGGACCATCTCTTGTATCGTGTCCTCGGTCTCGGACCATCTCTTGTATCATGTCCTCGGTCTCGGACCATCTCTTGTATCATGTCCTCGGTCTCGGACCATCTCTTGTATCATGTCCTCGGTCTCGGACCATCTCTTGTATCATGTCCTCGGTCTCGGACCATCTCTTGTATCATGTCCTCGGTCTCGGACCATCTCTTGTATCATGGCCTCGGTCTCGGACCATCTCTTGTATCATGGCCTCGGTCTCTGGCCATCTCTTGCATCGTGTCCTCGGTCTTTTGCTTAAACACACTGCTAATAGTATTAGCAAAATCCATTCGGTGCACCTCTAGCAGACATAATACTGGAGATGGTCAGAGACTGCAGACATGATACAAGAGATCAATGCAGCCTCACCAGTGCCTGTCAGATTCAGCCTCACCAGTGCCAAGATCACAGGTCCTGCTATGTCATGGAGCTGGATTTGAATTTCCCAGCCGCAGTAAGAATGTCCTGCCTCCTGTGATCACATCACACTGATTTAATGTCCCGCTATTGGATCAGTGTGCCGTCTATCACAGGAGGCGGGACATTGTTACTGCAGCCGCCCAGACAGTTCAGCTCCGTGACACATGGAGATCACGGCTTTGCGAGATGAGGAGGGAGGGGAGGACTGGGGCACGCCAGGGTGACACCCCCCGCAATGGGCAGACCTTGCCCCCTTTTCGGCTCCATTATCTGCACTTTTCTTCTTTCTGACGCATGCCAAAAAGTTTTCGGACAATTATTTTTAGCGGCCGAGATTTAGGTGCACCACTAGTGTTAAAGACAAAAAAAAATGTATACCATATATTAATGACACCAATTTTTTTCTTGCCCAACTCTGTGCTGTCGTTCAGAGCACTGCACCTCAGCCTGCGCAGGAGAGAAACAGCCGCTGAGGAAGAAAGGGGTAGTTTTTGCTGTGTCCCTCATACGCTGACCGTGTGTGTGGCGCTCTGAAAGGCTGCACATAGATTTGTAGAGACTCTCGGTACTCTGTATGCCCCAGCAGCAAAGAGCGACCGAGAATATAGTAGTGCAGCCAGGGAGCAGTTGAAAATGGAAGTGCCAACGAGGTAATTAAAAGAAAAAAAATGTATACATCTGACTTTATTACCACTCTAATGCTTATGTTTTCTAAAAGACTTCATTGATATTTTCATGGTCATCTCCTAATTGGAGGCACAAGTGGTAGGTCATATCGTGCATAAGAACTTGACAGATGTAAACAGTGTTGCCTGCAACAGGCTTTGAGTATGCAATTATTTCTTAAGGATCTTAAGAATCTTAGTAATATACAGGAATGTAAAATAAACATTAAGATTTAGTAGAGCACTAGAGGTAAAGTGTGATTAAGTCAAGGAATTGAAAGTCATTCTCCGTGCTTAAAATGAGTAAAAGTGTACCCATATTTTGTATCATTTGGCATATCAATAAGTTTGATATAACAACCACTGGCAACCAATTTTGTTTTAGATTTTTCATCTTACTAGGTAGGGTAACATGAACATCGGTTGCTTTCTTTGCATTATTTTTTTGCATAGGCTATTGTTTTGCTAGTATAAAAGGTGCATTTTTGTGTACATTTATTTTCTAATTGGGTTCCACATGTACTGCAGAATGTATGTTAAAATTGTTCTCCTTCCCATAGATAGACCTGAGCTGGGGCCAATAAATATTTTGATAGAAATTCTCGGTATACAACTTAAGTGTTTATTTTTCCCCAGCCCATTATTTCATTTAAAATCTGTCCCTCTTAATCTTCATTTACACCCTATTCTCTGCCACACTGATGACCCATCTCTGTGATGGGCAGCGCTTCTAGTGGGTGTTGTGCTGGAAGTGGTAGGTCCAAGCTCACAACCTTGGAAGTTGGCCAGAATTTACATACCAGAGCACCCACTGCTTTAAATGGCTAATATGACATGTCGCCATCTGGAGGTGCTGCTGTGGTAGCAAAGGCACTTTAGGAATGTTTAAATCCCCTAGGCTTCCTTTAAGTGACTGCCTGATGTTACTGGTTTCTGTGCTTTAGCATTACAATAGTTCCTATTACATGTTTAACTCCATAACGCATAGCATTGTTGGCAATATTCATGCCTCTATGTCACTCTATTTTACATACAGTGCCTTGAAAAAGTATTCACACCCCTTGATTTTTTTTCCACATTTTGTCATGTTACAATCAAAAATATAAATGTATTTTATTGGGATTTTATGTGATAGACCAACACAAAGTGGCACATAATTGTGAAGTGGAAGGAAAATGATAAATGGTTTTCAAATTTTTTTTTTTTTTTTTTTTTACAAATAAACATGTGAAAAGTGTGGCGTGCATTTGTATTCAGCCCCCCCGCGTCAATACTTTGTAGAACCACCTTTCTCTGCAATTACAGCTGCAAATCTTTTTGGGGATGTCTCTTCCAGCTTTGCACATCTAGAGTGAAATTTGTGCCCATTCCTCTTTGCAAAATAACTCCAGCTCTGTCCGATTGGATGGAGAGCATCTGAACAGCAATTTCCAAGACTTTCCACAGATTCTCTTTTGGATTTTGGTCTGGGTTCTGACTGGGTCATTCTAACACCTCAATTTGCTTTGATCTAAACCATTCCATTGTAGCTCTGGCTGTATATTTAGGGTCGTTGTCCTGTTGGAAGGTGAACCTTTCGCCCCGGTCCCAAGTCTTTTACAGACTCTTAACAGTTTTTTTTTTTTTCTCGAAGATTGCCCTGTATTTGGCTCAATCCATCCTCCCATCAACGTTGATCAGCTTCTCTGTCCCTGCTAAGGGAAAGCATCCCCACAACATGATGCTGCCACCACCATGTTTCACGGTGGGGATAGTGTGTTAAGAATGATGTGCAGTGCTAGTTTTTCGCACACAAGCGTTTTGCTTTGAGGCCAGAAAATTTAATTATGGTCTTATCTGACCAGAGCACCTTCTTCCACATGTTTGCTGTGTCCCCCACATGGGTTCTTGCAAACTGCAAACAGGACTTTTTATGGCTTTCTTTCAACAATGGCTTTCTTCTTGCCACTCTTCCATAAAGGCCAGATTTGTGAAGTGCACGACTAATAGTTGTCCTGTGGACAGATTCTCCCACCTGAGCTGTGGATCTCTGAGGCTCCTCATGGGCCTCTTGGCTTCTTCTCTGATTAATGCTCTCCTTGCCCGGCCTGTCAGTTTAGGTGGACGGCCATGTCTTGGTAGGTTTGCAGTTGTACCATTCTCTTTCCATTTTTCGGGTGATGGATTGAACAGTGCTCCGTGAGATGTTCAAAGCTTGGGATATTTTTTTTTTTTTTTTTTTTTATAACCTAACCCTGCTTTAAACTTTTCCACAACTTTATCCAAGTCCTCTCTGGTGTGTTCCTTGGCCTACATAATTCTGTTTGTTCACTAATACCCCTTTCACTATTTTTAGCGACGCTTTACCATAGTTTTTGCAGAGGTTGTCGGCCACTAACTAGAGGCCAAAAAAGGGTTAAAACGAACCGCAAAGCGGCGCTGTAGCGGTGGTTCGGCGGGGCTACCCGTTCATTTCAAAGATGTAGCTCTAAGGATGCTGCTTGCAGGATTTTTTTTAACGTTCTGCCAGCGCATTGCATCAGTGTGAAAGCACTCGGGTTTTCACACTGAGACTGCAGGGGAACCGTTTTACAGGCGCTATTTTTAGCCCAAAAGTGCCTGAAAATGCCTCGGTGTGAAAGGGCCTTAGGTTCTCTAACAAACCTTTCTTCACAAAACAGCTGTATGTATTCTGAGAATAAATTGCACACAGGTGGCCTCCATTTACTAATTAGGTGACTTCTGAAGGCAATTGGTTCCTCTACATGTTAGGGGTATTGGAGTAAAGGGGGCTGAATACAAATGCACGCCATGCTTTTCTCACATGTTTGTAAAAAAAAACTAAATTGAAAACTATTTATAATTTTCCTTCCACTTCACAATTCTGTGCCACATTTGTGTTGGTCTATCGCATAAAATCCTAATAAAATACATTTACATTTTTGGTTGTAACATGACAAAATGTGGAAAATTTCAAGGGGTATAAATATCTTTTCAAGGCACTGTAAAGCTGGGGACGTTTAAAAAAATCCTTTTAATTTATGTAGGTATTCATTAATACTATTAGTCAAAAAAAAAAAAATTTTTTTCGGTACTGCCATTGAGCATTGCCTGTAAGCAGGTTAAAATCTTTTAGTGCATGTGAAACTACTATAACTTCCTGCACTGTGAAATTGCTTAACCAGCTCCGGGAGGTTTTACCCACTTAATGACAGGCCATTTTTTGCGATACAGCACTGCATTATTTTAAATGACAGTTACGCGGTCGTGCGACACTGTACCCAAATAACATGTCCTTTTTTTCCCCACAATAATAGAACTTTCTTTTGGTGGTTTTTGATCCTCTGCGGTTTGCGCTATAAACAAAGACCAAAATTTTGAAAAAAAAATCAAATCTCCATCAATATGTAGTCGACATGTTTTTGATAATAAAAATACTAACTATGGGATAGATTTATGGAATTTTAGGGGGGGTTTTTTGGCGATCAGTGATTTTTAGCCGGACTGCCACATTGCGGCGGACAAATCTGACACCAAGTGACGCTTTTTGGGGCAAAAGTGACACCAATACAGTGATCAGTGCTAAAAATAATGCACCATCACTGTACTAATGAAACTGTTGGGGAAGGGGTTAACACCGGGGGCGATCAAAGGATTGAATGTGTTCCCCTATCTGTGGGGGAGGGGTGCTTTGGGGGAATACAGAGATCCTTGTTTATGCTTAGCAAAAACACACAATCTCCATCTTCCCCTCTGACAGCAGCGATCTGCCTCGTTTACATAGGCAGACCACCGTTCTGCCCCTCTCGGAAACTATTGTCGGGTGCCGGCAAACATCGGGTCTGTCAGACCCGCTAATTGGCTCCCGCTCTGTCCAATCCCAGGGGGTCGCTGGCAGCTGGCACACATGCCCCAGGCCCAAAAAACAGGTACAGGTACATGATTTCGCTCTGAAGGGCCATCCTGCCGATCACAAGTAGAAATTGGGAGCTTTCCGTTGGACGCTGGCAACTGTCGGGAGCGCGCAGGGCGCGTACTCTCGGTACAGCTGTGTTTACATTCTGGTACACATGTACTCTCTGCATTAAGGCCCACCCACCGAGAGGCCGCCTATATGCGTACCGCTGGCATGAAAAAAGTTAATTGCCTTCCTTACCTGCTTTGTCTGTGCTAATTTGTTTTGTACATATATTGAAACTGGTTCAGTTTTGGCAGCTGCAGAATACACCTCTACACAGAATATGCAAGTAATAAATGGGCCATAGGATGGCACCAGTCATTTGCTATATATGATTATATTAACCTGGATTTAAATATTGTTCGCAGATGAGATCGCAATATAAACAAGTCAATTTATTTATTGTGACTTACGAAACAGGTGCCGCTTTTGCTTGCTGGCCAGTGGTAGGCATAACCAGCATTTTTATCACTGCATCCCAGCCAGCCTGGGAGTGAGGCATAGCACTAGATAGCATTGAGCTGTCATACATCCATACATACATAAGGGTGTATGAGGGAGAAAAAGATATCTGTTTTTCCCAGAATGTTCCCATTTGATTGTGCTTTACAATTGTCTGTGTCCTGGCAGCTCTGGTCTCCAGGCCTCGCTAGTGTGCCAGCTTGGTGTTCTTTTTGCTTGAGCCAAAATGTACAGCCCAGGCAGCACATAACAAATTGGAAATTTACTAGCCAAGAGGAAAAGTAGGCAGGAGCACAAAACCAGACACAGCACACACATGGAAAAGTATATTTTTGTAATTTAACTTGATGCGTGTTGAAAAATTGAATATATAGCCCTGAACAGTAGGGAAAAACACTAAGGTATGTTAGAGGAACTGGTGCATATGATTTTAAACATCTGGAGCTCTGGACTTACTGCAGCATTGGGAATCATCTGTTACTTGTTCTTCTAACAAAGCTGGTTTGTTTAAGCCAGCGACAACATAATGCGGTCTAAAAAGAGTCATCTTGTCATTTTTGATGTCCATCATTGAAAATTAGAACTGTCTGATGTTTATTTGCAGGGTAATTGTGGCCTATCGCTATATTGCTCTAAAGTTACAGTAATCCTTTCTTGGCACAGTCACACTTACAGTGCGAGAGCCATAGACCCATAAATCAGCATATAATTTCTCTTGACCTAAAATAAACTAAGCCCTTAGACTAAATTTAACTGATTTCCCCCCGTAATGAAACAAGGGAGGGAGGACGTCCAGAGAGCTCTAATGCTTCCCTCCATGTGCCAGTTGTTAAGTGCTTGTTTACATGAAGTTATCATAACACATTTCAGGATTTCATGGCTCTGTTTAATGTTTTACTTAATGTGAACAACTGAACACCCCATAAGGAATCCCAGCTGGTTGGATTTGCGCAGCTTTTGACCGCCGTTTTCAATTAGCATGGTTTGTTAGGCCATACCGATAATTGGTATGTTAATCACAAGCGCATGAATTCCCCCCCCCCCCCCTCTTATTTGAAAATTAAAAACTTCCATTTCTGAGGGTTGTGAATCAATTCGCAGCTGGCTCTGAGCCAGATTTTCTTCAACCGAACGTCACGTCTGGAAGAACGCACTTGCTTCCCTAAGTGCTTGACGAATGTGTGATGATTAATTCTTCTCATTATTTTGCTGCAAATTCTCCTGACCCCACTATGATGATTCGATCACCCACTTAGAGCCCATGCATATTCATATTGGCCCTGCCATTGCTGCACCCACCTCGCTCTCCCTTATTTAGCTGCGGCCGGAGCTCAGTGCAGTAATTGAGCTGCACTAGATTGATTGCTCTGGGGAGCTGTAAGGCCTTTAAAGGTGAAAACATATCAGTCCTGTTAATTAGGAAACAAAGCTCTGGTGGCAAGTTCAACAGTCAAATGCTCCCACAGTTAAAATGAGGAGGACCATGATGAGTTTTTCCTCCATGGACCATGTTTACTTTTTCAGATGTGATTAAGATCCCTCTGTACACATACATTTTCATTTCCAGTGCATCACAGATTAAAGCCATAACAGTCATTCACAGCAATTTCTGAGCTGGAAATTAGATCAGGTAGTGGAAAAAAAGAAAAAGCTGACAGTAGAATTACAGCTTTAAGATTTTCATATATTTTTTATTTTTGCTGGCTATAGGCACTACTGTACATCTAAAGGCACATTTTTCATCACTAGCGACAGTAAATATGCCCATCCTCCATCTTTGGGGCTACGTTTTTAATACAGAAACTCCCAGTCCTAAAATGTAAACCTTCGAACCACACATGTTGAGGTATCGCCACAAACATAAGGGCAACAGCAATAATTCTAGGGTAAGACCTCCTCTAAACAGGTAACCTGTAAACATTTTTAAAGTGTCGTCTATGGAGATTTTTAAGTATCATGGTTTGTCGTGGTTTCACGAACACGTGCAATTTTAAAGCATAACATGTGGGGTATCTACTCGGCGTAACGTTTATATTTTACAAACAAAATGGGTTATCTATGGTGTTTTGTTGCAATAAACTTCATTAGTGTATTTTTTTTCCATAAAAATTGTGTTTGAAAGACAGTTGCGCAAATATTGTGCGACATAAAATTATTGCAGCAATCGCCATTTTATTCTCTAGGGTCTCTGCTAAAAAAATGTATAAGTAAATTTTAAATATTAATTTTAAACTTTTAAACAAAAAGTTTCAGAAAAGGCCTGGTCAGTAATGCCAGTAAATACCTTTTATACAGCCCACTTCCTGTTTCTTCTCTGGTCATTAGCCTAGGCTTATGACATCATGCACAGCACTCTTGCACTCTCATGAGAGTTTGCCTGGAAGGGAGGGGGGTAAGTCATAAGAGGGCCAATGAGGGCTCCAGAGCTGAAGGTGTGTGCCTGCTTAAATGCAGGAAGTGAACAGACAGCAGCTTCAGCTGCCCACAGTTAAAATGGCTGCAGCCAGACTTGGTGGAGGGAGATTTCTGCAGCATATTTGGCAAGTACAGAATCACAGTAAATATAAAATATGCAAAGTGGTTGGAGGAAATCTTTAGAATGGCAAACCTGTTTTTATTACAAATTATGTTAGACTACAGTTCCTCTTTAAACTTAATGTGTATAAAGTTTATCTTGTGCATTGACAACATTGATTGTATAGTTCCAATTTAATACCTACATAGCTAGATTATTGCATGTAATACTTAGATGAGTTTTAAGTTACGTAAATTAAAAGTTCCAAATCCCAAGTATAAACTTTAAGCAAAGCTTTTAAAAGGGTGCGAGTGCTATGGGTTAGTTCGAGTCCAATAAATGTTATAATTCTTGGCAATGAGACAAAGCCAACATGTTTTCGGTGCTCAAGACTCTCCTTTCATCAGGGCTGAGAAACAAGATGTCACAATTCGTATAGTACACAATATCTAAAAACTGCAAGCACACATAATAAATAGTGTACTACATTGTATGTCAAATCTTCTAAAGACATGTCTTCTATATGCATATCGTGTCATTAAAATGTATAGATGGATAACATTATTACATCCATTCGGCTGTACTTTCTATTTGTTATAAAAGATGAAGTAAAGTCTGTATTTATACACCATATATATTATGTACTAGTAGTTTTAGATAAAAACATTTTTTATGTGATTTTGGGGTTGATTTACAAAAACTGGAAAGTGCAAAATGTGGTGCAGCTCTTCATGGTGACCAATCGGCTTCTAAATTAAGCTTTGGAAATAAAACCTGGAAGTTGGTTTTGCACTCTCCAGTTTTAGTAAATCATCCCTTTTGTGTCTTTCTCAGCCCTGATGAAGAGGGAGCCTTGTGCCACTGGAAACACGTTGAATTTGTCTCCTGAATTTTTACCAAGAATATTAAACTTTTCCTGGACTTGAGCTAACCAGTGGTGCTCTGATGCTTTTACGGTCTGCTAGGACATTCCCAGGGACAAGGATACTTCAAATAACATAGAGCGGTCTCCCTTGAATTGAAGATCAAATGTATTGTTTCTTCTTTGGATCCAGCAGCAGGTTCCAAGTATAACCTTTTTAAACAAATGTATAGTTTTGAGCAAAAGTGTACCTGTCGCCTCAAAATTTGCCTTCCACTAGTGTTCAAAGCCTAAAGCGCATACCAATTGCTACAATGCACTTGAAGCTTTTTGTATCATACTGTGATGTTCAAGTCTTGATAAATGTATAAATATTTACAGTGTGGTAATTATACATTGTGGCCTCTTCATAAAGCCCCTTTCACGCGGTGCGGATCCACTAGACCGACTCTGCTAGCTTAGCGGGGGATCGCACCGTTGATCCCCGCTGAGCAGGTGGATGACGACAGGTCCGTCTCTGCTCACCGTGCAGGGATGAACCTGTCAGGGCCCCATTGTCCTCTATGGGGAGATTGGATGAAAACCGACAGCCTGTCCGTTTTTCATCCGATTCACTAGACAGATGGCGAACGTATCGCCATCCGTCTGTTTTGAGCAGATCTTATCAGATGGCAGGCGGGTGTCAGCGGACACATCTCCGCTAACATCTGCCTGCCCATAGAAGTCAATGGGTGGCCTGCTCGAATCTGCCTGAAAAACGGACAGATTTGAGCGGGGCCGATTGTGTGAAAGGGGCCTAATAGGCAGGAAAAGTCTCACAAATGGAAAGATCTGAGAATTTTATAGCTTTTTCCTGTCCACTCTTTGGCGTCTATCATTTCTGCAGGTCTTCATTAATCTGTGATGACCAGAGGTTCCTGCAGGGCAAACTGCTTGTTAAATTGGCACCATATATCAGCATGCCAAAAAGCTCAGAACCAGTTCATGCAGTGTAGCCTCTGCACATCATACAGAAGATTAGTGTAGATCCACATACAAGCACTGATGTCAATCAGTTTGTGCAGGAGGATAGTTGGGGATTTTTTTCAACCCATAGTATTGGCACCCTAAAGAGAAAATGTAGATGAAATCATTTACTTGATATAAAATGATTGTTGAAGTTGAGTGCTGCATTTTTAGTAACATTCATAATAAATATATATATATATATATAATCACTGTATGCTGATACATTTTTAATAGGCTCTCGGTATCCTGCCAGATGGTTGGAAAGGCAATCTAAGGGTGAACAACCTGTAGTAAAACATTCAGTGTTTGGATCGGTCAGATATGTTTGGAAATGGTAGGAATAAGACAGCAAAAAATTATCTATAACACACTACAGACTCCTCGCAGAGGATTATGCTGAAGAGGCAACTCAAACTTCAGAGATGAGACCAAACCGCAAGACATCTAATCCTCTGAAGAATCTGAAAAGCATCTGTCTTGGTGTATAGATTGATTGATTGGCCTGGCTGCGTATTGTCTGTCAGCATTTGTGTATTATCAGTCAGAGATCATTTACATCTCGCTTATCTGACCAGAGTTAGAAATAGGAAGAGAGGAGAAGCGTATTTACTCCTCCTTTGATTCACTCGCCCTTCTGAGCGCGTGCATTAACCCTGTGATTGCTGAGACATTGAGTGATTGCAGGATTACCGATATAGAATATGTCAGTAACTGTGGTGAGGCTTCCTCCATGTCTGGAGCACCCTGAATTGCTGTTATAACTATCTAACATTTGTTTTTAGGCCAAAAAAAATGTGCCCTTTTAACGTATGAATAATTGTGAGAGTAGGTGCAGGTTTAATCCCATTATAACTAAAGGCACAGCTTTTCATTTCAGATCCAAATGGCGTGGTGAGGGGATAGAACCACAGTCAGGTCTTTATTGCTATTGGCATCCCCATTACGGAGATCCACCCTCTGTAATCGTCCTGTTCACCTATGTCATTGGAAGTAAAGTTTTCAGAATACTTTATTATTCCCAAAGGGATTAGGATGAATCCATAAATTTTCAGAAGCCAACAGAAAGAGGGGAAATCTTCCAATGGGGATGTTGATCCCTGTGACAACTATTGAAGATTATTTCCCTCACTGGCAAAATATCTTCTCACTTCCTGTTAAATCTACAGGACAAAGGGAAGGGGAATATTCCTAATGAGATAAAGATGACCAAAAATGGAAGCTTGTTTGCTTGTACCATTTTTCTGTGTTCCGTTTTTTTGTTGTCGCAAGGCACATGCTGTCACGTTTTTGAGGTCTATTAGTAATCCTCTAATTATTTTGTATGTGTAATATCAGCAATGAACAGAGTTGAAATAAAAAAAGGCCCTCCCTTACTCTGTGCAACATGGAAAAAAAGTTATGGCTTTAGACAGTCTTTAATAGAGAAGTATGTGCTTATGAAAAAATAAATAAACCTACATACATGCCTAATCCCTGGTTCATACTGCCACGACTTGAGAGTTATGTCATGTGACAAGTCGCGCCCCATTAGCGGCAATAAAACCGTTCTAATAGGAGCCACGATAAAGTCATGCCAGCATGTCCGATTCAGAATCGCGGCAATGTGACCTGGGGCCTAACCACTTCAGCCCCGGAAGAATTTACCCCCTTCCTGACCAGAGCACTTTTTGTGATTCGTTACTGCGTCGATTTGTCTGACAATTGCGCGGTCATGCGACGTGGCTCACTAACAAAATTGATGTCCTTTTTTCCCCACAAATAGAGCTTTCTTTTGGTGGTATTTGATCACCCCTGCGGTTTTTATTTTTTGCGCTATAAACAAAAAAAAGAGCGACAACCTTAAAAAAAAAACGCATTATTTTTTTACATTTGATATAATAAATATCACCCAAAAATATATGAAAAAAAATTTTTTCCCTCAGTTTAGGCCGATACGTATTCTTCTACATATTTTTGGTAAAAAAAATTGCAATAAATTGCTTTGCGCAAAAGTTATAGCGTTTACAAAATAGGGGATAGTTTTATTAATTTTTTTTATTTTTTAAATGGCTATCAGCGATTTTTTTTTTATTTTTATTTTTTATTTTTTTTTATCGTGACTGCGACATTATGGCGGACACATCTGACATTTTTGACACATTTTTGGGACCATTGTCATTTATACAGCAATCGGTGCTATACGAATGCACTGATTCTTGTTTAAATGACACTGGCAGTGAATGGGGTTAACCACTAGGTGGCAGTGTAGGGGTTAAGTGTGTCCTAGGGGCGTGTTGCTAACTGTGGGGGGCGTGACTGTGTTTTACACATCACTGATCTCTGCTCCAGTCACAGGGAGCAGAGATCAGTGGCACTGTTGCTAGGTAGAACGGGGAGATGCTTGTTTACTTTAGCATCTTCCCGTTCTTACTCTCCGCGAGGCGATCGCGGGTATCCCCGCGGTGATCGAGTCTGCGGGCCCCGTGACCCGACTCGCGGAGCTTCCTAAGAGCGCTCCCCCGCCACCTCGTAAAGGACAATGTACAGGTACGTGATTCTGCCTTTTACATGCCCTTCTGCCGCAATATATCTGCGTGATGCGGTCGGGAAGCCGTTAAAGCTTTCTCACATCGGCTCAAAGACTAAGAATTGAGCGATCGCATCACTCGGCTCTCGGTCTGCTCGGAAATGTCAGTCAGGGCTGTCCTCTGATCGTCCAGCGCTCACTGGAGCACCAGACTAGGGAGGGGGCAGGTGCAGCTGCCTTTGGCTCTCAGCCACGGGCCGAGAAACAAATCCAGCTGTCAATCAGGCAGCCAACTGGATCCCAACATTTTTGTTGGGATCCTTCCAGAACCTGGCATCGCTCTGCCCTGCCAGCTGACTCTGGGTCACAGGAGAACAACGTGTACTCTTGTGACCCTCAGAGGTATGGCCATACTTCTCATTTAGGCTTGCTATACATGCATTACTTCTGTTCAGCATATTTTATTGTTGCTGGTTTCCATTGATTTCCCTAAAAATCATCCTAGTTACAAAACCTTTTCCATTCGATAATTTTATTGTTCCTACCCTCCCACCCATGCCGTTAAGAATACCATGGAAAACAAATGTATATTTTAATTGGAGAGGAAGTGTGCAGGACAAAGGTTAAAAAAATTGGAGGGAGTGAATCATAGAAAAATTAGGTACAGTGCATCCAGAAAGTATTCAGTGTTTCACTTTTTTCACATTTTGTTATGTTACAGCTCCAATTAAAATTCTACAAACAATACCCCATAGTTTGTTTGAAATGCTTGCAAATTTATTAAAAATGAAAAATCACATGTACATAAGTATTCACAGCCTTTGCCATGACACTCAAAATTGAGCTCAGGTGCAACCTGTTCCCACTTATCATCCTTGAGATGTTTCTACAGCTTTTTTTTTTTTTTTAATTCAAGTTCAACATATCAAGTCATTGTTGTACAACCTTATATTCCATAGTATCATACAAGAAACTACATCAATATAAAACATTCATAAATATTCCACTCCAAAAACTGATATGGCTAACCCACCCAACTTAAATAGTAATAGAAAAAAAGCTTGATTGGAGTCCACCTGGGTAAATTCAGTTGATTGGATAGGATTTGGAAAGACACACGCCTATATAAGATCCCACAGTTAACAGTGCATGTCAGAGCACAAACCAATCCATGAAGTCCATGGAATTGTCTGTAGACCTCAGATAGGATTGTATCGAGGTACAGAAATATGGAAGGAGTACAGAAATATTTTTGCAGCATTGAAGGTCCCAGTGAGCACAGTGGCCTCTAGCATCGGTAAATGGAAGAAGTTTGGAACCACCAGGATTCTTCTTAGAGCTGGTCACCCGGCCAAACTGAGCAATCAGGGAGAAGGGCCTTAGTCAGGGAGGTGAGTTTCAGCATTTCTCTGTGGAGAGAGGCGAACCTTCCAGAAAAACATCCATCTCTGCAGCACTCCACCAATCAGGCCTGTATGGCAGAGTGGCCAGACAGAGGCCACTTCTCAGTAAAAGGCACATGACAGCCCGCCTGGAGTTTGCCAAAAGGCATTTTAAGGACTCTCATCAGACCAGGGAAATTAGTTTCTTATGGTCTGAAACAAAGATTGAACTCTGGTCTGAATGGCAAGCGTCATGTCCTAGAGGAAACCATGCACTGCTCATCACCTGGCCTATACCATCCCTACAGTGAAGCATGGTGGTGGTGGCAACAGCATGCTGTGGGGATGTTTTTCAGCAGCAGGAATTGGGAGACTAGTCAGGGTTGAGGGAAAGATGAATGCAGCAATGTTCAGACAGCCTTGATGAAAACCTGCTCTGGACCACAGACTGGGGCGAAGGTTCATCTTCCAATAGGACAATGACCCTAAGCACACAGCCAAGATAACAAAGGAGTGGCTATGGGACTACTCAATGTCCTTGAGTGGCCGATCCGGAGCCCAGACTTGAAACCGATTTGAACATCTCTGGAGAGATCTAAAAGGAGTTGTAAAGTCTTGAGGTTTTTCACCTTAATGCATTCTATGCTTTAAGGTGAAAAACCTTTTGTGGTGCAGCTGACCCCAGAGCCCCGCTTTTAAATTACTGAACAGCCACTGTCTTGGGTCCTCCAGGGATAGATTGATAGCAGCAGGAGCCATTGGCTTCCGCTGCTGTCAATGAAATCCAGTGACACGGGGGCAGTGCCGAGTCCTGCTTACTGTGTCAATGGACGCAGCAGCAGGACTCGGGAGTGCTTCTGCTTGAGTGCCCCCATGGAATGCAGCTCTCCGTGGGGGCACTCGATGCGGAGGAGGAGCGCCGCCGTGGGACCCAAGAAAAGGACCCTTGCACAGAGGAGGCAGGTATAACATGTTTGTTATTGTTAAATAGGTGGGCCAATTTCGTAGTCTCATACTCAAAAAGACTTGAGGCTGTAATTGGTGCCAAAGGTGCGTCAACAAAGAGCAAAGGCTGTGAATACTTATGTACATGTGATTTATTATTTTTATTTTTTTATAGATTTGCAAAGATTTCAAACATAATTCTTTCATGTTGTCATTATGGGGTATTTGTAGAATTTTGAGGAAAATAATGAATTTAATCCATTTTGGAATAAGGCTGTAACAACATAAAATGGAAAAAGTGAAGTGCTGTGAATACTTTCCGGATACACTGTAGATGATGATGGCTGACCTATGAGCTAAAGAGTCAGAAAGAGGGCCTTTGTGTTAGCAGGACTGCATCACTAGGAGCAGCAAGAAAGTGCATTGTGTGATGTTGGATGGTAGACTGTAAAGGGAATGGCGAGAGAAGCTTTAGCAGATCACAGCAAGAATGGAATGTAGTCGGTGGGAGCCGGCCATGGCCAGGAGAGGAGACAGGTGTGCAGATGACAAGAGGAAGAGAATGGAGTGGAGTACAATACTACTGAGGGTGGGAATGGGGCTCACAGGAGTAAAGTATACCATTTGTAAAGGACAGCTAAGAAAGGTGGTATGGAATAGGGTTATCTTTCCATTCCTGGAGCTGTAGTGAAGTTAATCGCAGTGTTTCAGAGCTGAAGAAAAATGGACATGACTGCACTTCATCCCAGTAACAGCGCAGCCTATTTTGTAACCGAATAAGGCAAGGCCATATTGTGTCATGTGCGCTCAGATGATGTCCGACCTGCTGTGACACATGCTCACCACCATTAGAAGCTTAATAGTACTATAAAAGTTAAGATTTTTAATTTTTTTATGAAATTTGATTTATGTACTCGGGTAGTTTGAAGACTTTGCTTTGCAGAATACATCATTTTATTGGTGCGTTATTCCAATTCTGAGATATTAGAGGACGATGCTCAGCCACATACATCTATTCCTTTGCACATATTGCCACTAAGTGGTGCTGCTCGCTCTAGAACATAAACCATTGAACGTGTCATCTTCCCCTAGTGCACTCTGTTGAAGCGTAACATCTCTAGTGTCTGCTGCCCAATGTTAGTAAGGTCACCATTAATATTTAATGCCTCTAGTTCGGCAGCAGGCAGCTCGTAAATGTCTGCCTGCTATCTGTTACTGCAGTGACTTCATATCTGCTCTGTAATTTCACCATTGGTTAATATAGCCACCTGCCCGGACAATTCAGAAATGATTTCCGGACTGTGTAATCAATGCTTCCAAGCCCAGTTTAATATGTTCCCTGTTAGAACCTTTACTGAAAAACCACACTGGCTGGATGGCACCACAGGTTATAGAACAATTAGATTGCTGCATGCGTACGCTGCCTGTAGTCTTCAGAGAGGATATGCTGCTCTTCTAGCGTGTGACTGCTCTTTTCGTTTATAACTTGGCTGTTATGAAAATTATTTTAAGTTCTGTATGCGCTGCAATTATAACCTTTACAAATGTGCATTGTAGAAAATCAGGTTTATTCAGATTTTCACTGTGATCTGCTATTGCTTATTTTTCTAGCATTTGCTTTCAGGGATCATCACAATGTTTCAGCTTTATCCAAAATAAACTATAATTGAAATCATGCCAGTCATATTTTAGCTGTTGGACTTTAGGCAGATATCAAACTCAATTTAAGGCAGTTACTCATTAAAAAAAAAAAAAATAATGTTTTTTGAATGCAACTTTGTGTAAGTACTAGAGTAAGGCTTGGAAAGCACACAGGCTGTGGGAGGGTAGAAGTAGGCGGCAACCCGGTGTGCTACAGTGCACATACAGTATGCTGGCAAGGAACTTGCTGATGGGTGGAGAGAGAAGACATGACCTCATCAGTCTGCTGCTGCTACTTCATTATCAAGTCCTAAGTTGGGGGCAGGAAGTTTTTTTTTTTCTTTATTATTATTATTGTTAAAATAACATTTTATACTTGGCTGTTCTGTGCAATGGTCTTGCACAGAGAAGTCCTGCTCCTCTTTTTCTGGGGACCCTCATCGGCACTCCAGGCTTCTCCTCTTCAGCAAGTGCCTGCATGGAAGGTCGCTTTCCATGGGGGCACCTTTGTGTGCTCACTCCTGAGCTGCCCTGTCTGCATCTTTTTGACAGAGTGCAGCTCAGTCCTGCTCCTCGCTGATTCGTCGCAGCATTTGATCGACGGCAGTGGGAGTCAATGGCTCTCGCTTCTATCAATATGCCAAGAGAGGAGGGAGACAGCAGTGAGAGCCCCTGCTCTCATCAACATTGCTGTATCGGATCAGGCTCCGATAAGAATTATGGGGGCAGGGGGCATTTTGCAGCACAGAAGGTTTTTTAACCGACAATGACTGCCCCTTAGTAAGCCTATGAGTGATGTCAGCAACCAGGCTCTGCAGCCATTGTCGCTGCTCTCTCCTTTACACACTGTAGCTGCTGTTAGAGTATGTGGCTGATCCAGAGTGACCTCTAAATGGCTAATAACAGGCAACTTTCCCTTTACAGGGTAGATGGAATAGACTTAGAATGGGGAGGGAGTAGATTTAAATAGGTTTTTCAACCTAGAAGCAAAAAATACAAATACAGTAGCTGCTGATTTAATAATAGGAAGGACACCAACTGCCAGCGCAGTTCTCACCTGAGCCGGCTCTTTCTCCCCCAGGTGCCGGCATGTTTCCCAGAGCACACGCGCTTTGTAAATGGTCCCACAGCTTTCTGGGACCTGTGACGTCCCCCAGAAGGCTGCGGGGGGCTGAACTTCCGCTCAGATTGCCACGGTGATCCGACCGGAAGTGGGAGCAGGTACCTGTCAAAACCAGGTACCCGCTACCCCCAACTTGTCACTGAGCAAAGCATACTGTGCAGAGAACGCTTTAATATATCCACATCAAGTCAGTATAGCCTTTAAATTATTGTTTTTTTGTGTTTTTTACATTTTTACGACCTATGATTATATGTGAACTAAGATGATTTATGTCACACAGCATCATTTCTTGCACTGTTCATTTTAAATTGTTCTCTTTCTGTTTTAGGCATTTATTAATACAGCAAAAGAAATTTATGAAAAAATTCAGGAAGGAGTCTTCGACATAAACAATGAGGTAATTTATTGTTTCATTTTTAACTGAAGCCAGCTGTTGGAAACTGCTTTACAATTATGGTTTTAGAAAATGTATATTAAGAGTATCTCCAAGTTTAACTGTATTGGACTTGTTGCTACACATGAGATTGATTTGAGTCTTTTGAGAAGATGACATTAACCCACATTTAAAGGATGAGCAATGTATGTTAAAGATGTTTAAAACCTTTTTCTTTGAAATTTGGAGTACAACTATTTCTCGGAACGTTAAAATATATTGTCAGTAAAATGTCCTGAGATCAGGTAGTGCCTTCTGTCCTTTCAGAGATACAATGACCTGGTTAAAGTCCTACTGCGTGATTGGATCTAACCTGTTGTAGGACATTTTGAATATGCCATTACAGCCTGAGTTGGATTTTTGCATTTATGAATGCAGTTTCCTTCATTTGTTGGTCTCTCTAATAACACTATAGTCACAGGTTTGGCCAGAATAGTTCTAGTGTGTGCTGGGAAATTACTGGCCTACTACATTGTTACTATGAGCATGCTCTGTACATAGAAATTAGCTTTTCACTCTCATTACATAAATAATAAAAAGATGGCAGCCTTCTTCTGGAAGACTCGGCATAGATGAGGACAACTATACAACAGTAGACCATGTTTACATGTGTTAGGTTTGGTTCACACTAGTGAGATTTCAGATATGATCTGAGTCACAGAGAATCGCATAACAATGGAAATCACATTATCGGTAGTGCCCATTGGCATCAATGCAATTCCGCATGCCACAATTTTGGAAAAATGTCCCGTACTACTCTGGTGCGATTCCAGCATGTTTTTGGCCCCAGAGAATATCCAAGCCACATCCAAAACACAACCAAGTAGCACTACATAATTGCATTAAAAGTCAGATCAAAATCGTAACGCAGTAGTGTAAACCTAAGGCCATTAGGGTTGCACAGATACCACTTTTTTAGGACTGAGTACAAGTACCGATATTTTTTTTTCCCAAGTACTCGCCGATACTTTTTTCATGTCATGTGACAGTAGCACTGATGAGGCGTGGACTGTCAGTAGTATTTTTTTATTTATTTTTTACTATTTTATTTCTTTATTTTTCATTTCATTTTTTTTTTTTTTTTTATCAACCCGATTGGGGGTGGGGGGGGGGGGGGGCTTTTGTGAGATATCAGGGGTCTAAACAGACCCCTGACATCTCCCCTTTGAGACAGAGAAGGGGGCTGAGGACAAAGATTCCCCAGTCCCTTTCTCTGCAGCCTCGGCTGCACTGAAAATGAATGGACAGGAGACAGCGGCACGTGTTCATTCAGAAACTGAAGCATCGTAAACAAAGTTTACGATCCTCAGTTATGAATGGACAGATTCAGTGCTCACTGGCTCTGCATTTGGAAAAGGAAGGAGCTGGTAAATTATATATTTACCTGCTCCTTCCTCCGCTATCCATCCTGACAGATCTGGGACAGGGAGGACACAGAGGGGGAGTGGAGGGGGGCTGAAGTAGGACATGGGGAGGGACCTTTAGGAGCATGGAGGAGGACATGGAGAAGGACACATGGGACAGTTGGGGGTGCTCGTTGCGGTGGTGGAGTTACAATCACCCATCTCCCTGTATAGATTTCAATAAAGCAGCTGAAAGCCGCAGGAGGCAGAGGAGAAGCGTCTGTCGGCTGCTTTATTGAAATCTATACAGGGAGATCGTGATTTTAAGTGCCCCCATTGCCACACTGATCATCCCCTGACTGCCCAGGTATCGGATTAAGCATCGGCGCATTTGCACTATTCCTCCATCTACATCTTATGTGTGAATGGAGAAATCTGTTTGTTTTTTTTTTTTTGTTTTTTTTTCCAGCCAGGAAAAAAAAAGTCATCCATGGTCAGCTGGAGAAGTATGGGCAAAAGAGCTTACTACTTTTTTTTTCTATTGTAGGAGCTAGAGGCAAATGCAATGATATTGTTCTAGAACTAAGGGCATAGCTCTTACACCCTACAGTGCTGTCATTACTGGACATGCTTTGGTGGGTGTAGCCACTGGGACCCACTTTTGGTTTGACAGCAGCGGTCCTGGTCTGTGTAAGGGGGCAGCTGGCAAAATGTCCTGCTTCTTGATAACTGAAACAAAGTGCAACTAACAAACAACATTTTGTTAATTTCTTTTGGGGCTCATTTTGATTTGTAGTATGGAGAGGTTAAACATGCAATTGAACCCCCCACCCCACCAACACATACACACTCAATATTGCACACATGTTTGCGATTGTTGGCGGGGGATTGTCTGTTGACAGACTGTTGTCCTAAAATCTTACCGTTAGTACACTCCTTTTGACAATTATTGTCCAACTTTCTGCCAACAAATGTTGGCTGACATGCTAGTAAATTTTCGGCGGACATCAGTTGGTTGTCAGATTTTCTGATGGTCAGTACACAAGTTGAAAGTACAAACATGCATGCTCGGAATCAATGCTCACCAAACACGAAATTAGCAGAAGGGGCCCAAAGAGTGGCGCTCAAGAGCTGAAATTCCTCGTAGTACGTCACTATGTTCGTGTTTTTTGGCCAACAATTGTGTACCGTTTAGTATGCAAGACATGATCCAGGCACACGCCCTTTTGACAAAAATTAGACGTTCGGTTGGCCAACAATTGCATTGTGTGTACGAGGGTTTAGTGTTGCATTTATTATAAAAATTTTAAACTTTTTCCATTGGCAACACATCCTGTTGAAAAATGGGAATTGCAAATGTTAAAAAAAAGTTAGTTGCAACCATAACCCAGTGTGGTAAATATGTGAGCACTTCGTGAATCATTTAGATGTTCATTTGCTGCTATATGGATATGCCCGTAGTTGTAATGTGGTGTATTGTGTGTGTTAGCCAACACTTCTAGCTGTTTATAGAAGGACCACAAGGGGGTGCAGTGGAGGCGCTATGTTTCTATGTTTATGATGTTTGTGTGGGTCAGGGGTTGCAGACTTTGGCAGAGCATTGTGGGAAAGTTCCAGCAGCCCTGCAGCTGCTTACACTACATGTGGCCTGTGTGTAAATGGAGGACTAAAATTTCAAGCACTAGCTGTTCATAAAGCATGGATACTGCAGGGGTCGCCACCTGGCTCAGCTCTCACTGCCACAGGACTTGTTCTCTTTTGTTTTCTGTTACTTGAAACAAGGTTGACTGCTGCTTTTGGATCATTAACAGTTTGCAGTCTGTCCAAATACATTTCCCCCTAGAGTTCACTGTTCCTAGTTAGACCTTAGATCTTTGAAGTTTCTTTATAAGTTCATACCTATTTTCTTGCCATGTATTGTCTGTCTGTTTTTCAGCTGCTATGCTAATACATTATGATTTATAAGGTCACTTCTCCCCCTACTGCCTTTGTCCTTTTTAGTAGTGTTCTATTTGCCGAAAGCAACCAATAAGGTTTTTATATGGTTGCTCTGGGCAACTGATCATCTTTAATTTCAGTACAATAGTTTTCGGTTCTCAGAAACCACTCCACCTACAATGCCATCAAGAAATAGTTTTATAAACTGGATTTCAATTTGTCCTGAAAAAAGCGGTTAAGCACTTAGGGGTACCGTATTTATCAGCGTATAACACGCACCCCAACTTTAGGAGGGAATTTTAAGTAAAAAAAGTTTTAGGGGAAAAAAAAAAAAAAATTACATTTAAGCGTCATTTGCAGCCTGCCCAGCGTCTTTTGCAGCCTTGCCCGGCGTCTTTTGCAGCCTTGCCCGGCGTCTTTTGCAGCCTTGCCCGGCGTCTTTTGCAGCCTTGCCCGCGTCTTTTGCAGCCTTGCCCGGCGTCTTTTGCAGCCTTGCCCGGCGTCTTTTGCAGCCTTGCCCGGCGTCTTTTGCAGCCTTGCCCGGCGTCTCTTGCAGCCTTGCCCGGCGTCTCTTGCAGCCTTGCCCGGCGTCTCTTGCAGCCTTGCCCGGCGTCTCTTGCAGCCTTGCCCGGCGTCTCTTGCAGCCTTGCCCGGCGTCTTTTGCAGCCTTGCCCGGCGTCTTTTGCAGCCTTGCCCGGCGTCTTTTGCAGCCTTGCCCACGTTTAAATTTCCCGCCGCGAGACAGACCGCGCATGCGCCGCCGAAAAGGACCGAACCGCCGCCGAAAAAGACAGAGCCAACTGTTCGGGTCCGCTCGGTGTCCCGCTTCCCTGCTGTTTCGGGAGCAAGCGAAGGGAGGCGGGACTACGAGCGGAGCTGAACAGTCGGCTCCTTCTTTTCCGGCGGCGCTTCAGCCTTTTCCGGCGGCGGTCGCTATTTTTGACATTTTTTTGGGGGGTATTGGCGTATAACACGCACCCACGACTTTCCCCTGATTTTAAGGGGGAAAAGGTGCGTGTTATACGCCGATAAATACGGTATATTTACAAAGCAGTAAATCCGACATTCATTGCAGGTCAATCTTCCAGGTGCGTGTGTTTTTTAAGTGCGGTCGATTCTCCACCAGATAAATGTGATAAGTCACATTTGCTGCTTCATAAATATATCCTTTTGATATCTTGGCATATTATGGTGTGTAGCGCACACCAGTGTATAAAAACAATCTGCATTGTGTATGATTTATACTCATTTATGTAATGGTGTCTTGAATATCATGTCGGCCACTAGAGTGTTGTTTCCTCTAAAACATTTAGGCTTAATGTACATGGGACATTTTACAACCTCTCCTGAACGATATAACTTGACAGATGGTAACGGACATTTAAAAACGTCCGTTATGCCGCGTTTACATGTCGCATTTGTGTTTAGAAGAGCGTTTTCTTTTTAAATAGTCATTAAAAACATCTGTAAACGAACCGCGGGTAAACGAGTGTTACATTTACACGCGTTTACAAGCTATTACAGGCGTTTGGCGTTTCAAATGCCTCTGAACATCCATCCTGAATGCATTTTTTTTTTTTTTTTGTTGCTTTCCAAAAAATGCTTCTAAACTCCAACTGCCTAAAAACGACCCTGTGTCCTTGTACTGATAATATAAGAGTTCAGGGGCAGCTGAATGTCCATTTACCAGCAGCAGTGTACATGAGGCCTTAGACTTTTTTTGTCAATGAGTTTTTTGGTTTTAACATGCAGGAGAGTTGACTCACCTATTTGCTTTTTGACCTTAGTCTGTGTTGTCCATAGTTTAACTTGAAGTCCAGGATTCTTACAACTTTGCATTTTCAGATCCCTCTCCCCAGGCTTGATTAAAAAAACTGTAATATATAATTACTTTTAGCTTTTCTGTCCTGCTCACGTTATCCCCTCTCTCAGAAATGAAGCGGTTTCCATGCACAGGGAGGAGTTTCTCTTGCTGGATGTCACATCCCTGAAGATAAACGGCACTACATTTACCAAATTGCAAGGGAAAATGCAAGGAAGGGGAGGGTGTGTGGGCGAAGTCAAATGGCTCTATCTACAATACATGAATGGCCCACACTCATGTCAGTCAAATGACCTAGGTAAAGTGGGTGGTTCAGACCCGTGAGTCTGAGCCTCCTTGTCCCACTGACTGCAGCGAGCAGTGATGTAACTAGATCACTACTAGCTGAAACAGAACTTCTAGGGGAAGTTAGAAGTGGCGGGCACATCGGCCACCAATCTTACAAAACAGATATGCAGAGGAGTGAACCGTTGTATTCAAAATACAAGTGTGGCTTTCTCACTGACAGAAGGGATTGTAGGTGGAAATGAGCATATGCTGACAAGGTCAAGAAGTACCTTTTTACAGCTGTTTAAACATTTTTTTTTACTGGAGTTCTCCATTAAGAAAGCTATTCAACCGATTCATATTTGAGCTGTGGGTGCCCCTGTCACAACACTGGGAGGGAATTTAGTGGCCAAACAGCTCCTGCATCCAATAACATGCAGGCACTGTTTGGGTGTTCTGACAGTTGTTGGAGGCAGCTGTCAGAATACAATAGCCAGCAGGGAAGGTTGTCCATGTGTGCTGTTTAATGTGGATGGAGGAATCTGTTGGACCTCTCTCCTTCAGCTTGCAGGTCGAACAAAAGAAATCCAAGTGTATGGTTAGATTTAGAAAAATCCCACACCTGCTTTTTATTTTTCTATCCCGCAACTTTAAGTGCAGGGCCACCCTAAAATAAAAAAATAGCATTAATATTCTTAAAAAAAATTAAAAAAATTGTAACTTACCAGAAACCCCTGTTGCTAGGCAGTCTTGCTAATCTGCCTCTTCCTATTCCGCAGTGCTTCTTCCTCTTCGGCGAACGGCCCTGTTGCCTTCTGTGACATGTGTGTCCCAGAAAACAACGGGGCCAGTCACAAAGCGCCGCGCGACTCGCTCATGCGCAGTAGGAAATTGCCAGTGAAGCCACAAGGCTCCACTGCCTGTTTCCCTTCTTTAAGATGGTGGCGCCGGCAGCCGATCCGATGGACAGATCAGCCTTGGGGGGGGGGGGGGGGCAGGTAAGTATGCTCATTAAAAGTCAGCAGCTACAGTGTTAAAAATAAAAAAACGCGTCCGGAACACCCCTTTAACTGCAGCTCCATTTCTAACTGCGTTTCAATGCGTCACAGCTCTGTTTCTGATTGCATTTCTTTGCATCACAGCTCAATTGTGGTGTTTAGAATTGAGTGACCTTTCAATAAAGTAAAACAAAAAAATGCTCTGCACTTTTAAAAGCTCAAGGCATTGCTGGCCAGAACCAACACTTCTTGGATTTTACCATGTAGATCAGGTGTCTTTAAACTGGCAGCCCTCCAGCTGTTGCGAAACTACAAGTCCCATGAGGCATTGCAAGGCTGACGGCTACAAGCATGACTCCCACAGGCAGAGGCATGATGGTACTTGTAGTTTCCCAACAGCTGGAGGACCACCAGTTTGAGACCCCTGATGTAGATAATGTGAATCAGCCCTTTGTTTTGCTGTTGGTTCTTCTCCTTTTTCAGGATTTTTTTATTTATTTATTACAGGTACTTATATAGTGCCATCCATTTACGCAGCCCTTTACATTCACATCAGTCCCTGCCCTCAAGGAGCTTACAATCTAAGGTCCCTAATGTATATTCATGCGTTCACATGCTATGGCCAATTTAGACAGAAGCCAATTATCCTACCAGCGTGTCTTTGGAGTGTGGGAGGAAACCGGAGTTCACTCTTTTTTTATTATTTTTCTAATAATTTGGGTGCTCCCTGTTTTAATGTGTGTTTGCCTGTTCCTGTTTTGGGAACTCTTTAATCTTCAGCACGTTGGCACTCTCTTCCTAGTTGGCCTGTTTACCATCTCGCTTTGCCTGCTTTTTTATTTTTTTCCCCACTTCACAGCTGCTCAGCTCTTTTATGTAAACGGTCATGCTATGTCTTATATTTTGTCAGCGTGACTGTGGTGGTTTTGTATTTACACTTCTCCAGGCTATTTTCTCCTTGGTTTGCGTGCACCTCGTCCCCTCTTTAGATTAGGCCTATAATCCCTTCGGGCCTCATGGTGCTCCACTTGTCCACTCTCCTTCAGCATCCTGCACTGTCACCACCACACCCCTAGTGTCTTTGTACTCCTCGGAGCTCTCCCTCCCTGTCTCTCAGCTATTATCTCATGCTCTTTGTCTTTCTGAGTGAGAGGGGATATGACACACGGGGGAGGGGAGATCATGTATTATTCTAAGCCAGTAACGCGAATATAAAAAGCTGTAGGAAAGTTGGGCAGGTCGTGGTTCATTTGTTGTAGAAGTTCCTTGTTCATGTGTAGCTTAATACAGCACCTGACTGCTTCACTGTGCCTTTATGGAGCTCTGATTGCAATCTGCTGTAAGAGCTAGCCGTCTGTGCTACTTTACTGGCGTAACGCCAAGTCTGGCTCTTGGAGTCCTCAACAACTTGCTACCAGCCAAGAGGGGGCAAAACCAATGAGCCATAGGGCATGCTTTTTATTAAAGCAGAGTTGCAGAAAGCCCAGAAACCACATCAGCTGCTGTCGATAGCAAACCATTGCCAGAAACCCCAAGGCTACTACAGTTGCAGAACAACTGCCAAACACTATAAATCTGAGATTTAGTGTGACGCAAAGTTTCCTTAAGAGCTTAATTTCTGAAAGCTACTGTATTACTTCCCTCCTCCCTCCTAAAGTGCTGTGT
This sequence comes from Lithobates sylvaticus, assembly GCA_028564925.1. Lineage (NCBI taxonomy): Eukaryota > Metazoa > Chordata > Amphibia > Anura > Ranidae > Lithobates > Lithobates sylvaticus. Next base: position 122,254,353 of record CM053030.1, on the reverse strand, counting down.
TCTTAGGTGAAACCCACTTGAGGCAGCCAATGTTAAGATAGAAGTGTGATCTTGATGAATGAAAGGAGCTGCTCCGTGTGTGGGTTGCTGGCGAGCTGCCATGTCTTTGGGGATCATAGAAATTATTGATGACACTGAACACTTGTATGCATCTCCACAGCTGATTCAACATGGAAAATGCAGGCTGGAGAAGGGAAGTTTTTCTATTGGTTTACATTCCACAGAGTTTGATATCCCGGTTTGGGAGGGGGATTTTCAAGGAGTTATTTTCTCCTGGTATAGCTTGACTAACATATGAAGGCGCTTTTTAGGCAGTGTAGAAAATGTGCTTAATTAATCCTTATACAATGCGCGTATTTATTTTTACTGGCACATGTCCAGGGCCTGAGAGGGAAAGGAACAGCAAAGACGCACAAAGCCTGTATATTATAAAACAAACAATTCTGTATTGTGTGCTCTGACATACTGCACCAGGAATTGCTTGGAGTCTAATATTTATCACACACCACAACTTTATAGGCTTCTGTTAGGAAAGTGTCAGGCAAAAGAATTATCTTGGATAATTTGTGCTGCCCCACAGTAACCAAGTTCAGCCATTGTGGCACTCTTAGGCAGCCCATATACGGATTGAATCTCGGACAGTTCTCCTCTTAGGCAGCCCATAGACGGATTGAATCTCGGACAGTTCTCCTCTTAGGCAGCCCATAGACAGATTGAATCTCGGACAGTTCTCCTCTTAGGCAGCCCATAGACGGATTGAATCTCGGACAGTTCTCCTCTTAGGCAGCCCATAGACGGATTGAATCTCGGACAGTTCTCCTCTTAGGCAGCCCATAGACGGATTGAATCTCGGACAGTTCTCCTCTTAGGCAGCCCATAGACGGGTTGAATCTCGGACAGTTCTCCTCTCTTAGACAGCCCATAGACGGATTGAATCTCGGACAGTTCTCCTCTTAGGCAGCCCATAGACGGATTGAATCTCGGACAGTTCTCCTCTTAGGCAGCCCATAGACGGATTGAATCTCGGACAGTTCTCCTCTTAGGCAGCCCATAGACGGATTGAATCTCGGACAGTTCTCCTCTCTTAGACAGCCCATAGACGGATTGAATCTCGGACAGTTCTCCTCTTAGGCAGCCCATAGACGGATTGAATCTCGGACAGTTCTCCTCTTAGGCAGCCCATAGACGGATTGAATCTCGGACAGTTCTCCTCTTAGGCAGCCCATAGACGGATTGAATCTTGGACAGTTCTCTTAGGCAGCCCATAGACGGATTGAATCTCGGACAGTTCTCCTCTTAGGCAGCCCATAGACGGATTGAATCTCGGGCAGTTCTCCTCTTAGGCAGCCCATAGACGGATTGAATCTCGGACAGTTCTCCTCTTAGGCAGCCCATAGACGGATTGAATCTCGGACAGTTCTCCTCTTAGGCAGCCCATAGACGGATTGAATCTCGGACAGTTCTCTTAGGCAGCCCATAGACGGATTGAATCAAGGACGGTCCTCCCGGCGGGGATGGTAGGAGGGATTCCTGCATCAATACTGTCTGTGTTGATGGGGGGGGGGGGGGGGGGGTCGAGTGAATTTCTTCCCTGACAACCTGTGATTGCAGCAAAGTAATTCACTCTGTGTATGACCAGCCTTAGGCACCAGCTGTTTATGAAATTTTTCTTGCATGAGGTGGGGAAAATGGCTAAATTTGAAGTATAGTTTCCATCCAAAACTGATCTGGTAAAATGAATCCCCTTCTAGCTGCTGTGGTCCTGCTCAAAATTCATATTTTTTCTGTTTACTACTTTGTGTATTGTACATTAGATTATTGATTGTAAAGCTCTAATGTGGATGTGAAATGACTGCTTAAAGCGGAACTTCACCCAAAAGGGAAAGTTCTGCTTGTTTGTCTACCCCCCCCCCCCCCCCTTTCACCTATTGCCACTTGTTGGGGGGGAGGGGGGTGTAGTGATGTAGTGTGTACCTGGTTTTGGCAGGTACCCACTTTCGCCTGGGCCGCCTTGGCGATCCAAGCAGACATGCACAGCCATTTTCCCCCATTTTACTGGTGCCTGGACCCGAAACCCATTAAAGAATCTGTTTGGGTGAGGATATGATTGGATCCCTGGACTGCTAAGTGTCCTATTAAATGACAGCAGCTACAGTATTTTTATTTTGGGGGGGGGGGGGGCTCCTCTTTAAGTGGGGCACAATTTTTGGTGGAGAGGCCAGTACGATGTAAATCAGATTGCAAACAACCAAGCAAAACTATCTGTTGTGAGCAGAGTTTGCCTTTTGATCTGCAAATGATCTTACACGTGTATATAAAATGAAAAAATAGAGGCCAACGCACACAATGAGATTCCTAGTTTTTTTTTTTTTTTTTTTTTTTTTTATAGTGGATGTTAAAGTACAATCCATGCATCTGGCTGGTTCTTGTAAGCTGCACTTCTGCTGTCTGTTTCCTGATGAATCGGACAGAATTACTTTGTGGGTGGCCCTGTTTGCACTGGCTGTACGAATAAGTCGCAGCGGGAAATCCATCAGTGCTGTATAGTGTGGATGGTAGAATCTGCAGGCTGAACACAAAAAATTTATGTGTATGACCAGCCTTATCACTACCTTTTTTAAAAGCAAATCAATGATCAAAATTAAAAATTGTATATTAATTTCCACATTTTATTTCAATTGTTTGTAACTACCCCTAATAATCAAAATAATCTTAAAGTTTTTGTAAACTTTGCGAAGATCCCCACACGTTTACCCTGAATTCCGTTACACATATTCTCTGTGCCCTGCTGATAGGCACTGCGGTATCGCACAGTTCACAGGGCCTGCTTTCTGTACTATTGAGATGCTGAGGAAGCGTTTTCCAGGAAGCAGGGTCAGTGCAGGAATCTCTGCTTGTAGACTGCAGGGTACCATGGGATATGTAGAGTACAGTAGAGGAGAAGCTGCAAGACATGCAGGGAATCCAGGAAGTTGGGGAAAGAGAAAGAGGCTAGCAGACAGGCAGAACTCGTGAAAGGCAACATGAAAGGAGATTTTTCAAGTAAGCTTATATTTGTCAACAAGAACTTGTTTTGCTATTACAAGCTAATGATAAAAAATGAATGCCTATGCTGTGATTATATAATTCCTTTAACTTTAAAGAAACTCTGCACTAAGAAAAAAAAGGGAGTTTGCCATTGCTGACCGTGTTCTTAAAACACTAATTACCTGTCTGTCGCTCTCTGCATTACTGTCTGAATCTCTGATCTGCAACAAAAATTCAGATCAGGAAAGACCGACCACCTGGTTTGCAAACTTTGTCCCAGGTCACTGGCTTAAAGTATTAAAACCACTAGATCAGCCAAGCAACTGGTGTTTTTTGGAGAGATTGGCAATAGAAACCTAATGCATGTTATTTGAACAGAGACCATCTTATGACTCTCTATCTCTTGTTTTAGGCAAACGGCATTAAAATCGGACCACAACATTCAACGCCTGGATCACCTGGGTCTCATATGGGAGGGCAGCAAGCTGGAGGCGGGTGCTGTTGAGCCTCATCATTCCATGTGAAGAGCCTGAAGTGGCTGTTTCTTGTCCATAGGCTATTGTACTTTTACCTTCTCTTCTCCTTCTCCAGTTTCAATGTTCACTTTAAAGAAGATTTTTGAAATTGTATTCATACTGTATCATTTGCTTTTGATTTATAGGTTTGATTGTGATTGTTAAATGTTGTCTTGTTCCCCCCTAAGTAAAAAAAGAAAAAACTGAATTGACACTAAGACTTTTTCATAGTATTTTAAATGGTTTGTGTAGGTAGGATTCACGGATCTGTGGTGACCTGTGCAAAGGGACATAACATTAAACAATAAAACCATTGATTATACCTATTTTCTGTCTACCAATATATATATATGCAGGAAGAAAATTGACATGTTATGGTTTACCAGATGTGAACTCAGGTGAAATTGTATTGTAAGATTCAGGCAGTACAGATCAGTGAGCGTCCTCACCTTAGATCTAGTTCTATTGGTGGATGACAAGATGGCAGCTGCTGGGCTATCGATTTGCTTGTTTACATACAAGTAATCTGCAGAGCCTAGTATGCTCGGTCAGTCCTTATTTGATCACATAAGGAAAGATTTGCAGGTCCTCCACAAAAGATTGCATGGACCTATGAAGGACTTTGTCAGTATCACCTGATGGATAACTCATCGCTAGTAAGGTGCAGCAACCACTTCACCTATTAATGGGCGTCACGCTCTTGCTAAGCCAGGGTGCAGCAGAACCTTACTCGCTAGCAAGGGAACAGCGATGAAGCTTTTTGTTGGCCTGGTTAGCAAGAGAGCGAAGCCAAAGAATAAGGTAGGTGTTTACTGGTATTGGTGTCTGGATTGTAAATGCGAGGCCTCATATTGGAGAGTAAAATGAAGTAATATAATGCATTTAGCTTGTTATACTCTTTACTGCTAAGAGTCATTGCCTGTTAGGGAGCGACTTATAATATATCAACATGCAACAAATGTTTAAAAAAAAAAAAGTCCATTAGCACTAAAATGGTCATGACCCTTTTTTCCAAATTCCAGCTTACCACAGCCCATGGTATATGTGTTGTGGTGCATTGTACTCTATTGTACAATGTGTTGGGGTGCCATTCACAGTGAAGGGCTTTGAAAGGCATCACACACAGAGCAGGTGTGTTGTCACAACGCACAAGTATGATGACCCTTAAAAGGCATACATTGCAGTGAGTATACATTTTAAGTCATTTTTAATGTGACTGTCGCGTTTTTATGTGCTTGATGTGCTCCGTTGCCATGTTCCCTACTGATGTGTAAATTCCCCCTCCCTGTCAGACCACAGTCAGCACACTTGCTAAAGGACTGCTGAAATAAAACCAAATCTTGCATAAGTCACCTAGACAGTCTGTTTCTGGTAAGTCCGAGTAATTGATAGATTGCCCTTGATGGAGGGGAATAATTGGGCACAGTCATTGTGCATTACTATTGCTCAGGAAGCACAAAGTATATAATGGACAATTATGACTGCCCTGGTGTAGATAGATTTGAGGACAAAGGTTTTTCAAGATGTTACACATTGGCAGGTTTACTTTATTAGTGTATATATGTATATACATATTTTTGTGTGTATGTATATATAATTGTATTTTTTGACCTAGGTTTTGAAGGATGGCTCATTGTTCAGATTTTCCATGTATATGTGTGCTAATGTTTTCAGCTGCCAGTAGTCCATTATAGACTTTTGTGGGGACATGATCAAATTTCTTTTAGGCAGATTGTGACATAGATTCATTGGTATTGAGGCTAATTTATAACAGGGTTTTAAAGCAGAGCTTCACCCAAAACTGGTTGTTCTGTGTAAGCCCCGACAGGCTTTTAGTAGTGCTCTCTATATTCCCATGGAGAAGGCAGAGAACGCCATTAGCTCATTATTGGGCATAAAACTTTGCCCCACACAGAGTATTCGTTTTGCATAGGACTCTACTTCAACTGTAAAGAGCTAGGTATAAGAATTGAATTTTATAAAATATTGGTAGATGGGAAATTGTGTATAATCAAAGTGTTTATGTATCATATTTACTTGTGTACAGTGTGTATATGATGCTACAATATGTATGGAACATTGGAGGGAGAAGAGAGCTTCATATTTTATTAGAACTAATTTACTGGAGACGATAACAATAAACCTGCTCTATTCCTGCTTTTGTCATGAAGTAAAATTGTCATGAACTGACCTTGTCATGAACTGACCTAGTGAGAACGTTCATTTGGTTTTCATTTTATTCCAGACTTATGTTGCGTTCGTTGCACTGTTCTCAGTTTTGCACAACATTTTGTGACTGTTTAGTGGCTTTTGTTCACAGTGTAAAATTTTAGGTTATTGTTGGGATATTAAACTGATTTTTTGTTACAGGCCTGAAAATGACTTTGTGGTTTGCAGATGCGTCATACAGAGACTGCGGGAATTACCCAGTAGTTGCTTTTCAACTACAACATATTTTGGAGGAACGGCAGTCACCTGCCTGGTTCTCCCCTGGTGCACATGATTACATAGAGTGCTCCTTAGGCCCTTTGCACACAGGTAATATTGTGTCCCTGGTGCCTTTGCTCTTAGTAGATACAAATCCATGTGTTTATACAGCCTGTCTTTACCTCTTTTAACTCTTAAAGCACTGTGCCCTGGTAAGAATACAGGTGATATTGAAGTACATTAGGATGCACACATACCGAGATCCATAATGAGACACAACAGATGTCGGTTATCACCTGCTTTACCATAGAGACGAGCACACTGTATGTACACATGGATGTATGTTAATCAGCACTTGCAACACCCAAAGCGATTATATGTGTGAAGAAAAATGTATCTTATGCAAAGGCCCTGAGAGTGCTGTACAACATAGACCTGAACACTTGACCTGTCTTTTCAGCAGTGTTGCTGCAAGTCCACACATCTGGTCCATAATGCACAATGACCTGACTGCACAGTGGGAAAATAAAAATGGTTGTACAGGTTTCTCATGACATTCATTCAGTATGCGGACAAATGTCTGTTGGCTAAGTTAAAGGGGATTTGTCACACCTGTGTGATTAGGCTGTGGTCGTAGTACCCACTTTGACTTGAGTTCACAAACTAGTTCTGGGGCAGTGAACGAAACCTATGTACTGAGCGACTGCTACAGAACTTGCAACAGATTAGTCTAGGGGTAGTTGTTTCATTAAAGACTAAGTTCACTTTTTTTTTTTTTTTTTTTCTTATTTCCTGCTCCCCTATGTACCAATATAGCGTTCATGTGCTTTTGCAAAAATAAAACCGCTTTCCATTAATTCTACACAGGCTGACCTCACTCTCTTCATAGCTGTTTAAACACACTGCTCGATTACTTCTGCCTTACTTTGCGGACAGACTTTAGGTCATGACACAGGAAGGAGTTGACCAGCTGATCTCGTTAGCACACACCCTGCATCATTCACCCTCGGCTGGTCAACTAATTTCTGTGTCATGGCCTAAAGTATGTCCAGGAAGTAAGACGGAAGTAATCAAGCAGTGTTTTTAAACCACTATGAAGAGAGGTAAGCCTGTGTAGAATTAATGGAAAGCTGTTTTATTTTTGCTAAATAAGTAATTAATGCTATATTGGTACATAGGGGAGCTGGAATTTAGAAACAAAAAAGGTGAACGTAGCATTTATAGAGTAAGGAAACTGATAAAGCATACACTGAGGTACTGACATTTCCCACTCTGATACAAAAAAAGAAAAAATATATATCTGTGTCCTAAGGGTGCAAATTCCACTCAAGTCCTGTCTGAGTGACAATGTTGTCACTAGTACTAGAAGGGGAAATCTCAGATGGACCATAGACAGCAGTAAAACATTGTAGGGAAGGATTTTAACCCTTCCCTACTCAATCCAAATCTATTGAAAACACATTGCCTGCTGTTCCACTTCAACATCATATTCATGCAGAGTCCACTAACCAATAATTGGCCTGAAAATTTAAAGTGTAATACTTTCTATGGGGAAAAAAAAAATCACTATGGGTGACCAATGTACATTGTAAGTATTTTAACAAAATTTGATGCAGATTTCTACCTTTCTGCTTTGAATAAATATCGATTTGTCACCATGTCCTTTCAAGACTGATTCCTGACTGAGTGGTTTACACTCCCAATCATCTGGTAAGCTCATATTATTCTGATGAGAAAAGTTGCAGGGTCTTTATCTCTTTAGAAAATGGGCCATTTGGGCAGTATGTCACCAAACTGAAATCCTATTGCTGGGGATGCCTAAAGTGCGTCTGGTATCTTAGTGCAGACACCTGCAAAGATCAGTGAGCCAATCACACAAGCAGAAAATGATCTGTATGCAAATTGTGTACAGAGCACCTCTAGATTGCCATATTGCACTGAAATGTTTTTTAACAGTTTTAGAAAATTACAGCTGTTACAGATTTAAAAATATCTATAGCGTGTAAAATTGCCACACAAGCCATTTTATAATTTTATTAAAAATTACTTTTCAATTTTAAAGGTCACATCCACCCAAAATGACCTCTTTTGAAAGAATTTGGACTGAGTGTGATTCCTCGTCAAGCTGTTAAAGGTCTTCGGGGAATCTCCAGCAGTCCTGGGGCTTCTGTAACAGAGCTTATTCGGCTTTATGCAGACTTTGAGTACCACTTGTCCTTGCCCGTTGGGGCCAGATAATAGCAGTTTCTCTTAAAGCCAAGTGTCGGCTGTGTTGAAATATGTAGGGAGAGATATCCGTGTTGAGTCCCAAAGATCATTTCCAAGTGGCTGTGATTGGATATATTTTCTATTTTCCCTTATATCATATGTAATCTCCATCTCTACCTAGAGTTACTTTAGTTCAAGCTGCAACCATGTCGAGTACCAAATTTGCATAGTAGAAATATTCAACGGTTTATATTTGACAGTATTTGGTTTCTAGATTATAATTTCGTTTTTTCTGTAAAATGCTAAGATCCTAGCAGTTACAGAAGGGCACCATGAGCACATAACCGCAGAAAGAGATAATCATAGGCTCCATTTTCCTCCTGGAGATTTTTCTTTCAGGTTACATGTAATGGGTGATCCCTATTTCTGAATATGTGCTCTCCTCATAGACAATGATGGCGTAGCATCATAGGACATGTAGGTAATATGACATCATTGCTCTCCAGACTTAGGGCTTGGCCTGGATGATTGGTTTTAGTACTTCGAGTTGGAGACTAGAAACCGGTATATAGAAAAGGAGCTGTCTTTTACTTGGTCAATGCATAGTCCTGGTACAGTATATGGCTTTGAAGTATTAAAACAACCAGGAAACTAGCTCTGCACCGCATACTAGCTCATTATGAAATACTTACCTTAGAATGAGGCGTCGGTAACTCACCTGGTCCATGCCGAGGTAGCTGACATGTTGCCTAGGCGTGTCTTCCAGGTATCACGACTCCATCGCTGTGAGTGGCTGGAGCCGCGATGTCACATGTGCACGAGAGACTTCTTCCCGGCAAGGTTTGGATTCTACCGGTCTTTCAGCCGAGAATCCCCCGTGCGCATGTGCCGCTGCAGTCAGCGGCGCATTGCACGGGGAATATCTCCTACACCGTACAAGTTTAAGATATTTTTTTTACCCACAGGTAAGCCTTATTATAGGCTTACCTGTAGGTAAAAGTACATTTTTTTTCTCTATACAACCACTTTAAGGGTCTTTTTCAGATATTTCAGATAGAGTATTCTGATTAGATCCATTTATCAGCTTTTCAGGTGGATCTAAACCGAGGCTCAATGTTACTCTATGGGCTGTCAGATGTAAAAAGACGTGCCTCTACCTCGGAGTATGTGTCCTGAAAAGAAATATAATAGGTCCGTTACAAGATGTAGGAAAAATGTAACGGGCATGGATGTCACAAGAGTGACATCCACTCTGGTCTGCTCTGATTTAGTAAGTAAATCATGAATACACTGCTGATCTAAACAGATGCCAACCATATGAAAAGGCCCTAGAGCTGGCCATACATTATGCCAATTTCACCTATTGCTACTTTCCCGCCCGCCATTCTTCACATAAAGGACAAACTCATGAGCTGAACAGTGACTGCATGAACTCAGATGAAGCCGCTGTTCGGGTATTCTGAGAGCCACTGATGCTGCAGCAGGAGATTCGTCCATCTGCACTGTATGGAATGGATGGAGGAATGTTTTGTTTTTGTTTTTTTATTTTTTTTATTCTCATTCCGCCTGTGGGCAGAATGAAAAAATATCTAATTATGGCCAGCTTAAAGATGAACTCCAGCTTGTGTTTTGCATAGTTTGTTTGGGCCTAGATTGCCCAAATGAACAATGTCCCTCACTAACACATGAGGTCGCTGAATGTGCGGTATATAGCTGAGGCTTTATATAGCATACCGCACTGTGTTCGAGCCAAGACTCTTCTGTCTCCTACCCAGAGCACAATAGAGAGAAACAAGTTCAGCTTTACGGCCTTGTACATACTAGGCTTCAGGATATGTGACCACATTATGTACAACAAACGTTTCCAAAGCTTCAAACTGCTCTTTTGAAGTCTTCAAAACAAAAAAGCTTTAGATCTAGTTAAATGCAGCTCTTAATGGGGCTGCTGACTGCCACTTTAAACACACTAAAGCCCATGTGTACAAGGCCTTAAGAGAAAGGAGGGACACCCCTCCATCCTTGACCAGAGCAGTGTGGTACTGTTAAAGCTTGCTGAAATCTGGTGGCTTTTCTTTGTACAAAAAAAGTGTAATTTTACTAAACCTGGTTTTGTAGTTAATTTTGGGTTAAGGTTATCAATTTGCGTACAAGGGATTTTTTCATTATGATACATTTTAACATACTGACAACCACTCAAGATCTGCTACCTAGTGCTCTGCAGTGAAATGTAACTTTGTATCGTGCAATGTGGTCTTTTTTCCTTCCTGTATTCTGTGGATTAGTTATGTTCAAACCAATGCTAAATGTAACTCAATAATCTGTGGACAATTTGTATTTCCACTGGAGCCGGGGAGTGCAAGCAACCATTTTGTGGTTTGGACCGGTGTTCTGCCTGAAATGTAAACCTCAGTGATGTAGTTGGAACTTTTTAAATTCCCCTGAACTTTGGTCCAGCCCAGCATGGTTTTCTCCACTATATGAGCTGACCGATAACCTATGGGTGGTGGCATAAGGTACAAATGGCAATTCAGCTATTATGCTGGCTTTTGTTCCTTACCAGTAGAACACCTTCATGAGTAAATATGTGTCCCTATTTTATATAACTATTTAAAGATTCTCTTTCGCAAATAAAAAGAAAAAAAAAAAAGCTTAAGAATTATAAACAATGCTGTATTTATCTTTAATGTTTTGTATATAAGCTATAACGTGCCTTGGTATATACACCAAGCTAAAGTTGTCCTAAATTACCATTCATCCTATGCTAGCTAGAGCTTGTCAAGAGCATTGCTTCAATCCTACATTTTTAAGTGTACCTTTTTTTATTTTTTTTATTTTATTTTTTTTGGCATGTTCATCCCAGCCTGGTTACTGCTTTAATATACAGTATGTTGATATAACATACACGTTATACCCTTTCCATGCCAATGGTTTGGTAAACCTGTGCCAGTTTGCGGACAGGCCGAGTAACTCTTTAACATATTGCTATTAATCTGTTCAGGCATGATTGCTGCAAGCTCTTCATATAGAAAACTATATATACATATATATTTTTTTCTTTTTGTGTAACACAATCTGAGTTTTTCATCTAGATCTTTGTTCAGGTGGACTTTGCATTGTGTCGAAATATGTCATAAATGTAAAACGAAAACTAAATAAAATTTACTTTTTCTTAAAATTGTAAACTATATCTCTAGCAGCTGTGACATTTTGTTCGATGTGATACTAGCAGCAACACTGTATCAATTTTGTGGCCTTGCTCACATGGGTTTTTAATAGCTAACTGCTAATAAAATATGACAAAAATGCTACATTTTACAAGTTAGTATTTACATGTATTGTTATTGTAAAGCTGGACTCAGGCAAGTATAAAAGGCACAAACTAATGTAGCTCGGTTTTCATTATTGCAGCATAAAATGAATTTTTCTCTTTTAATATAAGCAATGTAAGCACTTGAATGTGACTTAATGTCCGCTTGCAGGCCTTGTACAGCGAGACTCGCACTGGGACAAGGCTGTACTGCATAGCAGAGAAGTCTACACTGATCAGCCATAACTGTATGAGCACTAACAAGTGAATATTATCTGGTTGCACTGGCATCTGAAAGTTAGTGGGATATATTAACCTCTTCACGCCTAAGGGTAAAACAAATGTTAACACCTAAGCACAATTTTGCAACTTTGACATGTGTTAGGAAAACTGTACATATCGCAGCTACTTTGTGTATCCAGATGTATTATACCTTGTTTTTGTCAGGACACATTGGGCTTTCATTTGGTGGTAAATAATGGATATCTCCTGATTTCTTTTTATTATCAAAGGAAAACTGTCCCAAAATAGTATAAAAGTTTACAAAAAAAAAATGTAGCTGTATTTCTTGTCGCAACCATAACCTACCACCAAAGATCAACCCAAAATACATTCTGCTGCTCCCGACGATCGCAGTGATACCACATGTGTATGTTGTTATTTGTACCCGTAGTACAGTCCAAAACAATAAGTGCACATTTTGCTTGCTGCTAATCAGGTCGGCTTATACTCGAGTATATACTGTGTGTGTGTGTGTGTGTGTGTGTGTGTGTGTGTGTGTGTGTATATATATATATAATATATATACATACTCACAGTAAAAAAAGTTCCAAGTGCCAATGGTTTGTGTTTCATATAGGTACATAGTCTGGGTGAAAAAAGACACAAGTCCATCCAGTTCAACCAATAGAAGGGAAAATAAATGTATGCACATAATCAATCCTATACCCACAGTTGATCCAGAGGAAGGCAAAAAACAAACAATAAAGCATGATCCAATCTGCTCCAGCAGGGGGAAAAAAATCCTTTGTGATCCCCAAGAGGCAAGAGGTTCCCTGGATCCACTTTACCTATAAATATTAGTATACAGTTATATTATATGTATCTAGCAAAGAATCTAGGCTTTCCTAAAACAATCTACTGAGCTTTCCAGAACCAGCTCTTGAGGGAGTCTATACCACACTTTCACAACTCTAATGCCACTTAGACGATTGGAATTTCGGACAACCAAACTGGATTTAATTCCGACAGATGTTGTCTCAAACTTGTCTTACATACACACATTCGTACAAATGTTGTCGGAAATTCCGATCGCCACGAACGCAGTGACGTACAACGAGCCGAGAAAAATTAAGTTCAATAGCCAGTGCGGCTCTTCTGCTTGATTCTGAGCATGCGTGGACTTTTGTGTGTTGGAATTGTCTACACGCTCGGAATTTCTGACAACGGATTTTGTTGTCGGGAAATTTGAGATCCAGCTCTTAAACATCTGTTGTCATAAATTCCGACAGCAAATGTCTAATGGAGCCTACACACAGTCGGAATTTCCAACAACAAGCTCACATCGAACATTTGTTGTCGGAAATTCCGATTGTGTGTACGTAGCATAACTGAAGAAACCTTTCCGTAGTTGGAGATTAAATCTCATTCCCTGCAGATGTACAGTGCTCCCGTGTCCTCTGTGATGACCTTAAAGTGAATAACCCAACACCAAGTTCACTATATGAAACACTTATGTATCTTTACATATTGATCATATCCCTCCTTAATTTCCTCTTCTCAAGAGAGAATAAATGCAGTTCCTCTAATCTTTCCTCATAGCTGAGGTCCCCCATGCCTTTTATCAGTTTGGTTGCCCTTCTCTGCACTGTCTCTAGTTCCCAATATTCTGTTTGTGGACTGGTGCCCAAAACTGAAATGCATATTCCAGATGAGGTCTTACTTAGGCTGGCTACACCCTATACAATTTTCCTGTACAACTTTCCTTTAGAGTTACCAAAACCATATAATATGAGGTCAAATCTAAACACTTTCAACTTGTATGCAATCCCTGGCTGAGGGAAGAAGGTTCTCACCCAAGATTTGATGGTACATGTCCATTGTCCCTTTGATGCTGTGAATTTGTCCTGTCCCTTTAGCAGAAAAACACCCCCAAAGCATAATGTTTCCACCTCCATGTTTGACGTGTGGATGGTGTTCTTGGGGTCATAGGCAGTATTCCTCCTCCTCCAAACACGAGTTGAATTGATGCCAAAGAGCTTGATTTTGGTATTTTCTGACCACAAAACTTTTACCCAGTTCTCCTCTGAATCATTCAGATGTTCATTAGCAAACTTCAGACGGACCTGTTCATGTGCTTTCTTGAGCAGGGTGACCTTGCGGGCGCTGCAGGATTTCAGTCCTTCACGGTATAGTGTGTTACCAATTGTTTTTTCTTGGTGACTATGGTCCTAGCTGCCTTGAGATCATTGACAAGATTCTCCCGTGTAGTTCTGGGCTGATTCCTCACCGTTCTAATGATCACTGAAACTCCAGGAGGTGAGATCCTGCATGGAGCCCCAGACCGAGGGAGATTGACAGTTATTTTGTGTTCCTGCCACTTGCGAATAATCACACCAACTGTTGTCACCCTCTCACCAAGCTGCTTGGCGTTGGTCTTGTAGCCAATTCCAGCCTTGTGTAGGTCTTCAATCTTGTCCCTGGCATCCTTGGATAGCTCTTTGCTCTTTGGATAGCTCTTTATACAGGTAATAAGATTAGGAGCACTCCCTTTGGCCCCTTTCACACTGGGGCGTCTTTCAGGAGCTACAGCGCTAAAAATAGCGCCTGTATAGCTCCTGAAAAAAGCCGGTGCTTTCACACTGGAGCAGTGCGCTAGCAGGACGGTAAAAAAAAAAGTCCTGCTAGCAGCATATTTGGAGCGGTGAAGGAGCGTTGTATTCACCGCTCCTATACCGCTCCTACCCATTGAAATCAATGGGACACCGCGGGGATACCCTTTTTCGGCTGCTAGCGGGGGTTAAAACCACCCCGCTAGCGGCTGCATACCGCGGCTAAAACGACAATAAATCAGCGCTAAATATATCGCTGCTTTACCGTCGCTGCACCACCCCAGTGTGAAGCTGGCCTTTAAGAGAGTGCTCCTAATCTCAGCTAATTATCTGTACAGAAGACACCTGTTAGCCAGAAATCGTGCTGATTGATAGGGGATGAAATACTTATTTCACTCATTTTCTGGATATTTTTGTGGTTGGATTTACATCTACTTTAACAAACTATGCTCAATGTTAGAATAAACCTTCCATTAAAATGATAGACTGATAATTTTTTTTTGTCAGTGGGCAAACATACAAAATCAGCAGGGGATCAAATCCTTTTTTCCCTTACTGTATGTTATCACAACACATACATGTACACCTGCCAAAAACCTGAGCAATTGATGAGCAGAGGTTGCCCTATGAACAGATTCAAAGATATAGGCAGTTCCTTTCATATGCAAATCTTGCATTTTCCTGTGAATTAAAGGTCAGATCCCCCCTTTCTGTCCCCCATTTGCCATTTGTGCAGTTTTATAAATACACATTGCAAAAAAAAAAAAAAAAAAAAGTCACTTTTTGGCATTCAAAAATAAAACCCACAAAACTCCTTCTTGAAGGTCTAGGAGTAGCCATTGCATAGAGGAACACAGCAGTCCTTGGGGGGAAAATTTAGGTAGTTTTGGCTATGACATTTGTTTTTTTTTTTTTGTTTTTTTTATCAAGCTGTAATAAACCTGAATTGAACGGTGGAAGTAGCAGCCATGACAAATCTAAAACTCCACAAGATACTTCCACATTCCAGTGATACAATGGTTACATCTCTCACTAGCCGCTGTCATATTCTCCCTGGGCTTCTTCCAGGTGCTGGGTTTTAAGCCTCCTGATTGGCTGACAGGTGATGACATATAGATACGGGAGTCAGTCATTCCAGCCGCCATGTGCAGGGAATGCAAACTGAACATGCTCATCTCGTATATTTACCAGAACACTGCAAGCAGCCAAAGTATCTTACTGTGCAGGAAACATAGTAGCTTTAAATTGGCCAGTGGCAAAACAGATTAATAGTATAGTTTGTGAGCTTCTTTTTTCAAGTACTACATTGCATTGTCATTGAAGTTTATTAAAATGTCAAAACGGAGAACAGTGAACAAATGCATTTCAAAATCACAAACCCACATTCCCCAAAACCAATGTTCCCAAAACATTTAAAATATAGGACCCAATTAAAAATTAAACCATGCCTTTACTGATACTTTTGAAAAATTGGGCATATGGAGTTACGGCAAGAGATCGCAGTGCACTTTGGGTAAGGGTGTGTGGTGTTCTGGTACTGTTATTTTTTCATAGGAAGCGGTGAGGTGCTCTGAAAAAAGCTTTTAAAAAAACTCAGCAACAACTTCTTGATACGCTCTACTTACCCCAAGCTAAAAGCTATAATCTTCAAAAAAAAAAAAAAAGCTGAATAACCCTATCAGAAAAAAGGTAGCTATGGTGTAAACAACTGGAGAACTAGGTATCAATCAGTTGTGGTCAGATATTGGTCGTTTAACCACTTTCAGACCGGACCAATTTGCAGCCAAAGGACCAGGCCCCTTTTTGCGATTCGGCACTGCATCGCTTTATCTGACAATTGCGCGGTCGTGCGACGCGGCTCCCAAACAAAATTGACGTCCTTTTTTTCCCACAAATAGAGCTTTCTTTTGGTGGTATTTGATCGCCCCTGCAGTTTTTATTTTTTGCGCTATAAACAAAAAAGAGCGAAAATTTTTGAAAAAAACGCATTCTTTACGCATTTTTTTTCCTCAGTTTTCCTCAGTTTAGGCCGATACATATTCTTCTACATATTTTTGGTAAAAAAAAATCGCAATAAGCGATTATTGATTGGTTTGCGCTGAAGTTATAGCGTTTACAAGATAGAGGATAGTTTTATAGCATTTTTATTAATTTTTTTTATTAGTAATGGCGGCGATCAGCGATTTTTATTGTGACTGCGACATAATAGCGGACACATTTTTGGGATCATTGTCATTTATACAGCTATTTAAATGCATTGATTCCTGTGTAAATGACACTGGCAGTGAAGGGGTTAACCACTAGTTGGCAGTGTAGGGGTTAAGTGTGCCTAGAGGTATGTTTCTTACTGTGGGGGGGGCGTGGCTGTCAGCTAGTGAATGCGGATCTCTGCTCCAATCACAGGGAGCAGAGATCGGTGTCACTAGTTGCTAGGCAGAACGGGGAGATGCTGTTTATGTCCGCATCTCCCCGTTCAGCCTTCCCGCGAGACGATCGCAGGTATCCCCACGGCGATCGAGACCCGCGACCGGCGCGAGCGCCCCATAGCACAGCGGCATCTTAAAGGGGACGTACCTGTACGCCCTTATGCCTGTCCGTGTCATTCTGTCGACGTACATCGTCGTGCGCCGGTCGGCAAGCGGTTAAAGGATTTTTGCCTGTACAGATCTGTGCACACAGGTGGAGAACATAAGAAAATGTACCCCAGTACTGTAATTCACAGAACTCAAGCATAGTTTTTTAAAGTAGATGTAAACCCAACCACTAAAACCTCATAAAGCTTCAACTTTATAATATCACTTGAAAAGCTAATTTTTATTTTAATTGCTAGCTTACATGGAAATAACAACTGGCAATACTGATAAAGGTCCTTGTTTTGGTACTTTGTGGTATAGGGTGACAATGCTCCGCCCCTGTCTCCCACAATATCTTAACTGTGAATCACTCTGTTTCTCCCCAAGGAAACTATAAGCTTCTGTGTTGATGCACATTCCCCAGGCATATTCCTTTTATCACCATTTAAACAAAAAGGTCTGCGGAAAAAAAAAAAAAACGATTACAGCCAGCAACAATTAGAAAACATGCCCTGTAAAAAGACACATGCAGCCTGATATCACTGTAGTGCAAGTGGACTGAGACAGGCTGTAGGATATCAGCAGCAAATATAATATAACAAAGGATACATAAAAGTAAAGGACCCCCCTCCAACTACCCACTTATTATTAAGATACACAGCATTTTGCTACCTAGATGACGTTCCATAAGGGTTTACATTAACATTTATATTGCATTTTAACAGACCTTCCTACAAGCCCTATACTAATTTCTTCCTATGCAGTTTGTCAGCAGCACTCCCTATGGCTGCTGTGATCTAACCCTTTTATAGAAAGAGGGCTGGCTTATCCAAAAGCCCCCTTATTGGCTTCTTACCAAGCTAACCTATGTTCAAAGGTAAGGCAGTGCATTATGGTTACAAAGAATTCTGTCTAACAAACTACTGCAATAATTCCTCATGACTGAGAATTTCAGACCTGCTGGATCCATGCAAACCCATGTTAGTGATGAATCCCAACCTCATCACTAATAATGAGCAAACATGGCTATCCTTTAGACGTATTTACATCTAAATACATACATACACATATATACGACATTAAGATGATCTTTTAAACACGCATACAGTAGCTAAAAAGCATTAAATACATTTTAGCCCCTATTTAAAGCATTGAAACATTCCTTTTAAAAAGTGGTACCTGCAAAGCAGCAAAGGAATTTCCTCTCCTGATATTCACACTGCTGAACACCACTCCCATGCAGAGCAATCCCAATCTAAGATTCTTCTGACACCTACTCTCCCAAAAGTGTACCCTATAGTAACATGGGAATCAGAAGGAGGAACCACTGAGCGGAACAGCAGACACAGGAGAGGGACATTCCCAGTTTTGTAAGAGACTTTGAGTATTTCTCTGCATTGAAACAGTGTGGAGGCATGGGCAGAGGTACATACAGGTCCTTCTCAAAAAATTAGCATATTGTGATAAAGTTCATTATTTTCTGTAATGTACTGATAAACATTAGACTTTCATATATTTTAGATTCATTACACACAACTGAAGTAGTTCAAGCCTTTTCTTGTTTTAATATTGATGATTTTGGCATACAGCTCATGAAAACCCAAAATTCCTATCTAAAAAAATTAGCATATCATGAAAAGGTTCTCTAAACGAGCTATTAACCTAATCACCTGAATCAACTAATTAACTCTAAACACCTGCAAAAGATTTCTGAGGCTTTTAAAAACTCCCAGCCTGGTTCATTACTCAAAACCGCAATCATGGGTAAGACTGCCGACCTGACTGCTGTCCAGAAGGCCATCATTGACACCCTCAAGCAAGAGGGTAAGACACAGAAAGAAATTTCTGAACGAATAGGCTGTTCCCAGAGTGCTGTATCAAGGCACCTCAGTGGGAAGTATGTGGGAAGGAAAAAGTGTGGCAGAAAACGCTGCACAACGAGAAGAGGTGACCGGACCCTGAGGAAGATTGTGGAGAAGGACCGATTCCAGACCTTGGAGGACCTGCTGAAGCAGTGGACTGAGTCTGGAGTAGAAACATCCAGAGCCACCGTGAACAGGCGTGTGCAGGAAATGGGCTACAGGTGCCGAATTCCCCAGGTCAAGCCACTTTTGAACCAGAAACAGCGGCAGAAGCACCTGACCTGGGCTACAGAGAAGCAGCACTGGACTGTTGCTCAGTGGTCCAAAGTACTTTTTTCGGATGAAAGCTAATTTTGCATGTCATTCGGAAATCAAGGTGCCAGAGTCTGGAGAAAGACTGGGGAGAGGGAAATGCCAAAATGCCTGAAGTCCAGTGTCAAGTACCCACAGTCAGTGATGGTCTGGGGTGCCATGTCAGCTGCTGGTGTTGGTCCACTGTGTTTTATCAAGAGCAGGATCAATGCAGCTAGCTATCAGGAGATTTTGGAGCACTTCATGCTTCCATCTACTGAAAATCTTTATGGAGATGAAGATTTCATTTTTCAGCACGACCTGGCACCTGCTCACAGTGCCAAAACCACTGGTAAATGGTTTACTGACCATGGTATTACTGTGCTCAATTGGCCTGCCAACTCTCCTGACCTGAACCCCATAGAGAATCTGTGGGATATTGGGAAGAGAAAGTTGAGAGACGCAAGACCCAACACTCTGGATGAGCTTAAGGCCGCTATCGAAGCATCCTGGGCCTCCATGACACCTCAGCAGTGCCACAGGCTGATTGCCTCCATGCCACGCCGCATTGAAGCAGTCATTTCTGCAAAAGGATTCCCGACCAAGTATTGAGTGCATAACTGAACATAATTATTTGACGGTTGACTTTTTTTGTATTAACCACTTCAGCCCCGGACCATTTGGCAGCCAAAGGACCAGAGGTCTTTTTTCAATTTCGCACTGCACTACTTTAACTGGTAATTGCGCGGTCATGCAATTTTGTAACCAAACGAAATTTGCGTCCTTTTCTTCCCACAAATAGAGCTTTCTTTTGATGGTATTTGATTGCCTCTGTGATTTTTATTTTTTGCGATATAAACGGAAAAAGAGCGAAAATTTTGAAAAAAAAAGAGATTTTCTACTTTTTGTTATAAAAAAAATCTAATAAACTCAATTTTAGTCAAACATTTGGGCCAAAATGTATTCAGCCACATGTCTTTAGTAAAAAAAATGCCAATAAGCGTATATTTATTGGTTTGCGCAAAAGTTATAGCGTCTACAAACTAGAGTACATTTTCTGGAATTTACACCGCTTTTAATTTATGACTGCCTATCTCATTTCTTGAGGTGCTAAAATGGCAGGGAAGTACAAAACCCCCCCCCCAAATGACCCCATTTTGGAAAGTAGACACCCCAAGCTATTTGCTGAGAGGCATGTTGAGCCCATTGAATATTTTTTTTTTTAGTCCCAAGGGATTGAATAAAGACAAAAAAAAAAAAAAAAAAATTTTTTTTTCATAAAGTTGTCACTAAATGATATATTGCTCACACATGCCATGGTTATATGTGGAGATGCACCCCAAAATACATTTTGCTGCTTCTCCCGAGTATGGGGATACCACATGTGTGGGACTTTTTGGGAGCCTAGCCACGCACGGGGCCCCGAAACCCAATCAACGCCTTCAGGGTTTCTAAGGGTGCAAATTTTTGATTTCACTCCTCACTACCTATCACAGTTTTGAAGGCCATAAAATGCCAAAATAGCACAAAACCCCCCCAAATGACCCCATTTTGGAAAGTAGACACCCCAAGCTATTTGCTGAGAGGCATGTTGAGTACATGGAATATTTTATATTTTGCCACAAGTTGAGGGAATATTACGAACTTTTTTTTTTTTGCCCAAAGTTGTCACTAAATGATATATTGCCCACACATGCCATGGGCATATGTGGAATTACACCCCAAAATACATTCTGCTGCTTCTCCTGAGTACGGGGATACCACATGTGTGGGACTTTTTGGGAGCCTATCCGCATACGGGACCCCGAAAACCAAGCACCGCCTTCAGGATTTCTAAGGGCATAAATTTTTGATTTCACTCCTCACTACCTATCACTACCTATCACAGTTTTGAAGGCCATAAAATGCCAAGATGGCACAAAACCCCCCCAAATGACCCCATTTTGGAAAGTAGACACCCCAAGCTATTTGCTGAGAGGCATGTTGAGCCCATTGAATATTTTTTTTTTTTAGTCCCAAGTGATTGAATAAAGACAAAAAAAAAAAAAAAAAAAAAATGTATTCAAAAAGTTGTCACTAAATGATATATTGCTCACACATGCCATGGTTATATGTGGAATTGCACCCCAAAATACATTTTGCCACTTCTCCTGAGTACGGGGATACCACATGTGTGGGACTTTTTGGGAGCCTAGCCGCGTACGGGGCCCCGAAACCCAAGCACCACCTTCAGCATTTCTAAGGGTGTAAATTTTTGATTTCACTCCTCACTACCTATCACAGTTTCGAAGGCCATAAAATGCCAAAATTGCACAAAACCCCCCCAAATGACCCCATTTTGGAAAGTAGACACCCCAAGCTATTTGCTGAGAGGCATGTTGAGTACATGGAATATTTTATATTTTGCCACAAGTTGCGGGAATATTACAAACTTTTTTTTTTTTGCCCAAAGTTGTCACTAAATGATATATTGCCCACACATGCCATGGGCATATGTGGAATTACACCCCAAAATACATTCTGCTGCTTCTCCTGAGTACGGGGATACCACATGTGTGGGACTTTTTGGGAGCCTATCCGCATACGGGACCCCGAAAACCAAGCACCGCTTTCAGGATTTCTAAGGGCATAAATTTTTGATTTCACTCCTCACTACCTATCACTACCTATCACAGTTTTGAAGACCATAAAATGCCAAGATGGCACAAAACCCCCCCAAATGACCCCATTTTGGAAAGTAGACACCCCAAGCTATTTGCTGAGAGGCATGTTAAGCCCGTTGAATATTTTTTTTTTTTTAGTCCCAAGTGATTGAATAAAGACAAAAAAAAAAAAATAAAAAAAATTTATTCAAAAAGTTGTCACTAAATGATATATTGCTCACACATGCCATGGTTATATGTGGAATTGCACCCCAAAATACATTTTGCTGCTTCTCCTGAGTATGGGGATACCACATGTGTGGGACTTTTTGGGAGCCTAGCCGCGTACGGGGCCCCGAAACCCAAGCACCGCCTTCAGGATTTCTAAGGGTGCAAATTTTTGATTTCACTCCTCACTACCTATCACAGTTTCGAAGGCCATAAAATGCCAAAATAGCACAAAACCCCCCCAAATGACCCCATTTTGGAAAGTAGACACCCCAAGCTATTTGTTGAGAGGCATGGTGAGTATTTTACAGCTCTCATGTGTTTTTGAAAATGAAGAAAGTAAAGAAAAAAAAATTTTTTTTTTCTTTTTTCAATTTTCAAAACATTGTGACAAAAAGCGAGATCTGCAAAATACTCACCATACCTCTCAGCAAATAGCTTGGGGTGTCTACTTTCCAAAATGGGGTCATTTGGGGGTGGTTTGTGCCATCTGGGCATTCCATGGCCTCCGAAACTGTGATTGGCAGTGAGGAGTGAAATAAAAAAATTACACCCTTAGAAAGCCTGAAAGCGGTGCTTGGATTTTGGGGTCCCGTACGCGGCTAGGCTCCCAAAAAGTCCCACACATGTGGTATCCCCGTACTCAGGAGAAGCAACAGAATGTATTTTGGGGTGTATCTCCACATATGCCCATGGCATGTTTGAGCAATATATCATTTAGTGACAAGTTTTTGTAAAAAAAAATATTATTTTTTTTTTTTGTCATTATTCAATCTCTTGGGACCAAAAAAAAAAATATTTAATGGGCTCAACATTGCTCTCAGCAAATAGCTTGGGGTGTCTACTTTCCAAAATGGGGTCATTTGGGGGGGGGGTTTGAACTGTCCTGGCATTTTATGCACAACATTTAGAAGCCTATGTCACACGTCACCCACTCTTCTAACCACTTGAAGATAAAGCCCTTTCTGACACTGTTTGTTTACATGAAAACATATTTTTTTTTTTGCAAGAAAATTACGTTGAACCCCCAAACACTATATATATTGTTAAAGCAAAGGCCCTACAGATTAAAATGGTGGGTGTTGCATTTTTTTTTTCCACACAGTATTTGCGCAGCGATTTTTCAAACGCATTTTTTGTGGAAAAAATACACTTTTTTTTATTTTAATGCACTTAAACACACTATATTGCTCAAATTTTTGATGAAATAAAAAATATGATCTTAGGCCGAGTACATGGATACCAAACACGACATGCTTTAAAATTGCGCACAAACACGCAGTGGCGACAAACTACATACATTTTTAAAAGCCTTTAAAAGCCTTTACAGGTTACCACATTAGATTCACGGAGGAGGTCTACTGCTAAAATTACTGCCCTCGATCTGACCTTCGCGGTGATACCTCACATGCATGGTGCAATTGCTGTTTACATATGACGCCAGACCAACGCTTGTGTTCGCCTTTGCGCAAAAGAAGGGGGGGCAGGGGTGCTTTTTTTTTTTTTTTTTTTTAGTTTTTCTTTTTATTTAGCTTTTTTCTTTTATTTTTAAACTGTTCCTTCCATTTTTTTTTTCTTAGTTGTCATTTTTATTGTTATCGCAGGGAATGTAAATATCCCCTATGATAGCAATAGGCAGTGACAGGTACTCTTTTTT
Organism: Lithobates sylvaticus; assembly: GCA_028564925.1. NCBI lineage: Eukaryota > Metazoa > Chordata > Amphibia > Anura > Ranidae > Lithobates > Lithobates sylvaticus. The sequence goes on along the minus strand of CM053030.1, from coordinate 122,230,785 downwards.
TGAAAAAATTGGGGTCTATTAGACCCTAGATCTTTCCTCTGCCCTCAAAGCATCTGACCACACCAAGATCGGTGTGATAAAATGCTTTCCCAATTTCCCAATGGCGCGGTGGGTATGCCCACCATTAGAATACCTCCCTTCATCCACCCACTTCTAATGATGGGCATACATGCACCATTTATATATGCCGAAGCATGGGGGCATCCTCCCGCAAAAAAAGTTATGCCACGTACACATGGTCGGACTTTTTTCGACCGTATGTACGTGGCATTAGGAGCAAAATCGCTCCTCCGCCCTCTGCTGCCCCCATGCTTCGGCATATATGCTCTTTTTTTTAACTGTGGTGGTGAAATCACCTCCTACAGCATTGGAGTCGCGGCTTTATGTATCGTGGGAGCAAACGCTGTTGCTGTCAAGATAAATAAATCCACGCTGCAACTGAATGGCGTACCTGCTAAGCAAATAATGGTTAACATTAAAACAAAGTAACATTACAGTATAACAGTAAGACCTTACCATACCATACCTGCAAAGCAAATACCAAAAAAAAAACATAGTAAAAAATAAAACATTTTGTTAACGCAACCGGTGCCTAAAATATATATATGCCGAAGCATGGGGGCATCCTCCCGCAAAAAAGTTATGCCACGTACACATGGTCGGACTTTTTTCGACCGTATGTACGTGGCATTAGGAGCAAAATCGCTCCTCCGCCCTCTGCTGCCCCCATGCTTCGGCATATATGCTCTTTTTTTTAACTGTGGTGGTGAAATCACCTCCTACAGCGTTGGAGTCGCGGCTTTATGTATCGTGGGAGCAAACGCTGTTGCTGTCAAGATAAATAAATCCACGCTGCAACTGAATGGCGTACCTGCTAAGCAAATAATGGTTAACATTAAAACAAAGTAACATTAGAGTATAACAGTAAGACCTTACCATACCATACCTGCAAAGCAAATACCAAAAAAAAAACATAGTAAAAAAATAAAACATTTTGTTAACGCAACCGGTGCCTAAAATATATATATGCCGAAGCATGGGGGCATCCTCCCGCAAAAAAGTTATGCCACGTACACATGGTCGGACTTTTTTCGACCGTATGTACGTGGCATTAGGAGCAAAATCGCTCCTCCGCCCTCTGCTGCCCCCATGCTTCGGCATATATGCTCTTTTTTTTAACTGTGGTGGTGAAATCACCTCCTACAGTGTTGGAGTCGCGGCTTTATGTATCGTGGGAGCAAACGCTGTTGCTGTCAAGATAAATAAATCCGCGCTGCAACTGAATGGCGCACCTGAAAACAAAAAAATGGTTAACAATAAAACATACCTGAAAAGCAAGCATGATAAAACATAATAAAACATTGCAGAATAGAATAGAGTAAAAAAGAGCAACAATAGAGAGAGAACAATAAAACGACAACTATTTTTGGTTTTTTATTTTATATTTTTTTGGGGGTTTTTTTTTTTTTGTACTTTTTTTTTTTATTTTTATTTTTTACACTTTTTTTTTAAACTATAACTATAATTTTAACTGTAACGGTCGGGTCTCAAAATGCGATGGCATTCTTGAGACCCTGTAACTATAATTTTAACTGCAACGGTCGGGTCTCAAAATGCGATGGCATTCTTGAGACCCTGTGAAAGTGTATCCTAGCCTGTGAAATGCTGTACCCTACGCTAAAACCTCACTAGTTCGTGGTAGCGTTCAAAGCATTCACCAACGCAGAGACCAGGATTGTCAGGACAGCGTGGACAATAATAACGGGTGTCACGCCTAAATCCGCGCTTGGTACAGACACGACATCTTCTTTGGGGGGCTCGTTGGGTAGGGGTACTCTGGAGGACATGAGGATAATGCCTCTCATGCAGCCGGCTTACTGCATTTGGTAGGGGATGGTGAGGTGTGGAATCGCCTGGATACAGGAGTTCCATGACAACCGCTCCCTGGAATTCAAGGAAGGGTAACGTCCCGCCTGAAGCTCCGTATAGCACATGAGCATTCAGCAAAGCCAATTGGAATAAATAAATAGACACTTTTTTGTACCAGCGTCTAGCCTTACGGACAACTAGGTACGGCGCCAACAACTGGTCGTTGAGGTCCACCCCCCCCATATTAAGGTTGTATTCGTGGATACAGAGGGGTTTCGTCACAACACCAGCCGCCGTACGAATTTGGACTGTCGTGTCTGCATGAAGGGAGGTAAGAACGAAAACATTCCTATTATCCCTCCACTTCACAGCGAGCAAGTTATTACACTTCAAGCAGGCTCTCTCCCCCAGCCTAAGACGGGAATCTACAAGCCGCTGGGGAAAGCCCCGGCGATTAGGTCGCACGGTGCCACATGCTCCAATCTGATGATCAAACAAGTGACTAAACAGTGGCACGCTCGTGTAATAATTGTCCACGTACAAGTGGTACCCCTTTCCGAATAAGGGTGACACCAAGTTCCACACTATCTTGCCAGCGCTCCCTATGTAATCTGGACAGTTCTCCGGCTCTACGTGACTATCTTTTCCCTCATAAACCGAAAAGCTCCACGTATAGCCTGTTGCCCTGTCACAGAGCTTGTAGAGCTTGACCCCGTATCTGGCACGCTTGCTGGGAAGGAACTGTTTGAAAGACAAGCGGCCAGAAAACTTAATCAGGGACTCGTCAACGCAGACAACTTGATTGGGCGTAAACAAGGCTGCAAAACATTGGTTGAAGTGGTTTATGAGGGGCCGAATTTTGTAGAGCCGATCAAATTCAGGGTCTCCACGAGGACGACAAAGTTCATTGTCACTGAAGTGCATGAACCGCAAAATCATCTCGTATCGTGCCCTGGACATGGAGGCAGAGAACACGGGCATATGGTGGTGCGGTGAGGTGGACCAATAAGACCTCAGAGTCGGGAATTTGTGTATGCCCATGTTGAGGGAAAGGCCCAGAAAGGTCTTAAATTCGGAAACCGTAATTGGTTTCCAATCTCTGGCAAGGGAAGGCACTTGGGGATTAGCGGCGATGTGTTGACCAGCGTATATATTACTTTGGTCCACAATAGATCTATAGAGATCTTCCGTGAAAAACAGCGAATAAAAATCGGATGGCTTAAAATCAGCTGTTTCCACCTGAATACCGGGTTGGCCAGTGAATGGGGGAAGTACGGGTTCTGCAGAAGTGGTGGGCACCCAATCAGGATTGGCAAATTCTGCAGGAAGGACACTATGTGATCGACGGACCTGCCTTTGTCTTCTTCTTGGTGGCAGCGGGACACTACTTGTGCTTGCCACCTCGCCAGCTTGAACTGCACTTATGGGACTCGCCACGTCACCAAGTGTTACTGCAGTGCTGGTTTGACTACGTCCAGGGTGTACTAGGCCGCTGGTGCTTGCCAGTTCACCAGAAGGAATAGCGGCGCTAGTACTTCTCTGCTCCATACGAGAGACCTGCGGTTCCTGCACCTCAACAACATCAGAAGATCGGGATCGGGTACGCCTGACCTTAGCAGGGACCACACCTTCGTCGCCAGAGCTATCTGTCATGGAGCCGCTGTCGTCTACTGGATCGTATTCTGAGCCTGATTGTGACAGATGAGTGACCTCCTCTTCACTATCTGACATACTCAGAAACAAGTAGGCCTGTTCACTAGTGTACTTGCGATTTGCCATTTTGGGCTCTAAATTTAGTAGTACACTAGTGAGATTCACAGGAAAAAAAGCTCCTAGGCTGCTGGCGAATGAATCAAAACGCTACCAAAAAAACTGTTAGCGATCGCAGGGATCAGGCCTGACTCTGCGAACGCTGCAGTTATGTGTGCTTAGTGTTTTGGAAGTGACAGTGATCGATCGATACTGCACTTGGGTGGGCTGGGCTGGGCTGGGCGGAGGGGGAAAACGCAGGTGCTAGCAGGTATCTGGGCTGATCCCGCTAACAATGCGTTTTTTGGAACCCTAAACTGCTGGGACGCTAGTATAGATCTGATCAGATCAGATATTGATCTGTTCAGATACTATACCACTAAGGGAGGTGTATGCTTTGCGCGTGGGTGTTTGCGGTACTGGCACTAACCTGGGGCGACGCAGACCTTATTTGACCCTAAAACCTAATTGATATCACCCGCCGGGCGATCAGGGGGTTAAACCGATAGTTGGGTAATAAATGGCGGGTGCCCTGACAGTATAAAAAAACAAGCTAACTAACCAGCGTCACCCGTAACAGTTATTCGGTGATCACTGGTGAAAGGGTTAACTAGGGGCAATCAGGGGGTTAAAACCTTTATTAGGTAATATATGGGGGTACCTGACACTATATAAAAACCTGACGGGGAACCTAAATAACTAAATAACTAACTGGCTAACCAGCGTCACCAGTGACACTTATACTGTGATCACTGGTGAAAGAGTTAACTCTAGGGGCAATCAAGGGGTTAAAACCTTTATTTAGGTTGTAATATGGGGGTACCTGACCTATAAACCTATTTATAATCCTATATAAACCTGGCGGTTACCTAAAAAAAAAAACTGGCTACCTAGCGGCACCAGTGACACTAATAGAGCGATCAAAAAAACGATCGCTTAGTGACACTGGCAAAAGGGGGTGAAAGGGTTACCTAGGGGGCAATCAAGGGGTTAAACCTTTATTGGGGGGGGGTAGGGGGCTACCTTGGACCTAAAGGGGCCTAAAACTAACTGCCCTGACAGTTATTGCAGTCACACTGACACTAAATGCAGTGATCAGTAAATAAATGATCACTGCAATCAGTGACACTGTGACAGGGGGGGCAGGGGGTGATCTGGGGGGTGATCAGGGGGTGACAGGGGGGTGAAATATGTGCCTATGTGTGCCTGGTGTCAGTGTAGTGTTGGTGCACTAACCTGATGTCTTCACAGCTCCGCGTCCCGGTCAGAAAGACCGACACGAGGAGCGTGACATCACTTCCCCTTGCCTGTGTTTACAATTACACAGGAAGGGGAAGGAAGGGGAAGCATCTCATTGGCCAGAGCGATCGGGAGGGGGTGGCCAGAAACGACTGGCCGTTACCTCGTCCCGCATCGCTTCTGAAGCCATCCCGACCGTCCCCGCCGGCGGAGGGGGGTCCGATCGGACCCCCCAACCGCCTGAAGAATGGCACGTACAGGTACGTGCTTCTGCCTGTACGTGCCATTCTGCCGACGTATATCTACATGGGGCGGTCGGGAAGTGGTTAAAAACACTTTTCTTTTATTGGTCGGATGAAATATGCAAATTTTTTGAGATAGGAATTTGGGGTTTTCATGAGCTGTATGCCAAAATCATCAATATTAAAACAAGAAAAGGCTTGAACTACTTCAGTTGTGTGTAATGAATCTAAAATATATGAAAGTCTAATGTTTATCAGTACATTACAGAAAATAATGAACTTTATCACAATATGCAAATTTTTTGAGAAGGACCTGTACATGCTCATTTGGTTCTTTGCAGGTACCGTTTTATTTATTTTTTTAAATAATCACTTGCGTATGGCCCACTTTAATTACCACATTGTTAGCATGCTTCCACATAAGAGATATAACAGAGATGTTTTTTTTTTAAACAAGGTGGGCCACTACAGGGACCACTCAAATATAATTAAATAATAACCTGTCATACTTGACTTAATCACTAGAACTAACAGATTATAAATATCAGATGTCCTAGGAGCTAATTATTAAATGTAACGATCTGTAATCAGTGTATCTTTCATGCCAGGATGGCGCACCGCTGTTCCTTTTTAATATTAATAGGGGAAATGGCTATTTATCTTAAAGTCAACAGTCACGCTAATGGCACGTATAAAATAAAAATTGTCATTCAGAGTCTAATTAGGACAGGTCTTTTAGTGTGGATTGTGCTGTCAGTCGATGCCGTTCTTGGAAGCTGTCTTATAAGGGATCATCTATCATGGAAACAAATCTTTAAATTAAAGAGCTAATGTGGCACGGAGAATGTTAATGCTGTGGGGTTCTGCTGACAGCTGGTCGTTTCTGACCTAAACAAATACACATGCAGGTCTGTCCCTTTTTCTGTGTCAGTCACAACATCTACAGTGCCTTGAAAAAGCATTCATACCCCTTAAAGTGGTCCACATTTTGTCATGTTACAACCAAAAACGTCAATTTATTTTATTGGGATTTTACAAAGTGGCACATAATTGTGAAGTGGAAAGAAAATGATATTTTTCAACATTTTTTACAAATAAATATCTGAAAAGTGTGGCGTGTATTTGTATTCAGCCCCCTTTAATACCCCTAACTAAAATCTAGTGGAACCAATTACCTTAAGAAGTTGCCTATTTAGTAAATAGAGTCCACCTGTGTGTAATTTAATCTCAGTATAAATACAGCTGTTCTGTGAAGCCCTCAGAGGTTTTTTAGAGAACCTTAGTAAACAAAAAGCATCATGAAGGCCAAGAAACACACCAGACAGGTCAGGGATAAAGTTGTGGAGAAGTTTAAAGCAGGGTTAGGTTATAAAAAAAATATCCCAAGTTTTAAACATCTCACAAAGCACTGTTCAATCCATCATCCGAAAATGGAAAGAGTATGGCACAACTGCAATCCTACCAAGACATACCTGTCCACCTCCTAAACTAACAGGCTGGGCAAGGAGAGCATTAATCAGAGAAGCAGCCAATAGGCCTATGGTAACTCTGGAGAAGCTGCAGAGATCCACAGCTCAGGTGGGAGAATCTGTCCACAGCACAACTATTAGTTGTGCACTCCACAAATCTGGCCTTTATGGAAGAGTGGCAAGAAGAAAGCCATTGTTGAAAGAAAGCCATAAGAAATCCTGTTTGCAGGAAGCCATGTGAGGGACACAGCAAACATGTGGAAGAAGGTGCTCTGGTCAGATGAGACCAAAATTGAACACTACGTGTGGTGGAAAACTAACACTGCACATCACCCTGAACACACCATCCCCACCATGAAACATGGTGGTAGCAGCATCATCTTGTGGGGATGCTTTTGTTCAGCAGGGGCAGGGAAGCTGGTCAGAGTTGATGGGAAGATGGATGAAGCCAAATACAGGGCAATCTTAGAAGAAAAGCTGTTAGAGTCTGCAAAAGACTTGAGACTGGGGTGGAGGTTCACCTTCCAACAGGACAACGACCCTAAACATACAGCCAGAGCTACAATGGAATGGTTTAGATAAAAGCATATTCATGTGTTAGAATGGCCCAGTCAAAGCCCAGACCTAAATCCAATTGAGCTATTTTGCAAAGAAGAATGGGCAAAAATGTCACTCTCTAGATGTGCAAAGCCGGTAGAGACATACCCAAAAATACTTGCAGCTGTAATTGCGAATTGGGAAACATAATAGTGAGTGTAGCAAAGGAATGGGGACCTAGTAGCGAAAAAGGACACTGAATCTCATATTAGAAAGTGCAATGGGAACAAAGAAGTGACTGGGAAAGGCTGTGGTTGATAGGTGGATAGAGTACCTGAAGTACTGAGGGAGTAAAGTGGAAGGGGATCATAAAATATATTTTTGCTGCTCCCAATGATGAAGCATATTATGTGATAGCATGGAGAGAAAAGAGAAAGAGAAGGTATTGCTCCCTAACAACAGGTATGTAACAAAATAGAAAGCATTACTCCCTAGCACAGGTATGTCTGGTATTTTTTGGGCCAAATGCAGCCTTTCTTTGTGACCCCCAGTGGTATAAAGTTATATATTTAGTGAAACTAGTTAATCTGTCCTGATATTAGTCTCCTGCCGCTTTAAGTCAAAAGAATTGTATACTTACCCCTTTGCCAGTTGTTGCATTACATCACAGGTCCTCTTCATGTTCCTCTAGGGGTGGGCAGGTCCTGAATGCTGCATATAATGATGTGGCACCACTCCCTGCATTATTCTCCCTAAAGCCAGGGCAGCCTAATGGCACACACCCAGGTTGGGTAGGGTCCCTGATGGCCTGTCTGCCATTCACTGCAGAACAGGTCTGGCACTGAATTGCAGAGCAGTGAGTCTGTGGAGGACAGTTGTGGGAAAAGAGTATTACAACAAGAGCTGCAGTTTTTATTTTAACACAAGTTGTGGAAGCTTGGTGCGCTTTCAGAAAGCCCACCAAAACCACAGGAGATAATATAAGTCAAGGGTAAAAGCGCAGTCACCCGCACCACACCTGCGGGTACACTGCATTGTGCCTGGGGTTTGGTCAAACAACACTGCATCAGTGTGAAAGGGGTCTTATTCAGTCGCTTCATATTCAAAAGCTTATCAGAGGATTCCTCCAGTGCACATGCATTAAATGCAGACTAAACTCTGGCACTGCTCAGTCTGGGTAGTCTCATACTGTTCCTGATCTGTTTTCTGCCTCATTTTAATTTTCCCTTTAGTTTCACAGAGAGTACCAACACATATTGCTCAGGCATGGTCCACAGTTATCACTATCAGGAAACCGGTTTAGACTTTACAGTGGTAAATCTAGACAGGAAGTGGCTGGAGGAGGTCCTCAGAACTGAGATTTTGATATGAAGGATGTGACGATCAGCCCGATGCCTAGGTCAGGAACTATAGCTGGTGAGTGTTTCTTCTGCCTTTAGTGGACCCTGTTCACTTAAAAAAAATTGACCTATCGGCACTTGGATGCCCCAGCTCTTAGAACACACTGCTATACTTCCTGGCCAGACAACACCAAGACAGAATAAATGAGTACCTGTAGTCTCGAAGGCTGCTCAGGCAGAAGATAGGGGCTGGTGGCAGAATCCTATGACAGTCCAAGGTCAGGACAGGCAGTGGGCAAGTGTAATCCAGTAAAGAGTTCAGGATAGGTAGTGGGCAAGTGTAATCCAGTAAAGAGTTCAGGATAGGTAGTGGGCAAGTGTAATCCAGTAAAGAGTTCAGGATAGGTAGTGGGCAAGCGTAATCCAGTAAAGAGTTCAGGATAGGTAGTGGGCAAGTGTAATCTAGTAAACAGTTCAGGATAAGTAGTGGGCAAGCATAATCTAGTAAAGAGTTCAGGATAGGTAGTGGGCAAGTGCATTTCAGTAAACAATGCAAGGTCAAGTCAGACCGCTATTCAAAGAAGTAGTCAGAGTACAAGGCAGAGTTCAGAAAAAATGAATCCCACAACAGGTAGGAAGCCAGGTAGCAGACACTTTCATGAGCTTAGAGCTTGTGATGCTCAAATAGAACTCCACAGCAGCATGACCAATCAGGAGAGAGGGGTCAGGATGACCTGAACCAGCCACTGCTTAGTAGCAGGGGCGCTGCCAGAGAGGGCAGTGATCCACATAAAAGGCGCCCGACCATCTGCAGCCCAAAAGATGACAACTGCGTGGGTGGACTGGCAGCAACCAAAAGGCAGCCTCGATGTCGGTCTTAGCCATAAGGGCACCCTGACCATAGTGCCGAACCCAAAAAACGGCGGCGCCAAACGAGGTGTAAGACACTGCACCCACCACAGGGTCAATGGCATCATTAACTGACCCGCCTTTTGCAAAGGAAAGATGGTGGATCAGGCGAAATTTATTGGCCTCTTTCTTTGGAACGACTCCCAAAAGGTGAAACCACCAAATTATCCAAGGGGATGAGTAAAAGTGCTGCACATGCAGCCCATTAACACCTCCTTAGCGAGTCGACCGCAAGTTGTCAGCCACGGGAGGGACCTGAGAAAGGGAGCATAGGATCAAGAAGCCCTCCGCGAAACCTGCCTGCAACAACCCAGCTGCAGGTCGATCCGGATATCTACTTAGAAAGGGGGCCATCCCCTCCACACTCACTGGTGTCCTGCCTTTTTCCCGTAGTATCGCTGGGACGGGCCCTGCCGGCCTTGAAACAGCGAGACGGGGTGGGCCCCCCGCAGTGAGAGCATTCGTGTTTGTATCGGCAGCTGGTGCCGGATCTACAAGAACCCTCATTGAACTGCCAGCCCTGGCCCCGCCGTTTTGCGGTCGGTTGTCTGGAAGCGGTCGGACTCCCAGCCCCCGCTGGAAAAAACGAAGTAGAGCTCGTGGCAAGGACATAAGTATCATCCATAAATGTATTTCCTTATGATCCCAGCGTAGCCATATAGCCTTACGTTGATGAATATGCTTGTCATACCAGAGCCAGGCCAATCCCCTATAAACCCTCTGGGCCTCACTAAAGGCATCCAGATAACAAAAGAGAGGGGAACAGTTCTCAGGAAATTTCTCCCCAATAACACTCGCAAAGATGGCAAAGGCCTGGAGCCAATTGCTAAACGTCTGCGGAATCAGATGGTAACAACACTTTTTCTCCTTCTCCTTTTTGGACTTTTCCGGCTTTATCCGATCCAAGTTAAATTTCTCAAGAGGCAACAACGTGAAAATCTCCAAGCGCCTGCACTGGAGCCAGCCAGAGGAGGCTGAGCCTGCTGGGCTGGAGGGTCCAAGTCTGGGTTTCCAGAGTGGCGCTGGGCTCGAGGGGAATGTGATGGGCTAAAACACTCCGGGGGCGTGCCCGCCGAGCGCATCTGCCCTGTGTCTCTGCCGAAGTCGTGGCAGGCGATCCCAGCAGGTCTGCAATCTGGCTCTGCAGCCAATCGGTCCCCATAGAGTCTGCCATGCGCCTCTAGGTGCCGGGAATCTGCCATGGGAGAGCCATAGAGAAATGCTTCTGCGGGGGATTGCCAGTCCCCCTTGCTTCCTCACAAACTGACCCTTGCAGTCCCTCCCCCACGCAATGTTGACCAATGTCCTGCAGCCCAAGTTAACAGAGACAAAACTGTTAACCCTATCTAGCCCGGCTACCCTGTGACCCCCCCCCCATTTTTTATAAAAAAAATTTGCTTCGGGCTATACTGGACTGCTGGTCCTGCATTGTAAAAGATGACTTTGGAGAGCTGCGAACAGAGGTTTTGGGGGAGCAGTCTCAAAGAATAAGAAGCTTGTGAGAGCGAGGAATAAGGTAAGTGTATATTCTTGGCTTGCATACACACGGTCACACAAAACTTCTCTGAACTTTCGACCGTCAAGAACGCGGTGACGTACAACACTACGACAAGCCGAGAAAATAAAGTTCAATTCTTCCGAGCATGCGTCGAATTGTTTCCGAGCATGTGTAGGAATTTTGCACGTTGGAATTTGTACAGACGATCGGAATTTCCGATCAGTACTTTTTCCGACCCAAAAATATAGAACATGCTTTCAATCTTTTGCTGGCAGGAATTCCGCTAGCAAAAGTCCGATGGAGCATACACACGGTCGGCATTTCTGACCAAAGGCTCTCATCGGACTTTTGCTGGCGGAATTTCCGATTTCTGAACCTTTTCAGTGGGGATGGGGACCCTGGAGTACAGCTTTACAAATGGTGCTTACAAACTACACAGTGTCCTAATACTTTACTTACCTTTAGGGAGCCCCATGCTCCTCCACCAGTAGCTTTGGCAAGGTATGTATATGTGCTAAAAGTGCACTTATATGTTAAACATTTATTGGTAAAGAAAACCGATGTGTGTGCGTTGCCCGTTACAATTGTTCCAAATAATCATTTTCCTTGTTGATGGGGAGTTCCTCTTTATTTGCACTGTTCTGTCCAGCTAGTGGAACATATTGTCACTGGCCTCGTGTGAAACTGTATTCTGTTGAATTTACAAGCGCTATGTTAAGTGGTATGAACACAGCAGTGATTGAGAAGTGAGGTGTGAACCGCATCATTCTCATGGAAACTTAACTGTGGGAGGCATGGAAACCCTATACATCTGTTTTCTGCTGACTGGAACCCGGCTGTCAGTGTGATAACAGCTGTAATCAAACCAAGAGGTGCCTGTGGAATTCCAGACTTCATGCCCAATTTCCATTGCAAAGGTAAAATTATTCAATGGTAATTTAGTCTAAATTGTGTTTATGACAGTTTGTGGCAGCATGCAGCTTTGCAGAGCACAACACAAATAGGCTGAGTGATGGGACAAATACTCCCTGACAGGGCTTTGGGAAGAGTGAGATGTAGAAATGCAAGCATTAGTGTTATCGGCTTTTAGCAATGGAATAAATCTCATTTTTCTACCTACTGCCGCCACACCTGGGAGAGAATTCCTCTGCATAAATATATTCTAAAATATTCTTTGTCTGAATGTATTCAATGTACCCTCATCTCTAACAGCAAGAATAATTCTTCCCTTCATCCCTGTAATAGAAGATTGACTGATGCAAAAGAATGTCATATTTATCCATCAGAGTAGGAAACCGAAGGGCCCCGTTGTCTTTTAGCACCAAGGGCAATGATGTCCCTCCACATTAACAAGAACATCCTTCAGCTGCCCCCTGCTGATTGGCTCATAGGGCTCAAAAGGGGTATAAGAACTTAAAACGGATCTTCGCAGCATCTGTGCTCCACAAACCAAAAACACTATTTAATTGATTTTTAATATTCAAAGCAAACGCCTCCATCCGTCCATGTCTCCATGCTTTATTTTGTTGAGAAATCACTTTGAAAATCACTCCCTAGCATTTCTGGCTGTGCCCATCTTGAATAAGGGCAAATTATTCAGGTAGCATTTACTTCCTGGAATCCACTTGCCATTAGCTCAAGCATGCATGCAGGAGACTGCTTAGCTAAGAAAACCAATCACCCTTTCCTCCCTCCTCATGAGATGTATGGCATCATTTGCCTAGGCAAGAAACCAGGAAGTAACTGAAGAAATATAAAATAAAAGTTTAAAACAAGTAAATATAATATACCGTACCTTCTTATCTATTTACTAATGCTACCAGCATGATGATTAACGATACTTAATGTTGATTGGAAGAGTGAAGTTCCACTTAAAAAAATCCACAAGAGCTCAAACCAGCTTGCACCCGCCATAAACTTCACCCACTGGAAGGCAAGGCAGTATGAAAGAGCCTAGTGCCCCTCAATATTTAGATTTTTAGGAGGGAGAACATTTTTGCTCTTTTCCCTTAAAGGGAGAGTAAAATGGTTTTGGGTCAATTTTATTCAAGTAGTATTTTATGTTTATAACTACTTAAAGCATCGTTTTACTATACATACAAAATTTGTTTTACATATACACAGTTAAAGTGTTATCAAACCCAAAAGCAAATATTTATTATATTGCAGTTTACCATTTCTTAGATGTGATGGCTGCATTCATTTTCTTTTTTTAGGCTTTCTTCCTTCTATTTTTATCTGGTGATCTAAACAGCGTGTCTGTTGTTTTTCAAAAGAACAAGCTATCTAGCAGGATGTACCAGTTACAGAGATAAGACAAACCATTGAACCATTGAAACTGTGAGGGGTGCTTACAATGATCATCTTTTATTTATGTAAACACTTTATCCCCAAAGGGGAAAAAAACAGTTTGCTGTAACTGCTTTTATATACTGTAAGTTTTAGCTGGAGTTTGGCTTCAATTTGTTGGTGTATCTAAATCTGCTCGTACATCCAACACTCCCCTCCCCCCAGACCATTAATTCTGCTGTCCAATGGTGCCCCCTGTTTTCCTTCATCGAGAGTGGGGGCACTCTAATACAGGAGGTGTGTTACTGGTCAGATCACCAGGTGAAAACAGAGGGGGAAAAAAAATCTTGAAAAAGAAAACCGATGCAGCCAGCACATCTAATGATTGGTAAGCTTCAATATATTACATTTTTGGGTTGTTATCACTCCCCTACTGGCCAAACCTTCAACTGATTCCCCCTAAACAACCAACGCAAACACAGACTTTGTGAGAGTCAGCATTTGCATATGGCTAGACCCCTCCCCTCATGACACAATGCTTAGGCCTGGTGATTGGCTATCTAATAACCAAGTCTGCATTATGGAAAGCAGCGGTGAGTTTTACTATTGAGCTGCACCATTATTTTCACTCCTTCTTTACTAGTTCAGAGTTGCTTTAAGACAGCAAAATTAAAAGAAAAATCACATTTCACATATTTTTAACAATATATATTCCATTTGATCCTGTTGCATGCACTGACGACTTAATTTACTGGTATTTTCTGTATATCTGATTTTGATTCTGGCTGCCCATTCTTACAACTGCTATGTACTAATTGTTTTAAAAAGTTCCAAATCACTATATACCTCCATTACATTAAATTTTTTAGCAGCATGTTTAGGAGGCAAAAAGAGAATCTCAACTATTCTGCTACTAAGAACCTGTTAAAAAATATGCCTTCAGTATAAAGATTATTAGAAGTCCTTTAAGATGACCATTCTCAGACACAGACTTGTACAATGTGAACTATATCAAATCAATTAATTAAGTATGCATGGGCCGAATATTGATGCCGCCTGACATTCGGGCCCATGTACTAGGCTTCAGTCTGATGACTCTAGGCACAGCTCCCAACTGTCCCTGATTTCGAGGGACTGTCCCTGATTTCGAGCACTGTCCCTCTGTCCCTCTTTCCTCCTCATTTGTCCCTCGTTTTGGTCTGATCTATATAGTTGTATATAAAAATTCACTTTTTTTCTTTCAAAAAGTGTTTGCCAGTGGTAAACCTTTCATCCAATTTCTAAATTGCTGCATTTGTACATTTTAAAAGCCAATATAAAGTAATAGTAGTGGTAAAAAAAAAAAAAAAAAGCCCTTGTGGATTTAGTTAACCTTTTTTTTTATTAATTCTCCTTTAAGGGGATGTGGCAGGGGGCGTGGCCTATGCCTATATACATTTTCTAGCAGGTGTCCCTCATTCCTATCTCAAAATGTTGGGCGGTATGACTCTAGGAGTCATTATAAAGATTTTATACCCATGCAGATCTTCCATTGGGTAAATAAAGCAAATATTGTGCTGTTCATGCTAACATTTCTCCTACTAATAATGTCAATTTTTGCCATAAGATATGACCTTTCCGTTGATGTTACTAATTAAAAATTACCTCCTGTCATAACATATAGTCAAAGTTTGGCACACAGAGTAGGTTAATTGCTACACATAAAGCAGATCAAGACTAGAATAGTAATGCGAGCACAGTGATTGTATAAATTTAATTACACCAGTGTTTAAGATCCATAATTTCTTCATACAGTATCATTATCTGAACATTCAGTAAGTACTGTCAGAGGCTGGCCACATATGGGATTATAAAAGCAGTTAAAGTGAAGTGTTTAAGGGAAGACTCTGCACACGTGTAATAAAAAGGTCCTCTGATAACCATAAAAAAACAGCCCTTCACAGAGGTTTTTATCATATTCCAAAACCTGGAGAAAAAGGAACATAAAGGTTACGTAACTTATGTTCATGGGTTATGGCCCAATTGTGAGGAACATAAAGTGGATGCCTCTGCTGTGCAAGTCATGAACGGATGAAACAAAGCCAATTGTTTACAGAGCTCAGTAGCCTAAGTTGAAATTTACACACATACATGTGAAGAAGGCAGAGACTTGACTCCTAATGTTCTAGGAGGAATGGCATTGTCATGTACCTGTCAGTGGAGCTCCAGATGACAAGGGTGGCCTTTTGCACCATTCCTGTCCTATCACCTATGGTGGTGGAAACAGGGACTGCTAGGGCAGAAGAAGGGCACAAATGCCAGGAAGTTGGTTCAGCGAACTTGAACTTAGAGGTGCTGAGGCTTAATCAGCAGAAGCGAGGAGTCAGGTCATAAGCCGAGTACAGTAACAGCCAGGAAGGTAGGTACAGAGTCATGATCAAAGTACAGGTTAGGGACAGGCAAGGGTCGGCAATGTGCTAGCAGTGGGGTACAATATCAGCATGCAGAATCTTAGTCGAAAATCCAGGCCAGAGTTGGTAACACAAATAAGCAGCAGACATGAGCAGGCAAAAAGAATCCACAGAAAAGACAGACGAAGCTGGGTCAATATCAAGCAAGCTTTCAGTAACACAAGGAGTTCCGCTTTACAGAATACAGTGGTGTTGTCCCTCCACCGCAAGGCTGCTGATAGGACAATCAAGGCTGATGAGGTAATTTCTCTTCTTTTTTTTTTATAGCTGGCTTCGCCTTTTAGCACACTTTTTTTTTTATATAATCTTTTTATTTTATTTTCCAAAAGAAAAACATACTGCAACACAACAGTTACATGTAACGAAAGGGGAAAGACTCCGGGTATCATGCAGTACAAAGGTCTCAAAATCAGGTACACGCTCCTCCCTCTCCATAAGTGCCATTCTTGAAAGAGGAAGAGGGGAGGAAAACATATGATAAGTACGCCTCACCATGACATCATCAAGTTGTTCCCCCATTTTGGGGGGGTTTTGTGATTTTGTGACCATTATTGCTATACAAGATTATGCTCTATTTGTGAAGTATAGCACTTTACCTGTTACCACCCGCATGACCCGAAGTGACAGGTGAGAGAGAGGGGGGGGGGGGGTAGATGGGCACATCAGAAATGAATCGCTTAGTATAGCGGTATTAGGTGTGGGTCATCAGCCAGTATTGGGATCTGAAGACAGCGGAATAGCTTGGTCTCGACCTGCTCAATCACATGTAGCCTGTCGGGCTGCCAGCATCAGGGTGGCTACAGACGTTGCCTGAGTTTTGGTGGAAGTATAATGTATCCATGTGGCCCAAATAGCATAAAATTTATCATACCTGTCTTTGCATTTTGCCATCCACTCCTCCGCCGCCATTATAGAATTTAGCAAATGTACCCATTTGGATCGACCCGGAACCTGGGTCGACTTCCAATGTATAGGTATTAGACGCCTGGCGGTGTTCAGGAGGTGCGGGAGAATTGATTTGCTGTAAATACGTAGAGGAGTGGATGGCACATGCAACAGGAATTTCATAGGGGAGTCCGACAGGTCCACATCTGTAATGTTTTTTGTCTGCAGCCTGATATCTTGCCAGAAAGGCCGCAGCAACGGTCACTCCCACCAAATATGTAGGAAGGTGCCCCGGAGCCCACAGCCTCTCCAGCATACAGCCGAGGCTGTAGGGTATATCCTGACCAAAGTTGTTGAAACCCTGTACCATCTGGTCAGTAGCTTAAAGCTATTTTCTTGCATTTTAGTATCAACTGAGCTCTTATGGATCAACCGATACAAATGGTCCAGTTGGACCTCTGTGAACGTATGCTGCAGGTCTCTCTCCCACTCTCTAATGTATGTTGGCTTACTTCGGGATTCCGCACATTGCAACATGTCATAAAGTACTGATATAGAGTGAGGGATGGGATCGACGGATTTACACAGCTTTTCAAACGGGGTCATAGAGGAGGGTGGTCTCACACAGTGTGGCAAACCGCTGATAAAGTGTTGTAGTTGTCTATAGCGCCAATCGTCCATTGGGAAACGGCCAAGTTGGGAGCGTAGCCAGTCCAAATAGACTAGGCCTTGTTCATGAATGAACCTCCCACATCATGTCTCCCCATCTCTTGCCCACATGCCGAAATAAGGAAGACGTTCCCCTGGATTAAACCAGAGGAAGTCTCCGAGAGGTGCGAGTGGGGATACCGGTTGCGACAATTGCTCCCGCATATTCAGTTTGTCCCATAGTCTCAGCACGTGAACAGAGATCGGGGACACAAAATCCGAGAGGCCTCGACTTTCCCGGGGGAGCCATGGGGCGTGTGATAAGTTACGGCCCGATAGGAACTTTTCAAGGGGAACCCAGAATTTTGTTGCCGTATGAGGCTGCCAGTCTAGGACCCTCTGTAGAGCGACTGCTTCATAATACCCACAAATGGAGGGGACTCCCAGACCTCTTAGGACGTTGCAGTGTGCCGAGGGCTAGGTGGGGCACCCCACCCTGCCATATAAACCTTATAAACAGACGTTGATGTTGAAAGACGAAAACAAAGATCTGGGTAGCGCTATAGGCAGGTAATTTCTCTTCTGACTATGCTCTCTCCTCCATGATCCTTGTCAGCACATTTGCATGCAGAACATCCATTCTGAGTTTTGCTGTATACTAGTTACATTAAAAAAAAAAAATTTTTTTGTTTATTAGTGAATGCCCAGTTGCGTTTGTTGTAGTGTTTTTCTTTCTGTCATATCATTCTGAAGTTCAACTTCTTTTAAAGTGACTGTGCAACAGTTGCCTTTATCATTAATTGATTTGTTAATACAATGTTTAATATTAAAAAAAAAAAATCTGAGTTGCTAAATGTGTCTGTATTCCTGAAAATAGTCATGTTGGTTCAATATAGGGATAGTGGGACAACCTGCTTCTGAAGGTCTCATTTTCAACTCGTATGCTTCTGGATTTTTTTTGACAGAGAAAGCGCGTTTTCAGATATATATTTGTTGAATTATAAAATGTTATTTTCCTTAATTCCACGACATGCATTTATAAACATTAACTGGAAAATGAGAAGTTAACTATCTACTTGCAAAAATATACAGGATGCAGCTATGGCCTATTATGTAAATACAGCTCCATATACAAATATGCTAAATATTGGGCAGGAAATGCTGCTAAAAATAACCTAGTGAGAATCATTCAAATTAGTACAATTTTTCCAAGTCATCCAGCGCAGTGTTTAAAGGGGACCTCCAGTCAGGATAAGAACACCTGTACATGTATGTATTTGTAGCACCCTCCTTAGGTAGGTGCTATAGAGTGCATAGTTTTTGGGTTTCCCTGCCTAACAGGGGGACTATCAGGTAAATTCAGGTGCTCTCTGCCTAACAGGAAGCAGTGATCCATTGATAGGGTCTGCTCAGTGTGATCAGATGCTGCTCATGTTGTCTGCCTGTTTCACACTGGTCTAATAGGAAGGGACATATTGGACAGTGGGAGGAAACCTGACAAATGACAGCCCTAGCCATTGGCAGAAGAAGGTGCCACAAAACATGCTGGGTGACTGTATTTATACCAGGAAAACACATGTGCGCGGGGTCCCAGAGGATGGGGACTGCTGCCCTTCCTCTGTACAGGCTGCCATGGTCGACCTGAGGGCCAGGGCCACCGAACCTGCAACCCAGATGTCTTGCAGAGCTGACAGAGAGGGAGATATACCTAGAAGGATCTGTTCCTGGCTACTGTGAGTACAGCTTCAGTATGTCACAGTGCATGTTGGCATTCATGGTTCCCTCAACTGTAGCTCCCCAGTGCTGGCAGCACTCATGCAGGCCCAGACCATGACACTCCCACCACCATGCTTGACTGTAGGCAAGACACATTTGTCTTTGCACTCCGCACCTGATTGCCGCCACACATGATTGACGCCATCTGAACCAAATAAGTTTATCTTGATCTCATCAGACCACAGGACATGGTTCCAGTAATCCATGTCTATAGTTTGCTTGTCTTCAGCAAACTGTTTGCGGGCCTTCTTGTGCATCATCTGTAGAAGAGGCTTCCTTCTGGGACTACAGCCATGCAGACCAATTTGATGTAGTGTATAGTCTGAGCACTGACAGGCTGACCCCCCACCCCTTCAAGCTCTGCAGCAATGCTGGCAGCACTCATACGTCTATTTCTCAAAGACAACCTCTGTATATGACGCTGAGCATGTGCACTCAACTTCTTTGGTCGACAATGGCAAGGCCTGTTCTGAGTGGAACCTGTCCTGTTAAACCACTGTACGGTCTTGGCCACCATGCTGCAGCTCAGTTTCAGGTCTTGGCAATCTTCTTATAGCCTAGGCCATCTTTATGTAGAGCCACAATTCTTTTTTTTAGATCCTCAGAGTTCCTTGCCATGAGGTGCCATGTTGAACTTCCAGTGGTCAGTATGAGAGAGTGAGAGCAATAACGCCAAATTTAACACACCTGCTCCCCATTCACACCTGAGACCTTGTAACACATGGACATTTTTACTTAGGGGTGTACTCACTTTTGTTGCCAGCGGTTTAGGCATTAATGGCTGTGGGTTGACTTATTTTGAGGGGACAGCTAATTTACACTGTTATACAAGTTGTACACTCACTACTTTACATTGTAGCAAAGTGTAATTTCTTCAGTGTTGTCGCATGAAAAGATAGAATAAAATATTTACAAAAAGGTGAGGGGTGTACTCACTTTTGTGAGATACTGTATATTAATATTACTTATACCCAAACAAGTTACAGCCATAAATATAAGAATGATATCCATGTAATAGTCAGTTCTGATGATGCAAAGACCTACATAGAAAACCCAAATGAGCAGCAGTTGATAGGCAGTTAGGAATGGAGCCAGCACTTCCTCCGGAAGATAATGATAAAGTGTTGGAATGTAGCTGAGACCAAATACTCTTAATGTCTGGAATGATTCCACAAAGCTCTATTCTCTGTTTCCAGGACATGGATATGAAGCTTTCCTAAAATCCACAGTACAGAGGATGAATCTAAAGCTGAAGTGTCAAGGTTTAGTCATGCCCTTTTTCTGGTTAATATATAACTTATTTATACCAGTATTATTGCTGCTTAACTTAGGCACTATTCACACCTGAGCATTTTTTAGCTCAAAGCTTGAAGATTAAATTCTGAGCATCCCAAATTCCATGAATTTTAATGGTGACTGGTCACATAAGAATACTCAGATGCCTGGAGCTCAACATCTGATGATCCGAAAGCTACTTTTTAGGCAGGATGGGCTGTTTTGACTCCATAGACTTGAATGGGGATCGAGGCTTTATGTGTGTTTTTGTTGGCCCTGGTAAAAAACGGATTCTCTCCTCCCCCCTAGCCTCCCACCCCCCCCCCCCCCCACCGCCTTGCATTGGCTAAAACGAAAACACGCCTGATGCTTGAATACACTTAGGTCTCATTTGTGACCTGGAATTTGGAGGCTAATGCCGCGTACACACGATCGCACATTCCGACAACAAAATCCATGGGATTTTTTCCGACGGATGTTGGCTCAAACTTGTCTTGCATACACACGGTCGCACAAAGTTGTCGGAATTTCCGAACATCAATAACGCGGTGACGTACAACAAGTACAACGGCACTAGAAAGAGGAAGTTCAATACCAAGTGCGCCACCCTTTGGCTACTTCTGCTAATGTCGTGTTAGTAGAAGTTTGGTGACAGACGATTCACGCTTTTCAGCCTCCTGCTTTTACGATCATTACTGCTCCTTAGTTTGTGCTTGTGGGTTCGTATTTCTATTACGTATTTGACTTTCAGTGCGTTCTTGTCCGCTCGTATCTGATTTTCAGCTCTGGCCTTTATTTTTCAGTGCTTTCTGTTAGTTCGTTCTGATCAGCTGACCGTTTTGAAGCCATAAGGACCCTCACCCCGGACCAGAGGGTTTATAACTACCATCTGGCCAGAGCCAGAAGAGTGGTGGAGAACGCTTTTGGGATAATGGTCAGCCGTTTCCGCATATTCCTTACGCCAATCAACATGGCGGAATATAAACTTAACCAGATAATTCTTGCATGCTGCATTCTACACAACTATTTAAGGAGAAATTCAATGAACTATGTGACCTCTGTTGGGCCTGAGGACGGACTTCAACAAGAAACCTGACGGCCTTTGAAGCTGGCCATCCTGGCTTGCCCCCCAAAGTGCCCACGAAGTAAGACAGAAGTATGTTGAGTACTTTGTGGGTGCGGGGGACATTGATATGCCAGAAACTGTTTAAGAAACATTTTATCAACAATTTTTGAACTTAAACTGAAAGAAGATTTCCTTTGATTTACTGCCTGGGTTTCTTTTAGCTGTCTCCTAGGTTCTCCAATGGGCTCAATGGGCTTTTCTTTTTGGACATTTTCTTCAATAGTGCTAATGTAATTTATTTGATACATGAGGTGACAATCTCTTCTTCAGCTAACTATTATTATGTTGTGGGTCTGCTACACACACCTTGTTTTTGTTTTTAATGTATGTAATGCATTACTGACAAAAATATTCATAATTTTCAGCACCATGAATGAATTTTGTGGAGTCATGAAAATGGCCTGATTGTGGCAAATTATAAAGCACTGTGGTGTTATTTACTAAAGGAAATTCCACTTTGCACTCCAAGTGAACTTAAAAGTGCACATGAAACTGCACTTGTAGAGCAAAGTGGATTTGCCTTTTATAAAATAACCCCCATTGTCACTGTAAACATCAACTTACTACAAAAATTGCTATTGAGCATTGAAAGAAGAAGCCACACATTGTTGAGTAGAAAACATTTAACTCAAAGCACATTCAATTTTTTTAACATTGGAAATATTCTTTTTTTGGTTAAACAGGCATGTTTCAAAGCATAACATACTCAACTTACAAAGTTCAACTTTGACAAAGTGAAGGCAATATCAGACATGAGTATGTCCAAACTGTGTTGATATTGCCTTCATCAGATGGGGTGATGTCACCCCTGTAAAAGCCAAATTTTGAAGATGCACACAAATTGGGATTCAAACTGGGGATTTCCCTCCTGATCCCATGCCTAATGTCAACATGTGCTAGCTCCCATCATGGGGGATCAATGGACGTGTTTTGGGGGTGCAACCCCTTCCTCTTACATAATTGAGTTGGGAGGAA
This sequence comes from Lithobates sylvaticus, assembly GCA_028564925.1. Taxonomy (NCBI): domain Eukaryota; kingdom Metazoa; phylum Chordata; class Amphibia; order Anura; family Ranidae; genus Lithobates; species Lithobates sylvaticus. Next base: position 122,208,509 of record CM053030.1, on the reverse strand, counting down.
GGGGTTGCACCGACAAAACGCGTACATTGATATCCTGTGATGGCAGATAGCACATGTTGACACGCTGTGTGCATATTCAAAATTTGGCTTTTAAAATACTTTAAACGTTTCCCGACCGGCGCACGACGATGTACGTCAGCAGAATGGCACGAACAGGCATAAGGGCGTACAGGTATGTCCCTTTGAAAATGCCGCCATTCCATCGCGTGCGGCCCGCCCGGGACCCCCGTGAGTCCGGTCGAGGGTCCCACGGCCTCGATCGCTGCGGGGATACCCGCGATCGTCTCAAGTTTTATTTATTGCTTTTAACATAACAAGAATATACAAGAATATACAAGACCCACTGGGCCACACACAAAAGAAAACTATTTACATTTCTTCCTTTTCTATTTATTAACATTCAATTTGCAACAGTCATGAGCTGTAAATTGTGTGTGATTGATGAACCAAAAACTAAAACTATGTCCCTTTTTCAGACACAGGAAAGCCTCAGCCAGGCTGGTTTTCCCCGTGGGATTTTTTGGCAGAGATGAAGACAATTTATGTGAAATCAAAAAGATTTTATTTTTTGTAAATCGAATAAACGACAAACTTGAAAATGTATATAGAGTATTTAAAAATGCGAACTCTGGTTTACAAATAGAAATCGTTCCAATAGGTACAGGTAAATACATACAGAAAAATGTGCAACAATTTAGTATACTTGCAAAATTGATAAGAAAAAGTACACAATTCATAAAAGATTCATCTGCTAGTAGCACACCCCTCAACCCGGATGCATTTCGACCATTTTTGGTCTTCTTCAGGGGGGAAACGTATAGAAAAGGGTGAATGCCTTTGTTGCATCTCTGTGAAACATCAAAGGAAAACTTTTGTCAATTTTTACAATATAGTAGTAATGTATCTCCTGTATTTTATACTTAAATATGCGATTTCATATGTATAATATTTACCCTTCCGCTGAGGAATATGTTGCTCGAACCAGAGATTAGTTTATAATAAAACCAGACTTGTTTCCCTCAGAGTCCCCAAGGATACCCACCGACATCTCCACCAATGCTGCAATCCCCATACTTCCCACTAAGTGGGGAGAGAAAGGAACCCCAGTATAATGGGGTGTGGTCACAGGCTTACAGGGGGCAGCAATTTAGTAGCGCTTTTCACCCTTGGAGGGGGTGACCTCAGCCAGGCTGTGGAAAGTGGCAGCCAGGAGGTGGCCGGGCCCAGTAACCTGCCCGAAAACCCAGGTCCCTCCCCTCGGCCTTCCACAAAAAAGTGCCAAGAAGAGGAGTAAACCCCCCCAGTGTTCAAGAGGACTATGCCTACATGACAGCCTGCAAAATGCTAGAAATGGAGAAGGGCCAATGCCTCTTATGTGAGGAAGTTATGTTACAAGCCCTAATTAAGGGGTTGAGGGGCGAACTCACAAGCCAAAGCCAAAGCCACGTTTGTGAGTTGAACCATGGTCCTCCTCCAGGTCCTCCTCCTCCTCCACCTCCTGCCACAACTCCAACACCAAAGCCACAGCCTGGAAGGAAGCATGTAAGGAAGACCAGAGAGTGATGGCCTGGGTTCAGTCTGGTCTAGCAAAAGACATAGGCTGTGGTATGACCACAGCCTGGGGACAGATATGTCATCTGCTGCTGTTCCTGATCTCTTGTAGTCCTGGACCGGATTGTGCTCAATATTATATGGACTCCTCAGGCCACCAATTTTGACTGTAAAATAATTGATGTTTGCCCTGGGGTACAAAGGCTTTGCAAATTTCAGCAGTTTCTCCAGCGTTGCCTTCCTCTTTATTTTGTTATGACCCAGAATAAATGGCTATTTATTTTTCATAAATACTTGGCTGTGTGTTTTACTTCAAAAAGGACAGTTTGTTTGTGAGTAGGCAGGTACATTTCAAAAACACAAGGTCAAATTAACAAGGGACACCAACCAACCTCCTTGAGGTTAAAAAATACAACATAATAATGATGTTGTGGTAACTTGCCACACAAAACAAGACATAATATTATGGAGAGCACTAGAAAAAAAAATGCAGATCTTGAGAAAAAAAAAACAAAAAAAAACATTATTAGGGAGATCTGACGAAAAACAAAATTAATATTATTCATGAGATCACGAGAAATAATAAAGAAATCAGTTTGTGAGAACTCTGTGTGAATATGAGCAGCAAAACAATACTATAAAAGGAGGGTTGGACTTTAAATGAAGCAGATGAAAATGCTGAGATTGGAATAAACATAATCTTATTAATCATATGTACATGGAGTAGTAGAAGAGTAATGTAGTCGTTAGGCAAGTGGTATACACAGGACATAGACGTAGTCATGCATGGTATAAATATACACATGATATAAAATAGGTACAAAGTAAGCAATTAATAATGAGTAAAGCAGTAATGTAGCCCACAAGTACCAAACAACGGCATACCCGGTACCTATACTCATGGTCTCATTATAAAATATATAGTTATGCTGTATTATGAATGTTGGATTAGTAAAACCATTTAGACATAGTAGGTGTCACTGTGGCATCAAATATAGCTCAATGCGTTTCATGGATGCTTTTCCACTCATCAGGAGAAGATGCGACAGGTTCCTGTAAAATATATGAGTATACTGAATGTCATTCTATGTTGAGCGTAAATACAAGTAGGAATAAAATATTAGTTGAAAAAGCTTGCCAAGTGCACTTACCAAGCCTGGCAGTGAGTGCGACATGCAGTGAGTGGCACAGGGTGGGTCTGAGGTATCAGTTTCACTGCAGGAGCTGAGGAGGTGTGATCTACATGGGCAGCATCGGGTGCTGTATATAGGCCCCTGGATAAAAGAGTAGTCTTCATGTGACAGCAGTGCTGGTGTAGGAGTGGTAGGATGAGATAATCTGGGAACAGATGTTGGGTATATATATGTTAGGATGAACTAAATCAGATAAGTATGTGTTTTGAATGATGGGTAGAGAGCTAATGTATATAAGTAGTAAAAAAAGTATGTATACATTCAAAATCACCATTGGATTAAAAGGGGATATATAAAATCATGGACCCAGTGTATGACAAATGTGGTGGTGAAAAAATAAAGAAAGAAAAAAATGAAAAGATGATGAAAAGAGTGGTATATGTTGTGTGTGTGCTGGTAGCTACTGTGTAAGCAGTAAGTGCCAGAAATGAGCTGAATATGTGCAAACATTGGTGGAGTAAAAAGTGCAGGAAATAAAGTGAAAAAATATAAAGTAAGTGGAGAAAATGAAAAAATGTGTATGTGAAATGAATCCTACAAGCCAGGAAAACCTGGGTCCAGGAGCACTTACCCGAATGCTGCGAGCTGTGCAACACCAAGCAAGTAGACAGCTGGTGTGCAGAGACCCCAGGAGGAGACAGGCCGTGTGAACAGCTCGTTCCAGCTGGGGGATATGTAGTGTCCACGCCTCCAACGCCACGTGTGTGGGCCCACACAGGGGAGGGGCGTCCGCACCCGAGCTAACATCACTCGGTGATTGGCGCCAAATAGCCTCCCCAATGGAAACTCTGTGGATGGTAAACTCAGCGTCGGTGCAATGACGTGATGTCTCGTCATGCGCACAATGCGAGGACCGTGGCGCAGATGCGCACGGGGCTGCCCACCCGCCCATAGTATTGAACTCAGGGATGGAGGCGCCTCATTGGGCCTCAATTAAAGTCCCAAAAATCCCCCCTTTCTTGTCACGAGCAGCAAAACAACTTCATTCTTCTAGGATTCTAAAGAAGAAGAGAATGCGCTGCATTAAACTATTTAAAAAATTGCAGCGTGACGAATGTGCTATCTCCATTACGAACGTCAGTTTTACCAGACCAAGCGATTCCATCTCGTAATTTATTCTGAGCATGCGTGGCACTTTGTGCATCGGAATTGTGTACACACGATTGGAATTTACGCGAACGAATTTTGTTGTCAGAAAATTTGAGAACCAGATCTCAAATTTTGTGCGACGGAATTTCCGATGGAGCCTACACACGGTCAGAATTTCCGACAAAAGGCTCCCATCGAACATTTTTCGTCGGAAAATCCGACCGTGTGTACGAGGCATTAGAGAGAGTTTGGGGAAGGAAAGAGCCTCCAAGCCCTGCAGGCTCTTTGGTCCCAAAAGAGTTAACCTGTCTGCAAGGGAGCCCAGAAAAGAACAAGAAACAGACAACATTTGTTGGTGGGGTAGAGTAAAGCAGAACACAGCTTAGTGAGCAGTGTGGGCTAGCTTGTGGCCAGGACACAGTTGCTGAACTGTGAAGACCCTCTCATTGGGACCCCACAGGCAGGCGGGAGCTTTCAAACACCCTGTTGAGGGACAAGTTTACAGATGGTGAGCCGTGCTTTTATGTTAGTGTACCAGAAAATGATGGACTATGTTTGTTTATTTTTCCATGGTTAGGGTAAGCTGTACAGTATTTTGTTTGTCTTTTTTTTTTTATTATTGCTTTTACCCATATGTATGGTGATCAAGGGGTTCCAATAATACAAATATAAAAGTTTACTTATTTTATGTTAGTTACAAAAAGTAACAGTTCATCATGAATTTAGCCCAGTCAGGGAATCTTAGGACCACAAGCAAGTTTTGTGCTGGCGATCCCTGAAACTGATGCTCAGATGCACCCTGGGTATATCGGTACAGCTTACTAGCAGAACCATGTTAGATCTTTAATTATACCTAAAGAGCTATAAAGTGACAGCGCTGACACTGACAGTAATGGTGCTGACAGAGAAGAGCGAGGATTTCAAATCCATGGTCCTCTGGTCCAGCTGCCGGGGTGCTAACAGCTTACCAATGGAGACCAGGGGGATTGGGGAGTATACAGTGTTAATTCACCTTTACATTCTTTCTGTAAAGGTAAACTAAACGTTAAGCCTTTCAATACACAGCCCTGTCGGCACCACCAGCCTTGAAAAAGTTGATTTTTCAATGGACTTTTGTCGAGTAGAGTAGAAAACTGTCAGCTAAACAGTGACTGCATTCATTCAGATACAGTCACTGTTCAGGCAATCTGACAGCTGCGGGGGCCAGCTGTCAGAATACAATATCCTACAGAGGAGATTTATTCATCTACACTATTTAGAGTTGATGGAGAGATCTTTGAAGTGTCACTATATCTGGTCTCCCACAGTACACAGAACATGTAAATGCAATAGTTTTAGTAAATATAAACCGCTAAATACCTTTTCTCATCAGCAGTATATGGCAGTCTTGTGACTTCTATCAGTGTCTGGTTAAAGCTTGTAGGAGGGGTTTTCATTCCTGACCCTCTGTCGGGACAGTGCTGATTGCATGTGATCAGCACAGGGCCACTCTCCCAAGAAAAAAAACTCTCTAGCAATAAACACCAAACTGAGCATGTGCAGAGTGCTCCCAAGGCTCTGTGCTATCAGGAGATGGATTGGGGACTGTGGAAGCAGGGGAATATCACAGAAGACAGAATCAAACAGCATTTTTACATAATACAGAGGATTAACCTATTAGGTTCCACAGTGAGTATAACAAGCATGCTTTACTGCAAATACAGACTGATTTTACCGTTGTGTGTTTAGTAACACTTTACGTACATGGTTAGCCTTAAAGTAACTAAAGGAAAAAACTTTTTTTTTTTTTTCATTATTTTTGGATAGAGTACAGAGGGATTAGAATGCTTGTCAGTTATTATTGCGGTCTGTGATTCACCCTCTCTAGCCATCCTGTTTTCCTATCATTGAAAGTGAAAGTAAAAAACTAATTTTGGGTTGTCCCCACAAAAGAAATTTAGAGGAAATCTTCCAATGGGGACACTAGTTCTGGTGACTTGGGGGTCCGCAAGGGCTTGCCTTAATTTGCAGGGATTTCCTCTCACTACCTGTTTGGCTATAGGACAGGACGTGAAGGGAAATCTCCGCAATGGGACACAAAACTCTGACAGGAGTTATAACCTTCCCTTGCTCTATACAAAATAAAAATAAAATGGTTTTGCCTATAGTTCTACTTTAAACTATGTCTGAAATCAAAACTTTTTTAATTTTAAAAAGATTACAGAATGGTTAAGGTTCTTGTCAGTTTTGCTTTTTTTGCCATCTGTGTTTCATTGAGGATGTTTCCCTTTCATTTCCTCTCTTGTACCCTTAGCAGGAAGTGAGAGGGAATCTTTTTAATGTGAGGGAAATCCCCTCTTAGACAGCTATCACCTGAACAGGTGTCCTCATTTCCAGTTTTGATGAGAACTCAGATTTTACCCACACTTTCTGTCCCAGGGACAGTGGTTGCCAGGACAAATAGAGAGTGTAAACCTCCTTAGCAGAGACATAGAAAGCTATAAAAAAAACTTTTTTCTTTAGATACATGTGATGTCATATATATATATATATATATATATATATATATATATATATATATATATATATATATATATATAATTTTATACACAGTTCATACTATATCTGGACATATTCAAAAGCTGAACATCACCATGGTGGAATGAATGGATATCTGTGTTCTCAGCTATCAAATTACTACAAGGCAGTTACTCTATGAATTACTATTGAGTAGGCTGCTTGGTTTAAAATGAACCCTTTCAACCCCTCCACTACAACTAGCAAATTCACTCCAAATATGAAGAGATACCTGAAAGCTGTTTTCATGATGCAAACATGGCAGCATACTAGTGATACCAGTGATAGAGCTCTGCCTCTTGACCACTCCCTCAGGACTAGTGAATAGCATAAAAAAAGGCGTAGTTAGCTGCCCCCCCCCCCCCATTCATCTTTTTTTCCCTCATACCTCAACGCAAAGGCCCATAAGTCAAAAACCCTGAATATTCAGCAGGAACCCACTAAGCCCTTTGATGAGTGCACGCCCTGACTCTTGTGGTAGGAAGGGAATTTTGAGGACAGTAGCCTCCACTTTTTTGACAGCTTCTCAGTGACTCAATCTTTTGGGTACAATGTTGTCATCCCTTGGGTGCACCTGCACCAGATTCAGATGGAATTCTTAGGTCAATGGAGGAAACAGAATCTAGCACAGTTAATAACAGTGTCACTCAGTATGAGTATGATTCTGTGGTGGTGGCCAAAGAGATAGACCTTGAGGAAGTCACGTCCTGTTAGAGCCATTAGCCTAGATCACTGTTACGAATCATGTCAGCAAAACAGCCTGGAAGGCGCACTGAGAGAGACTGTCGGTCAAGGCAAGGAGAGATTCCCAACCAAGGATGGTCTCAAATGTGCTGGAAGTTTAAGCAGTCTTTTTAGAACTTTTCGACCTTGCTACACAGAATCAAGGGACGACCAGTCCCCGTGCAGATGGTCAGCAGGGCAGTGGTTGCCTATATTCAACACTAGGGAGGAACTTGCAGCAATATGCTATTGAGAGAGGTGAAACCCATAATGTCCATGGCAGAAAATCACCTACAAATTCCGAAAACAGTTTACTTCCTAGGGAGTATGAACACACAGACAGACCGACTATCGTGCAAGCTTCCCAGATCATGAGTGGGCCCTACGCCCCAGGTCTTCTGTGAGCTGGTTCACAGGTGGGATCTACCACAGACAGACCTCTTCACTTCCCACAGCAATCACAAATTTGGGAAATGTCTGATCCGTTTTTCTCACCCCCAGGCAGACGGGACAGATACTCAGGTCTCTCCTGAAACTGCAATTTAGCCTATATATTTCCCCCAACATCTCTTGTAATGAAATTCTTCTTGAGGCTGTCGAGAGAGAATATGGTAGTCATAGCCATTCCTCCATATTGGCCACGGAGGCCTTCGCTTTCCCTGGACATTCACTTCAGGATACAGAAGCCAATTCCCCTCTGAACATACGCAGACTGGGGCTGCAAGCATGGCGGCGAAAAGGGGAGGCTGGAGCACCTAGGTTGCTTCAGAGTGGTCTCTCCTTTGTTGAGTGCTAGAAGACACTCTACTAACAACATCTATGCCAAAATCAGGAACAAATTTAAATTTTTCTCGGCAGGGTGAGACTTTGATCCTACTGTGCCTCCGGTAACAGCAGTTCTGGACTGCCTCTAGGCCGGATTAGATATGGGCCTTAACCCATACTCATTGAGGTTGCAAGTGTCGGTTGTATCGGCAATAACAACGTTTAAAGGGGCCAAAGATCCTTTAGTTGCACAATTTTTGAAGGCAGTCATGAGGATTCAACCACCAAGAAGGAGAGTCTTTCCCAAGTGAGACCTATCAGTGTTGCTGGATTTCCTGCCAGTTCAACCGTTTGCTCCAACAGAGCAGCATCCAGTTTGGGACATTACCTACAAAGCAGTATCTATCGCAGTATCTTCAGGCAGAAGGATGTCCGAGATGCAAGCTCTTGGAGCTCCAGAAAAACATTGTTTTCTTTCCAGAAAGAGGAGAGTTGCATCCTGTAGGTGATCTTGTACCAAAGGTAGCGATGGCCCTCCATTTAACAGACATCTGTGCATTACCTAACTTTCCAGAAGATCATACAGGAAAGTCACACGAATGGGATGTTTTCAGAACTTTAACCACTTAAGGACCGGAAGGCTTTACCCCCTTAATGATCAGACCATACAGCACTGCGCCGCTTTAACTGACAATTGCGCGGTCGTGCAACGTTGTACCCAAACAACATTTATATCATTTTTTTCCCACAAAAAGAGCTTTATTTTGGTGGTATCTGATCATCTCTGTGTTTTTATTTTTTGCGCTATAAACAACAAAAATTAAAAAACGAGAATTTTGAAAAAAAAAAAAAACAATATTTTTTACTTTTTGCTATATTAAATACCCCCCCAAAAATGTAAAAAAAACTAATTTCTTATTAATTATTTTTTTCTACTAGTAATGGCGGTGATCAGCAATTTTTAGCAGGACTGCGACATTGCGGCAGACAGATCAGACACTTGTGACATTTATACAGCGATCAGTGCTATAAAAATGCACTGATTACTTTATAAATGACACTGGCAGGAACGGGGTTAACACTAATGGTGATCAAGAGGTTAAATGTGTTCCCTGGGAGGTGTTTCTAACTGTGGGGGGAGTGGACTGACAGGGAGTACAGAGAGATCGCTGTTCCTAATCACTAGGAACAGGCGATCACTCTGTACTCCCCTGACGGAACAGGGATCTGTTTGTTTACATTGACAGATCCCTGTTCTGGCTCTCTGTGGAGTGATTGCGGGTGGCCGGCAGACATTGTGGCCCACGGCCACCAGCATTGGCTCCGGCGCGGCACTGCGGACGTCCGCTGTATCTATTGCTGCATCGACGTACACCTACGGCGATTCGCACAATAGAGCCGAGCTGCGCAGAATAACTGTGGCGGTTGATCGGCAAGTGGTTAAAGCAGTATCTATCCACAATTGCTCCTTTCAGATTATCTAATAAGTCTTTCATTGTTCCAGCTGGAAATCATCAAGAATAAGAGGCTACTGCATGGACTTTAGCAGGCATGGTTGTGCATATAGTGCATATGAGTCTCTGTCAGTAGGCGCTGTGCACTCTGTTGCAGCCTCATGAGCAGCCTGTTTGAGAGCATCTTTGGAATCCACCTGTAGAGAGGTATTATAATTAAAAGAAACAGGTGCGCTAATCTATAAGAATATTCACGGTGCAAAAATACACATGACATAAATTAAAGAGCATAAAGTCCACTCCTACAAAAACAAGTGTATAAAAATAAATTGATAAAATGACTCATAAAGTGAAAAATATATACGATTCAGTTCATAAGGGTGCATAAAAAAATGTGCATAAAAAATGTCCAACTGGCAAACCCTTATACAAAAGGGAAATGAGTGAACCAAATATGTGAACACTTCTGTGCTCTTCAAGGAAATTGGGTGAACCAATTATAAGGGAACTGCAGTGCTCTTCAAAACAAAAAGGCTTTAATATCCCATCACCACATAGATTCACTTCTTACCAGATAGCAGTAGTTTCAAGCATTGGATAATAATCCCACCATGCTCCAACGGACTTGGGCTGTAAAAAACGAACCAAATTCCAGATAGCAGCGGTATCAGACACTGGACAATGATCCCATCAGGCTCCAACACCTTAAGCTGTAAAAGTGGACCCGGTTTTTCAATAGACACAGGAATCACGGTATCTTTGGAAAAGCTGATATCCAATCTGGCAGCTCAAGGATAAATCCCAGAGCATAAAGGAAGAAGAGGATAGCCTCATAGTGCAATATGTTTCAACAAAAGGGTTTATTAAAACAGCACACTAAAAACTTACATCAAGGAAGCCAAACATCAGCAAAAATAAATGTACATAAAAAACAGCTGTGGTTTGCACCAGCCAGCTCAAACGGATAGACGTCTCACAATGGGCTCCACCCATCTAGTTCCCCATAATAAGCTTCCGCTGGGAAAGGAGACTCACCCAAGGTGTTAATAGCATATGAATACAAGTGGATGACACCAGAAGTTGAATTGATCTATACATCCTTTTGGTGTCACCTAGATGGGACATGTAAGAAATTCTAAGTAAGAATAAAAATATGCTATACCACCAAAATGTAATCAATACTTGGTATTAGGCGTGCATAGAGGTAAAAAAAAAAAAAATAATTACAAAAGATTACCAAAAAACAAAATAAAATTACATTTTTTTTTTGTTTTTTTTTTATTTGAATATGTTCAGGATGTAGAGATCAATTGATACTCTCCACAATGGTTATCATTTGCAGATACGTATACATATTAAAGAGTCATAAACCTAATGTATTGGTAGGGAGAACTGAACGTAATATAACATAACCCAGTATGACAAGTAGCCATAATATCTATCAAATATTAAAAGAGAACCCTTCACTGAGTGAACAGTAGTATAGATAATAGTATAAAAGGGATACAAAAAAATAAAAAAAAATAACACTAGCACAAATAGAAAAAGAAAGATCAGCTATTATCAATGAAACAATTAATATCCCATTCTATGTTCATTCCCAAGGGTCTATAAGTACGTAAATGAAAAATCCAATGGGTTTCACAACGGGATATAGATTTTTTCATATTGCTCCCCCTCCAATGGGGTGTGAATTTCTCAACGCATGTGACATGCAATAAAGCCATATTTCTCTTATGGTAATCACAAAAATGCTTGGGCACACTGTGCCCTTTAAAACCTTTCCTGATATTCACAAGATGTTCTGCTATCTTCACTTTAAGTGCTCGCGTGGTCCTCCCAATATATTGGAACCCACATGGGCACCTCAGGAGGTATATGGCACCTACAGTTCCACATGTAATGAACTTCTTGATGGAAAAGGTGCATTTGGTAGTATGAAATGTAAAAGAAAGCAGTCCTCATAGTTTTTGAATCCTTACATACTTTACACCTTCTACGTGGATAAAAGCCTTTTAGATTCCCAAACATTCTGATTTTGGGGAACACCTCCGTGGAACTAGGAGCCACTTTTCTTTCAAGTTTTGGGTTCTTATAAAAATGACATTCAGTCGATCAGGGCGAGCTGGACCCAACACATTTTATCTCCCTTCAGGACTGTTCGTGTTTTGTCAAAATGTTATTAACCCATTTATACTGGGAAGAAAAAGTGGTCAAAAAGGACCATTCAAATTTATTAGAAACATTAACTTTTTTGTCTCTAGGGACAAAGAGTGTGTTCCTATCCTAAGTCGATATTCTCTGGATTTCTGATTCTCGAATGCGATTATCATAACTCTTCTTCACGAAGCGATCTTAAAGCAATTAAAGCAATTTTGTCTATTTCGTTGAAATTGACTTTTAGGAACTGATTGTAACCAGTTGGGATGATGACAACTCCCAACTGGTATAAAACCATTTCTATCAGTGTTTTTTTTTTTTCAAAAAAGATTTTATTAGAGTTTTCCATGAAATATACAGTTAAATACATCAAACTGGGATACAGGATCTATACATGATAAGCCCAACAGGCTAACAGGTTGCTGACATCAAAATTGTCTAGAAGATAAGCTAGAGCAATAAAGAACACTATAACTTCACAAACCATATGCAAGGTCCGAGAGTGTCATGGCTTCTCTCGTTAATCATGTGTCTCAGCTCATATTAGCCTACTAACACTCTCGGAGACCATCCAAACCACTTGGGGGGGCCCTTCTTAGCATCCCTGTATTACCCAATTTTGACTTCTTGGAACAGCAACCTGGAGGTCAGAACCGGCCCAAACAGTCTCTATCAGTGGTTTTAAAGAACATTTTTGTCAGAAGTTTATTGTGTTGCTTGAATATAGTAACATCCAAAAAGTTGATGGAAATATCACTCCATTCATGAGTAAACCTAATACCCCAATTGTTAGTATTCAGATCATTTATGAAAATATGAAGGGAGTTCTCATCCCCCATCCATATGAAAAAGGCGTCATCAATGTAACAATGCCAAAACCTCAAATTAGGATGCCTATCTGTGAAAATCACCAAATTTTCCCATAAAGCCATAAACAGATTGGCTAGACTGGGGGCAGATTTTGCCCCCATCGCTACGCCAGTCTGCTATAAATAACAATTCCCTTTGTAAAAAAAGTAAACGTAAAATTTAAACGTTTAAACGTAAAATTTCCAGAATGAAATCTTTATTGGGGAATCGTCAGCCGATTGTCTTTATCAAGGAAGTGTTTCGCTGCCTGATACCCTATCTGGTGGGGAATAACAGTGTACAGCGAAGACACATCAGCTGTTACTAATAGCATACCATCCTCTATATTGAGTTCTAAAGTTTCCCTTAATATCTGCATAGTGTCCTTCAAGGTTGCAGGAATATGTCAATGTATTTTCCAATTCTGGAGGTCACCAAATTGATCCTACTCACAATTGGTCTTCCCGATGGACGACTCAAACTTTTATGAACCTTCAGCAGGTAATAAGTAATAGGAATTCTAGGTGTAAGTGGCACCAGGAATTATTTTTATTTTTTATTTATTAATCTTGATTCAAAGCCTTCCTTTACTATTTTGTTCAAATGTTTAGCATACATATTAGTGTTTCTTTTTTTTTTAGAATGCTATAAGTAGCCCTATCCGCTAAGAGATTGTTCATCTCCCCTTGATAATCCTGTCTATTCAGCAACACAATACCCCCCTTTATCGGCAGGGCGAATGATGAGGTCTTTTCTATCACAGAGAGATTTGATACCCTGATGTATATCTTTCTGTTGGACCTTTTTAATTTTAGCCTCATGTAAATCCTTCAGCACCAAATCCTTAAAAACCATTAGATTTAGTGAAGGTCAACCCAGGGGGTTTAACAAGGATGCATTCCTAAGGTTTGAAACCCTATCAGAAGACCCCTCCAGCCCCCCACTGGTTACCTTTTTGTAGGGGTGCAACGGATCAAAAAACTCACGGATCGGATCGATCCTCGGATCAGAGTCACGGATCGGATCATTTTTCGGATCAGCAAATAATAATTGAATTTGCAAAAACCTGTGAAAATTCCGCCACCATATAGTCCCCACTGTAATATCCACATCATCTCCCCCACTGTAATATCCACGTCATCTCCCCCACTGTAATATCCACGTCATCTCCCCCACTGTAATATCCACGTCATCTCCCCCACTGTAATATCCACGTCATCTCCCCCACTGTAATATTGTCTGAGTATCGCAGAGTATTGGCTGGGTATCGCAGAGTATTGGCTGGGTATCGCAGAGTATTGGCTGGGTAATGCAGAGTATCGGCTGGGTATCGGCTGGGTAATGCAGAGTATCGGCTGGGTATCGGCTGGGTAATGCAGAGTATCGGCTGGGTATCGGCTGGGTAATGCAGAGTATCGGCTGGGTATCGGCTGGGTAATGCAGAGTATCGGCTGGGTAATGCAGAGTATCGCAGGGTATCGGCTGGGTAATGCAGAGTATCGCAGGGTATCGGCTGGGTAATGCAGAGTATCACAGGGTATCGGCTGGGTAATGCAGGGTATATGCCGGGTAATGCAGGGTATATGCAGGGTATATGCTGGGTAATGCAGGGTATTGGCTGGGTAATGCAGAGTTTGTTTACAAGTGATCGCTCCGTCATTTGACGGAGCGATCACATTGTAAACAGTGGCCGGGTGTACCAAGATGGCCGCCGCTCCGAAGCCGCGGCCTTTCCTAAGGCCGCCGGGTGTACCAAGATGGCCGCCGTCGCTCCGGAGCTAGGCCGAAGCCGCGGCCTTTCCTAAGGCGGATCGCGGGGTGTGCGTTCGGATCACGGATCGGCGACGATCCGTTGCACCCCTACCTTTTTGGAAAGAAAACGTCTTTTGATACTTAGTTTTCTAACAAATTTTTGAACGTCTATGAACGTATCAAAAATTATTAAGGGATTTTTTTGGGGGCAAACTTGAGACCTCTCCCTAAAGTTTTCATTTCTACCTCAGTTAATTGGATCCCACTGAGATTGAAAATACCTTCATTACATATTGCTTCCTTTTCTTGGGAATGTTTCCATTTCCCTCCTCTGTATCCTCTCTTTGTTTTCCTTTTCGCGGTCCCTGGCTTTTGCCTAAAAAATTATCAGACCTTGTTCTTAAGGGGGCCATTCCAGAAACCATTTCCATCTGAACTCCCCCTTGGGGATACCATGAACGTTCCCCTGTCCTCCTGAGTACTGATTCTGGGGTTGCGGCCTCCTATATGTTTTGGGGTAACTCCCCCGACTACCATCTTGCTGCCCTCCTGGCTGTTTGGGGCCTTTTGTCTGGGTGTTACGTGATAGGTTATGATTATAGGAGTAATAATCCCTATTTTGTCCATATGACTGTCCCTGTTGGGGTCCCCCCGGGTTAATTTCCCCCATAATAGGGTGAGGGGTAACCTTCCCTCTCTCTAAGGGTATTTTGTCTTAGTGTCCGGGGGGTAGTATTACCAACTTTGGATCCTTGGGTGTATAAGCTGGAATTTCCACCCCGCCTTCTCCCTCCTTCCTTACTCAAGCGTTACAGAATAGACCTGGGTGCCCTGTCAACAGTGGACTTTGGTGGAAGGACTATGCAGTCTTCTGTTCCATCCAGATAAAAAAATTGATTTGGCAAGCAGAACCCACCCTGGCAGCCAGTTATTTATCACTAGTATGCTGCTATGTTGGCATCAGGAAAACGTAAAATTGTATCAAATACTTAACGTATTTTTCCTTTCCTGACACGAAACCATGGCAGCATATAGACCCACCCCTGTAAAGTACATTTCAGTATGTGGCTTTTTACAAAGAATGGGGGGGGGGGCTAAATACGCCTTTTTTATGCTATTCACTGGTCCTGAAGGAGTGGTCAAGAGCCGGAGTTCTATCACTGTGCGGCACAATCCAAAGCGCCAAACAGCTTCTGCCCTGCTCCCTTAGTATGTCCGGGTGCTTTGAGTGACATTCGAGTTATGATGTTACTTCTGGTTTTCTCTATCCCAGTGGAGGAAGCATGGGGAGTGGACTCCACCACTGCCGCTGCTGCCCACTGAAGGAGACAGAGCAGGAGGAGAGTACACTACAACAAGGTAAGTGCCGGACCTCCCGCGGAGAACAGGGGGGTTTGATGGGACAGTGAGGCATTGAGGCTGCATTTGATAGGACAGTGAGGCAATAAGGCTGCATTTGATGGGACAGTAAGGCACTGAGGCTTCATTTGATGGGACAGTGAGGCACTGAGGCTGCATTTGATGGGACAGTGAGGCTGCATTTGATGGGATAGTGAGGCTGCATTTGATGGGACAGTGAGGCACTGAGGCTGCATTTGATGGGACAGTGAGGCTGCATTTGATGGGACAGTGAGGCACTGAGGCTGCATTTGATGGGACAGTGAGGCTGAATTTGATGGGACAGTGAGGCACTGAGGCTGCATTTGATGGGACAGTGAGGCACTGAGGCTGCATTTGATGGGACAGTGAGGCACTGAGGCTGCATTTGATGGGACAGTGAGACACTGAGGCTGCATTTGATGGGACAGTGAGGCTGCATTTGATGGGACAGTGAGGCACTGAGGCTGAATTTGATGGGACAGTGAGGCACTGAGGCTGCATTTAATGGGACAGTGAGGCACTGAGGCTGCATTTGATGGGACAGTGAGGCACTGAGGCTGCATTTGATGGGACAGTGAGGCACTGAGGCTGCATTTGATGGGACAGTGAGGCATTGAGGCTTCACTTGATGGGACAGTGAGGCACGGAGGCTGCATTTGATGGGACAGTGAGGCTGCATTTGATGGGAGAGTGAAGCTGCATTTGATGGGTCAGTAAAGCACCGAGGCTGTATTTGATGGGACAGTGAGGCAGAGAGGCTGCATTTGATGGGACAGTGAGGCACTGAGGCTGAATTTGATGAGACAGTGAGTCTGCATTTGATGGGACAGTGAGGCGGCATTTGATGGGACAGTGAGGTGGCATTTGATGGGACAGTGAGGCACTGAGATTGCATTTGATGGGACAGTGAGGCACTGAGGCTGCATTTAATGGGACAGTGAGGCACAGAGGCTGCATTTGATGGGACAGTGAGGCACTGAGGCTTCACTTGATGGGACAGTGAGGCACGGAGGCTGCATTTGATGGGACAGTGAGGCTGCATTTGATGGGACAGTGAAGCTGCATTTGATGGGTCAGTAAAGCACCGAGGCTGCATTTGATGGGACAGTGAGGCAGAGAGGCTGCATTTGATGGGACAGTGAGGCACTGAGGCTGAATTTGATGGGACAGTGAGTCTACTTTTGATGGGACAGTGAGGCTGCATTTAATGGGACAGTGAGGCACAGAGGCTGCATTTGATGGGACAGTGAGGCTGCATTTGATGGGACAGTGAGGCACTGAGGCTGAATTTGATGGGACAGTGAGGCACTGAGGCTGCATTTAATGGGACAGTGAGGCACTGAGGCTGCATTTGATGGGACAGTGAGGCACTGAGGCTGCATTTAATGGGACAGTGAGGCACAGAGGCTGCATTTGATGGGACAGTGAGGCACTGAGGCTTCACTTGATGGGACAGTGAGGCACGGAGGCTGCATTTGATGGGACAGTGAGGCTGCATTTGATGGGACAGTGAAGCTGCATTTGATGGGTCAGTAAAGCACCGAGGCTGCATTTGATGGGACAGTGAGGCAGAGAGGCTGCATTTGATGGGACAGTGAGGCACTGAGGCTGAATTTGATGGGACAGTGAGTCTGCATTTGATGGGACAGTGAGGCGGCATTTGATGGGACAGTGAGGCGGCATTTGATGGGACAGTGAGGCACTGAGGCTGCATTTGATGGGACAGTGAGGCACTGAGGCTGCATTTAATGGGACAGTGAGGCACAGAGGCTGCTTTTGATGGGACGGTGAGGCACTGGGGCCGCATTTGATGGACAGTGAGGCACTGAGGCTGCATTTGATGGGACAGTGAGGCTGCATTTGATGGGACAGTGAGGCACTGAGGCTGCATTTGATAGGACAGTGAGGCACTGAGGCTGCATTTGTTGGGACAGTGGGGCACAGAGGCTGCATTTGTTGGGACAGTGAGGCACAGAGGCTACATTTGATGGGACAGTGAGGCACTGAGGCTGCATTTGATGGGACAGTGAGGCACTGAGGCTGCATTTGATGGGACAGTGAGGCTGCATTTGATGGGACACACTGAGGCTGCATTTGATGGGGCACAGTGAGGCTGCATTTGATGGGACAGTGGGGCTGCATTTGATGGGACAGTGAGGCACTGAGGCTGCATTTGATGGGACAGTGAGGCACTGAGGCTGCATTTGATGGGACACAGTGAGGCTGCATTTGATGGGGCACAGTGAGGCTGCATTTGATGGGGCACAGTGAGGCTGCATTTAATGGGGCACAGTGAGGCTGCATTTGATGGGGCACAGTGAGGCTGCATTTGATGGGGCACAGTGGCTGCATACGATTGGCACAGTAGCTGCATAAGATGGGCACAGTGGAAGCATTTGATGGCACAGTGGCTGCCATTGATGGGGTTTTATTTTCAGAATTTTTCAGTTTGTTTGCTCCCCCCCAAAAATTTGGAGCACCAGCCACCACTGCTCTGCTCGCAGCGTCTTACATCTGCCTGTCACTCAGCCACAGACAAAGCAGCCGTACTCCATTCGGCCACTTGGGATACTTCTGTCTGTCTGTGGCTGAGTGACAGGCCCAGTCAGGATATCGCCCTGCGCTCGTGGGTGTCTGGGAGCCCGCAGCTAAATGCGTCAGACTCCCGTGGCTCGTGGCAGAGGGAGGTAACCAAGAAGTGATGTTATTTGTGAGTCACCAGCCTACTCTAGGCCACTACCAGCTCACACAGATCAAAACAAACAGGCCTACATTCCAGCTGAGCCTTCCTAAATGTAACTGCACTTACCAAAATTCTTAACTCTAACACCTAAATAGAGGTTGCTACACATAAATTAAAAAAATCTGATCATTGTAAGCACCCCTGCTACTACTGCTAGTGTTAAATGGTTTGTAAAACATCTGGCTTGTTATTTTGAAAAACAACAGACTTAGAGAATGTGAAATGCACTTTAGGGCTTCATTCACGCAGGCATATTTGTATTTTCTGCACGGAATGCAAGTTCCTGTTGGCAGAGCTAGCAGAAGATCCTGCATTAAATACACGCCTAAAGTATTTGTTCTGAGACGGGTTTAGATGCATTCAGTGTTTAAATGTGTACAGTCCTCCCAATGGCATATGCATGTATGTGTGCATGCGTTCACATGAGTTTATGCATGTACGCACCTAAAATCTGCAGCTCTGGTTCGAATCCCAACCACAGCACTACCTGCCTGAATCTTTTCTCTGTGCCTGTGTGGGTTTCCTCCGGGTACTCCAGTTCCCTTGCACACTCCAAAGACACACTGGTAGGTTAATTGGCTCCTGTCTAAATTGTCCCTAGTATGTGTATGTATGAATGTAGTATGTGTATATATGAATGAGAGTAAGGGAACTTAGATTGTAAGCTCCTTGAGGGTAGGGACTGATGTGAATGTACAATTTATATGTAAAGCGCTGCATAAATTGACAGCGCTATATAAATACCTGTAATAAACAAATAAATAAATCTGAGTGTCCCTGGACGCAGCTGTGTCCTACCTTTTTGTGTGTGGCTGAACATGGCGTACATTTTTGCATGTAGACGTAGCTGTGTGATTTATGAATTATGAGCTCATTGATTACTATAGTGCTGTGTTTAGATGCGCACAAAACTATACGATGTGTGCATCTAAACACAATTTTTTCTGCCCACATGAATGAGCCCTAAAAATTTCAGCATTTTAATGGGCATTGCAACTTCAAGAACTGTGACAAAGTTGTGCTTCGATTTATATTAGGTCAAATCAGCTCTGCCATTAGAATCATTTTTGTTTAAACCACAGTTTTTTGAAGCAAAGCCAATACTATTTGTTCTACAATTGTACAGTGATTTAAGTGTTACTTAACCCAGACATCCCAACCTGTAAAAATGAATTTCAGGAAGGTGGCAAACTCATTTCAGGATGGTGGCAAACTCATTTCAGGAAGGTGGCGCTCGGCACCCTCCCTTGGTGAAATGTGGGCATAGCTTAAATTGCGCTACATATTGGGTGTGGCTTGAATGGCTTAAAAGTCTGAGATGACTTACATAGTGCAGAATGCAGTAATGTTAAATAGGGAATGTACAGTGCGGAGTGTCCGGCGGTGGGTAGTATGTACAGGAGAGGAGTGAGGAGTGTATGGAGGTGGGTATTATGTACAGAAGAGGAATATGGAATGTATGGTGATGGGTATTATGTGCAGGAGAGGAGGGTGGAGTGTACAGCGGTGGGTAGTATGTGCAGGATGGTGCCAGTAGGGCAGTGGATGGTGTCAGTAGTTCTTTATTTAAATTTTTTTACAATTTGACAGTGTCAGTATTTTTTTTTTTTTTTTACAATTTCTTTTTTATAGCCGCAGGAGAACGGAGGGGGGAGTGGGAGAAGGACAGCGGGCCAGAGGAGAGCAGACGGGGACACATGGATGATATGCCACTGCTGCCCAGGATCAGCCCTGCAGCCGGGAGATCGCATGACAAATGCAGGAGACTCCCGCACCTCATGGGAGACTTGGGATGTCTGTTAACCCACAACAGTAAAACCAGTCTGTATGTGCAGTAAACAAGCTTGTTATATTCACCGTGGAATCTAAGTGGTTAATCATCTGATCCTCCCCTTCTTCCACTGTCCCAAATCCATCTCCTGATAGAACAGAGCTGTGGCGTCACTCTGCACATGCTCAGTTCGGTGTGTATTGATAGAGTTATTTTTTTTTTCTTGGGAGGGTGCATGTGATCGGCACAGGGCCAATCAGCACTGTCCAGACAGAGGGTCAGGAGCCCTGCAGCCTCATAGGACAATCAGAGGGAGGAGAATGAAAACTCCTCCTACAAGCTTTAATCAGACACTGATAGAAGTCACAAGACTGCTATATACATACCCCCCCCCCCCCACACTTTTTGAGATAAGAACGAGGGACACCTATTAGAAAAAGTATGCAGGCATAGGACACACCCCTTGTCACACCCCTTAAAGGAGAACTATACAAAAAAAATTGTTAAACCCACAAGTGCTTTTCTTACCACTATTATTCCTTTGTGTTGGCTTTTGATGTTTATAAATGCAGCAATTTAGCATTTGGATGAAAGGTTTTAGCACTGTGAAAAACTTTTGAAAGATGAGTAGTGCATTTTATATACAACTATATAAACCAGACCAAAATGAGGATCAAATAAGGAGGAAAGAGGGACAGAGGAACATTGTTCCATATCAGAGACAGTCCCTCGAAATCAGGGACAGTTGGGAGCTATGCTATATACTGCTGATTTGAAAAGGTATTTAGCAGTTTACTTTTACTAAAATAATTGCATTCCCATGTTCTGTGTACTGTGGGAGACCAGATATAGTAAATGCAGGGCCCTGGGTTTAGAAACACTTTAATACGCCCTGTCTGCAATGCATATTTTTTGGTCATTGGCAATAATCACTGTGAGTATTCCAATCCATACCTCCCAACTTTTTGAGATGGGAACGAGGGACACCTATTAGCAAAAGTATGTAGGCATAGGACACACCCCCTTAAAGGAGAACTATACAAAAAATGATTAAAAGTGTTTTTTTTTTTTTTTTTTTTTACCACTACTATTCCTTTATATTGGCTTTTGGAATTTACAAATGCAGCAATTTAGAAATTGGATGAAAGGTTTTTTTTTGAGAGATAAAGGGTGAATTTTATTTACAATTACCTATATAGATCAGACCAAAATGAGGGACAAATGAGGAGGAATGAGGGACAGAGGGACTTTGTTCCTAATCAGGGACAGTCCCTCGAAATCAGGGACAGTTGGGAGCTATGCTATTCCAACGGAAAAACTGCAACCCAGTGAGTCTATTTTTGGGTCAAAGAAGCAATAAAAACTTAGGATCATTAATGAATGAATGACGGTGGTGATGTATTTGTTGTGTGCAGACATTAGTATGTCCCTGCTGATGAGGTACACAACGAGCTCCATGGAAGTAGGCCTGGTTACACAAGGCTGATAATGTGTGTGAGAGCCGGTTACATCCCAGCATTATAGCA
Organism: Lithobates sylvaticus; assembly: GCA_028564925.1. Taxonomy (NCBI): domain Eukaryota; kingdom Metazoa; phylum Chordata; class Amphibia; order Anura; family Ranidae; genus Lithobates; species Lithobates sylvaticus. The sequence continues at coordinate 122,186,997 of CM053030.1, read as the reverse complement.
AGCTGACTGCACGTTGTCTGCACAAGTCCAATTACTCATGATTTTTAGTCCTGTAAAGGTCAAACATGTCTATAAATACTTCCAGACTAGCAGGAGCGTGCTGCTGGTACAACAACTAGGCTGACCTCTGGATCATATTGCCAGCTCCTTTGCCTTTTCCTGCCTGACTCCTGACCTGCGCAGTTTCTGCTTCTGTTCTTTCATGACTATCTACCTCTTTAGAAGCTTCTTCTCAGCCTAGATAAATGCCAGGGCAGCCACCAGCTTGTGATATAAGACCTAATACTACAATGGTCACTGACCTACAACTGAACGGGTATTGATTACCCTATGCTCTGCTGATATTTTATATCTCTATATTTGTCAGTTTGTTAGGAAATCTGTGTGTGTGGGTGGCATTGATTTTTCCCTTTTTTGCCCCCTATGAAGGCAAGGTAAGGAAAGAATTCTAAACTGCATATGCGCCACTATCAAATACAAGCTACACTGTATAGAAAATTTTGGCGTGCTATGGTGGCTCCAACAAGTCTACATGTTTATTGGAGCCAATGGCATAGATAAAAGCCTTAGCTCTCACCCCCTAACATGCTTTAAAGTATATGTGAACCCTCACATTATAAAACAACCCATTCAGTTTCAAATAGAAAAGACAAAAAACATTATAAATAAATGTTCCTCTTTTTTCCATTCTCAATTTTTTTTATTTTGGAACGAAAAAGTTATACATATGACAATGATATCATGTACACAGAAGGAAGAGTAAAGCCCCATACACACGGTCGGATTTTCCGATGGATTCTGTCCTATCAGACAATGTTGTCGGAAATTCCGACCGTGTGTAGGCACCATCGGACAGTTTCCATCGGATTGTCCGACGGACAAAGTCCTATCTCCTGCTGGATAGATTTTTTGACAACAAAGTCCGATCACACCAAATCCGATCGTGTGTAGCGAATTCCGACGGACAAAGTGCTACGCATGCTCAGATCACATTACAAGACCAAAGCTATTGGCTACTAGCCTCTACGTAGTCCCGTCGTAGGCAACAAACGTCACCACGTTCAGAATGATCGGATTTTCCGACAACTTTGTCCGACCGTGTGTACGCAAAACCAACATCGGACAAAGTACGACGGACATGATCCGACGGACCTGGTCCTCAGATAATCCGAGCGTGTGTATGGGGCTTAAGACACATAACAGTTGTAGATAGAGCAATAACAATGACAAATACCAGTGAACCTGTTCGGATCACCTAACTATACCGTCTGCCGATGTGTAATGAAACATGTGCAATCAGATGGGAGGAGGGTCCCACTTCCTCCGGCACCCAAAACGGGAGCAATCTGTTCAGGAAGGGGGATCTCCGTCCTCCCCCATCAACCTAGACCCCACCTTCAAAGATGGAGATAACACTGGGGCTTGAGAAATGTTCTCCTTTTTTATAAATGATCACATACCCTCTGTTCTCAGTTGCATAAGGAGCTCAGAAAGCTGGGGGAGGAGAAGCAGCAGTACACTGGTCTTGCCATTGAATGACTGTGCAGTGAGGGGAGGGCATGTTGGCACCAGTCTGATCATTGTTGGAGAGCTCACTAGAGAACTGGCCATTGAATGGCTTTGCAGTGGGGGGAGGGCATGTCGGCACCAGTCTGATCATTGGTGGAGAGCTCATTAGAGAACTGACCACGCTACGTTCTCATGCCCAGTGTGGTCAGTTTAAATAGGAAAGCAGAGGGACTGGCAGGAACACCAGGGATTTTGCACAAAGGAAGCAATACAAAGAAAACAGGAGACTTTCTCATACAAGTACATGGTACAGCAGGCACAAATCAGAAATATAAAATTCTGACATATACTTTAAGCTAAAACCCTCTGCTTAAAGTGGTTGTTAAGCCACTCTCGCTACTTTATACTATCTGCTCTGTGTCTTAATGCTGTGTCTCCCTGTGTGTGATTTATAAAAAAATGCAGATTATACCTAATTTCAAAGCGCCGATTGACGCTCACGTGACAGGCCGGCTCTCTCCTCTCCCATTTTGACAGCTAGAGCGGGCGGAGCTGAGATTCCCCCGCTGATGTCAGTCGGGGGAGAAGAGGAGAGAGACAGCTAGTCACGTGAGCGCCGATCGGCACTCTGAAATGAGGTATATACTGCATTGTTTTTATAAATCACACACACAGCGGGACACAACATTAAGAGACAGAGCAGATAGTTTGAAAATGTACATGTTTTTTCAGCAACAGCAGGGGCGGGGGTGGGCACTGTCATGAGTTGACAGGTAGAGGGGGGCAGCAGAGAGGAGACAGCAGATGATGGAGGCACGTAAACTGACTACGGTGTCAGGACTCAGCAGCCATGATGAACCATAGTCAGTTTACAGGGGGAGGGCAGAACCCTCTCTGTGATGGGCGGCTTCCCACTGTATTTTCATCTACTATTCGAAATCCTTTTCAGAGCTGCCAGTGCCTGCACTGTAACTTCCCATAGATTTAAATGGGTCTTTCTGCAACTGTACTGGTATAGCCCATTCAAGTCTATGGGAGGTTATTGCACAGGGGAGAAAGGCCACTGCTGCCCTACGTGGGCACGGGGTTGGTAGATTTTTAACCTTATCTGAGCTTGAAACTTGAGGGATGTGGCGCTAAATCAATAGCCATTCACAGTTTTATGGAAATAGTGGAAGTGCTGATTGGTTTCAGAGCACATGACTTAAAGCCTATGTTTAGTTCATTTTATTTTTATTTTTTTTAATCGAGATGGTATTTACATTCAGTGAGAAGGTGGCTACTGTCTTATTTGAAAATTTTCACCCTCAAACTCCCGCTTTACCCCATACACCATCAGTGGTAATCTTCTGGTGCTGCAGGAGATAATACATCCCCTGGACCCTCTGCATGCTTTTTATTCATGGAATCTATAGTACAGTTTCTATGAATGAAGGAGGGGGGTGGAAAGGGCAGGCATAGTCAGCACTCTTGATAAGTGTGTATGACAGTGGGCTGAACTAAAAAAAAGGAACAGATTCCTCCATCCATGTAAGCGAGGTGGATAAATAAAACACACATTTTTAACCTGTCTGATCAATACCCAAAGAAGCCAACTACAGTCTGAAAGTAGTTGCAGTTGCAGAGAAATTCCAGATAAATGACTAATGCCGCCTGCACACGAGCGGATTTTCTGACGGAAAAATCTTGGATGGTTTTTCTGACGGAATTCCGCTCAAGCTTGGCTTGCATGCACACGGTCACAGAAAAGTTTGCTGAACTTTCGACCGTCAAGAACGCGGTGATGTACAACACTACGACGAGCCGAGAAAATGAAGTTCAATGCTTCCGAGCATGCGTTGAATTGTGTGCGTCGGAATTGGTACAGACGATCGGAATTTCCGATCAAAACTTTTTACGACTGAAAAATTGAGAACCTGCTCTCACTCTTTTGCTGGCTGGAATTCCACCAGCAAAAGTCCGATGGAGCATACACACGGTCGCATTTTCCGACCAAAAGCTCTCATCGTACATTTGCTGGCGGAATTTCTGATCGTGTGTACGGGGGAGAACAGGTTATAGAGAATTTGTTCACTTGCTTACCAAACATAGTATATGTAATATTCTGAATAATTGTTTTTATCTGGAATTCTACTTTAAGTATATAAAGAGGTGGTCAGACAAGGTTTGGATTGAGTAGCTAGATAGATGCACATTATATATATATATATATATATATATATATATATATATATATATATATATACATTTAAATAGTAATAGTACGGAACTGATTAAAAATAAACAGGATATGTATGTGCATAAATCTGAGAATCTGTCTCGCCATTCCATTTCATGTGGCACCTCTCCTGCAGCTTGTCTCAGCAGTCCGCAGCAGAGAGGAGGAAAGACCTCCTCCTACAGATCCTGTGCCTCTGTGTGTAGCCGCAGCACCCCCCTGTCTCAGCCTCCCCTGGTCTCAGAATTCAGCAGACTCCGACAGCTGACTCCAGCCCTCCTCTGCTTCTCCTCCAGAGCCTGCATGTTCTGCTTCCCAGCTCCGCCCCATCTTGTTCCCAGCACTAGAGAGAAATGACAGACCAGCTTCTAGAGATCCTGCGCCTCTCTGTGTAGCTGCCAAAATGAAACCCCTATAGTGGACTTTTAAGCCACAAATGACCGAAAATAGGAGTATATATGAGTATATTAGTAGAAAAATATAAATTAAACATATTAAATAAGACAAACATGTAAAGTATGGAATGTATTAAACATCTATGACACTATCACTATGTAAGCATAACAAATATGATCCTCTTGCATCCGACGCATTTCGGAGTACAGATATCTCCTTCTTCAGGGGGTATATTGAAGAGGAAAATATATCTATAATATAATTTGTGAAAAGGTAAGTATAACATAACAGTATAGAACGTACATATAATGTTACAGGTAACAGTTGTACAGAAATGAGAAAGTACACTTATATGTGTTATGGTGATGTAACAGATTAACATTCCATCATTTTGCAATTAAAAACAAAGAAACCATAAAAAGGACTGTGCTTTCTGACTTTCAGCTCCAATGTCTCAACCATCAAGAGCGATCTTAATACTACATAATGTAACCAATTCTCAGCCTACTCTAGTCCCCACAGAGGAAGTTGGCCAGAGGAAAACACTGGGGTCAAAAGGTGGAGAAGTCCTGCAGATAGAAGCATATCATTCTGGGATATAATAAATATAATTTAAATATTTGACCAAACTACTGAGTATATATATATATATGTCAATCTGGATAGATGTCATTCCATATTGTATATTGCAAACATTTTTTATGTACCTGAATGTTGCAGATGAAAAAGAGCCAGAGCAGAAAAAAGCACTTGAGTAGAGAGCTGGTATCAACTGCAAAGACAATACATATGCAGCAATTAATTAGCTAAACGGCCATTAGTGTGGTGGCTATTAGGAATAATTAGCTGTATGGTAAGGAATCTATATAGGGCAGAGAAATTACTTCATAAGGTTTCACTAAGCCATATAGTTAATGTTAGTATGTTATAAACAATACACTGTAGATCATTTGGTTGGCACTATAGTTATATGTCTTATAGTATCGAACTGCGTTAAGTTAAAGTGATTGTAAGGCCTCGTTTTTTTTTTTTTAAATAACAAACATGTCATACTTACCTGCACTGTGCAGCTCGTTTTGCACAGAGTTCTGGGGGTCCCCCGGCGGTGCTGGTAGCTCCTCCCCGCATTGTATAACCCCCATAGGAGAAGCGTTCTCCTGGGGGGTTATCTTGCGGGCGCGCTCCCGATAGAAGCCGAATGTAGAACTCGGGCCCGCCCCCCGGTGCCGCATCATTGGGTTTGATTGACAGCTGCGGGAGCCAATGGCTGTGCTGCTATCAATCTATCCAATCAAGAGCTGAGACAACGGGGAGAGGGGAAGATCGCGTCTCCGGGAGGGGAATACAGGTCTCAGGTGAGTAATACAGGGGGGCTGGGGGGCCGGTCAGTGACAGAAATTTGTTCACCTTAATGCATAGAATGCATTAGGGTGAAAAAACATGAGGTTTACAACCCCTTTAAGTATATACTGACGTTTGTATTGTAATACAAAGAGTGGCAAGTTATAACACTACTATTCAGGCAATTTGGACTTGTCTATGAGCTAATAGAGTCCCAGTACATAGTAGATTGAATAGGTATGAGATAGTGTTTTTACCTTGGTCAGATTATTTTAACAGAGTGTTGCTGCAGCACCCCCTTATCTCTGCTCCCCCTGATCTCAGCATTTAGCAGACTCCAGCAGCTGACTCCAGCCCTTCTTTGGTCCTCTCCCAGACCCTGCACTTTCTGCTTCCCAGCTCCACCTCCAGCTTCTTCCCAACAGCAGCACAAAATAAGGGGGGTGCACTGTGAGGTAAGGGAGGGTGGGGGACTCTTGACTTGTGATGGTGGGGGGGGGGGGGCTCTTGACATCTGATGTAAGATGGGGGGGGGGTGCTCTGGACATCTAGTGGTACAGATACAACCGGCCCTTTGAGGGAAACCTTAATGCTGATGCGGCCTGCAATGAAATCGAGTTTGACACCCTTGTTCTAGATGCTGGGCTGCGGCTATCTTATTTCGTCAATGATGTAGGATGTCTGTCCTGCACATGGGCAGGAGGGCAGTCTTCCTGGCACACAGGCTCTGTGCCAGAACATAAACTGAGCTGCACTTGCAGGTAGGTTTCTTTTATTGCAGAAGAGACATTGCATATCTCTTCCGCAATGAAGAACCTGCCTGCCTTCAGTTTTTGAAAGCGGAACTTTAGTTTTACTTTAAGAGAAGCCTAAACTTAAAAGTTTTTCCTATATTTTGAATAAAGTGGGGGACACTTAGGCTGGTCATTCACATTAAGACTTCAGTAGTGTAGCCATGCCTCCGTAGGGGTTGCTGAATGTAGTGGTTCACCTGTCACCCTGCCCAGCCAGACATCCATCTCTCAGTCACTCAGAGACATAAAACAGTCCATAAGCTTTGTTTTGTTTTTTTATTGAGGGGATTGAACTTGGATGGGAAATGGGAAATTATGGGATGCCCAGGAAATTTCACTGCAAACTTTCTTGGGACTTCTATATACACTCCAGTCTTCTCTCCAGCACCAGCTCTTGCTTACGACCTCTTATCATTCACTCCTCCAGCACTTCACTTGCTGCATACCGTTACTCCTCCAGCACTTCACTTGCTGCAGACTGTTACTCCACCAGCACTTCCCTTGCTGCAGACTGTTACTACTGCAGACTAGCTAGCAGCGCATGGTTAGGTCTAACAATAACGCAGCTAGGCCTGAGTGAACTGCCTTTTGCAGGCAGAGACCTCAGGCCCATGTGGTGTAGTAATAGTTCAGGTGCTAGCTGTCCTCTAACTCAGCTACCAATCCCAGATGTTTTGGCTGCTCCTGCTTGTACCGTTTGTCGTGTTTCTACCTGACTCCAAGCTACCAATCCCAGATAGCTCTCTTCAGGCCCTGCCAGCCAGCCTGGCTGCAATGACCTCTTTCCACTGCCCTTCTCACAGTCCACTCTTCTGGTTCTGCACCCATCACAACTGCAATCTCCGAGTTCTCTCAGGCGTGCCTCCCCAGTCCTCCTGACTGTCCTTCACTCACCAGCACTTCACTTGCTGCGACCTGTTATCCTCCCTGGAGACTTAGCAGTGTTCTCTCCCGCTGTCCTCAACTTGCTCTCTCATGTGCCTTTATTCCAGGATCTCTTCAATCCTCCTGGATGCACCTGAGCCCCAGCCCAGGGTCAACCCCCCCCCTTTTCCAAACTGGGGAACTTCCCATGGGCCCTGACAGCCTCCACAACATTCTCTCACTCCAACTCTTCCACTGACAACTCCTCCCCAGCTCGGATAACCCCAGGTATTTGAGGAGGCCTGCCCCTGCCAATCCAGGTTGGAAATTGGTCAAGGCTTCTCAAGATACTCCACCTCTCTTTCCCTCCTTTCCTTCCAGCACTTTCTAGAAGGAAGAGGGAGCTGACAGCGACCTGTGAGTCACCAGCTGCTACCCTGAGCCACTCCCAGCCCAGAATGAAAGCAAACAGGCCTAGCCACCAGCTAGGCCTGCCTTAATTGTCCTACTCTCCAGAAAAATCCTCACTCTAGCACCTACCCAACTAGAGGGTGCTACAGTAGATTTGCCCATTTCTCCTACTGGCTATTGTATTCTGACAGCTACAGTCACTGTTTGGCCTAGAATTTCCCCCCGACTCCTTCAAATTTCAGATAGAAGTTTGGCAACCTGGGTGGTCCAAAAGGCCACTCTTGGCTCAAATGTATGTTAATTTAGTGGTGGTACTGTGGTGCTTTGGGTGGAAAGCTGCAGTTTTAGTGTCCATCTGCTGGGAGGGTACTTAAGTTCCACCCTTGCTACTGCTCCTTGCCTCAGTGTTTTGGCTGCTCTTGCTTGTACCCTGTTTGTCATGCTTCTACCTGACTGTAGCCATTTTCTCTTGATCTAGCTCTTGCCCTGCATTCAGTATCTGGCTGCCTTGTTCCCAACCCAGTTTTGTTTTTTCCCCTTTCCATCTCCTCCCTGCTCTCCCCCTTGTGTGTTTCTCATTTGTACATTTGTATGTATATAGTTAGTTTGTTAGGTTGCTGGTTATTAATTTTGTCATTTAGTTTTGATTTTAATGCCTTCTCATGTTGCTGTTGGTGTGCGGTTACTGTTCATTGTAAATAAATCTCACTTTAAAGCTATATATACAGTATATGGTCTGGTCTCAGTTTCTTGGTGTAGCTACAGATATCTGGTCTCCTAGCTGCTGATTCCTGACAACACCACCCCAGGGATTGGCTGGGCCCTGTTAAATATTCAGGCTGGTCATTTAGATTCTCCCTCCCTAAACTCTAGAAACTTCTTCTAGATGCAAGAGGAAGCAATAAAACTCCATGCAGTGCAGCCCTGACCAAACCAAAATAAACAGTCCACTGCTCCCGGCTACAGCAGGAGCCAAAAACGAAATTTACCTAGCCTAGCTTAGGAGGGTGCTACATGGATTTATTGTAAAATATATTGCCTGAAACATACCGAATTTCTAATCAAGCATTCTAACCACTGGCAAAAGTGATGGTGATGCCAATTAATTGGATGTTTTATGCATGGGAGGTAATATTTTTCAAGACATGGACCACTTACCATTGCCAACTTTACTAAACTTTACCATGCAGTGCAAAGTAACAGGTTTACTTTGAAGCCAGGTCCCATATTGGGATTAAGGGCTATTTCCCTTCCCTCATGTGACAATGCTGGGCTAATTTCCAGATATTAGGGCTGTCACATGGGAGAAGGACAGTGAGTCACCTTTACCGGGACGTACAGGAAATTTCTCTGTCAGTGAATAGAAGGCCAGGGTAGTCGAAGTAAGGCAAGCATAACTTGCTTTGGGATATAGGTTTATTTTGACATTTATACTTTAGAGAATTCTGATTTACAGCCATAAGGGCAACAGGCTAACAGTATTTGGTATTTGGTCCAACACTGGCTGAGATGAAAAGTACTGGTTTTGGCTTGCCCTTTCTACCAAAGGAGGAGTAGAAGACAGTTATTGGAAAAACAAGAGTCTAATATATTTGCTATAAAAGTACAATATTTAAAAAAAATATGAGTTTTGAATCAGCAAACCGTACCCTGCTATATTCTCAAGGTTTAATATTTTTACCTTGCCAGGGAAAGGTGTATGATGAGGCAAAACTAAAATACATATTCTTTGCAGGTATGATTTTATTCTGGGAAATCAGTGCTTTTTTTTTGCATTAAAATGGGCTCACACTATAGTCCATGGAGGCCCCCAAACCACAATACAATTCTACAAGTCAGCTTGATAAATTATGCCAAAGTTTCTCAATGTAAAAATTCAGTAAATTGCTGCGTATTTGGGCTTTTCATGACTTTGCGCACCATGATCAATAGGTCCCTGTGTAGAGCTATCAATACAAATCTGCCTGGGGCAGAGTCATCTCTAATACATGCAGCTTTCCTGACACTGTTCATTCCAGCAATTTGTTGGCAGCCAGAGAGGTGCTGCATAATTTGACCACAAATAAATACATCACATGAGATGTCAGTAAAATGGAAAGAAGGAACACAGAGGAGCACGTACACAGGAGATGACATGATTAAGTGGAACACCTTGTGGCTTGCTGTGAAGGCTGCTGCATGCATTATATATTGCATTATTAACCCTTTGCTGTTATAAGAAGGAAGAAAAGCTTATATATACTCTAACTCGACAGTCTAATGCAAATACATTTGGAATAGGATAGACAGATAGATAACCTAATCAATACAAGGTAACATAAAAAGGCTTGGTGGTCAGTAAAACAATTATATGAATCCTGTGGACAGTAGGAGGAGATATAGTGCCCCATCATTGGTATTAATGGGGGAAATAATGCCCTATCACTAGTGTCAGTGGGACGATTAGTGCCCCATCATTGGTGTAAGTGGTAGGAATAGTGTTCAATCATTTATATCAGTGGAAGGAATAATGCCCTATTGTTAGTGCCAGCAGAAGGAATGGTGCTGCTCTTTGGTATTAATAGGAGAAATACTGCCCCGTTTTGGTGTCAGTAGGAGGAATAGTGTTCCATCATTCATATCAGTGGAAGAAATAGAGCCCCTTGTTGGTGTCAGTCGAAGAAAATGTGCCCCACCATTGGTGTCAGTGGGAGGAATAGTGCCACAATGGCTGGATAAAGGCAAGCAAAGGGCTGCACCTGGCACAAAGACCACAGTTTGGAGACCAACGCTCAACAGAAAAGGGAGTAATCATGTCAATACATGTGTGTTGCATTGTGAAGTTGGTTGAGACAAGTAGGTTCACTAAACTGCATCAATCCCAATAAGCATAGGCAGGCAACCACCAAATGTCATTCCCTGTGACTGATTTGCCTGAACTTCACACTTTAACCCATTTAATAAACCCAAATAAATCATCTTTACTTTCTCCCCTGAGAGCTCTTTTGAAACTTTCAGTGGTTCTGCTGGTCAGATTTCCTGATAATATCTAGGAAACATTGTCTTTAAAATTATTAGAGATGGCACGCCCCAACATCTTTCCTGATGGGAATGCTCACAGTCCCCAATCCAGGAATGAGCAAGAAGCACCAACACTAGAAGGATGCAGATGGTGCTCTACTACGAAAACAGCAGGCTGTATGCCTCTTTTCTCCGGATTTTACTGTAATTAGTCATATACTGGTACCTGTTGGCAGATGAACAGCTCCCACTATGTACCTTTCTGGTGGTGCTGATGTGTGCAGTATATTGTAAATTGGCTCTTCCACAAAAAAATTAAATCCTGTTCCAAGCATTCCAGCCCTTAATGCAGGTTACAAGAAAATTATTATGTCAGTTATTGATATCATCAAATTTTTCTTCTGCCTTCCAGGATGAAAAGGAAAAAATAGTTATATTTTTATTTCCACTCTCATATTCTCTCTTCTCATAAAGTGAAGCTAAAGGTGGAACTGATATTGCCAATTAATGGACTTACTGGGGAAGGCAACAGTTAACAATTATAGATAAAGTATTCAATCATTTATTCAAAATAAAAGAATACGCTTTGACTGTACCAAATTGCGGCCAGAAGAGATTCTCTGCTCCTCCTAACAAAGGTTAAAGCTTGGCTTACAAGGCATGATTTTACTGCATGGTAATATCTTGCAGGAGGAAGGGGGCCTTTGAAAATAGGGTGGCCCCTCACAAAACCCCAGCCATGTAATGACAGGCATTGGAAACCACACAAAAAATGCCCCAGGAGGTTTTTATAGGTAATGCAGAGCAGCCTAATGTATGTGCCAGGTATTTGATAAAGTTTCCTCTTTGTTGAGATACCTAATGGATGAACGAAGACCACAGTCCATTTCTTCCTACATATCAATACTATAATAGCTCTTATTACTCTGAAACCACCAGAGAATCAACATAAGGGAGAGCTGATCCACAAAATGAACCTTTAACATGACTTTCAGCCATGATTTAACCCTTCTAAACAAATTGGTAAATAGGCACAGAGGAGCTTAAACAAATTGAACATTTGTTTAACCCTTGTTTGTGTGCTTTTTTAACTTCTGTGCCATGGTAATATAGGAACCTTGCCCTACACATAAATGTGCCTAGCTTTTATTTATTGTTGCAGCTAGGCTGTAGTTAGCCTGAACTTCGATTGTTAAGGTTCTGCTTTCATGTTCAGGGTATTGTTTGCTTATGCGTGTGGGGAGTGTTCTGCAGATATTGCAATAAGAAACAATATTGTTGAGTTATGAAAATTCAAGTCTCTCTGACCAACCACTATGAGGTTTATTGCCAGTGGTGCATGCTGGGGAAGACTCAAGGATTCTGCCGGATACGACATGTTGTTGAAAAATCAACCGTGTGTATGCATGCTGGAAAGATTTGCCGACAACACGGTCCGATTCCACACCACATCCGATCGTGTGTACGGTTTCCGACGACAAAGTGCAAGCTGAGCAGCACATTCGCACGCTGCAATGTTAAATGTCCTTTATGCAGCGCATCTCTTTTTTTCTTACAATGCAACAAGATTGTTGGAGGGGGGTTGTGTGTCTCACTTAGCAAAACCAGAAAAAAATTTTTTTTAAAAAAAAAAAAAAAAAAAAAAAAAAAATTTAAAAAAAACATTATTAACTTTTATATTCTTGCTTAAATTTACTATGAGTATTTGTTGGTTTGTAGGTGCCCCATGTTAAATTCTACTTTAGGATAGTGAAATGTTACCTGTGAAAAACTGTCTCACAATAGCCAATGCAATACCAAAAACAGGACTCAGCAACAAACCCACAGAGGAACGCAGCCATGGTGAAACTTGGGGCAGTATGACCCCACGGCACCATCATTTTCAAGCGAAGAAAATTGGGGGCCTGAGGAGTATCTTATATTAAGGGGAGTGCAATCTGTCCTGAAGTCCAAAGCCATATCCGGAACTGCAGCAGATGCCATCTAGGTCCCCAGCTCTGGTACTACAAGATGTGTGTTAACTATGGCAATCCCATCTCCCCAGCCCTATGGAACATGGAGATGAGCCCCTCACACCATGTTGCGTTGCCTCACCTCCATACCCATCATCTTCGTCGACAACACGAGGATCATCCGTGTGCCTCTGCCGCATAACCCCCCCTGCTTCGCCCTTCTGTAAGAGGGCGGAGGGGAGGGATTGGGTGTCCGTCAGGCTCCGGGCCTTCAAACACACACAATTCTCCATCTGTGACTGTGAAAATGTTTACAAATAGAAACCATACAATTCTCAAGATTTCTGGTTCTGGCCCCAATGTCTCCAACACTACTGTCTGTTGATATGCATCGTTAGGAACTAAGCAATTGGGATCCTGAATTAAGTGAACAACATTCATTATTCCATTAATGTAACAAAACTACTAACCTGGAACAAGCTGGGCTTCCACCACCTCTTCCAACAAGGCCTCATCATGGTTGCCTGCGCGCTAAGAAGCGTGAAGGGTCTTTGCTTGGGGGCATAGAGACTGCTCGAGTTTGCAGTTTCACTTTCCAGCAGGGCTGGCACTCCGGAGGCACCAACTCCGCGATCCGGAGCCTGAAATTCAAGGCCTCCAATTGTCTTTGGAGAAATGTTGGAGATGGTGGACAATTAAAGAGGGAGCGACTATGATGGGAAGTATGGGCCCATACCTCATGAGGGTTTGAGTGGAGGCGATCAGTAACAGAAAGATCAAGCGAATTCCTTCAAAAAGGTAGTTGGTTTTGTGTTTGCTTTCATACTACTGCTCCATGTGGTTTTGATTTTTACAGTTAGTACATCCAAAATGGCAGTCTCTCTGACCGACCACTATGAGGTTTATTGCCAGTGGTGCATGCTGGGGAAGGACATTAATATTTGGCTTGAGCTTCTAAAAAGGTCTTTCTGCCTAGTGGTGTTTTACGGTCTGAAGAATACACATATTGCCAATGTTGGCTTAGTGGTCTTTATTTCCATATTAACTGTAAAATATAAGTCCGGAATTATGTTTGTCCTTTCTTGAGTATCCTGTACCCTAACTTTCTCCCCTTGAGTTTTTAGTGTTTTTATAAACTCTTTAACAGCTTAAGGACCGCTCCATGTACATATACTGCGGCAGGGCGGCCCTTAACCACAAAATTTGTCTTCCTTCAGTTAAACCATTCCCCACACAGTAAGGGAACACAGTTAATCCTTTGATCGCCCCTGATGTTAAAACCTTCCCTGCCAGTAGGGATGAGCCGAACACCCCCGGGTTCGGTTCGCACCAGAACCCGCGAACGGACCTAAAGTACGTGCGAGCATAAGAACCCTATTAGTTACAATGGATGCGAACGTTCAAAATCAAAAGTGCTAATTTTAAAGGCTAATATGCATGTTATTGTCATAAAAAGTGTTTGGGGACCTGGGTCCTGCCCCAGGGGACATGTATCAATGCAATTTTTTTTTTTTAAAACAGACGTTTTTTCAGGAGCAGTGATTTTAATAATGCTTAAAGTGAAACAATAAAAGTGTAATATTCCTTTAAATTTCGTACCTGGGGGGTGTCTATAGTATGCCTGTGGAGGGGCGCATGTTTCCTGTGCTTAGAACTGTCCCTGCACAAAGTGTAATTTTTGCAGGAAAAAAAGCTATTTAAAATCACTCGCGGCTAATGAATTGACGGCTCCCGTAACACAGAGAACAGTCATTCATTGAAAGCCATTGATAAAAATAAAGTCATTGATAAAAAACAAAAAATTTTTTTAAAAAAAAGCGTGGGGGTCCCCCCAAGTTCAATACCCAGGCCCTTTAGGTCTGCTATGGATATTAAGGGGGACCCCAGCCAAAAAAGAATAAAAAATGACGTGGGGTCCACCTCAAAATCCATACCAGACCCTTGAGGTCTGGGATGGATTTTAAGGGGAACCCCGGCCAAAAAGAAAAAAAAATGGCGTGGGGTCCCCCTCAAAATCCATACCAGACCCTTATCCGAGCACGCAACCTGGCAGGCCGCAGGAAAAGAGGGGGGGCGAGAGCGCACCCCCCTCCCTCCTGAACCGTACCAGGCCACATGCCCTCAACATTGGGAGGGTGCTTTGGGGGTCTGAGACCCCCAAAGCACCTTGTCCCCATGTTGATGAGGACAAGGGCCTCGTCCCCACAACCCTGGCCATTGGTTGTGGGGGTCTGCGGGCGGGGGGCTTATCGGAATCTGGAAGCCCCCTTTAACAAGGGGACCCCCAGATCCCGGCTCCCCCCTGTGTGAAATGGTAAGGGGGTACAAAAGTACCCCTACCATTTCACCAAAAAAGTGTCAAAAATTGTAAAAATGACAGGAGACGGTCTTTGACAAATCCTTTATTAAAATCTTCTTTCTTCTGGTCTTCCTTCTTCCTCTCTTCATCCTTCGGTTTCTTCATCTTCTCCTTCCGGCATCTTCTTCCATCTTCTTCTTCCATCATCTTCTTCCTCCGATCCGCTTCTTCTTGCTCTGGTCTTCTCGTCCGGCATCTTCTTCCACGGCGTCCGGGTCTCTTCTTGGGCCGCTCCGCGCAATGGGAGGCTCCCGCTGTGTGAGGCTTCGCTGCGTCTGACAGGTCTTTTATAACGGAGGGCGGGGCCACCTGGTGACCCCCCCCTCCTCTGACCTCATGGAGAAAGCCATAGGGAATTCCCCATGACGTCCCTGTGCGTCAAAGGGGGCGGGGTTACCAGGTGGCCCCGCCCTCCGTTATAAAAGACCTGTCAGACGCAGCGAAGCCTCACACAGCGGGAGCCTCCCATTGCGCGGAGTGGCCCAGAAGAGACACTGACGCCATGGAAGAAGATGCCGGACGAGAAGACCAGAGCAAGAAGAAGCGGATCGGAGGAAGAAGATGATGGAAGAAGAAGATGGAAGAAGATGCCGGAAGGAGAAGATGAAGAAACTGAAGGATAAAGAGAGGAAGGAGGAAGAAGACCAGAAGAAAAAGATTTTAATAAAGGAATTGTCAAAGACCATCTCCTGTCATTTTTACCATTTTTGACACTTTTTTGGTGAAATGGTAGGCCCTTACCATTTCACACAGGGGGGGGCGGGATCTGGGGGTCCCCTTGTTAAAGGGGGCTTCCAGATTCCGATAAGCCCCCCGCCGCAGACCCCCACAACCAATGGCCAGGGTTGTGGGGACGAGGCCCTTGTCCTCATCAACATGGGGACAAGGTGATTTTTTGGCTGGGGTCCCACTTAATATCCATAGCAGACCTGAAGGGCCTGGTTATTGAACTTGGGGGGACCCCACGCCATTTTTATGGATTTTGAGGGGGGCCCCACGCCATTTTTTTTTCTTTTTGGCCGGGGTTCCCCTTAAAATCCATCCCAGACCTCAAGGGTCTGGTATGGATTTTGAGGTGGACCCCACGTCATTTTTTTTCTTTTTTGGCTGGGGTCCCCCTTAATATCCATAGCAGACCTGAAGGGCCTGGGTATTGAACTCGGGGGGACCCCCACGCTTTTTTTTTTAATTTTTTTTAAATTTTTTATCATTAATTTTTTATTTATCAATGGCTTTCAATGAATGACTGTTCTCTGTGTTACGGGAGCCGTCAATTCATTAGCCGCGAGTGATTTTAAATAGCTTTTTTCCCTGCAAAAATGACACTTTGTGCAGGGACAGTTTTAAGCACAGGAAACATGCGCCCCTTCACAGGCATACTATAGACACCCCCAGATGTGATACTGCAATGCTGTACTACCAGCACGCACACACTAATCCCCAGAAATTGAATCACAGCACATAATGTCAGCAGTCAGCAGCACATAACACTGACACGCTGACACTGACAACACAATATGCGAGGCCGCCGGCGCTACGGCCTTTTATACTGTGGGGCGTGTATTAAACCCCCTGAGCTATAATTGGCCACAGGCATCCTGCCTGTGGCCAATTATGGCTCTCCTCGCCGCTGGCTC
Organism: Lithobates sylvaticus; assembly: GCA_028564925.1. Lineage (NCBI taxonomy): Eukaryota > Metazoa > Chordata > Amphibia > Anura > Ranidae > Lithobates > Lithobates sylvaticus. The sequence goes on along the minus strand of CM053030.1, from coordinate 122,170,516 downwards.
TTTGATTGGCCAAGCATGCGGGTCACAGTGCATGCTTGGCCAATCATCAGCCAGCAATGCATTGCGACTGGCGCAGTGCATTGCGGGCCGCTCGCATCACACAAATTTGATGCGAGCGGCCCAAATAGTTCTGGGCTCGCCGAGCGGGCGAACGCCCGATGTTCGATTCGGACATGGGTTCGAATCAAACACCGGGCTCATCCCTATCTGCCAGTGTCAGATTTGTCAGAGTGTCAGATTTGTCCACTGCAATGTCACAGTCCCGCTAAAAATCGTTGATTGCCACCATTACTAGTAAAAAAAAATAAAAAAAAATAAAAAAAGTCCATAAATCTATCCCATAGTTTGTAGACGCTATAACTTTTGCACAAACCAATCCAATATACGCTTATTGGGATTTTTTTACCAAAAACATGTAGCAGAATACATATTGCCCTAAATTGATGAAGACATTTGCATTTTTTTATTGGCTGTGTTTTATAGCAGAAAGTAAAAAAATATTGGTTTTATTTCAAAATTGTTGGTCTTTTTTTGTTTATAGCGTAAAAAAAAAATTAAAAACCACAGAGGTGACCGAATACCACCAAAAGAAAGCTCTATATGTGGGGAAAAAAATGACATCGATTTTATTTGGGTACAGGACCGCGCAATTGTCAGTTAAAGCAACGCAGCAAAGTATTGCAAAAAAATGGCCTGGTCAGGAAGGTGGGTAAACGTTTCCGAAGCTGAAGTGATTAAAGGAGAAGTATTGGAATAGAAAAAAAAACTTACAAGCTCACCTCCATGCTGAAGCATCGGTCTGCTGCCCCCCCTGCTCTAAGCCAGAGAACTGAGAAACCACATGACCATTGATCGATCAGTTCTCAGTCCGCTAAGAGCTGAGTGCAGTAACTGTCAGTCACTGCCTCACTGGAGCACCAGGCTGGGGAGGGGGCAGGCGCAGCTGGAGAGGGGGCAGGTGCAGCTGGGGAGGGGGCAGGTGCAGCTGGCTCTGGCTTTCTGCCATGTGCTGAGAGGCTGAGCTAGCTGCTAATCCAGGTGGACAATACAATCCTTCTAGAGTCTGGAGCGGCTCTATGACATCAGCTGACAGCAGGCTTTAGCCCACTGTTGGCTGATTTTGGGTCACAAGAGGGCAGAATTAAATGCTCTTCTGTGACCTAGACGAGTAGTATGCCCCAAAAAGCTTTGATCATACTTTTCTTTTAAATGTTCTAAAGTGACTGGCACCCATGTTTTTCCTCTCCACAAAGAGTCAAGGATTCTGCAATAAGGTTTCAAATGCTAGCCCACTGTGGTACCTGAGGGTCCTCATCCACCTCTCAGGAGTAAGGGGCTTAAGAGTAAATATGGAAGGGAAAGTTCCTTCCTCAAATCCTGTAGGTGTGAAGGTGGTTAGATAAACCTCACATAGGCCCTCCTTGTTCTCTAGCATGTCCTGGGACACGGGTAGTACAGAAGTGCTCGGGCCTGTCAGCACCAGGTTGGCACTTTAAAGTGGTGTTATAATCAAAACCAAAAATGTAATATTTTCCACCTTACTAGTCATTTGATGTGGTGGCTGCATCCATTTATTTTCTTTGGCTTTTTCCCTCTGTTTTCGCTTGGTCCAGTAACATACCTCCTGTATTAGTAAGACACAACTCTGGAGGAATGAGAAGAGGAGACACAGCAGAATTGTCAGCCTGGGGGGGGGGGGGGGGTGTATCAAATGTACTTGTAGATTCATAACCACTAGCACATTAAAGCCAAACCTTAGCTCACACGTTAGAATCAGTTACAGCAAACAATGTTTTTCCTTTTGCATGAATAATAAAAGCTGATCATTTAAGTCACCCCTGCTAGTGCTAAGTGGTTTGTCTCATCCATGTAAACTGATACATTCTGCTGGAGAGTTTGTGCTGTGAAAAACCGAATTGCTGGCTGGATTACCAGATAAAAACAGAAGAAAGAAAATCTAAAAAAGAAAACATATCATATCTAATAATTGGTTATCTGCATTATAATAAATGTTTGCTTTTGGGTTTATTTCTGCTTTAAGGGGTCTAATTTTTTATTGTCCTGTTATGTTTTTACTATGGATCTGAAACAATATAGCTGTTATAAGAACGATGCAGAAGCCCAAATGCCCACAATCTTTTAAACCAGGAGTATACTGGCCCATATACCTGGAGAGCTAAGCTTGATTTTCTTTCTTTTAATAAATGCTATTCAGTCAGTTTCCTGGGGTCCAATGATAAGAGATTATTTTGAACTGGTTATTATAGCTTACGGCACTTTAACGCGACCACCACTTTGATTCGCTGTGCTATCACTTTGGAAACCAGAGTGCAACAGCGAAGTGCAGGAAGATGCTGAATAATATGATGCAAATAAGTAATGGAACTAAAGCTTGCAGTCAAATTGATTCAACTTTAACCACGTGCTTACTGGGCACTTAAACCCCCCTCCTGCCCAGACCAATTTTAAGCTTTCAGCGCTGATGCACTTTGAATGACAATTGCGTGGTCATACTGTACCCAAATTACATTTTTATCATTTTTTCCGACAAATAGAGCTTTCTTTGGTGGTATTTGATCACCTGCGGTTTTTATTTTTTGTTAAAAAATTTAAAGACCGATTAAAAGACAGATGTTTTAATATTTTTTTATATTTTGTTAAAAATTTAGCAAACAGGTAATTTTTCGCCTTCATTGATGTACGCTGATGAGGCTGCACTGATGGGCACCGATAGGCTGCACTGATGGGCTGCATTGATGGGCACCAATAAGGCGGCACTGGTGGGCACTGATAGATGGCACAGGTGTGCACTGAGAGGTATCACTGAGAGGTGGCACTGATGGGTGGAACTGAAGGGCATTGATAGGTGGGCACTGAGAAGTGGCACTAAAAGGTGGCACTGATAGCTGGCAGTGATGGGCACTGATAGGTGGCAGTGATGGGCACTGATGAGTGGCAATAATGGGCACTGAATGACACTGGTAGGTTACAATGATAGGCAGCACTGCTAGTTGGCACTGATGAGGCACTGATTGGCACCACTGGTGGGCATTGATAGGTGGCACTTGTGGGCATTGATAGGTGGCACTCATGGGCATTGATAGGTGGCACTGGTGGGCACTGGCAGGTGGCACTGGCAGGCAGTAATTGTGGGCACAGATGAGGCAGATGTGCCTCCTTCCTCTTCGGGACCGATGTTTCTTGCACATAAGCCCGTGAACAGCTTTTTTTTCTCCCCGCGCTGTCAACGATTACCAAGCTTTTGTTTACATCACGTGATCAGCTGTCATTGGCTGACAGCTGATCACGTGGTAAGGGGCCGGGATCGGACTTGGATCTGTGATCACCCGAGTCTCAGTGACTCGTGATCACAGCGCGTGCCGTGCGCACCCTGCAGGGGGCATGCAGGGAGCGTGCAAATGGGAGGACGTCATATGACGGCCTCCCGGAAACTCAGATCCGTGCTGTGGCCATCATTTGACTATAGCGCGGATGCCAATGAGCAATTTGCAAAACAAAGGCTGTGCAGAATAACAAAACTAACTGTTCATTTTACAGTGAATGTAAAGTAATTTCTTTAAACATTTATATAGAGTGGACAATTGTTGGACCCCCTATTATTTTTTTTTCCCGTCTTTGTCCTTGCTGGAGAGATTCTCCCCTATTTTTGTCCTGATGACCTTTGTCACTGAGACATCCCTTTGGAGAGATTTTATCTTGTTTCCTGTTGTGTCTCCATGACAACAAGTAAAGGGATATCTCCCCAGTGGGACACATGCAGAAAAAAATGATAACCTCATAGAGCATTCTTACATTTTTATTGGGAAATTATTATTATTATGCAGCAGTCTTTCTGGCACTCCACTTGATATTGTCCCCAGCATCACAAGCCATGTCATCTCCAAAGGAGCAGATCTGGCATGAATATCATCTGGGAGGTCACTTTACAGAGTTGCGAGATTAGCGCTGTGGGCAGTGGCGGCTGGTGCTCAAACTTTTTGGGGGGGCGTAAACAAACTGAAAAATTCTGAAAAAAAAAATAATCAATTGCAACCTCACTGTGCCCATCAAACGCAGCCACTGTGCCCATCAAACGCTGCCACTGTGCCCATAAAATGCTGCCACTGTGCCCATCAAACGCTGCCACTGTGCCCATCAAATGCTGCACTGTGCCCATCAAACGCTGCCACTGTGCCCATCAAATGCTGCCACTGTGCCCATCAAACGCTGCCACTGTGCCCATCAAATGCTGCCACTGTGCCATCAAATGCTGCCACTGTGCCCATCAAATGCTGCCACTGTGACCATCAAATGCTGCCACTGTGCATATCAAATGCTCCCACTGTGCCATCAAATGCTGCCACTGTGCCCATCAAATGCAGCCATGGTGCCCATTGAATGCTGCCACTGTGCCCCCCCGCCCGATTGCTCGCCGCATGCCTGGCACTTACCCTGTCTCGGTGGGGCAGCGGGTGATGGCGGCGGGCGGCGAGTGGTGTCCTCCATGCTCCTCTATGTCCTTGATGTCTTTTCCCGTCCTCTCCTCCCGTCCTCTCCTATGGCGCCTGTTGTTTCAGCCAATCAGGTGACGGGTAACAGACCCAAGCAGGCATGCAATGCCGAGAGGCATTTCAGTGTTAGGAAAGAGAATATTAATTTGCTTTTTTAACACACCTGGGTAAACTGCTAGCGCAACCTGAGTAAACTGCCCCTGTAATTCAGGTGCCCGATGCCTGAAAAGGGTCTTGGCGCCTGAATAGGGGATGGCAGCAGCATGGATAGAGGTGATAGAGGGAGTGGCTGGAGAGAGGCTCGGCGCCTGTGCTCCCTTATGGACACACCGCCACTGTGGGTCTGGGAGCCCATTCATGCAGCAATGGTCTGCAGCTAATTGCTAGAGCCTGTGCCCCAACATTTTGTGCCTGCCCAATGTCACAAATGAAAGATTAATATTACAAAACAATTCTCAGCACTCAATTTAGCTAGCTAAAACTAAAAACTTTACTCTCAACATTCTATCATTTAGATTAAAATATTTTTTTTTTGCATGCTTTGACAAAGTGAAGCAAAGCTGCCATGGCACCTCTGAAAAGTTTAGTCCCTTATGCCTGGTACACAAGATGAGATTATAGAATGCATGCTAATATCATTTTGAAAATGAAGACTTTACTAAAGTTACGAAAATTCTCGAACAGAATAAAAAATCGGAAGTGATGTAATGGATTTTATTGTATTTGTATTGTATTTTCAGACGAATACTGTACTAATTAAATGAAAATCGTATGATCTGGTAAAAACTTTGTGTTTGTCCCTTCCGATAATATCGGATGGACTGGCATGATCGGCTCTTGAAGGCTGTGTACTAACGATCAGATTATCATACGATCAATTCGAAAGCGGTATTGGTCGAACGATTTTCTGATGCTTAACTATAAACTATAGAGTACCAGTGTTGGTCATCTTACTTTAAAAAAGTAATTAGTTAAGTTACAAATTACTTCTCCCAAAAAGTAATTGCATTAGTAACTCAGTTACTACATTGGAAAAGTAATTAGTTACGCAGCAAAGTAACTGACTTTTTTTTTAAAATATTCTATACGTGTAACTAAGGACCGGGTCTAGAATTACTGTAACTCAGGGGCGCATTTATTATTCTTGACAAGGGGAGATCCAAATGCGCAAACCAAAATAAGGGATAAAAACCAATAAATAACTACTAAATCAAATTCACAACCGCCGCAGCCACCATCAAGGTGCTCACACACCGTATTAAGTGAAAAGAATATATAAAAAAAAAGGGAATTATATAATGATGGGGCGCAGACACTAAAATATCATAATAAAATTGATATGGTAATACATATACATGAATGTTAAAAAATATATATGTGGCGCTTGCTGATGAGGAGGATACCAATCCTAAGGGAGGGCTCCAAAGGAAGGCTTCCAAAAAAGCGTCTCAAAATTGATAACTGAAAAGACAACGTATAGCATCCAGTGATAAACTGTGCTATAACAATGAATGACTGATTAATAAATTAAAAACATCCAACAGTGAAAGGTGTCCTGTGCAAAATAAAGTGCGTTTGAACACCAAAGTGTAGATTGAGCAATAGTCACTTATAGAAAAAAATGAACAAATTCCTAAGGTGAACAATATAATGATCATGCAAAAATATTAAAAAATAAGTGAATAAAAGTGCAAAAATGTACAGGATAAACATATAAAATTGCTAAGATCCAATAAATAAAATCGCAATCAATGCTGCGTGTGCAAACAAATGTGCAAAAAACGCATGTGAAAAAATGCAAAACAAAAAAATATATATACAGTGCAAAATGCTAAAAGTCCAGTGATAAATAATAATAATAGTGCTTTAAAGTCCACTGTAACTCGTGAAGGTGCAGATTTATAAATCAATTCGATCTTCCCTGTAGCCGTGCATTCAGTAAAAGATGGTTTCCTCCATGCGTGACAGATAGTGCCCAATACAAATGGTTCCCCCAGCCCCTTACCTCAGAGTAAGGGTAGAAACACCTTACTTGGATCCGGCTGAAGATCAGCAGGCAGAGGGATTTCTTATGGTTCCTTACCTCTTCTTAATAAAAACACTCAGCATGTGAATACAAAAGAGGAAAGGAGGGACTCCATTGTGCAGCAAACCATAAATTTATTAAAACAACAAAATGTATCACTCACAGTTTAAGCAGTGAAACAACAGCGGTATGCAGGTATGTGTGTGATCTCGGCCGTGACCACACACAGCGTCACCAGACTCTGATTCTCCTGACTAGTTGCGTCTCGCCCACGAGACTTCTTCAAAGGATTCAAAGGAAAATCCTTTGAAGAAGTCTCGTGGGCGAGACGCAACTAGTCAGGAGAATCAGAGTCTGGTGACGCTGTGTGTGGTCACGGCCGAGATCACACACATACCTGCATACCGCTGTTGTTTCACTGCTTAAACTGTGAGTGATACATTTTGTTGTTTTAATAAATTTATGGTTTGCTGCACAATGGAGTCCCTCCTTTCCTCTTTTGTATTCACATGCTGAGTGTTTTTATTAAGAAGAGGTAAGGAACCATAAGAAATCCCTCTGCCTGCTGATCTTCAGCCGGATCCAAGTAAGGTGTTTCTACCCTTACTCTGAGGTAAGGGGCTGGGGGAACCATTTGTATTGGGCACTATCTGTCACGCATGGAGGAAACCATCTTTTACTGAATGCACGGCTACAGGGAAGATCGAATTGATTTATAAATCTGCACCTTCACGAGTTACAGTGGACTTTAAAGCACTATTATTATTATTTATCACTGGACTTTTAGCATTTTGCACTGTATATATATTTTTTTGTTTTGCATTTTTTCACATGCGTTTTTTGCACATTTGTTTGCACACGCAGCATTGATTGCGATTTTATTTATTGGATCTTAGCAATTTTATATGTTTATCCTGTACATTTTTGCACTTTTATTCACTTATTTTTTAATATTTTTGCATGATCATTTTATTGTTCACCTTAGGAATTTGTTCATTTTTTTCTATAAGTGACTATTGCTCAATCTACACTTTGGTGTTCAAACGCACTTTATTTTGCACAGGACACCTTTCACTGTTGGATGTTTTTAATTTATTAATCAGTCATTCATTGTTATAGCACAGTTTATCACTGGATGCTATACGTTGTCTTTTCAGTTATCAATTTTGAGACGCTTTTTTGGAAGCCTTCCTTTGGAGCCCTCCCTTAGGATTGGTATCCTCCTCATCAGCAAGCGCCACATATATATTTTTTAACATTCATGTATATGTATTACCATATCAATTTTATTATGATATTTTAGTGTCTGCGCCCCATCATTATATAATTCCCTTTTTTTTTTATATATTCTTTTCATTTATTATTCTTGTTATATATCGTGTAACCAAGGGGCTGCTCTATTATTACTCTAACCAAGGGAGCAGATCTGTTATAGCGTGTAAGCAAGTGGCGGGTCTATTGTTATTATATCGTGTAAGGGGCGGATGGCTACAGAAGAGGGCGAATGTTAAATTAATGGGCAGAGCTCGATATATAACAATAATAATAAATGCACCCCTTGGCTACAGTAATACTAGACCCTCCCCTTACTTACAAGATAGATGCCCCTTGCAGAGTAGCACGAGCATCAGGAGCGTGCGGCATCGCCTCGTACAATTACATGTTAACTGCACCTGCGCGGTGTAGAGTTCACTCAGAGCTGTTTAGGTTCGACAATTTTCGGAAGCTCCGTAGTCCTTCGTACTGCGCAAGCCCTGCGCCTGCGCAGTACAGGGGGTCCTTATCCGGCGGGGGAACTTTTTCGGCAGGACACCGGAATTACACTACTGCCATCTAGTGGCGGTAGATGTAATTGGGGTAACTAAGCCAAAGTAATGGGAACTGAGTTACCATGAGGGGAAAAGTAATCAGTTAGATTACTCGTTACCCTCTAAAGTAACTGCGTTAGGTAACTCAGTTTATTTTAACTCAGTTACCGTACTTACATTACTGTAGAGTACCCAAACAAAGACACACATAGCAGTAATTACACTGAGAGCAGGATTACTTAGGGGGGAAAGGTGAAAACCACACCAGAAGCCCAGACTCCCCAAGAAAGATGAACAATGGTGTCCCTCAGAATTATTAGGTAACGTTGATCCCTGCCTCTGCTGCTCCATTGCCCCATTATGCTCATTCAGAGGCGGCTTTCTAATTAGGCAAATTAGGCGGCCGCCTTAGGCCTCGCACACCCCCCGGGGCCTCGCGGCCGCCTAATTTTCCTGACGTGTGTGGGAGTTGGAGGGAATGTCCCCCAGTCGGTGTCCCCAGGGCCATCTCTCTGCCCGCTACTACTTTTACCCCTGCCAGGGGCGGACTGTTCAATTCAGCACTGCCAGGGGTGTTGTCCCAGGGTCTGTGGGTGGCTCCATGTACTCCCCTCTCCCGATTCCTCCCCTTCTGCCAGGCTCTGTGGATCTCCTACCATGTGCAGAGCCCAGCTAATGCCAGCAGCGGCCGAGCAGCTCTCACTCTGCTCCACTCTCCAGGATGAATGTCTGTAATGGAGGACCTGCCAATGTCAGACCAGGCGCCCAGCGATCATCAGGGAGACTGTCTGCCGCCGGAGCTTCCAGGTACAGAATGATGACAGTCCTGCCCCATACTGACACATCCCGTGACGTCACCCCTGACCGAGGGGGCTCCGATAATCACTACTGCCAGCCGCCCCACACACAGCCCTGATGATATATATGCCATCTGGCATATCATGGCACCTACTGACCCCCTGTCATCACCAAAATTCTAGAAACTGTAAATTCATAGTTCATAGGATTTAAGGCTCTTAAAATATGCAATTTGTACAGTTATTTTTTTATCGCTTGAATTATTTTTCCGATTTTGGGCGTGAGTGGGGCCTCATGTTTAAGATTTGCCTAAGGCCTCACAAAGCCTAGAGCCGCCTCTGTGCTCATTACAGCTGCCTAACACTGCTTGCCACTGTTGTAGAAAGAGGTCATTGCAGGCCACTACGACAAGGTATTTCAGTCCATGTAGGTAATATCTAAACTATGTCTAGCATTAACACTCCTATATTATTGCACTGCGTTATTGTCTAACTATCTGCATTCTGCATGATGTGGTTCGAATCAAATGCAACATCTTTCTTCAAGCAACAAAATAAATCAGCATTTTACAGCTCATATAAAAAACATATTGGCTTTGTCAGTGTAATCTAGGATATAACAGTCGTTACTTAATTTAGCCTTTAAAAATATTGTTCATAGTTTAAAAGCCATAGCAATATAAAATACATTTATAACGATGAAAAGAGACTTCAAGAGAAATCCCACTAAATATAATAGCAGAGAGCTCACTAGACAGTTGATCTCTCTCGTTGGACGTCAGCCTAGACAAGACCGCAAATCCTGCCTGTGAATTATTATATTTAGATGTCTACCCCATGTGAACACACCCAAAGTCCCAATTTAGAAGTCCGAACGTAGCTTTGGCTTCTGCTAATTTCATATCTCTTTTGCAAACTTGCCAAGTGCTTAGGAATAGTACTATTACAAGGATAATAATTTTTGTACAGCATGGAAAGTTGGAAATATATTTAGAAGATGTCTAACAATGACAAAGTAAGCTTAACCACAGACACAGCCACAGGAGTCTGAATGCCATGGAAATGTTTGATTTTATAGTATAACAAAGACAGCTCGTATAAGCTTCCCTTTATTATAGCTGTGTGATGTTGTCAGTCTAGTGTTTTTAGTATAATCCATTAATATATTTTATTTCCAAGGTTAATCAGTTTTAGCTATTGAAGCTTAAGATCTTAAATGCTTATTTATTATAATTATAACTAGTGCTTGATAAATTTATTCCAGTGCTGATCTGTATGGACAACAAAATGTCAACTAAAGTCCTCAATATGGATTTACCTATCCTCTGCAGACTTTGTAGATGATGTAAGGCTACTTTCACACTGGGGCGCTGAGCGCACTGGCGGTAAAGCGGTGCTATATTTAGGCCCCTTTCATACTGGGGCATTTTTCAGGTGCTACAGCGCTAAAAATAGCGCCTGTATATCGCCTGAAAAAAATGGCCCCTTTCACTCCAGTGTGAAAGCTGGAGGGCTTTCACACTGGATCGGTGCGCTAGCAGGACGGTAAAAAAAAAGTCCTGCTAGCAGCATCTTTGGAGCGGTGAAGGAACGGTGTATACACCGCTCCTACCCATTGAAATCAATGGGGCAGCGCGGCTATACCGCCGGCAAAGCACCGCTGCAGCTGCGCGTTGCGGGCAGTTTTAACCCTTTTTCGGCCGCTAGCGGGGGTTAAAACTGCACCGCACCAAATATAGCGCTGCTTTACTGCCCCAGTGTGAAGGGGACCTTACCTTTGTTTTAGCAGCGCTTTTCGGCTGCTAGTGGGGCAATTTTACCCCCGCTAGCACCCGAAAAAGAGTTAAAACCGCCCGCAAAGCGCCGCTGTTTTCAATGGGAAGGGGCGCTTTAGGAGCGCTCCTACAGCGCTCCAAAGATGCGGCTTGCAGGACTTTTTCTGCAAGCGCACCGCTCCAGTGTGAAAGCCCTCAGGGTTTTTACATTGGAGTGCACTGAGCGGCTCTTTCAGGGCGCTTTGCAGGCGCTATTTTTAGCACTTTTAGTGCCTGCAAAGCGCCTCAGCGTGAAAGGGGCCTAAATGCAAAGGGTGAAGATTAATATATAGGGCTAAAGTGTGTACTTTGTTGTAATTTTAGCCAATGTTAGTTAATAATGAAAAAAATATATTTTTTTAAATGTACAATATGTAAACAAGGAACTTCTCTTATTTGGTCACTTTTAATCTGTTAAAAATACCATTAAAAGTGTTTTAATAAGTGCCCAGATCCTAGAGCCCCCCCATATATGTGTTAATCATATCAGAAATTCAAAATTGTCCTGTACACACTTCCTGTACTGTCTGAAGAGTCTCAGCTAGTTCACTCTTCCTATCCTGGACCACAAAACAATTCAACCATATGTTGTAGAGATGAGGACAGTGGGAAGCATTCAGTGGTTTCGCACAACTGGGCAGCGATGACGCCATTCACTCTACAAAAATGCTGTGTATTATCAGCTCACAATAAATTAGGAGCTAAGTGCATTTCTAGGCCAATCAGCGGGTATTTTTCTCTGCTTGCAGGGTCTTTAAAGGGACCAAATCTGGGGGGAAATGTACATATTGCAGAGATGCGCTGCTTATGTTTTTTTATTTTACCCTAACATATGAATTAATTATAGGTTGCATCAACAGCTAAAAGCAGTTAGTACAGCAGCATTGTATTTATTCTGTGTGTTTGTTTGTTTTATTTATACACAGTTATATCGACCCTTGCAGCAGGCTTGAATGATGAAGGTAGGTAGGGAGAAGTGCATTTACAGGTGGTAATGGTGTCAGTATTGGTGGTAGATTGGGGATAGGTGGCTGAAACTTATAAAGCTTTGTTTTAAAATAAAATAAAAATAACAAACATGCCTATACTTACCTGCTCTGTGCAACGGTTCTGCACAGGGCAGCCCCGCTGGCACTCCAGGCCCCTCGTCTTCATTGGGTGCCCCCAGGGAAAGACGCTTTCCCTGGGGGCACCTGTGCATGATCGCTCCAGAGTCCTGCTGTTGCGTCCATTGACACAGACAGCAGAACTCGACCCCGCCCCCCACTCCAGTGTCACCAATTGCTTCTGCTGCTATCAATCTGTCCAATGAGGAGAGAGACTGCCGCGGGAGCTGATGCACTTGTGCACATCGCTGGATCAGATGGGCTCAGGTCAGGAAAAGGGGGGGGACTGGGGGGCAGCTGCAGCACAGAAGTTTTTTCAGAAGTTTTTTGAGTCTTCTGTTTACTTTCTGGAAAGAAACTTATTCAGGTGCCCAAGTCGCATGACAAGTCAGATCCAGAAGAGGATAATGTCATTTCCAGGAGATGGCAGGGAATCGGCAATCTCAGGGGAGGCACTGCAGTGCTGGATCAGTGGTCCCTCCACCCGGAACCAACAGTGATCAGAGACCAGGAAGAGGGATTTAGGTGAGCAGATTTAGCTTTACATGGTAAGGAGAACAAAATGCATAGTAGCATAGGTTGAAGGGGCTAGGAGGAAGGGATGAATAAAGAAATAGTTTTAGCCCAGAATTGGGCTTTAAGAAAGTAAAAGTTAAATTTCAGTAAAATCAGTGCCTGTTATGTGTAATAAATGAAATTTAAGTTCTGGCTGTAGATTGGAGATTATGTCCCTAGGCTGCCATGCTATAAACCATCAACATTTCTTTTTTAAGTCACTTCTAATTAAATCTGAACAAATTTACTTTAAAATTTCATGTTAGGGCTTCAGTTTGAAGCCGAAATCCTTAGAAGTATGAGTCCCAGGACAAAAGAAAATGATATGGATTATGCTATAAAACATATGGCACAAAATATAGTTTAGGTGACATGTGAAAAATGTCACCACTTAGGAGTTGTGTAAACTAATTTGTTTGATTTCATTTCAAAGTCTAAATAAGAGAAAAGTGCGTTATGTGCAGTTCTCCAGTACAGTGTGTTAAAGTCCATCTGTGAAGATCTACATTGCCATATGGTGCAGGAAGCAGAAGTCCGTACATCTGTGCTTAGCAATTGCTCTATTTTATCCACTATAGGGTCATTTTACTACCTGATATTTTACACATTAAGATTTCTTTTAATCATTTTTTTTGTAAAGTTACTGCATTTACCATAGTTAAGAAAAACTATTTTCATACAGTTGTAAAAATATCACTAGTGCAAAGTGAGGACAAGATTTATTAAAGAGCGAAGTGAAACAGGCACCCAGTTACTAGTAGCATGAAAAGAAGTGAATCTGTGTTCAATTTACACATCCATTTTTTGTGTAAAGCAGCTTTACACTATATATTCAAAAGTTTGTAGACATATGACCATCACACCTATGTGTATAGTCAATGTATGTGGAAGCTCCTTCAATTTTTTGGAGTGGTACAGGTATTTCCATGAAGGGTACTATGCTGCAGCGTACAAATACATTTGAAACAACTGTGCAATGGAAGCTCAGTTTCTGTTCCAGCATGACTGTGCCCCTGTGTACAAAGCTAAGTCCATAAAGGCCCTAAAACCAAGTTATTGACAGAATGTAAAGCACTAGAGGGAAGAGGAGCAGGTAAAACAGCCTTTGTACCAGAAAGTGTCAATAACATTTTATAGCATTTTTTTTTTATGATGGAGATTGGGTTCATTTTCTTTGTTGGAAAATTATGGTCACGGGGCAGATAGCAAATCACTTGAAGATATTGGTAGGTCGGTGGTGCCGCAGGCATGAGAGCGCGTAGAGGAGCAGTTCATCCTTTCTTCCATAAATAGCTTGACACAATTGGTGTGGAGTCCTGACTTTAACCCTAATAAACACAACCCTAATGATTTAAAATGCAGTTTGCAAGCCAGGTCCAACATCAGTACTTGACCTTGCAAATGTTTCTTGGGCCAAATTGGCACAAATTCAAAGACACAGCCCAGAATCTTGTGGGAAGCTTTCTCAGAAGGGAGAGGCTGTAATAGCTGTAATGGGAGTAACTCCGTAATAATGTTTTGTGGTAGGAAGTCCAACAAACTCATAAAGGTGTAATGGTCTAACTTTTGCCCATATTGTGTATTTTTTTTAAAAAGTTTGATGATTGGATATTGGAAATGAACAGAGGTTGAGTTCAGTATACAGTATCTCACAAAAGTGAGTACACCCCTCACATTTTTGTAAATATTTTATTATAATTGAAGAAATTACACAAGCATGTCTCCAGACCTAAACCCTATTGAGCATCTGTGGGGCATCCTCAAACAGAAGGTGAAGGAGCGCAAGGTCTCTAATATCCACCAGCTCTGTGATGTCATCATGGAGGAGTGGAAGAGGACTCCAGTGGCAACCTGTGAAGCTCTTGGGAACTCCATGCCAAAAAGGGTTAAGGCAGTGCTGGAAAATAATAGTGGCCACACAAAATATTGATACTTTGGGCCAAATTTTAACATTTTCAATTTCACAGGGGTGTACTCACTTTTGTTGCCAGTGGTTTAGACATTAATGGCTGTGTGTTGAGTTATTTTGAAGAGACAGCAAATTTACTCTATTTTACAAGCTGTACACTCACTACTTTACATTGTAGCAGTGTAATTTCTTCCGTGTTGTCACATGAAAAGATATAATAAAATATCTACAAATATGTGAGGGGTGTACTCACTTTTGTGAGTTACTGTACATTTTTTGTTTCAGTTTCAAAAAATCATCTTCATCTACAGACTGAAACAGAATGGGTAATTTTAATAACATCATCTCATGTAAAATAGGTAGTTTAACACTCTATACCTTATATTATGCTTTTAATGGAAGTTGGGGTTTCTTTAAGTGCCTCTAAAGAATCCTGAGTTAGTATAACAATTATTTTTAGAATAACTGCTGCATTGTACAGGCATGTATGATTCATATGCACAATGTGAAATGTAAATGTTCACCTAGTTTACAAATCACATCACACTGGCTCTAAGCTACTCTTTCATTACTTGTGTTTTCACAACAGATAAAGTAGGTGTTGTATAGGTAAAATTGTATTATTTTTCCTTTTTTATTAAATCTTTACAGTGCCTTGAAAAAGTATTCATACCCCTTGATACATGATTGTATTTTATTGGGATTTTATGTGATAGGCCCACACAAAGTGGGACATAATTGTGAAGTGAAAGGAAAATTATAAATTGTTTTAAAAAAATTTTTACAAATAAATATGTGAAAAATGTGGCATGCATTTGTATTCAGCCCCCCTGAATCAATACTATTTAGAACCACCTTTAGCTGCAATTACAGCTGCAAGTCTTTTTGGGTATGTCTCTACCAGCTTTGCACAGCAATTTTCAAGTCTTGCCTGGCTTTGACTGGACCATTCTAACACATGAATTTGCTTTGATCTAAACCAGGGATATGCAATTAGCGGACCTCCAGCTGTTGCAGAACTACAAGTCCCATGAAGCATAGCAAGAATCTGAGAGCCACAAGCATGACACCCAGAGGCAGAGGCATGAATGAATGAATGAATGAATAATTTGTATAGCGCTACAATGCGAACCGAATCGCCTCAAGGCGCTGTAATTTGTGCTTTGTTGTCAAGCTTCTTAGAAGAGGTGGGTCTTGAGTTTTTTCCTGAAGACCTGATGGTTTTCTTCCATGCGGATGTAGGTTGGTAGTGCATTCCATAGCCGTGGTCCTTGGACAGCGAATCTTCGTTCCCCTTTTGATTTGTAGCGGGACTTGGGGATGAGGAGGAGGTTTTGGTCGGACGATCGAAGACTGCGATTGGGTGTGTAGCGTTTTATTTTCTCAAGAAGGTATTGAGGCGCGTCTCCATGGGTGCATTTGTGGGTGAGGCAGAGGGTCTTGAAAATGACCCGATTCTTTACGGTTAGCCAATGTAGGCTCCTCAGGGAAGGGGAGATGGATTCCCAGGGTTTTTTTCCTGTTATCAGCCTTGCCGCCGTGTTTTGGATAAGTTGTAAGCGCGCAAGTTGATATTGGGGTAACCCTATGTAGAGGGAGTTTGCGTAGTCCAGTCGTGAATTGATGACTGTTCCAACTACTACTGCTTTGTCCTCCTTTGGAATGAAGGGGATGAGTCTGCGTAGAAGACGAAGGAGATGGTGAGATCCGCTAACTACCGATCCTATTTGTGCATCCATTGACATTTCTGAGTCAAAAATGACTCCGAGGCTCTTGGCCTTGGTTCTTGGGGAGATGGTCTGTCCAAGGATGGTAGGGGGTGTCCAATCGATCTTGGTTCGGGAGTTTTGGTTTGCATGTAGAATGAGGAGTTCTGTTTTAGATTCGTTGAGTTTAAGAGAGCTGGCAGTCATCCAGTCGTCTATTCGGGTGAGGCAGTTTTCTAATTGCCGATGATGGTCTTTTTGTCCGGTGATCCGAAAGTATAATTGGGTGTCATCAGCGTATGAGTGGAAGCAGAGATCCGATCTTCTGATGATTTTGAGGAGTGGGCGGATGTATATGTTGAAGAGCACTGGCGACAAGGGTGATCCTTGAGGGACTCCACAGGAGATTGCCCGGGTTTCAGAGGTGAAAGCTCCTAGTTTCACTGTCTGAGAGCGATTTCCTAAGAAGGATGCGAACCATTGTAGGTCTGCGTCTGCGACTCCTGCTACTTCTGTAAGGCGGATGAGTAGAGTGTTGTGGTCCACAGTATCAAACGCTGCACTGAGGTCCAACAGCACCAGGAGACACGATTCTCCGTCATCTGCTGCTTCGAGGGCGTCGTCCCAAATCTTCAGGAGTGCCGTTTCTGTGCCATGGCCTGGGCGGAAGCCCGATTGTAGAGGGTCCAGGAGTTTGTGTGTGTCTAGGTGGCGGTGTAGCTGTTGTACTACCGCTTTCTCCATAATCATGGAGATGGTGTTGAGGCTTGTTATCGGTCTGCGGTGGTTGGGGTCCCGGGGGTCGAGGTTGGGCTTCTTTAGCAGGGGTTTGATGATGCCTTGTTTGAGGGCGCCTGGAACAAACCCTTCTTTGAAAGATTGATTTATGAGGTGAGTTAGCGTAGGCGCCAAGATGTCAGAGCATTCTTTCAGCAGTTTTGTGGGGATGATGTCAATAGGAGATGTGCTGTCTCTGAGATTTTTGATGATGTTTTTGGTGGTGTCCGTGGAGATTGGGATCAAAGAAAACTTTGGTGGAAGAGGGATATTTGTGACCATATCTTCTTTTTGCTCTAGATGGCTGAGGTTGGAAGTTTTTTTCATGTGGATTATTTTCCGGATGTTGTCGATTTTGTCGATGAAAAAATCTGATAACTCATTACAAAAATCTTGGGTTTCGTTTGCTGGGGGCTCTAAGCATGCTGGGTTCATCGACTGAGCGACTATTTTAAAAAGTTCCCGAGGGCGGTTTAGTGCCGATGAAATGGTATTTGCAAAAAAATCTTTTTTAGCTTTAAAGATTGCTTTGTGATAATTCTCAGTGAGTCCTTTGTAGTTTGTCTGATTTTCTTTGGTAGGATTTCTTCTCCATGCTCTTTCGGCTCTTCTGCGTTCTTGCTTGAGTAGCATGAGAGAGCTGTTAAACCATCCTGAGTTTTTCCTCCGGATAGGTGTTCTGCATTTTGGAGCCACTGCGTCTGCTGATTGTAGTAATACCTTGTTTAGGGAGCGGAGTGTAAATTCCGTTGAGTGGGTTAAATTCAGCGTTGCTATTTTGTTTGCCAACGTGTTTTTGAAGGTTTCGGAGTGTAGTTTCTTCTGCGATCTGGTCCAATGAGTTGTTGTTACCGGTTTCTGTTTTTGCTGGGTGGTATTAGTGGTGATTTTAAATTTGATGGCGTGGTGGTCCGTCCATGGTAGTGGTAGGTTGTCGAGTATGTTGATGTTCAAATTTTGTTTGAAGATAAGGTCCAGGGTGTGTCCTGAGCCATGTGTTGGAGTCTTTATCAGTTGCTGGAGACCCAGTTCTTCCAGTTGGCTGATGCAGGCGGTGGCGATAGGGTCTTGGGTAGAATTTGCCCAGAGATTAAAGTCTCCAAGTACCAGGAGGTTTTTGGATTTCAGGGTGTGTATTGCAATGAATTCCGTGAGGGGAGTAAGAAGATTGGTCTTTGGTCCTGGTGGTCTATAGCAAAGTAGAATGTGGGTGGTGTCATGGGGTGTTGATTGAAGATGTAGCGTCAGTGTCTCCATAAAGGCACTGAGTTCTGCAAAATCGGTTTGGTGAGCACCAGGTGCGATTTAAAAATCGCTGCTAGGCCTCCCCCTTTTTTTCCTATCCGATGCTCAGTTAGGATCCTGTAGTTCTCCGGCACCAATTCGGTAAGGATGGTGTTGCAGTCGGGGGTTAGCCAGCTTTCCGTGATGAAGAGGCAATCTATGTTGTTTTGGGTGATGAAGTCGTGTACTTCCAGTCTGTGTTTGACTGCAGATCTGGTGTTGATCATGGCGCATGCTAATTGCTGAGGTTGAGTTGGTATCTTCCTGTGTTTGATGGTTGATCGTCGGTCGGTCTTTAGTAGTTGTTCTTTCCTTAGAATTTTTTGAATGGTGGCTGGCAAAGTAGAGGTGGCATTCCTTAGCCTGTGGAGAGCTTCTGCTGAATATTTAAAGTAGCACATGGCGGGAGGGGGAAGTTGATGGCACTTGGATGAGAGTGCTGATGATCCTGATCCGGGTTTTTCCTGTACCTGTTTGTATCAGTCTAGGTATCAGACTTGCCGCCGTGTTACAGCTATTTGTAAGCGCGCAAGTTGATCGTGAAGTGCCCTATATGGAAGGATGTAGTTGTCGAGTCGCTAATTCCTGGCTGTTCCAGCTGGCTCTGCTTGTAGTGCCGATCCTGGACCAGAAGGATACTGCTGGTGACCGCTGAGGTATCTTGTACTGGTGCGAATCGTCCCGGTAGGGGTGATGGGGGCCTGTTGAACCTACCACCCTCCCGTTTGATCCAGAGGAAGGCGAAAAACCCCTAACTGTGCCGGCCAATCGCTCAGTAGGGGAAAAAATTCCTTCCTGACCCCCGAGGGCGATCGGACCACAGGGCCCTGGATCAACGACTAATGGGGGTGGGGGGGGGGGGGGATAACCGGGAACTTACCTGATTTGAGATAATCCCAGCGGCGCTTGCTGTGCGACCTGGTGCCTCTGCGGTGAAGGTTTTTGGCTGCGTGGATGAGGGGGGGGGGGTCCGATGGAGGTGGTTACCTGGTGTTGGTGCTAGCTGCGGGGCAGCTTCTGCCGACGATTGTGCAGTGGGGGGGGGGGGGACACGGATGCCGCCTCAAGGCCTGCGAGGATCAGGTAATGCTGGCCTGCAAAAGGCCGGAGCTATTGACGAGGCTGCGGCGGCTGCGGAGCTACTGACAGCACGTCAGCACTCCTCACTGACAAGCAACATCTAGTGAAAACGTTGATGGGACTTGTAGTTTTGCAACATCTGGAGGTCCGCTAATTGCATATCCCTGATCTAAACCATTCCATTGTAGGTCTGGCTGAATGTTTAGGGTCTTCCTGCTGGAAGGTGAACCTCCGCCCCAGTCTCAAGTCTTTTGCAGCGGGTTTTCTTCTAAGATTGTGCAGTATTTGGCTTCATCCATCTTCCCATCACTCTGACCAGCTTCCCTGTCCCTGCTGAAGAAAATCATCCCCACAACAGGATGCTGCCACCACCATGTTTCATGGTGGGGATGGTGTGTTCAGGGTGATGTGCAGTGTTAGTTTTCTGCCACACACAGCGGTTTGCTTTTAGGCCAAAAAGTTAAATTTTGGTCTCATCTGACCAGAGCACCTTCTTCAACATATTTGCTATGTCCCCCACATGGCTTCTCGCAAACTGCAAATGGGTTTTCTTATGGCTTTCTTTCAACAATGGCTTTTTTCTTGAAACTTCCATAAAGGCCAGATTTGGGGAGTGCACAACTAATAGTTGTCCTGTGGACAGATTCTCCCATCTGAGCTGTGGATCTCTGTAGCTCCTCCAGAGTTACCATGGGCCTCTTGGCTGCTTCTCTGATTAATGCTCTCCTTGCCCGGCCTGTCAGTTTAGGTGGACGGCCATGTCATGGTAGGTTTGCAGTTGTGCCATATTCTTTCCATTTTCGGATAATGAATTGAACAGTGCTCCGTGAGATGTTCAAACCTTGGGATATTTTTTTTATGACGTAACCCTGCTTTAAACATCTCCACAACTTTATCCCTGACCTGTCTGGTGTGTTCCTTGGCCTTCATGATACTGTTTGGTCACTAAGGTTCTCTAACAAACCTCTGAGGGCTTCACAGAACAGCTGTATTTATACTGAGATTAAATTACACACAGGGGGACTCTATTTACTAGTTAGGTGACTTCTGAATGCAATTGATTCCACTATATTTTAGTTAGGGATATCAGAGTAAAGGGGGCTGAATACAATGCATGCCACACTTTTCAGATATTTATTTGTAAAACAAATCGTAAACCATTTATAATTTTCCTTCCACTTCACAATTATGTGCCACTTTGTGTTGGTATATCACATAAAATCCCAATGAAATACATTTACGTTTTTGGTTGTAACATGAAAAAATTTGGAAAATGTCAAGGGGTATGAATACTTTTTCAAGGCACTGTATATATTTCCTAAAAGCAAACACTTGCACTTATAAACACTGTGCACACATATACAAACAAATCCAAAGTACTGCCCAGGCATTCTTTCTTTATTGCCTGTGGTCTCCCTGTAGCTCACCTGTTCCACATTACTGACTCAAACCTAGCGGGTTGTTATAAACATTTACCCACTGATTTCATCCATATCTTTTGGAATTGTCCAATGATTCAAAACTTCTGGACAGGGGTCACCCATTTGATAATCAAGATCACTACATTCAATATTACTCCATCAATCTCTATTTGTCTGCTGGAGTTGGAGGAAGATTGCCTTGACAACAGCTCTTAGTATTCTACTCAGCATTTTGCTTTTTTTTGTACATTATGCTATCATTCTGACCTGGAAGAATTTTGACTCTCCCACTCTAGCCTTCTGAAAAGGTCTGGTCAGCTTCTCTTTACATTTCTACAGGTCCACCTATAAACATCAGGCTTGTCCAACTAAGTTCAGTAAAGTATGCTATTGCTGGCTTTCCATCGATAATTTCAATAACAGATTTTCACCATGTGTTATATGTCCTATATATGTTATATATTAGCGCTGCGTAAACTGTTGTCGCTATATAAATTGTGTATAATAATGTCCTGTATACAAAGTAGCAGGCCCCCAACTTGCTCCTGGGAAACCAGGATTACACCTCTGTCTGCCAAAGTGACAGGGCTGGTTGCCTTACCGGTGAGGGCTTTCTATGGTTGGATTTCTTGTGATCTTTGGATGTGTCCACCAAGTACTATGTACACTTAACCGCTTCAGCACCGGGCCATTTTTCACCCTTCCTTACCAGAGCACTTTTTGCAATTCGGCACTGCGTCGCTTTAACTGACAATTGCGCGGTCGTGCGACGTTACACCCAAACAAAATTGACGTCCTTTTTTTCCCACAAATAGAGCTTTCTTTTGGTGGTATTTGATCGCTCCTGCGGTTTTTATTTTTTGCGCTATAAACAAAAGAAGAGCGACAATTTTGAAAAAAAGCACAATATTTTTTACTTTTTGCTATAATAAATATCCCATTTTTTTTTTTAAAAACAATTTTTTTCCTCAGTTTAGGCCGATACGTATTCTTCTACATATTTTTGGTAAAAAAAATCGCAATAAGCGTATATTGATCAGTTTGCGCAAAAGTTATAGCGTCTACAAAATAGGGGATAGATTTTTTTTTTTTTTTACTAGTAATGGCGGCGATCTGCGATTTTTTTTTTTCGTGACTGCGACATTGCGGCGGACACTTCGGACACTTTTGACACATTTTTGGGACCATTCAAATTTACACAGCAATCGTTGCTATAAAATTGCAGTGATTACTGTGTAAATGTGACTGGCAGGGAAGGGGTTAACACTAGGGGGCGGGGAGGGGTTAATGTTTTCCCTAAATGTGTGATTCTAACTGTGGGGGGAGGGGACTCAAGGGGAGGAGACCGATCATGTGTTCCTCCGTGCTGGGATCACATGATCGGTCTCCTGCTCGCTGACAGGACGTGGAGCTGTGTGTTTACACACACAGCTCCACGGTCCCGCACGGTCCCGTTGTTTTAACGGGCAATCGCGGGTGCCCGGCGGACATCGAGGCCGCCGGGCACCCGCACCGGGTCCCGAGCGACGCCGCGCGCGCCCCCCAGGTGGCCGGGAATGGGAGGACGTCATATGACGCCCACCCAGGATGGTAGATCCACCTTGTGGGCGTCATATGACTATGGGCGGGTATTGAAGGGGTTCATTTCTAGCTGACTCTGCATTGTGCTCAGTTGGGGCAATGCATGGAATGCCTTTTCCATGTCATGTTTGTTTTGTACCTGCTTAGGATGTACATTTTTCATTATTTGCCTACTGCACTGGGATTTGGGAAGGGAGATGAGAAAATTTAGAACTGAATAGGTTAAGTCTGTTTGCTTTTCTTTCTGTTAGATGATCAAATAAGAGCATCAAAGCTGATGTACTTTAGATTGTATCTGTATATGTGTATCTATACTCGCCACTTTATTATGTA
Source organism: Lithobates sylvaticus (assembly GCA_028564925.1). Lineage (NCBI taxonomy): Eukaryota > Metazoa > Chordata > Amphibia > Anura > Ranidae > Lithobates > Lithobates sylvaticus. Next base: position 122,147,808 of record CM053030.1, on the reverse strand, counting down.
CACCTGTTCAACTGCTTATTAACACAAATTGCTAACCAGCCAATCACATGGCTGCAACTCAATGCATTTAGGCGTGGTGAAGATGACTTGCTGAATTTTAAACCAAGCATCAGGATGAGGAAGAAAGGGAATTTAAGTGACTTTGAATGTGGCATGATTGTTGGTGCCAGATAGGATAGTCTGAGTATTTCAAAAACTGCTAACCTACTAAGATTTTCATGCACAACCATCTCTAGGGTTTACAAAAAATGGTCCGAAAAAAAAGAAAATATCCAATGAGCAGCAGTTGTGTGGACGAAAATGCCTTGTTGATGTCAGAGATCAGAGGAGAATAGGCAGACTGGTTCGAGATGATAGAAAGGCAACAGTAACTCAAATAACCGCTCATTACAATGAAGGTATGCAGAATACCATCTCTGAATCCACAACACATCGAACCTTGAAGCAGATGGGCTACAGCAGCAGAAGACCACACCGGGTGCCACTCCTGTCAGCTAAGAACAGGAAACTGAGGCTGCAATTCGCACAGGCTCACCACAATTGGACAATAGCAGATTGTAAAAATGTTGCCTGGTCTGATGAGTCTTGATTTCAGCTGCGGCATTCAGATGGTAGGGTCAAAATTTAGCGAAAAACAACATAAAAGCATGGATCCATTCAGGTCGGGAGATTCACATCATGGATCAAGGGACACCCAAAGTCCCCCCCACCTCAAAAATAAAAAAGTGTGTGTTTGTATACAGTATATATACAGTATCTCACAAAAGTGAGTACACCCCTCACATTTTTGTAAATATTTTATTATACCTTTTCATGTGACAACACTGAAGAAATTACACTTTGCTACAATGTAAAGTAGTGAGTGTACAGCTTGTATAACAGTGTACATTTGCTGTCCCCTCAAAATAACTCAACACAGAGCCATTAATGTCTAAACCGCTGTCAACAAAAGTGAGTACACCCCTAAGTGAAAATTTAAAAATTTCTAAATTGGACCCAATTAGCCATTTTCCCTCCCCGGTGTCATGTGACTCGTTAGTGTTACAAGGTCTCAGGTATGAATGGGGAGCAGGTGTGTTAAATTTGGTGTTATCGCTCTCACTCTCTTATACTGGATACTGGAAGTTCAACATGGCACCTCATGGCAAAGAACTCTCTGAGGATCTGAAAAAAGAATTGTTGCTCTACATAAACATGGCCTAGGCCAGTGATGGCGAACCTTTTTGAGCCTGAGTGCCCAAACTGAAATAAATACATTGGTTTTGTGTTGCAAAGTGCCAATACGGCAATGCGAAAGAGAGGGGTTGTGTGAGAGAGAGAGGGGGGTGTGAGAGAGAGAGGGGACAGCGAGAGTGAGGGGTGTGAGAGAGATGCTGAGAAGGAAGGGGGCTGAGAGAGAGAGGGGTGTGAGATATATGCTGAGAGAGAGAGCGGGAACAGAGAGAGGGAGAGGGGCTGAGAGAGAGGAAGGGGGGACAGAGAGAGAAGGGGTGTGAGAGAGATGCTAAGAGAGAGGGGCAACAGAGAGAGGGGCTGAGAGAGAGAGAGGTGTGAGAGAAATGCTGAGAGAGAGGAGAAACAGAGAGAGGGAGGGGGGACAGAAAGAGAGGGGGGTGTGAGAGATATGCTGAGAGAGAGAGGGAAGAGAGAGAGAGAGAGAGAGAGAGGGAGGGGAGCTGAGAAAGGGGGAGAGGGGACAGAGAGAGAGGTGTGTGAAAAGGATGCCGAGAGAGAGGGGCAACAGAGAGAGGGAGAGGGGCTGAGAAAGAGGGGTGTGAGAGAAATGCTGAGAGAGGTGAGCTGAGAGAGAGAGAGGAAACAGAGAGAGGGAGGGGGACAGAGAGAGAGAAGGGTGTGAGAGATATGCTGAGAGAGAGGGGGGCTGAGAGGGACGGGGCTGAGAGAGAGGGAGGGGGCTGAGAAAGAGGGAGAGAGGGGGTGAGAGAGAGGGGGTGAGAGAGAGGGGTGTGAGAGAGATGCTGAGAGAGAGAGAGGCAACAGAGAGAGGGAGAGGGGCTGAGAGAGAGGGGAGTGAGAGAAATGCTGAGAGAGGTGAGCTGAGAGAGAGGAGGAACAGAGAGAGGGAGGGGGGGGGACAGAAAGAGGGGTGTGAGAGAGGGGGAACAGAGAAAGAGAAGGGGGACAGAGAGAGGAGGGACAGAGAGAGAGGGGTGCAAGAGAGATGCTGAGAGAGGGGTGAGCTGAGAGAAAGAGGGGGGGGGACGGAAAAACAGGGAGGGCTGAAAGAGAGGGAGGGGGGGCTGAGAGGAGAGAGAGACCTTAGCTCTGTCCTGGACCCTCTCGTGTGCCCACAGAGATGGCTCTGCGTGCCAGCTGTGGCACGCGTGCCATAGGTTCGCCATCACTGGCCTAGGCTATAAGAAGATGGCCAAGACCCTGAAACTGAGCTGCAGCACGGTGGCCAAGACCATACAGCAGTTTATCAGGACAGGTTCCACTCAGAACAGGCCTCACCATGGTCGACCAAAGAATTTGAGTGCACGTGCTCAGCGTCATATCCAGAGGTTGTCTTTGTGAAATAGATGTATGAGTGCTGCCAGCATTGCTTCAGAGGTTGAAGGAGTGGGGGGTCAGCCTGTCAGTGCTCAGACCATACGCCGCAGAGGGAATCAAATTGGTCTGCGTGTCTTGCCTACAGTCAAGCATGGTGATGGGAGTGTCATGGTCTGGGGCTGTATGAGTGCTGCTGGCACTGGGAAGCTACAGTTCATTGAGGGAACCATGAATGCCAACATGTACTGTGACATACTGAAGCAGAGCACGATCCCCTCCCTTCAGAGACTGAGCCACAGGGCAATATTCCAACATGATAATGACCCCAAGCACACCTCCAAGACGACCACTGCCTTGCTAAAGAAGCTGAGGGTAAAGGTGATGGACTGGCTAACCAAGTCTCCAGACCTAAACCCTATTAAGCATCTGTGGGGGATCCTCAAACAGAAGGTGGAGGAGCACAAGGTCTCCAAGCTCCATGATGTCGTCATGGAGGAGTGAAAGAGGACTCCAGTGAAAACCTGTGAAGCTCTGGTGAACTCCATGCCAAGAGGATTAAGGCAGCGTCGGAAAATAATTGTGGCCACACAAAATATTGACACTTTGGGCCCAATTTGGACATTTTCACCTAGGGGTGTACTCATTTTTGTTGCCAGCGGTTTAGACATTAATGGCTGTGTGTTGAGTTATTTTGAGGGGACAGAAAATTGACACTGTTATACAAGCTGTACACTCACTAATTTACATTGTAGAAAAGTATAATTTCTTCAGTGTTGTCACATGAAAAGATATAATAAAATATTTACAAAAATGTGAGGGGTGTACTCACTTTTGTGAGATAATGTATGTATATATATATATATATATATATATATATATATATATATATATATATAATATACCGGTACTCCTTTTTTAACAAATAAAGTGCAACATTTACTGTAAAGTGCCAGTTTACGAGGACACCTCCAAAATTGATTGTGCAAAGTGGGACCAAGGCCCCAGGCTGCTCGATCCTCTGCGCCCATCAAATGCAGCCTGATCAGTGCCCATCAATGCAGCCTGATCAGTGCCCATCAAATGCAGCCTGATCAGTGTCCATCAAATGCAGCCTTGCAAATGCCCATCAAATGCAGCCTTACCAGTGCCCAGCAATGTGACCTTATCAGTGCCCAGCAATGCAGTCTTACCATTGCCCAGCAATGCGGTCTTACCAGTGCCCATCAATGCAGCCTATACCAGTGCCCAGCAATGCAGCCTTACCAGTGCCCATCAATGCAGCCTAACCAGTGCCCATCAATTCAGCCTTACCAGTTCCCAGCAATGCAGCCTTACCAGTGCCCATCAGTGCAGCCTGATCAGTGCCCATCAATGCAGCCTGATCAGTGCCCAGCAATGCAGCTTTACCAGTGCCAATCAATGCAGCCTGATCAGTGCCTAGCAATGCGGCCTTACCAGTGCCCAGCAAGCAGCTTTACCAGTGCCCATCAATGCAGCCTTATCAGTGCCCAGCAATGCAGCCTTACCAGTGCCCAGCAATGCAGCCTTGCCAGTGCCCATCAATGCAGCCTTACTAGTGCCCATCAATGCAGCCTGATCAGTGCCCATCCATTCAGCCTTACCAGTGCCCATCAATACAGCCTGATCAGTGCCCATCCATGCAGCCTTACCAATTCCCAGCAATACAGCCTGATCAGTGGCCATCCATTCAGCCTTAGCAGTGGCCATAAATGCAGACTTACCAGTGCCCATCAATGCAGCCTGGTCAGTGCCCATCCATGTAGCTTTACCAGAGCCCAGCAACACAGCTTCATCAGTGTCTGAATGGGTCTTGGCTTTGAATATCCCGGCGTGCCTGTCCTCCCCTCCCTCGGTCCTCCTCCTCCAGAGGCCGCTGTAACAAAGTCCCGCCTCCTATAAAACACATCACACTGATTCAATTTGCCAGGATTGGATCAGTATTCCGCCTATCACTGGAGTCTAGGAGGCGGGAACTTTGTTATTGAGGGAGGGAAGGACAGGCACGCTGGGATGACACCCCCGTTGGTACACCCACACTGCCTGCCACAAACACAGTCCTGCAGGACGCGGCTGCTAATGGGAACGGCATTCCTGCAGTGGAAAAAGTACAGGAACACCGTTCCCATGCTTTCCCGCAGGATTTAAGCCCTGTCATGGATGTGCAGCCGACAAATCTGCAGCAACTGCGTGATGCTATCATGTCACTATGGACCAAAATCTCTGAGGAATGTTTTCAACACTTTGTTGAATCTATACCACAAAGAATTAAGGCAGTTCTGAAGACAAAAGTGGGTTCAACCTGGTACTAGCAAGGTGTACCTAATAAAGTGGCTGGAAAATGTATATATAGCTAATATAATGTCTAAACGTCATGACAGAGATTTATGAGAAGTTCTCTCACGCCATTTGTACACTTTTTTGGCGTTATTAGACAATCTCAGCTAAAATTTTTGTAGATGCCTACTTTTTTAATGTTGAATATCTCAGTTTTTGTTTCTGTGTATGTGCTTGGCAATTCTACACAGAAGGCATGTGCTCTATATAAATCATCATCAATCATCATGGCCTCTGGCTGTGCAGGTATTGAGTTGAACAGGTGAACACATAATGTTTCCTGATTTATTAATTGCCCATTACATTGTCTCAAATTGATTTGTAATGTTGGCAGTACAATAGCTATGAAGGCGCAGGATGGGCACAATGCAGCAAACAACATCGGATTATACTGAGCTTCATATAAAAACAGTGTTCATAGGAAGTACAATCCTGTTGCTTATAGAAGGCTTCATATAAAAACAGTGTTCATAGGAAGTACAATCCTGTTGCTTATAGAAGCTAATCAAATTCTTCTTGAGAAGCCTGAGCTGATTGGATGCTAAAATCAGCAACATTTTTCTTTAGAATATATTTCAGACCTGTTGTAAGTAAAATGTATCATGCAAAGCAACTTAAAGCGGAGCTCCGTCCTGGGGAAAATTTTTTTTTTTTTTTTTTCAAAAGTCAGCAGCTACAAATACTGCAGCTGCTGACTTTTAAAAATCGGACACTTACCTGTCCAAGGGTCCAGTGATGCGGGGGAACGAGGCCCCCCCTCGTTCCCCGAGCCGCTCGCGGCGCCGGCATTCCTAATGTGGGAACCCGGCTGTGGCTTCACAGCCGGGCACCCACTGCGCATGCGCGAGCGGCGCCGTGCACCGTGATTTGACGCTCAGTCATCTGGGACACGTGACAGGTCCCAGATGACTGTGCCGCGCCGAGGGGGAAGTGACGTTTAGCCCGGGCACTGAAGGTGGCAGACTACGAGGGACCCCCTAGCAACAGGCATTTAGAGGTGAGTAAAAATTATTTTTTTTTTTTTTTTTTGTATTTTTTTTATGATTTTTAAGCCCCTTTTTTTTTTTTGACCGCAACCCCACTTTAAAATGGTGTTTCCACCAAAATCACAACATTATTAAAAAGGACATCAAATCTGACAAAAAAAAAAAAAAATGGATAAAAAAAAAAAAAAATCACTTACCTATTTCTCCCTGTTGCTAGGTGGTCCCACGAAATCTGCCTCTTCCTCAGCCCGGGCTAGAATCGTCACTTCCCCTCGGCAGTCAGTCATCTGGGACACGTGACAGGTCCCAGATGACTGTGCGGCGTATCACGATCTGCGACGCCGCTCGCGCATGCGCAGTGGGTGCCCGGCTGTGAAGGGTTCCCACAGTAAGGATGCCGGCGCCGCGAGCGGAGCGGGGGACGAGGCGGGGCAACGATCCCCCGCATCGCTGGACCCTGGCACAGGTAAGTGTCCGATTCTTAAAAGTCAGCATCTGCAGTATTTGTAGCTGCTGACTTTTAATTTTTTTTTTTTTTGATGGGCACACCCCTTTAAATAGAAAAGGTTCCACATCCTTTCCTTAGCATTTTATGAAGCATTTCTATCTTTAGAATTTTGATGCCAAGACAAACACTCATATATCATTTATATTGCTGCAGCCTTTCTACCAGAGCAGGAACGAATATATGGCTTGACCCTTTTGAAAGGAATTTACTAAATGGGTAAAACAATAACTACACCTTATTAGATATGTGTATACATACCACAGGAAAACAACGATCCTTTATTAGAGAGTTAAACAGTTTCAAGGTAATGCATTGTGCTAACATTATATTGTTAAAAGAATTTCCAAAACAAAAGCATTGCATAGATTATGTCTTGACAACCCAGTTGTCAATCTCTAGCACATACTGATTTACTCTTTTGCTGCATTCAAGCAGTGCATAAATATGAAAACCATCCTAACATTTGTAATATATACTGTATACATCTTTATATACTGTATATATAGTGACAGGCTCAGCTGGTATTAGATGTAAATGTGCAAGGCAGGGGCACCCAGGAACAGTCTATGCAGATTTGTCCTGCACTTTTGTTCAGCAAGGCAGCAAATATAAAGTTTCATTGCAGGACAGCTTTGTAGAACATACAAAAACATATGTTCAGCTGGTCTGCTAGCCAAACTAAGATCAGTTCCTGACTAACACGGTTCCCTAAAAAAAAAAATAAGAAACACCAGTTTAACCAACAGAGAGAAAAAAAATGTTTTCGTTTTCTGTCAGCACTCAGCCTTTTCACTCAGTAGGTACCCACAGCAGAGAGAGGGAGAGAGTCCTAAGCATATAAAAGCCTGTGGGCAGCTGAGGCTAATAACGAGGTCTGGCTGCAAATATGTGGACCCAAAAATAGAAACTTTATCTCAACCAAAGCTCTGCAAAGCCTTTGGGCTCCAGGACCTAGACAATAGACACCAAAAGTTTTTAGCCTCAAACCCTGGAGCCCCTCCTCATATGTATGTAAGAAACCTAGGTGACACATACATACCGTCCACATGCCTGCCAGCCAGTGCCTTACATATCCTCTCCCCTGCTCAGACCTGTGGGAAGGAGGACATTTCATTGCAGAACCTCAGGATGAAACTAAAACCGGTTATAGAAAAAGTGATTGATTTCACCATCAGCACAGTCAGTGTTGATGGAGAAACCCCTCCTGCAGACTCATTGTGTTCTCCCGACAGGCTGGTTGTATACAAGTTGATTGATCAATCAACTTGGGTACATTTAGCCTGCCCATACATAGTTTGTCTATGGCCGATTTAAATTAAATATCCAAATTTAGTGCTAATGCCATGCCCCAGGTGGATGAGTGGATAGAAAGGTTGGGTTCTGCCAGGTACATTACCACCTATTAGCAAGTTATTTAACAGACAGGTATCAGAATCCATGAAATCAGACCGAGACAGAAGTACAGTTAAAGAGGGTTCGTACCTGCAAACATTTTTTTTAAAAGCCAGCAGCTAAAAATACTGCAGCTGCTGACTTTTAATAAATGGACACTTACCTGTCTCCCAGTTCCAGCGATGTCGGCAGCAGAGGACGATCAATTGCACGGCTCTCTGCTGTTGCCGGCGCCATTCTCGGTGAGGGAATCAGGAAGTGTGGCCTTTGCGGCTTCACTTCCCGGTTCCCTACTGCGCACGTGTGTTTCCCGGCAGACAGCGCGCCGGGACAGGAAGTGACGTAAACTCCCGTGGGAGTTTATGCCTGGAAGTGGGTGCAGATACCTGTCTTAGACAGGTATCTGCACCCCCCTCCCCCCTGAAAGGTGCCAAATGTGACACCGGAGGGGGGGAGGGTTCCGAAAAGCGCAAGTTCCACTTTAGGGTGGAATCCCGCTTTAAATAACACTTGTTTAATAATAAAAGTAAATAGAACAAACATAGTCAAAACATAGCCAGAGTTCAGGAACCGGAACGTATAGTCAGACAAGCCAAACGCCAAGGAGCCGGAGATGAGCGTAGTAAAACAGCAAGCAGGATCTAGAGCCAGAAGGGATGTCAGCCAAGCAAGTCTTTAGCAGGAGAGCGTCTCTGTGATGTTGACTAAGGCGAAGGCAGAGATCCTCTGGGCTGGACGGCTTAAGTAGGCAGGACTGACGAGCAGGATATCATCAACAGCTCAGTATCTGTGGAGAGATAGGAGCTGGCAATTAGCCGACAGCTGAGCGGCCAGCTCAAAGAAGGGAGGGCTGAAGGACTACATTCTTAAGTCCCACAAGACATATGCTCCCAATGAAGATGTTTTTATTTTTAGTCTTCATTGGGATTCCCACCTAGGCAATTCTAGAATCTGTCCATAAGGCTAGGTTAACAGCCAATCCACAAAATACACAATAGACCTGAAAGAAGGCCAGTATCCAGACTACAGCATTGGACAGGGGGTCATAAAGCTTTTAATGGACAAGACTGAAGCAATAAAAGTTGGCGGCTCCAGCCACTGTAAAGAATAAAAATAGGTTTGAGTCTTTCTAGGGGTTGTAGTATACTGCTTATGTTGAAGGGACATGTTGCAAATTTTGTTTATCGATCAGCGGCTGCCAATGATTAGTGAATGATTAGTGAATTCCTTCATCCACCTGGTTTGTGTAAGATTGAGGAATCTTTTTTTTTTTTTTTTCATTCAAACCATTGGCTAAGCAGGGGAAACAAAACTAACAGTGTATGGCCAGTTTTGCTTTGATACATACAGTAGCAGGTCTACTTACAAATCTCACCAAAGGGTTGAAGTTCACAATGGTAAAATGGAACAAAGGGAGAAAAAGAGAGCTTTACAGGGGCCGAACGCAATGCTGTGTAACCTAACCCCTGCAGAGAGTTGTTATTTAATTGTGGAAAGGGAATGTCTGGCCATAAAATGTATTGAAGAGAGTATAGTGCACTCCAAACCAATTGTCAACCTTTCATGTGAGTGCTGCAATGATTCACAATTAAAAGTGCTGTTCTTATTCCACAAATGGTGGAAATCACCAGCATGTGATACACTCAAACATAAATAATTTATAAGTCATATAACAAGCAGGGTGAAGTTGTGGAGCTCTAACCAGCTCTTTTATCAGGTAAATATTGACAAAATCGAAGCTCCACATCTTCCAATAAATAGTCCAGTTACCAAAGAGATGACTTCCCACCTAAGGCCTTCACACGGACGATTATTTGCGTGTCCTGTGCAGGGCTGTGTTTTGCCTTCACAGACATGCACAGGTGTTGCATGCATCCTGGTGTCGGCAGTCCCATAGATGTCTATTGGGACATGTGGCTGCACAAACACAGTAATTTTGTCTAGAGATAGGAAGACCCGGAAAAAAAAAAACTGTAAAATTGGGTTTTTGTTTTTCCAACACTGTTTTTTGGTGTTTTTCTGGAATTTAAAAAAAAAATGTGGAATGTTCTTTTACAATGATCATTGATAAATAATATATCTATGACATGGGATTCAAACTATATAACATGAAGACGTTAAAGTGGTTGTAAAGGCTGAAGGTTTCTATGCATGAAGGTAAAAAACCTTCCATGTGCAGCTCCCTCCTCAGCCCCCTAATACTTACCTAAGCCCGGTCTCAATCCAGCGATGTGCACGAGACCCGAGGCTCTCCTGGGTCTCTCAATCCTGATTGGCCGAGATGCAGTAACAGGAGCCATTGGCTCCTGCTGCTGTCAATCACAGCCATTGAGGCAGGAGCGGGGCCTGGGGCTGATCCGCGCTCTCTGTGTCTTATGAAGCAAGCACGCACAAGTTCCCCCAGAGTAAGAAGCTTGTTATGGGACACTTAGCAAAGGGGGAGGGGCCCAGAGCACAAGCGGGGGACCCAAGAAGAGGAGGATCAGGGCTGCACTGTGCAAACCCACTGCACAGAGCAGGTAAGTAGGACATGATATTTTTTTTAATACATTTTTTCCTTTATAATGACGTTAGCAAAACATTTTTGAGATTTTATGTAAAGTCTTAAATTATTGCATGTGCTCTAAGCTGACGACAAGCAGATCCTGGAATACAATTAAAGTAACACTGTACTTCTCAATGCAGTTCTCAAACAAGAGAAATATGCTTTTCTGCCACTAGGGAAAGGCTCCAGTTTAGTTTGCTTGTGAGTAGGGATGAGCCGAACACCCCCCCGTTCGGCTCGCACCAGAACCCGCGAACGGACCTAAAGTCCGTGCGAGCTTTAGAACCCTATTAGTTTTAATGGATGCGAACTTTCGAAATTAAAAGTGCTAATTTTAAAGGCTAATATGCATGTTAATGTCATAAAAAGTGTTTGGGGACCTGGGTCCTGCCCCAGGGGACATGTATCAATGCAAAAAGAAGTTTTAAAAACGTCCGTTTTTTCAGGAGCAGTGATTTTAATAATGCTTAAATTGAAACAATAAAAGTGTAATATTCCTTTAAATTTCGTATCTGGGGGGTGTCTATAGTATGCATGTAAAGGGGCGCATGTTTCCCGTGTTTAGAACTGTCTCTGCAAAAAGTGTCATTTTTGAAAGTAAAAAAAGCTATTTAAAATCACTCGCGGCTAATGTGAATTGACGGCTCCCGTAATACAGAGAACAGTCATTCATTGAAACTCATTCATAAAAAAAAGTCATTGATAAAAAATAAAAAAAATGAAAAAAAAAAAAAAATGCGTAGGGGTCCCCCCAAATTCAATAACCAGGCCCTTCAGGTCTGGGATGGATATTAATGGGAACCCCAGCCAAAAAAAAAAATGGCGTAGGGTCCCCCTCAAAATCCATACCAGACCCTTGAGGTCTGGTATGGATTTTAAGGGGAACCCTAGCCAAAAAAAATGGCGTGGGGTCCCCCTCAAAATCCATACCAGACCCTTATCCGAGCACGCAACCTGGCAGGCCGCAGGAAAAGAGGGGGGACGAGAGCGCCCCCCCTCCCGCCTGAACCGTACCAGGCCACATGCCCTCAACATTGGGAGGATGCTTTGGGGGTCTAAGACCCCTAAAGCACCTTGTCCCCATGTTGATGAGGACAAGGGCCTCTTCCCCACAACCCTGGCCATTGGTTGTGGGGGTCTGCGGGCGGGGGGCTTATCGGAATCTGGAAGCCCCCTTTAACAAGGGGATCCCCAGATCCCGCCCCCCCTGTGTGAAATGGTAAGGGGGTACAAAAGTACCCCTACCATTTCACCAAAAAAAGTGGCAAAAATGGTAAAAATGACAGGAGACGGTCTTTGACAATTCCTTTATTAAAATCTTCTTTCTTCTTTCTTCATCCTTCGGTTTCTTCATCTTCTCCTTCCGTCATCTTCTTCCATCTTCTTCCATCTTCTTCTTCCTCCGATCTGCTTCTTCTTGCGCTGGTTTTCTCGTCCTTCTCGTCCGGCATCTTCTTCCGTCGGCGTCGGTGTCTCTGTCTCTTCTTGGGCCACTCCGCGCAATGGGAGGCTCCCGCTGTGTGAGGCTCCGCTCCGTCTGACAGGTCTTTTATAACGGAGGACACCTGGTGACCCCGCCCCCCTCTGACGTCATGGGGAAAGCCATCATGAAATTCCCCATGACGTCCCTGTGCGTCAGAGGGGGCGGGGTCACCAGGTGCCCTCCGTTATAAAAGACCTGTCAGACGGAGCGGAGCCTCACACAGCGGGAGCCTCCCATTGCGCGGAGCGGCCCAAGAAGAGACACGGACACGGACACCGACGCCGACGGAAGAAGATGCCGGACGAGAAGGACGAGAAGACCAGCGCAAGAAGAAGCGGATCGGAGGAAGAAGAAGATGGAAGAAGATGGAAGAAGATGACGGAAGGAGAAGATGAAGAAACCGAAGGATGAAGAAAAAAGAAAGAAGATTTTAATAAAGGAATTGTCAAAGACCGTCTCCTGTAATTTTTACCATTTTTGCCACTTTTTTGGTGAAATGGTAGGGGTACTTTTGTACCCCCTTACCATTTCACACAGGGGGGGGCCGCGATCTGGGGGTCCCCTTGTTAAAGGGGGCTTCCAGATTCCGATAAGCCCCCTGCCCGCAGACCCCCACAACCAATGGCCAGGGTTGTGGGGAAGAGGCCCTTGTCCTCATCAACATGGGGACAAGGTGCTTTGGGGGTCTTAGACCCCCAAAGCATCCTCCCAATGTTGAGGGCATGTGGCCTGGTACGGTTCAGGCGGGAGGGGGGGGGGCGCTCTCGTCCCCCCCTCTTTTCCTGCGGCCTGCCAGGTTGCGTGCTCGGATAAGGGTCTGATATGGATTTTGAGGGGGACCCCATGCCATTTTTTTTGGCTAGGGTTCCCCTTAAAATCCATACCAGACCTCAAGGGTCTGGTATGGATTTTGAGGGGGACCCTACGCCATTTTTTTTTTTGGCTGGGGTTCCCCTTAATATCCATCCCAGACCAGAAGGGCCTGGTTATTGAATTAGGGGGGACCCCTACGCTTTTTTTTTGTTTTTTATTAATGAATGACAGTTCTCTGTGTTACAGGAGCCATCAATTCATTAGCCGCGAGTGCTTTTAAATAGCTTTTTTCCTGCAAAAAATTACACTTTTTTGCAGGGAAAGTTCTAAGCACAGGAAACCTGCCCCCCTTCACAGGCCACCTATAGACACCCCCCAGATGTGATACTGCAATGCTGTTCTAACAGCACGCACACACATATCCCCAGAAATAGAGCACATATTGTCAGCAGCACACTGACACGCTGACACTGACTGAAACATAATATGCGAGGCCTATAGTCTGGCCATTAAATTATTTTTTTCTTTTTCTCTTCTCAGTAAAATGGTGAGACCAACATCTAGAGTTTGGAAACCTTTCCACGGTGCAATTTCTGCTGAGAGCAAAGCTGCAATTTGCAAATATTGGGAGAAGAAATATTCTTTTCCAAATGCTACAAGAATGACAAAACACATCCTTGCATGCCAAAGGTGCCCTAAAGGCATTAAAAAGTACTTTTATGGAATAAAAAAATGACGAGGACCATATTGAAAGTGCAAGTAGCTTTTCCCTTCAGAGTTCTCTTTTTAGAAACACTCTTTCTGCTGCTTTTGGATCATCACAAAGTGTTTCTTTAAGTGAAGAATTGTTGCAAACCACTGCCTCACAAAAATACACAATCCCTTCATTTATAGATAAAATGACACCTGAAAATCAGGAGAACATTTCATAGTTTCATAGTTAGTAAGGTTGAATAAAGACACTAGTCTATCCAGTTCAACCTGTGTACTTGGTGTATGTGTGTTCATGTCGATAATCATTTCCCATATCCCTGTACATTGTGGATGTAGCTATTTATACCAACCTCTATATCATTTATGAATAAATTAAACCGAATTGGTCCTAGGACAGAGCCTTGGGATACCCCGCTTTCCACTCCAGACCAGTCTCAGTACACGTTATTTATCAACACCCTCTGAATACGCCCCTATAACCAGTTTTGTATCCATGAACAAACCTTATGGTCCATGTTTACAGACCTCAGTTTGTAAATTAAGCGTCTATGGGGGACTGCTTTTGCAAAATCCAGATACATGCACCATTGTTGGCAGGGGAAAAAAAGGGGGGCACAGAGTACTTGGTCTAAAGCTGGTTATACATTGATAGAAAATCGAATAGAAAAAAAGTAAAAGAAGTACATGATACATGATCAAGTGAGTGAGACAGTCCTTCCCCAAGCCAGATCCCTTGTGATGAAGTCCTGCAATCAGCTTCTAAGAAAATCCATCCAGACCCTCAGCCCTTACAATGCTGAGGCCTCTATAACAGCTGCCCAGTCCATGGAACTCAGCTGCCCAGTCCATGGAAGGAACCCAGCTCTCTAGTGATTCAGACTATTTATCAACTTTCCAGCTCCCTACTAGACACTCCTCTCCAGGGATTAGATGGAGTATGATAAATATTCAAGTTGTTTTTTTTTGCATCTCCCTCCCTAAGCTATGAAAGCTTATTTTGGAGGGGGGGGGGGGGGCAATCAAACTTCCAACCTGTGAAACCTTGTTGAAGTTAATGATCTGGCGACAGGGAATGCTATTATTGAGTTTATGATCTACCAAAACCCCCAGATCCTTCTCCACTACGGATTCCCCCAGTTATACTCCCCCTAGCATGTATGATGCATGCATATTCTTAGCCCCCAAGTGCATAACTTTACATTTATCAACATTAAACCTCATCTGCCACATAGTCGCCCAATTAGACAGAGCATTGAGGTCGGCTTGTAAATTGGAGACCTCCTGTAAGGACGTTATTCCACTGCATAGCTTGGTGTCATCTGCAAAGACAGAAATGTTACTTTTGATCCCAGACCCAATATCATTTATAAAGATATTAAAAAGTAAGGGTCCCAGCACTGAACCTTGGGGTACACCACTGATAACCTTAGACCATTCAGAGTAAGAATCATTAACTACGACTCTCTGAATTCTGTCTTTTAGCCAGTTTTCTATCCATTTACAAACCGATATTTCCAAACCTGTAGACCTTACCTTACACATGAGCCGTGTGTGGGGGAACTGTATCGAACGCTTTTGCAAAATCCAAGTATACCACGTCCACAGCCACGCCTCTGTCCAAGGTTTTACTTACCACCTAATAAAAAGAAATGAGGTTTGTCTGACAACTTCTGTCTTTCATGAATCCATGCTGTCTGTTGCTTAAAATATTTTTTTCCTGCAAGAAACTCGTCTATGTGGTCTTTTATTAATCTCTCCAGTAGGGATGGGCCCGGTGCTCGATGCGAACCCATGTTCGCATCGAGCACCGGGTGTTCGCTCGCGCGGCGAGCCCAGAACTATTTTGGCCGCTCGCATCACGTTCGTGTGATGCGAGCGGCCCCGCAATGCATTGCGGCCGGCGCGGCCGGCGCAGTGCATTGCTGGCTGATGATTGGCCAAGCATGCACTGTGACCCCGCATGCTTGGCCAATCACAGCGCCGGAAACTCGAAGAGCCATAATTGGCTACAGGCAGGACGCCTGTAGCCAATTACAGCTCAGGGGCTTTAGTACACGCCCCCTCTTATAAAAGGCCGCCACGCCGTCTGCGCCGGTCACATGCTGTTCCGGCGTAGATAGAGCAGGATCGTTCTGTGTCACTCTGCTGGATTTAGTTAGAGAGATTTACTTAGAGAGATTGAGTTAGATAGATTCATTTAGAAAGATTGATTTAGAAAGAGGGGCTTGTAGTGTGTTCGTGGCAGGCAGGCACTGGCAGCAAACAGAGCTCCTGTATTTTGTTCCCAGAAGCACCTATAGGACTTGTAGTGTGTTCGTGGCAGGCAGGCAGAGCTCCTATATTTTGTTCCCAGAAGCACCTATAGGACTTGTAGTGTGTTCGTGGCAGGCAGGCAGAGCTCCTATATTTTGTTCCCAGAAGCACCTATAGGACTTGTAGTGTGTTCGTGGCAGGCAGGCAGAGCTCCTATATTTTGTTCCCAGAAGTAGGGATGGGCCCGGTGCTCGATGCGAACCCACGTTCGCATCGAGCACCGGGCGTTCGCTCGCTCGGCGAGCCCAGAACTATTTTGGCCCCTCGCATCACGTTCGTGTGATGCGAGCGGCCCCGCAATGCATTGCGGCCGGCGCGGCCGACGCAGTGCATTGCTGGCTGATGATTGGCCAAGCATGCACTGTGACCCCGCATGCTTGGCCAATCACAGCCCCGGAAACTCGAAGAGCCATAATTGGCTACAGGCAGGACGCCTGTAGCCAATTACAGCTCAGGGGCTGTAGTACACGCCCCCCCCTATAAAACGCCGCCACGCCGTCTGCGCCGGTCACATGCTGTTCCGGCGCAGATTGAGCAGGCTGATTCTGTGACACTCTGCTGCATTTAGATAGTTAGAGAGATTCACTTACAGAGATTGAGTTAGATAGATTCAGTTACAAAGATTGATTGAGAAAGAGGGGCTTGTAGTGTGCTCGTGGCAGGCAGGCAGAGCTACTATATTTTGTTACCAGAAGCACCTATAGGACTTGTAGTGTGTTCGTGGCAGGCAGGCAGAGCTCCTATATTTTGTTACCAGAAGCACCTATAGGACTTGTAGTGTGTTCGTGGCAGGCAGGCAGAGCTCCTATATTTTGTTACCAGAAGCACCTATAGGACTTGTAGTGTGTTCGTGGCAGGCAGGCAGAGCTCCTATATTTTGTTACCAGAAGCACCTATAGGACTTGTAGTGTGTTCGTGGCAGGCAGGCAGAGCTCCTATATTTTGTTACCAGAAGCACCTATAGGACTTGTAGTGTGTTCGTGGCAGGCAGGCAGAGCTCCTATATTTTTGTTCCCAGAGGCACCTATAGGACTTGAAGTGTGTTAGTCCCATTACACACACAGAGCTATATTTTCTTCCCAGAAGCACCTATAGGACTTGAAGAGTGTTAGTCCCATCACACACACAGAGCTATATTTTCTTCCCAGAAGCACCTATAGGACTTGAAGTGTGTTAGTCCCATCACACACACAGAGCTATATTTTGTTCCCAGAGGCACCTATAGGACTTGAAGTGTGTTAGTCCCATTACACACACAGAGCTATATTTTCTTCCCAGAAGCACCTATAGGACTTGAAGTGTGTTAGTCCCATTACACACACAGAGCTATATTTTCTTCCCAGAAGCACCTATAGGACTTGAAGTGTGTTAGTCCCATTACACACACAGAGCTATATTTTGTTCCAGAAGCACCTATAGGACTTGAAGTGTGTTAGTCCCATCACACACACAGAGCTATATTTTGTTCCCAGAAGAACCTATAGGACTTGAAGTGTGTTAGTCCCATTACACACACAGAGCTATATTTTGTTCCCAGAAGCACCTATAGGACTTGAAGTGTGTTAGTCCCATCACACACACAGAGCTATATTTTGTTCCCAGAAGAACCTATAGGACTTGAAGTGTGTTAGTCCCATCACACACACAGAGCTATATTTTGTTCCCAGAAGAACCTATAGGACTTGAAGTGTGTTAGTCCCATTACACACACAGAGCTATATTTTGTTCCCAGAAGCACCTATAGGACTTGAAGTGTGTTAGTCCCATTACACACACAGAGCTATATTTTCTTCCCAGAAGCACCTATAGGACTTGAAGTGTGTTAGTCCCATTACACACACAGAGCTATATTTTCTTCCCAGAAGCACCTATAGGACTTGAAGTGTGTTAGTCCCATTACACACACAGAGCTATATTTTCTTCCCAGAAGCACCTATAGGACTTGAAGTGTGTTAGTCCCATCACACACACAGAGCTATATTTTGTTCCCAGAAGAACCTATAGGACTTGAAGTGTGTTAGTCCCATTACACACACAGAGCTATATTTTGTTCCCAGAAGCACCTATAGGACTTGAAGTGTGTTAGTCCCATTACACACACAGAGCTATATTTTCTTCCCAGAAGCACCTATAGGACTTGAAGTGTGTTAGTCCCATCACACACACAGAGCTATATTTTGTTCCCAGAGGCACCTATAGGACTTGAAGTGTGTTAGTCCATTACACACACAGAGCTATATTTTCTTCCCAGAAGCACCTATAGGACTTGAAGTGTGTTAGTCCCATTACACACACAGAGCTATATTTTCTTCCCAGAAGCACCTATAGGACTTGAAGTGTGTTAGTCCCATCACACACACAGAGCTATATTTTGTTCCCAGAAGAACCTATAGGACTTGAAGTGTGTTAGTCCCATCACACACACAGAGCTATATTTTGTTCCCAGAAGAACCTATAGGACTTGAAGTGTGTTAGTCCCATTACACACACAGAGCTATATTTTGTTCCCAGAAGCACCTATAGGACTTGAAGTGTGTTAGTCCCATTACACACACAGAGCTATATTTTCTTCCCAGAAGCACCTATAGGACTTGAAGTGTGTTAGTCCCATTACACACACAGAGCTATATTTTGTTCCCAGAAGCACCTATAGGACTTGAAGTGTGTTAGTCCCATCACACACACAGAGCTATATTTTGTTCCCAGAAGCACCTATAGGACTTGAAGTGTGTTAGTCCCATCACACACACAGAGCTATATTTTGTTCCCAGAAGCACCTATAGGACTTGAAGTGTGTTAGTCCCATCACACACACAGAGCTATATTTTGTTCCCAGAAGCACCTATAGGACTTGAAGTGTGTTAGTCCCATCACACACACAGAGCTATATTTTGTTCCCAGAAGAACCTATAGGACTTGAAGTGTGTTAGTCCCATCACACACACAGAGCTATATTTTGTTCCCAGAAGCACCTATAGGACTTGAAGTGTGTTAGTCCCATTACACACACAGAGCTATATTTTGTTCCCAGAAGCACCTATAGGACTTGAAGTGTGTTAGTCCCATCACACACACAGAGCTATATTTTGTTCCCAGAAGCACCTATAGGACTTGAAGTGTGTTAGTCCCATCACACACACAGAGCTATATTTTGTTCCCAGAAGCACCTATAGGACTTGAAGTGTGTTAGTCCCATTACACACACAGAGCTATATTTTGTTCCCAGAAGCACCTATAGGACTTGAAGTGTGTTAGTCCCATTACACACACAGAGCTATATTTTCTTCCCAGAAGCACCTATAGGACTTGAAGTGTGTTAGTCCCATTACACACACAGAGCTATATTTTGTTCCCAGAAGCACCTATAGGACTTGAAGTGTGTTAGTCCCATCACACACACAGAGCTATATTTTGTTCCCAGAAGCACCTATAGGACTTGAAGTGTGTTAGTCCCATCACACACACAGAGCTATATTTTGTTCCCAGAAGCACCTATAGGACTTGAAGTGTGTTAGTCCCATCACACACACAGAGCTATATTTTGTTCCCAGAAGCACCTATAGGACTTGAAGTGTGTTAGTCCCATCACACACACAGAGCTATATTTTGTTCCCAGAAGCACCTATAGGACTTGAAGTGTGTTAGTCCCATCACACACACAGAGCTATATTTTGTTCCCAGAAGCACCTATAGGACTTGAAGTGTGTTAGTCCCATCACACACACAGAGCTATATTTTGTTCCCAGAAGCACCTATAGGACTTGAAGTGTGTTAGTCCCATCACACACACAGAGCTATATTTTGTTCCCAGAAGCACCTATAGGACTTGAAGTGTGTTAGTCCCATCACACACACAGAGCTATATTTTCTTCCAGAAGCACCTATAGGACTTGAAGTGTGTTAGTCCCATCACACACACAGAGCTATATTTTCTTCCCAGAAGCACCTATAGGACTTGAAGTGTGTTAGTCCCATCACACACACAGAGCTATATTTTCTTCCCAGAAGCACCTATAGGACTTGAAGTGTGTTAGTCCCATCACACAGAGCTCCTCTATTTTCTTTGCAGAAGCACCCATAGGACTTCTAGTGTGTTAGTGGCATCACACAGAGCTCCTATATATTCTTCTCAGCAGCACCCACAGGACTTCTAGTGTGTTAGTGGCATCACACAGAGCTCCTCTATTTTCTTTGCAGAAGCACCCACAGGACTTCTAGTGTGTTAGTGGCATCACACAGAGCTCCTCTATTTTCTTTGCAGAAGCACCCATAGGACTTCTAGTGTGTTAGTGGCATCACACAGAGCTCCTATATATTCTTCTCAGCAGCACCCACAGGACTTCTAGTGTGTTAGTGGCATCACACAGAGCTCCTCTATTTTCTTTGCAGAAGCACCCACAGGACTTCTAGTGTGTTAGTGGCATCACACAGAGCTCCTCTATTTTCTTTGCAGAAGCACCCATAGGACTTCTAGTGTGTTAGTGGCATCACACAGAGCTCCTATATATTCTTCTCAGCAGCACCCACAGGACTTCTAGTGTGTTAGTGGCATCACACAGAGCTCCTCTATTTTCTTTGCAGAAGCACCCACAGGACTTCTAGTGTGTTAGTGGCATCACACAGAGCTCCTCTATTTTCTTTGCAGAAGCACCCATAGGACTTCTAGTGTGTTAGTGGCATCACACAGAGCTCCTATATATTCTTCTCAGCAGCACCCACAGGACTTCTAGTGTGTTAGTGGCATCACACAGAGCTCCTCTATTTTCTTTGCATAAGCACCCACAGGACTTCTAGTGTGTTAGTGGCATCACACAGAGCTCCTCTATTTTCTTTGCAGAAGCACCCACAGGACTTCTAGTGTGTTAGTGGCATCACACAGAGCTCCTCTATTTTCTTTGCAGAAGCACCCATAGGACTTCTAGTGTGTTAGTGGCATCACACAGAGCTCCTATATATTCTTCTCAGCAGCACCCACAGGACTTCTAGTGTGTTAGTGGCATCACACAGAGCTCGTCAATTTTCTTTGCAGAAGCACCCACAGGACTTCTAGTGTGTTTTTTTTTTTTTAGTGGCATCACACAGAGCTCCTCTATTTTCTTTGCAGAAGCACCCATAGGACTTCTAGTGTGTTAGTGGCATCACACAGAGCTCCTATATATTCTTCTCAGCAGCACCCACAGGACTTCTAGTGTGTTAGTGGCATCACACAGAGCTCCTCTATTTTCTTTGCATAAGCACCCACAGGACTTCTAGTGTGTTAGTGGCATCACACAGAGCTCCTCTATTTTCTTTGCAGAAGCACCCATAGGACTTCTAGTGTGTTAGTGGCATCACACAGAGCTCCTATATATTCTTCTCAGCAGCACCCACAGGACTTCTAGTGTGTTAGTGGCATCACACAGAGGTCCTCTATTTTCTTTGCAGAAGCACCCACAGGACTTCTAGTGTGTTAGTGGCATCACACAGAGCTCCTCTATTTTCTTTGCATAAGCACCCACAGGACTTCTAGTGTGTTAGTGGCATCACACAGAGCTCCTCTATTTTCTTTGCAGAAGCACCCATAGGACTTCTAGTGTGTTAGTGGCATCACACAGAGCTCCTATATTTTCTTCTCAGCAGCACCCACAGGACTACCGACTACAATGGCTGGAAGACCGCCAAGGGGAGGCAGAGCGTGCAGAGCCAAGAACACAGGGCAGGCAGGCTCTGTTTCTAGTGGACGTGGCCGTGGACGTGGACGTGGTCGTGCATCGTCATCAGCACGTGGCCATGGGACACGCGCGTCTTTGTTTTCGGCAGCTGGACATGTGGAGCCGCATCATGCTGAAGGCTTGGTAGAATGGATGACCAAGCCCTCCTCATCCTCCTCATCCTCTCTCACCCAGGCTCAGGGTACTGACAGAGCATCATCAGCCACCCCTTCCCTAGACCCCACCATGTCCTCCTGAGGAGTCCCCCGAACTCTTTGAGCACAGTGTTGGGTACATGCTCCAGGAGGATGCCCAACGATTCGAAGGCTCGGATGACGATACCCAGCTTGAGGAATCTGGCAGTACAGTTCCACCAGCTGCAGCTTACTGCCAGGTTTGCTCTAGTGGTGAAGAGGGAGGGGATGATGAGGTCACTGACTCCACGTGGGTGCCTCAAGGGAGAGAGGATGAGGAGGAGGACGAGGAGGAGGAGGATGCGGCGTCACATGTCCAACGAGGCAGGATGCCCCCTGGAGGCCAGGTAGAGGCCAGCACAGCAACTGTACAACACCGCAGAGCTCCGCCTGTGCAGGGCGCTGCCTCTGCACGTTATCAGAAAAGTTCTTTGGTGTGGGCCTTTTTTGAGACGAGTGCAGCAGATCGCACCACTGCTATTTGCAATATTTGTCTCAAGCGTATCTCGCGTGGCCAAAACATCAGCCGCTTGGGCACGACAAGCATGACCAGACATATGGCGACCTGCCATGCAGCTCGTTGGCAGGCACACATAAAAGACCCACACCAAAGAACTAAGCGGACCTCTCCTTGCTCCTCCTCAGCTGGGATCTCCATCCCCACTACACCTTCAGTCCTCTCTGAAAGCTGCTCTGAGAGGACTGAAGGTGTAGAATTCGGTGTGTCACAACCAAGTACTTGCAGTACACCGACGTCCGAATGCAGCAGGCAAATTTCCCTGCCCCAGCTGCTGGACCGTAGAAAGAAGTACACTCCCAGCCATCCACATGCCCAGCGGTTGAATGCTAGCCTTGCTAAATTGCTAGCACTTCAACTGCTGCCTTTTCAGTTGGTAGACTCGGCCCCCTTCCGTGAGTTTGTTCAATGTGCGGTTCCTCAGTGGCAGGTTCCCAAACGCCACTTTTTCTCGCGGAAGGCGATTCCGTCTCTCTACCGGCATGTGGAGGGCAATGTCCATGCCTCGCTGGACAGGGCGGTCAGCGGTAAGGTGCATATTACCGCTGACTCATGGTCCAGCAGGCATGGACAGGGACGGTACCTTTCTTTCACGGCCCATTGGGTCACTCTATTGGCAGCTGGGAGGGATGCAGGACAAGGTGCAGTAGTGTTGGAGGTTGTCCCGCCACCACGCCTCCAAAACGCGACTACTGCTACTGGTTGTGACACACCTCTCTCCTCCACCCCCTCCTCTTCTTCTTCCTCCAGTGCTCTGTCCTTGGAACCAGCGGTGCTCCGTAGGCGTACAAGGGGCTACGCAAGTACGCAGGCAAAAAGATGCCATGCCGTGCTTGCGCTGGTGTGTTTTGGGGGACAGGAGCCACACTGGGCCAGAGGTTCTGGCAGCTCTGCAGGGGCAGGCCGAGAGGTGGTTGACGCCACGTCAGCTTAAGCCAGGAATGGTCGTTTCTGACAATGGCACCAACCTCCTCTCCGCCCTGCGACAGGGGCAGCTCACCCATGTGCCCTGCATGGCTCACGTCCTCAACCTGGTGGTGCAGCGGTTCTTGGGCAGGTTCCCAGGCTTACAGGATGTCCTGAGGCAGGCCAGGAAAGTCTGTGTGCATTTCCGCCGATCTTATAATGCCAGTGCTCGGCTGACTGAGCTGCAAAAGGAGCTGAACCTGCCCAAGAACCGCCTAATATCTGACATGCCCACCAGGTGGAACTCAACGTTGGCCATGCTGCAGCGACTGCACACGCAGCAGAGGGCCATCAATGAGTACCTTTGCGACTACGGCACCAGGACAGGGTCAGGGGAGCTTGGTTTTTTTTCCCCACGTCAGTGGAGCATGATCAGGGATGCATGCACTGTCCTCTCACCATTTGAGGAGGCCACGAGGATGGTGAGCAGTGACAGTGCATGCATCAGTGACACTGTCCCTCTTGTCCACCTGTTGGAGCATACGCTGCGTGGGATAATGGACAGGGCACTTGAGGCAGAACAGAGGCAGGAAGAGGAGGACTTCCTTGCCTCTCAAGGCCCCCTTTATCCGGACAGTGTTCCTTCTGTCCCACCCATCACACAGGAAGAGGATGAGGAGGAGGAGGAGGAGGAGGAGGATTGTGTGAGCATGGAGGTGGAGCCTGGCACTCAGCATCAGCAGCAGCAGTCTTTTAGGGATGATGTACAGTCCCAACAAGCCAGTGGACTTGTACGTGGCTGGGAGGAGGTGGCTGGCGATCATGTCATCCTCAGTGACCCAGAAGACTCCGGACCGAATGCCTCAGCTAACCTACGCTGCATGGCCTCCCTGATCCTGCAAAGCCTGCGGAAGGATCCTCGTGTTCTTCGGATCAAGGAGAGGGACCATTACTGGCTGGCCACTCTCCTTGATCCGCGGTACAAGGGTAAGGTTGCGGACCTTATCTTGCCGTCGCAGAGGGAGCAGAGGATGAGACATCTCAGGGAGGCCTTGCAGAAAGGTCTGTGCAACGCGTTCCCAGAAACTGGGAGGCTACAAACTCCTGGTCCTGGGCGACGAGTTGCTGAGGCTTCGGTCAGTGGCAGAAGGAGCGGTGGGGAAGGTGGACGTCTGACCGATGCGTTCAGACAATTTTTTAGTCCGCAGCCCCAAGGTATGATCGGTTCCAGCAACCATCGCCAGCGTCTGATATACATGGTGCAGGAATACCTTGGGGCAAGGTCAGACTTGGACACCTTTCCCACCGAAAATCCTCTGGCTTACTGGGTCCTGAGGATGGATCACTGGCCAGAGCTTGCACAGTATGCAATTGAGCTACTGGCCTGTCCTGCCTCCAGCGTTCTTTCCGAACGCACATTCAGTGCTGCTGGAGGATTTGTGACTGATCATAGGGTGCGCCTGTCCACCGCCTCGGTTGATCGACTGACATTCATCAAAATGAATCAGTCTTGGATCACCACCAGCTACCAGGCACCTGAGGCGGATATAACCGAATAATTTTTAATGTCACATCCCTTCAAGACTGCCTATGCTGATGCTGAGTGACTGTCCTCTTATGTTCACTGACTATCCTCTTCCTCCTCCTCAATGATCCATGCCACCACACCAGTGCCTAAGGCACAATTTTTCAGCCCCTGTTTAACAGGGGCGTGTACTTACAATTTTTTAAAAAAAGGCTTCGCAACACGTGTGACTGCTGTGCTCCAAGTACAGTCTCTGTGAGGGCCGTGTTGCAGTGTTGTGGCACCAGCACCAGTGCCTAAGGCACAATTTTTCAGCCCCTGTTTAACAGGGGCGTGTACTTACAATTTTTAAAAAAAATGCTTCGCAACACGTGTGACTGCTGTGCTCCAAGTACAGTCTCTGTGAGGGCCGTGTTGCAGTGTTGTGGCACCAGCACCAGTGCCTAAGGCACAATTTTTCAGCCCCTGTTTAACAGGGGCGGGTACTTACAATTTTTTTAAAAAATGCTTCGCAACACGTGTGACTGCTGTGCTCCAAGTACAGTATCTGTGAGGGCCGGGTTGCAGTGTTGTGGCACCAGCACCAGTGCCTAAGGCACAATTTTTCAGCCCCTGTTTAACAGGGGCGTGTACTTACAATTTTTTAAAAAAATGCTTCGCAACACGTGTGACTGCTGTGCTCCAAGTACAGTATCTGTGAGGGCCGGGTTGCAGTGTTGTTGCACCAGCACCAGTGCCTAAGGCACAATTTTTCAGCCCCTGTTTAACAGGGGCGTGTACTTACAATTTTTTAAAAAAAATGCTTCGCAACACGTGTGACTGCTGTGCTCCAAGTACAGTATCTGTGAGGGCCGGGTTGCAGTGTTGTGGCACCAGCACCAGTGCCTAAGGCACAATTTTTCAGCCCCTGTTTAACAGGGGCGTGTACTTACAATTTTTTAAAAAAATGCTTCGCAACACGTGTGACTGCTGTGCTCCAAGTACAGTCTCTGTGAGGGGTTGCAGTGTTGTGGCACCAGCACCAGTGCCTAAGGCACAATTTTTCAGCCCCTGTTTAACAGGGGCGGGTAATTACAAATCTTGATCTAATAGTTCACAGCAGGGCCCATTCCTGCGCCCACCAAGAGTAACTATGAGGGCCTACAGTCTTGTGGCAACACCGTCCACCACCACCGCCAAAGGCCCAATTTTTCTGCCCTGTTCATCAGGTGCTTGCAATTACAAATCTTGATCTAATAACTCACAGCAGGGCCCATTCCTGCGCCCACCAAGAGTAACTGTGAGAGCTTACAGTCTTGTGGCAAAACCGTCCACCACCACCACCACCACCCCCAATTTTTCTGCCCTGTTCAACAGGTGCATGCAATTACAAATCTTGATCTATTAACTCACAGCAGGGCCCATTCCTGTGCCCACCAGTCTTGTGGCTACACCAACATCTAATAGGGCAAATTTCTGCAGAGTATATACGCCAGGCCCCTACTTTCAAACATCCAACTTACAAACGACTCCTACTTGCAAATGGAAAGAGAAAAACAGGAAGTGAGAGGAAATCTACCCCTAGGAAGGGAAATTCTATCCTGTTAGATTTAATTTGGGAAAAAGGTATCTCCTCTCTACTGATACTTTATCACCAATCCTTGTTTCAATTAAAACCCCACTTTTTCCAAAAACATTTGTCATTGGGACGGAAAGTGAGGTGACATGTTCTGAACAGATGTGCAAAGACAGCAAATGTTACAGGGGTGATAACCCCTCCCTATGTTCTCCAAAAAGCTTAAAAATAGATTTTTTGGGGATGGAGCTACACTTCATAATGTACCTGTTCAGATTCTACTTAAGAACAAACCTAAAGCCGCAAGTGGTTTTAAATGGCTTCTTTTTTTCCTTTACAAATGTCATTTTGTGCAAGGACAGTTCTAAACACGGGAAACACATGCCACTTCACAGGCATACTTTAGACACCCCCCAGGTACCATATTTAAAGGAAAATTTCACTTTTTTTTTTTCACTTTATGCATCATTAAAATGACTGCTCCCGAAAAAACGTTAGTTTTTTAAAAGTTCTTTTTGCATTGATATATGTCCCCTGGGGCAGGACCCGGGTCCCCAAACCTGTTTTATGACATTAACATGCATATTGGCCGTTGTAATTAGCACTTTTGATTTCGAACGTTCGCGTCCATTATAACGTATAGGGTTCGAAAATTTGCGCAAACTTTCGGTCCGATCGAAGGTTCTGGTGCGAACCGAACCCGGGGGTGTTCGGCTCATCCCTACTCTCCAGTATCTTCCCAACTATGGAAGTTAAACTAACAGGTCTATAGTTACTTGGTAAAGACTTTGTTCCCTTTTTAAATATAGGCACCACGTTCGCCCTGCGCCAATCCAGTGGTACTATTCCTGTCATTAATGAGTCCCTAAAAATTAGATACAATGGCTTTGAAATTACAGAGCTCAATTCATTTAGGATCCGTGGGTGGATGCCATCAGGTCCAGGTGCTTTATCCACCTTTATTCTGTCTAAATATTTCTGGACCATATCACTTTTGAGCCATTGTGGATTTGGGGCTGTGTCACTACCACCCCCATTGTGGACATGAGCTCCCCATGCTCCTTTGTATACACAGAGCTAAAGAAAGTATTTAATAAATTAGCCTTCTCTTTGTCCCCAGTTACCCACTCTAGATTATTTTGTAAAGGGCCTACATGCTCAGACTTGACCTTTTTACTATTAATATATTTGAAGAATTTTTGGGGGTTTGTCCTACTATCTTTTGCAATCTGTCTTTCGTTTTGAATTTTTGCATCCTTAATTTCCTTTTTACATATTCTGTTATGTTCTTTGTAACATTTAAATGACACTAGTGATCCTTCATTTTTATATTTTTTAAAAGCTCTTTTCTTATAGTTTATAGCTTTTTTAACTTTGGCCGTGAGCCACATAGGTTTTATTTTTAGCCTTTTAAATTTATTGCCCATGGGAATATACTTTGCAGTGAGTTCACAAACAGTCTTTTTGAAGAATCCCCATTTCTGTTCTGTGCCCATTGTTGCCAATATTCTCTCCCAGTCTAAGTTCTGGAGAGCAGCACTCATCCTTGGAAAATTTGCCCTCTTGAAATTAAGTGTTTTTATCTTT
Source organism: Lithobates sylvaticus (assembly GCA_028564925.1). Taxonomy (NCBI): domain Eukaryota; kingdom Metazoa; phylum Chordata; class Amphibia; order Anura; family Ranidae; genus Lithobates; species Lithobates sylvaticus. Next base: position 122,120,211 of record CM053030.1, on the reverse strand, counting down.
CCTGTATGTGATTTTTGCTTACAGCTAACATCAAATGAAATCATGTTATGGTCACTGCTACCCAGATGCTCCTTTATCTGAACATTAGTAATATGCTCTGCATGGTTTGAGATTACCAGATCCAGCAGAGCATCATTCCTGGTTGGGGCCTCAATAAATTGGAGCATAAAATTGTCCTGTAATAGATTTATAAATTTTTGTCGTTTAACTGTCCCAGCAGTGCCATTATTCCAGTCAATTTCTGGGTAGTTAAAATCCCCCATTATTATCACTGTCATTATCACAGTCGGCTGATCCTGGGCGGCCGTGGTGTCATGCATGTGTCCCCCTCCACTCTCCTCCAGCCCGCTGTCCTCCTCCTCATTCCCCCCCTTCCCCCTCCGCCGACTATCTCCTATCCCGCAGGGATAGGGGGGCGGATGGAGAGCAGAGCAAGAGACCAGTAAATATGTAATTTACCGGCCCCTTCCTTTTCTCGAATTGGACACAGTGAGCTATCGCTTCTGTGTCCTGTAATAACTGAGTTACTCTGCTTCAGTTTCTGAATGGACAGGAGACTGTGTTTCCTGTCCATTCATCTTCAGTGCTGAGAAAGGGACTGGGGAATCTGTGTCCTCAGTCCTTTTCTCTGTCTCAAGGGGGAGATGTCAGGGGTCTGTTTAGACCCCTGATATCTCACCAAAGCCCCCCAAAAGGGCTGATAAGAAAAAAAAAATATATATATATATATATATTAAAAAAATGTATTGTAAAAAAAAAAAAATTACTTACACCACTCCCCCTGCCCTACCAACACTGTCTACTGCCCCAACACCCTCGCCCCAAAAAACATTGTGAAAAAAATGAAAACAAAAAAAAATAAATCAATACATAAAATAAAAAACTACTGACACCATCCACTGCCTTACTGACACCGTCCACTGCCCTACTGACACCGTCCCCTGCCATATACCCCATTCCCCAGAAGCACTGTGAAACAAAAATTATTAAAAAAAATTATTTGAAAATAATAATAAACAACAAAACTGTAAAAAATAATAAAAACAGAAAAACACTGATACCGTCCACTGCTCTCCTGACACTGTCCACTACCCCCCTCCCCCACCCCCAATCATTGTTAAAAACAAAAAATACAAATATAAATTGTAAAAATAAATAAAACATTTAATTGTAAAATAAATTCCATTGCTCTACTGGCACTGTCCACTACCCTACTGACACCATCCACTGCTTTACTGACAACGTCCACTGGCCCCCAAAAATCATTTTGAAAAAAATAAAAAATGAATACTAAATGTGATTGTAAAAATATAAAAATAAAGAACTACTGACACTGTCCACTGCCCTACTGACACCATACTGCACATACTGCCCACTGCTGTACACTCCTCACCTGCACATTATACCCACCTACATACACTCTGCACTCCTCTTCTGCACATAAGACCTACCACCATACACTCCATACTCCTCTTCTGCACATACTACCCACCGCCGGACACTCTGCATTGTACATTCCCTGTTTAACATTACTGCATACTGCACTATGCAAGTCATCTCAGACTTTTATGCCTTTTAAGCCATGCCCAATACATAGTGCTATTTAAGCCACACCCACATTTTACCGCTGGAGGGAGAAATTTGTTTGCCACCTCCCTGAAATGAGTTTTTGCAGATTGGGATGTCTGCTTTCATTACTATTGTCATTGTGGGCAGCAGAAATCATTTAACCACTTGACCACTGGGCACTTAAACCCCCTTCCTAACCAGACCAATTTTCAGCTTTGAATGACAATTACTCAGTCATGCAACACTGAACCCAAATTAATTTTGTGTCCTTTTTTTCACACAAATATAGCTTTCTTTTGGTGATGTTTAATCACCGCTGGGTTTTTTAATTTTTGCGCTATAAATCAAAATATACTGAAAATTCGGTAAAAAAAAATAAAAAAAAATTCTTTGTTTCTATTAAAATTTATTGCAGAGTATTGGCAGAGTATTGGCGAGTATTGGCAGAGTACTGGCAGAGTATTGCAGTGTTGCAGTGTTGCACAGTGGTGGCAGAGCATTGCACAGTGGTGGCAGAGCATTGCAGTGGTGGCAGAGCGTTGCACAGTGGTTGCAGAGCGTTGCACAGTGGTTGCAGAGTGTTGCACAGTGGGGGCAGAGCATTGCACAGTGGGGGCAGAGCGTTGCACAGTGGGGGCAGAGCGTTGCACAGTGCGGGCAGAGCGTTGCACAGTGAGGGCAGAGCGTTGCACAGTGGTTGCAGAGCATTGCACAGTGGGGGCAAAGTATTGCAGAGTGGTTGCAGAGCATTGCACAGTGGTGGCAGAGCATTGCACAGTGGTGGCAGAGTATTGCACAGTGGTGGCAGAGTATTGCACAGTGGTGGCAGAGTATTGCACAGTGGTGGCAGAGTGTTGCACAGTGGTGGCAGTGTAGCTGTCACTGACCAGCGCTGTGGGCACTACACATCCAGCCCACAGCGCTGGTCCCATCTCCCCCCCTGCGCGCTTCTCCCCTCTCACTGTACCGATCGGTACAGAGAGGGGAGGGAGGAACCGGCGTCATGACGGCATTTGTGTACATGTGATCGCTCCGTCAAATCACGTGGTAAACGGCCGCTATCAGCGGCCATTTACCGTGATCCGTGATGCGCCGGGTCCTCGGGACCCGGCGGTCACGGATGTTCCCGAGTGCGCGCCCCAGGGGGCGCGCGGGAACAAGTTTCTGGGAGGACGTCCACCCAGGATAAGCCGACCGCGCTGTAGCCGTCTTTTGACTATAGCGCGGTCGGCATGTGGTTAAACAGAACACACTTGTGATTGATTGATTTCTATACACATTTAGTTTCACCCACAAGCGCACACCACTCATTTGCTATATTAATATAAAAAGTGGTAAGTATTGTACTCACAAGATAACAAATGTATCAAGCACATCACAGTGCAACATCATCCAACCTTCATTGCATCATTTCATGTGGTAGGAGAAGGTGAAGATCCAATAGGCTAACGCGTTTCAAGGACTAGCCTCTTCTTCCGTGGTTCTAATGAAGAGGTTAACCCTTGAAATGCGTTAGCCTATTGAATCTTCACCTTCTCTTACCACATATTACTTTTTCTCAACAGATTTGCATTACGTTGATGTGCAATTACTATTTATGCAATTACGTTCATTTGTGTGCATTGTGTTGCATTACAATACACACCTGTAGCATTGTAACGCAACCCACCACACTGCACATAGCACCAGGATTGTGGTGTGCAAAGGACACATAGAAAACAATTATTTTCTATGTGCACTGGAAGAACGTAAGTCACTGCAAGGGCACATAGAAAATAATTATTCATTATGTATCCTTTGCACACCACAATCCTGGTGCTATGTGCAGTGTGGTGGGTTGCTATTTATTTAATCTTTAATAATCTGCAATATTTCACTAAATCTCACAGCATACATTTCTTATATTTTCTTTTACATTGAAAAATTCTAAAATTGCAAAAGCAAAAAACAATCATTTGGCACAATTTCCAAATAACTGCCAAGCAATAGTGCAGCAGATATTATAGGCCTGGATTACTCAACAGAAGCTTGTTACTGCAAACTTTATCATATTATTTCGCAAGAATATACACAACACTCTGACTTTATTCCCATCACTTATGACCAGGGAAACTTTATTTTAAAGCACAGGTCAAAGAACTTCCTGGCTTTAATCATTAAAAAAATAAAGGCTAACTTTTTTTATTTTTTTTCAAAACCAGAGCTCTCCTAATAAATACACTAAACCATGAGATTCCAGCCACTACTTTAAACAAATGGGACCGTGCAGTGAGGCCACAGGATTAATACAAAGTTAAAAACAAAATTAATGAAAACCATATGTATACCAGTATCATTGTTGTAGTGCAGGCTTTAAAACATTAAAGTTCGATAGCTGGTGCTTGAATTATTTCACTGGAGAAGTCGAGGCTCTGTTGATGTATGTTTGTAAAAAAATACGCTTTTCTGTGAAAGGGGGGGGGGGGGAGCAATGATATGAATTAATTCATTTAGAATGAAAAAGGGCCCTTCTATTCCATTCAATAGCACTCTGAATCTCACTTCTTCCTAACTTTAGACCTGTAACATTAGGGTGGTGGAGACTGATACAGAGGACAAAGCAGTGCATTCACAAATGGAGCCACCAATCAGGATTCAGAGCACTGCCCCTCGCCAACCATCGTACAGCAGCAAGTAGAAACACTGTTAACTAACTAAAAACCACAGATCAAACATACTTTGAAATATTTGATTTTAATCCTTTATTTGTTCTACATCAGGACTTTGGGCGCGCTCAGTATTGTAGTGAGTAGTTTTAGTAAGAGCACAAGTCACAATATGAATGCCAAAACCTTCAGTGACTACTGTTGTTTCTTCTGGCTTAAATATGTGTATTTCATTATAACATAAGCATGCCGGAAGTCTTATAGCGATGAAATGTATAAATACTGTATGTATTTATCAGTTCCATCATATCTGACTCAGCGATTTTACGGGCCAGCTATCTGAGCACCGTGTGATAAACTGGATAACCAGGTAAGTGGCCAGGTCATTCTTAAACTCTCCCCAACTTTTTAGGCTTGGATATGGCATGCAGAAAGTGATAGTACATGTGCATAGCCATTTACTTACCAGGATACATCTTTTGAGTGTGTGTGGGGGGAAGCCTAAACAAACGGAAAACATGCAAACAAACCCCATGCAGATTGTGTCCTAGCTGAGATTCTAAGAACCTTATTGCTGCAAGACATAGGTGCTAACCACTAAATCCAACCATAGACGGATCAAAATTTGACTGCTTCAGCAGGAACTGGTCAAATTTTGATTCATTTATGGGCAGGCTGGTGGTACCGAAGTCGACCCAAGGACTTCAGTAACACCGGCCGTTGTTCTTTTTTTGCCCCGATCATTATAACCACCAGCAGTGATCGTTGTATTCTGCTGGTGGGAAAGTCTCCCCGCTAGTGTTACTTTTGGCAGCAAATTTCGATTTAGTTTTAGTCTAATGCCCGTACACAGGGTCGGAAATTCCGACCACAAAATCCGTCGGATTTTTTTCCTACGGATTTTGTCCGACACTGGTGCAACACTGGTGCACACACGGTCGGACAAAGTTGTCGGAAAATCCGATCATTCTGAACGTGGTGACGTTCGTTGCGTACGACGGAACTACGTAGAGGCTAGTAGCCAATAGCTTTGGTCTCGTAATTTGATGTGAGCATGCGTGGCACTTTGTCCGTCGGAATTCTCTACACGCGATCGGAAAAAGTCCGATCGGACTTTGTTGTCGAAGAATTTGAGAGCAGGATCTCGATTTTTTCCGTCAGATTTTCCGATGGAGCGCACACACGGGCGGATTTTCCGACAACATGGTCCGATCGGACATTTTCCGTCTGAATTTCCGACCGTGAGTACGGGGCATTAGTCTGTTGACTAAAATGCCATTTTAGTTTTAGTCCCATTTTAGTCATCTGCAATTGTTTTAGTTTTAGTCGTATTTAGTCGACTAAAACCTAGAGGACATTTTAGTCCATTAAAATGTCCTACGTTTTAGTCCATTAAAATGTCCTACGTTTTAGCCCACTAAAATCTCCTACGTTTTAGTCCACTAAAATGTCCTACGTTTTAGCCCACTAAAATCTCCTACGTTTCAGCCCACTAAAATGTCCTACGTTTCAGTCCACTAAAATGTCCTACGTTTTAGTCCACTAAAATGTCCTACTTTTTAGTCCACTAAAATGTCCTACATTTTAGTCCACTAAAATGTCCTACTTTTTAGTCCACTAAAATGTCCTACATTTTAGTCCACTAAAATGTCCTACATTTTAGTCCACTAAAATGTCCTACTTTTTAGTCCACTAAAATGTCCTACATTTTAGTCCACTAAAATGTCCTACATTTTAGTCCACTAAAATGTCCTACATTTTAGTCCACTAAAATGTCCTACATTTTAGTCCACTAAAATGTCCTACATTTTAGTCCACTAAAATGTCCTACATTTTAGTCCACTAAAATCGAATGGGTTTAGTTAAATTGTAATGCATTATTTAAAGCATAACTCCACTTTTGTTGAGAAAAAAACATTCTCCCCCCTTGGTGATCTATGTACATTACAAGGATTATAACAACCTTTGTTGCAGATCCCTACCTTTTGTTATTATGGAGAAATCCATGTGTGTTTGTCTGTGCCTCTGAGCAGAGTGGGTCTAATGGGAGTGGTTTTATAATTATCAGTCAGTGCCTGAAAAATAGCGCCTGAAAACTGCCTCCCATTCATTTGAATGGGTGCTTTCACACTGGGCCTGTGCGCTTACAGGGCGGTAGAAAAAGTCCTGCAAGCAGAATTTTTAGAGCGCTGTAAAAAGCGCTCCAAAAACGCCCCTGCCCATTGAGATTAATGGGCAGAGCTTCCAAAGCGCCTTAAAAGCAATTTTAAAGTGCCGCAAAATGGGTCTCTAATTGTTTTTTTTAAGGTCGCGTTGTCCCGTGACTTTAAAAAAAGTGCCCCGCTAGCACCGCACGCGTCACAGGTCCCAGAAGATTGCCCGGCCATTCACAGCACGCAGCGTGGCTTGCGCACAGCCAGGCCCCCACAGTTAGAATGCCGGTGCCGTGTAGAAGAGGGGGAAAGGAACGAGGCTTCATGCGCCTTCATCGCTGGACCGTAGGACAGGTGAGTGTCTCATTATTAAAAGTCAGCAGCTACACTTTTTGTAGCTGCTGACTTTTAAATGGGTGGACCTCCGCTTTAAGTCAGTGATCACTGTGAATTCAATTACAGTTCTGATTTGCACAGGAATATTGTCTCCTGGGTTATACACCATCTATTGGATTAGCTACTTTGCCTTACCAATCAATATTCTTTGCATGCAATTAAACACCTGAGAGCTAGCTAAAGATTACCTGGATTGCCACACAGCACCACTGGACTACTTTTACTTCCCTCCCCACTTCAGAGAATTGTTTGCTGAAACTGTTAAAGCTGCATTTCACCAAGAACTCTCTGTAAGAGCAGGTGGAATGGTGCTACAGTTACTGTTTGCTCGAGTTGTATCTGTTTATCTATGAGTTTCTAATTCCAAATCAACTGTTGGATAAATCCTTGTTTGTAGATATCTAGCAGCCAACAAGTGATTTTAGCTTAGCAAAGTCTCTGCCACAGACTTGGTTGTGAAACTTTAGATGAACGCAAAAGTCTCTCACAGGAACTTAGTTGCAACTGAAGGATAAAGTTAGGAACTTTCTTACAGTACCAGTATCTCGCAGCCGGTCCGGCGATACCGTAAGAAATGCGGATTCAATTAGTGTCCTTACAGCTCAGCTTCCAGGCTCTTACCGAGCAGCCAGCCTCATGCGTAGCCTTCTTCTGAAGAGTCCTCCCCTGGTTGCGTGTAGAGTTGCTGGGCCTCTCCAAACCTGAGATGGCACCGGAACACTTAAGAATCCTCCTTCCAGTTACTGTGCCTCGAACTAGCCAGTTCCGAGGCTTGGAAACGGTTGGATCCGCACCCTAGGCCATGAGGGCCTCTAGGGGCTGGTCAGGAGGACCAGGACCATGGAGTCAGCAACAACTTCTGGACCGGAACCCCTCACGGGGCTGGTCAGGACCGGAACCCCGAACCACGTGACTTCAGCACCTTAAGTACCCTCTCCCGGAATACACAGCGGGACAAACGCACCCACTGATTGGCTCCGAGAGGAGATTGGTACCCAATGCATCCAACCAGACTGCGTTCTAAGGCCTGTCACAGGTTCAAACCCACCTATGAACAGGCAGAACCTCAATACAGCCCAGCCAAACTGATGCCAAAGCATAATTTAGAGCAATTAACCCCAAAACTTAACTATAGTTTTGAGCAAAAAATAAATTTAAATACATAGCGGGTACTTTTGAAAAGTACCGGCGCTACAGATGTATAAAAAATGCACTTTTTATCTATCAAAAAGTGTTTTCCAGTGTTAAACCTTTCATCTAGATTCTAAATTGCTGCATTTGTAAATTCCAAAAGCCAATATAAAAGAATGATAGTGTTAAAAAAGCACTTGTGGGTTTAACCAATCTTGTTTTTTTTTTGTACAATTCTCCTTTAAGGGGGCGTGGTAAGGGGTGTGTCCTATGCCTGTATACTTTTGCTGATAGGTGTCCCTCATTCCCATCTCAAAAAGTTTGGCAGTATGATTCTGGTGTATTTCCTTATTGCTGCTGTTATTTGAAAAAAAAAATGTTTGAACCCAGGGTGTCAGAGGACTCACAGGGTCAGGGCCATCAGAGAGGTATTGGTTTATCTTGCGACCCTCAAGAGGTGAATGAAGGAACCCTCCCAGCGCTACCATTGTATTCTGACAGCAGGACTCCTTCGCTGTCAGAATTCACTGATCAGCAGTTGCAGCTGGCTGATCAAGAAAAATTTTAAAACATTTCTGTTTGACAGAAGTCTATCATTAGATCAACTTATAATGAGTGGGCACGGCTGTAGATGGATTGAAATGTCGATCCATTTATGGCCAGGTTAAGCCCACTGTACTGCCCACAGGGAATAACCAGCTAATAGAGTACAGATCAGAATCTAAATTGCTCATGCTTTCTTGCATCTGGATCTCTGTAAATATAGTGAAACGTTTATGTTACTAAGTTAACCAATAAAGTAGCCACACTGAAAAAAAAACAGCGGAGAGGTGGATGTCTACCAAATTAGCCCTCGAGTAGCTCACTTCGCAGACACAGAATCTGAGTGTCTCTGTACCACGTGATCACTGTGATAACCAATCACAGCAATCACAGATGCAAACACTGTTTACATCTGTGACGCCTCCACCTTACTTTCACAATTGGGGAAAGAGGAAGTGATAAATGAATAAATCATTCATCCATTAGTTCCAGGCCAGTGCCTACAACATAAATATATGCTGTATATCTCATGCTGTCTCTATGTGACCGAATATTAACCAATTCACCTCCATTATCCTGCAATAAAATGTAACCCCTCATCTGCATTCTCACACTGTATGTAACCTGTACATTAACCTCTTCACCGCCTCATCTCTCTCCATATAATTGTACATTTATTGTATCTAGAGCAGTGGTCATCAACCTTGTCCTCAGGGCCCACTAACAGGCCAGGTTAGCAAGATAACTGAAATACATCACAGGTGATATCATTTGCTGCTCAGTGATTGCAGTATTCTAGTCTGCATCTCCCCAAGGTAATACATAAAACCTGGCCTGTTAGTGGGCCCTAAGGACAGGGTTGATGACCACTTATCTAGAGCACCATTACCAAGCTCCATTTTTTAACCTCCTCAGTACAAGCACGTTTCTTAATTTCCAAAAAAGTTTTGGCAAAAAATGACCTCCGGGTGTCTGCTTTCCAAAAGGGGTTCTTTGTCATTTTGAATGTTTTCGTACTGTCCTGGTATTTTTATTTGCTTTGTTTTATAACAGAAGGTAAGGAAAACTGTTTATTTTCCCCTTCTACAGTAGACATTTTTTTTAAAACTGGTTTTTAAACACTACCAAAAGAGAGCACTTTCTGTCATAAAAACGTGATATAAAATTAGTTTGGCTACCGTATTGTATTATGGAGTAATTGTCAATCAAACTATCACAACACTGAAAACTGTAAGAAATGGCCTGGTAATGAAGGGGTATATACGATCTTGGAACTTAAAGTGAAATGAAACCTATTAATTTAACTGTTACTCAAATCAGTTACATTCAATACATGCAATAAATGATAACTGTCACTAGTGCTTGTGCTCAATAGAACTGTCAAGCCATCAAATGGCTGGTGTCATAACTGATCACATATGCAGCACCATAGTAACTGCAGATCAAACAGAGGCTAAGATGGTAGCTTCCTTGCCTGTAGAGGACCAAGCATTAAAGTGGTTCTAAAGCCTTAAGGTTTTTCACCTTATTGCATTCTACACATTATGGAAAAACCTTCTGTGCTGCAGCTGCCTCCCAGACCCCTCCTTTTCTTACCTGAGCCTGATCCGATCCAGCGATGTGCACGACAGCTGCTGTCTCTCTCCTCATAGGGCAGCTTAATAACTGTGACTCAGGAGCAGGGGGTGGGGCCGAGTCCCGATGTCTGTGTCAATGGAAGCAGCAGCCAGACTTTCCATCAGGGCACCCGCTGAAGAGGAGGGGCCTGGATCGCCGGTGGGGGACCCCAAAAGAAGAGGTAAGTATAGGCATGTTTGTTATTTATTTTTTTTTTTTATTACGTCACAGAGATTATAATACTTCCCCAGATAGTGCTTTTATGATCTTTTCTCTACAGATGACATCACCCGGGGTCAGTTTCTATATCCTGGTCTTTGCTGTTCTGCCCAACTCTGAGCAAATTAAAAATGATCTTTTGCAGTTGGGCTGTTCCTGCACTGCAAGGGTTAATTGCGGTGGCGGTTGGTGTTTTTTTGGGGGAGGGTAGCAAACAACCAGTAGCTTCTGCATCCCCTCATTCCAGGTTCCTGATGTCATTAAGACCAGAGCAGGGTCCTTAGCCCTGCTCTGGCTATGACGCTGAAGGACAGTCCACTGTCAGATCATGACGGGGGAGCAGAGGGTCAGGTAAATAAAAAGGTTTGCCCTCTCCCCTGGACAAAACGAGCTATTAATCCTTGCGTTGTGGGTTCAGGCTCACTGCAAAACATCATTTTTTTCTGCCCAGAATTCGGCTTTAATCTTAGAGCCTGTGCAGTTCTTAGTTGTGTCCACAAATGTCTAATGCCCCATACACACGGTCGGATTTTCCGTTGGGAAATGTCCTATCGGACAATGTTGTCGGAAATTCCGACCGTGTGTAGGCTTTTTCCGTCGGACAAAGTTTTATCTCCTGCTCTTAAATTTTCCGACAACAAAGTCCTATCGGACTTTTTCGATCGTGTGTAGCGAATTCCGACGGACAAAGTGCCACGCATGCTCAGATCACATTACAAGACCAAAGCTATTGGCTACTAGCCTCTACATAGTCCCATCGTAGGCAACAAACGTCACCACATTCAGAATGATCGGATTTTCCGACAACTTTGTCCGACCGTGTGTATGCAACACCAGTGTCGGACAAAATCCGTCGGAAAAAATCAGACGGATTTTGTGGTCGGATTTTCCGACCGTGTCTACGGGGCATTACACAGATCAGCCCAATGCTGCAGCTGTTGCAATCTGATCAATAGAGGAGAGAAGACTGAGTGCAGATTCACACAGAGGCAGCACGACTTGCAGCGCGACTGCCTCAGGCGATCTGCACATGAGAGCAGCGGTGACTTGCAAAACGACTTCTGTATAGAAGCCAATGCAAGTCACCTGAAGTCGCTCCAAAAGCAGTACAGGAACCTTTTTCTAAGTCGGAGCGACTTGAGTCGCTCCTATTAGAACGGTTCCATAGTACAGAACGGGACGCAACTTGTGTGAACCGTTGCCCCTGTGTGAACCGGCTCTGAAGAAATACTCCCCCCTGCCTGCAGCAGACTGGTAACATAATCTCAACCTTGGCAAAGCCACTGACTGGAGCCAATAACTACTTTTAATGGAACAAGGTATAGCTTTTTGAGAAGTTATGTTTTTACTGTGTATATTGTCACATGTGAGCAATTTATACATGTAGGCTTGTATAGTTATTGACAGGTTCACTTTAACTTCCTTGTGAACTGCATCATGCACTCATAAAAGTACCCACTGTATTGAAGATGGCAACATAACAACTGGAGGGATCTTTAAAAAAAAAAAAAAAACATGCATTTCAGGGGGTTCCTTGTTGATCACAGTCAGCAAATTTACAGTACATTTTCGATCATTCCCAACAGACTGCTGCTCTGAGTATTTGACACTTTGCACAAGATAACTGCTTTCAAATGCTGATATTTCTACAAATTTAGCATGCCGAGCTGTAAGAACCATAAATCTTTCAAGCGAAATATGTGCCCTGAAGATAAGATATTTATGCAATAGTAAGATACAAATATTAATATTAGTAATCACTGCACTGACCGGTTGCTCATTTTTACAGCATCGACAGCTCTGAGTCGCTCAGATATTAGCAGAAGTGGTAGATGTAGAGGGAATACTGATGATGCCGAATTTTACAAGGCTCTGGCTTCTCTTCTGTGACCTACGGATTGCTTTTTATTGCTGTCAATCATGCTGACATGGACAGGGCAGCGCAGACACGAGGGACCTATTTATACACATCAGCAAAATGATTACTTGTCCTTTTCGACAGATTTCACCCATTTTCACTGCTATATTTCACTTTATTTATTTTTTTAGACATAAAGGTTAGACATAAAATGTTACGATATTGAAATGAAGTGTAACGTAAAACAGAAATGCAGAATGATCAAATACAAACATGGTAAAAACTAATGGGACACCTAATATGCAGATGGTTGTTCCAAGTCAGTGACTCCCCAAGAAATGAGGAAAGGGCACATTTACAAATGATGAAACAATAAAACTTCAGCGCATTCACTATAGGGAAGAGTCTTGCGCTTAAAAACATATACTGTATTTATTGACATATAACACGCACTTTTTCACCCTGAAAAACGGGTGCAAATAGCGTGTGTGTGTTATACACCGATACTTCAATTTTATCTTCCTCGGAGGGGACAGGGAGGGGGCGGGACGAGCGCCGCCAGATTACATACAGTAAGAATCTCCTGTGTACTTGGTGGCCTCTGTAATAGGAAGTCCCATCTCCTGGCCTGCCATTGGACCACTGTTCTGTCTATCATAGGAAATTCTCCCTGTATGTAATCTGTCGGCGCTCGTCCCGCCCCCTCCCTGTCCCTTTTAGGCTGCAGATGGGCATCGATCAGGCTGCACTGATGGCAATGTTGAGGCTGCTGCATTGATGGCAATTGTGAGGCTGCTGCATTGATGGCAATGGTGAGGCTGCTGCATTGATGGCAATTGTGAGGCTGCTGCATTGATGGCACTTGTGAGACTGCATTGATGTGGACTGATGAGGCTGCATTAATGGCAATGGTGAGGCTGCTTCATTGATGGGGCTTGTGAGGCTGCATTAATGAGGACTGATGAGGCCGCATTGATGCCACTTGTGAGGCTGCAGATGGGCATTGATCAGGCTGCATTGATGGCAATGGTGAGGCTGAAGATGGGCACTGACCCTTATTTTGCTTCAAAGTTCCTTTCTAAAAAGTTTTTTTCCTGAAACTTCCCTGAATGTGCATGTTATACGCCGATAAATACGGTAACTCTCGAGATATATATATATATATATATATATATATATATATAAAATAAAAAAAAAAATATATATATACACAAAATAGGTTATAATAGCATCCACTCAATCTTAGTGTCAGTGCTGCTGCTACCAATATAAGATAGACTACTGTCAGTACTGATGCCCTGACCTGTGTGTACACAATGCTTAAGTATATCAAATCAGTGGCACACAGTCCAAGCATTGTGATCTATAAACTGATGTGCTGCGTCATTAGATTACCTTCGTTAATCCCTGATGAAGTCATGTGATCTAATGATGCAACGCGTTGGAAGGAGCAGGTGATGTCACACTGCAAAACCATAAGTGTATAGTGGGCCATTTTGTTGGAGGTTTACATTACTATATGCCTGGATACGCTGGTTGGAAAAAAAAAACTGTACATGCAGTGGCGGCCGCTCATGCAGTGGCCGCCCCTCCTATTCATGCATCTGGCCCCCTAATCTACATGCGAGGCACCGGACATATAGATTTCAATGTTTTTTTTTTAAGCACATGAATAGAGCCTGACTCTAATTGGCTTAAAAAAGTGTCACCCACTTGTGTGACAGTAGTGAATTAATATTCGCTATTGTCTTCCTGATTCTCCTCCCAGCCAATCAGGAAGAAGTTCCTGTGACCTGATTGGCCAATCGTGTCTCAGGACACACTTACTGTTTGCCGAAGAGGAGAATCAATGGCCCAGCTCTTTATTCCCCCTGACTATAAAAGATAATGCCCTGATTGCCACCATATCATCCGGCTACTGCGCGCATGTGCGGTGGCCGCATTCCTGGCCTTCTCCCGATGGGGGTGAGGGGGTCAGTGTTAGTTTTGCACCCCCCTCAATATTTTAAGCACCGCCCGCCACTGTGTACAAGTATATCCAGCTTTACATACTTTTGCTATTCTTTTTAAATTGTCTTCTCTGTTCTTGCTCCACTAACTGTGCCCAGGCCATGGGACCTATAGAGACTCTGTAAAAGTCTTCAGTTTGTGCACCCCTCATTTAGAACTACAACCTTACAGGCAGCCGTTACCCACACCACACACACAGGCAGAGCAAGAGGGACACAGAGCCAAAGCCACCCAGCCTCAGGAGCTGCTGTCAATCACAGCTGTGGAATAGAGAAAGTAAGATGTGGCTTTGGCTCTAGGTTGTAGTTCTAAATAAAAGCAAACACACAAAGTGGAGACTCCGTCAAGACTCAAAAGGTCCAAGTGGGCACAGAGGGGAACCCACATACAGTGCTGTGTAAAGTATTTGCCCCCGTCCTGTTTTTATATTTTTTGCTTATTTGTCACACTTAAATGATTCATCAATAGAATTGTATTATTACACAAAAGGTAAATCCGAAATGCAGTTTTTAAATGATGATTTTATTTATTTATGGGGAAAAAGCTGTCTAACCTGCCTGGCCCTATGTGAAAAAAGAATTGCCCCTTAAACCTAATAACTGGTTGTGCCATCAATAAAATGCAATGAATACATGTCAATTACGGTACTTTGTTTCTAATCTGTTCTTGAACGCCTTTAGATCATGGCATGATGTGTTGCTTTTTTTAGATCCTTTAGGCTCGGTTCACACTACCGCGACTTGGGATCTGACTTGTCAGACCTCAAGTCGCCCCAAGTCGCTTGACATTAGGAATTACATTATAATCAATGAGAGCCATCTTAATGTATACTACTGAAGTCGCTCCGACTTCAGAAAAGGTTCCTGTACTACTTCAAGGCGACTTCTAGGTGACTTGTACCCATAGAATTCAATGGAAGTCGCCTCCAAGTCGGATCTCCATCTATATTGAAGCGACTTTACAGGAAAAGAAATTTGTTTACTCAGGCAAACCCCACCCTCCCAGAGAGCTGATGATTCTGTGATTGGCCACAGCCAAAGTCGCCTGGCCTGGGGGCGACTTGAAGTTGTGTTGTAAATAACTCAAAGTCGCGTTGAAGTTGCTTCCAAGTCACGTTGAAGTTGCTTCCAAGTTGCCTTGCTAAGTCGCGCTGTAAGTCGTGTTGCCCCAGTGTGAACCGGCACTTAGCATGCTACACTTTGTCAGACAGCTACTATTTTCATGATTTTTTGATTCAACGGGTCTAGCAGTAATCAGGCCTGGGTGTGGCAAGAAAAATGTAACAAAAAATGTAGGACAGCAAATGCATTAACTTTCTTCAACTCAGTGTTACTCAAACTTTAAAACCCTTTAAAAATTATGTACAGTCTCAAGGCACCCCATTCCAAAATGTAAAAAACAACTCTAATGCCGCGTACACACGATCAGAATTCTCATCGGAAAAAGCTCTGATGGTTTTCCCATTGGAATTCCGACGGAATTTTGCTCAAACTATCTTGCCTACACACGGTCACACCAAATTCCGACGGTCGATAACACCACGACATACAACACATTCAACGGCACTATTAAAGGGAAGTTTAATGCTTCCAAGCATGCGTCGGAAATTTTGCGTGTCGGAATTGCATACACACGATCGAAAAATCTGATAGAAAGGTTTTCCGTCTGAAAAATTACGGGCTCTCAATCCAAAGTCCGTCCGAAATGCCGTCAGAAAAAGACCGGCACTTTTGGAAAATCCGATGAAAAGCTCCCATTGGACTGTTTCCATCGGAAATTCCGACCGTGTGTATGCGGCATAATAGTTTTACATAATGCAGAAACATCCACGCATAGGCCACACAACGTTAGAGGTGATTAATTATTCCAAACCAAATGCCCCAGTGGTGGCCGCTCCATTAGGGGCACAGGGGTCATCCCCCTAATCCATGGCGGGTGGTTTGTTTGCCCCCCCCAAAATGGAGCACTGAAATATACTTTTGCACACTGGTACTGACTAGTATTCCTATGTTTCTCTTTTCCCTCAATTTCTCTGCATCAGTCAGCTAATGTGACCGCGGTGCTGAGAGAGAGAGAGGCAGAGGAGGGTCAAACAAGGATGCTGTGGAGGAAACAGACATGCTCCTTATCAACTGATGAAGTCATTGGTAGTTAGGATGCCAGTGTCTAGAAAGTCGTAATTGTGCATAATGAACTCTACGGTCCGTCGTCACCCGATCTCCCATAGGGGAGAGCGGCGCTCTGACAGGTCCGTCCCTGCACGGAGTGCAGAGACGGACCTGTCATCTTCCTGCTCAGCAGAGATCGCTCCGGCGATCCCCGCTGAACAAGCGGCTATCCACGGGGCGGATCTGCACTGATCCGCCCCGTGTGAAAGAGCCCTTAGGCATTTTGCCAAGGCACCCCTGAAGAAACCTCAAGGCACCCTGGTTGAAAAGGCTGCATCAATTGAACTGTCAAGCCATCAAACCATGTCATAGCTGATCAAATGTGCAGTACCATTGCAGATCAAACAGAGGCTAAGATGGCAACTTCCTTGGCTGTAAAGGATTGGAGGGTTTAGCTCCACTTGATAAAGCCCGCTGCATGGCGGGGGAGCTGATGCTCATGGCCGGCGGCCGCAATGTCTGCCGGCCACCCGCGATCGTTCCACAGAGAGCTAGAACAGGAATCTGTCAATGTAAACAAACAGATCCCCGTTCTGACAGGGGAGTACAGAGTGATCGTCTGTTCCTAGTGATTAGGGACAGCGATCTCTCTGTACTCCCAGTCAGTCCCATCCCCCCACAATTAGAAACACCTCTCTAGGACATGGTTAACACCTTGATCGCCCCCCAGTGCTAACCCCTTCCCTGCCAGTGTCATTTATACAGTAATCAGTGCATTTTTATAGCACTGATCGCTGTATAAATATCTCTGGTCCCAAAAAAGTGTCAAAAAATCTGTCCGCCGCAATGTCATAGTCCCACTAAAAATCGCTGGTCGCCGCCATTACTAGTAAAAAAAAAAAATAATTATAATAAAAATGCTATAAATCTATCCCCTTTTTTTTAGACGCTATAACTTTTGCGCAAACCAATCAATATACACTTATTGCGATTTATTTTAAACAAAAATATGAAGAATATATATCGGCTTAAACTGAGGAAGAAAATTTTTTTTTTATATATTTTTTGGGGGATATTTATTATAATACATTTTTTATTTTTGGGATATTTATTATAGCAAAAAGTATTGTTTTTTTGTTTTTTTTCAAAATGTACTGCTTTTTTTTTTGTTTGTTTATAGCGCAAAAAAAAAAAAAAAAACGCAGAGGTGATCGAATACCACCAAAAGAAAGTTCTATTTGTGGGGAAATAAAAAGGCTGTCAGTGCGAGCTGATAAACGGCACTTCCGATCACATGGGTAAAGAGACACGTCATCGGCTCTTTACTAAGATCAGGGTCACGCCGTGTCCTGGGAACACGGTGCGGCCGCCACGCTGCGTGCCCCTGTGGGTGCGTGAGAGCAGCGGTTCTGGGGTGCCATCGTATGACGAAGGAGAGAACGTCATGCCTGACGTCATTTTACTATACGGCGGGTGGGAAGTGGTTAAGGTTTATTGTGACCTTGGTCACGAAGGGGTTAAATTATATCTAAAGTCAACACTTTATTTATTTATCTATTTTTTATATATATATATATTTTTTTTTTTTAAGTGTTGGCTTTAGATATACTATTATTATACAGTATCTACAACATGCAGTAATAAAAAAGTCTACAGTTCCTGTTTATTTTTTCCAACAAAAAGAAAAATGATATATATATCTTTTTGGAAAAAATAATTGTGACCCGTAGACTTTTTATGACTGGATGTTGTAGCATACTGCATAATAATAGTGTGCCTATAAATAAGGCTGAGCCGTGCTCATAACATGGCAGGCCACACTGGACAGGTCCTAGACTACACAATGCCTCAGGACTCCGGAGAATAAACAGGCGGCTGTGCCTTTAAGAAGCTCGTCCTCTGGAGCGCTGAGAGAGAACAGCGGGAGCCGCACACAGCCCGAGGGGAGAGTGAGGGACATCCGGGCTACCGGGGAGCTGCTGAGCTCGGCATTGGCTGGGAGCCACTAGGTGGCTGTACATCGGGCCTGTCACTCCCAATACAAGCCGCTGTCCTATTGGATGACTCCGAGCTTGTCCTTGTGTGTGTGTCCTGTGCCCTCAGTCCGCTCCTTCCCCTCCATCCCTATGTATGTCCTCTGCACACAGCCCATATCCTTCTTATCTATCTATATCTGTCCTGTATACACAGGCCGGCAGGTTGTGGGATGGCTGTGTGTGTGCGTGTCATTGATTGACTCTAGGGGGAGGGGAGGCTCCCCGGGAGGTCTATGTAGGGGGCGGTTAACCCTCTAGTGACCGACACTAAAGGAAACATTGTTTCCGGGAAAGCGGATTTGTGCCGAGATAAGGCGGAGGGGGCGGGGTGATAAGAGATTAATTAACCCCTTGAGTGTCGGGGCTGTATAGGATTAGTGGTGTCATTAATTAAACTGTGATAAGCCATTGATTGGAGGGGGGGTGTTAACTCCTTGCTGGCCGGAGGCGGGTAATATGGGTCAGTGCGGGTGATGGTTATAAATACAATGAGCACGTGATCAGCCTGTGCGTGTCTGTTAACCCTTTCCACGCAGGAATTGTCGTGTGGGGAGGGGGTGATATTGGGATTATATAAATAATATAAAGCTACTCCACATGTGATGGGGAAGACGTGGTTAATAATATCCAGGGTTATCCCTGTAATGGTGATGAGCGGAGGGGGGAGGGGGGGATGTTGTCATTATACTCCCATCATTATCCGTGTGATGACACGGTTAGCTACGCTGTGGGTTAACCCTTTCCTTTCTGGGACCCGTGAGATTGTACACAGGCTCAGCATGTGATCGGGGATTACCTGACTAATAAAGCGATGCATTAACTCTTTCCGTGCAGAGTGGGAAATATTACACAATGTGATCAGGGGGTGTGTGGTCTGGTACAGCACGGGTTAACTCTTTCCATGCCGTTATAGAACGTGGGAATCCTGTTTGGGGGCTGTGATGATTAATTACAGAGCAGATTAACCCTTTCCATGCAGTGATGGCAAGTGGGGATCCCACTGGGGAATGATAGGATTATAAACCCACTCAGCATGTGATTGGGGATTACACGGCTAATAAGGCAATAAATTAACTCTTTCCGTGCAGAGTGGGGAATATCACACACCTACTTATTATGTGATCGGAGGATATACGGTCTAGTGCAGCACGGGTTAACTCTTTCCTTACAGTTAGGCCCCTTTCACAGTGGGGCTTTGAGTGCATGTTTTAGCGGCGCTTTACCGTCAATTTTGTGGTGCTATTCGGCTGCTAGCGGGGGACTTTTACCCCCTGCTAGCGGCAGAGAAAGGGTTAAAACCACTGCAAAGTGCTGCAGCAGCACTATGCTGGCAAGATTGCCGCGCTGCCCCATTGATTTCAATGGGCAGGAGCGGTGTATACAGCACTCCAAAGATGCTGCTAGCAGGAGTTTTTTTAACGTTCTGCCAGCGCAGAGGCTCTTTTCAGGTGCCATGCAGGCGCTATTTTTAGCGCTATAGCACCTGTAAAGAGCCTCAGTGTGAAAGGGGTCTTAATGTGAGGATCCTGTTTGGGGAATATTAGCCCCCTTTCACACTGGGGCGTTTTTCAGGCACTTTTAGGCTAAAAATAGCGCCTGAAAAACACCTCCCCTGCAGTATCAGTGTGAAAGCCCGAGTGCTTTCACATGGGGCGCTGCGCTGGCAGAACATTAAAAAAAGGTCCTGCAAGAAGCATCTTTGGAGTGGTGAAGGAGCAGTGTATACACTGCTCCTCCACCGCCCCTACCCATTGAAAATAATGGGCACCGATGTGAAGCGCCTGCAAAGCGTTTCGGCAGTGGCCATACACGGGCGCATTTAACTCCTTTTTCGGCCGATAGCGGGGGGGTTAAAAGCACCCCGCTAGCAGCTGAATAGCGCATCTAAAATTATGGTAAAGCGCCGCTAAAACTAGCAAAGTTTTTCCCGCAGCGCCTGCCCACTCCAGTGTGGAAGCAGCCTTATGGTAACTCACTCAGCATATGATCCAGGATTATACGGTTTTAGTTAAGGCTAACCCTTTCAATAAAAAGCAATAAGCCAAAGCACCAAAGATAAAAAATAATAAAGATGCAATTAAACTTAAATATACAGCTGCAGCGAAAAAATTTGGTATGCAAATAAACAATATGTGAATTACTACACCGCGCTATATGCTAAATAAATCAATATGCAGATGACGTAGGAATAATGATTGACACTACATTTACATTCGTAACAGTCCCAATCTGGATGCTCAAAAATAAATTCTGTGCTCCTTAGTGCTCAAACAAGGTGCCCCCACATGGATGTGCACTCACCCCTCAGTATGGATCAGCTATCTCTAATTTGGTCAAATAAGCGGGTGGGGAGACCCCTGAGGATTCTTTTGCTGACGGTTCCTGGGATGGATGTGCCTCATACAGATAGATATGAAAAAAGGGCTTCATTGCGCAATACCGTTTAAAACGTTTATTTTAAAACCATAAAAACACAAAAATAGTCAAACTCACATGTAATGCCCCCTACACACGAGTGGAAATTCCACCAGCAAATGTCCGATGAGAGCTTTTGGTCGGAAAATGCGACCGTGTGTATGCTCTCAATTTTTCGGTCGGAAAAAGTTTTGATCAGAAATTCCGATCGTCTGTACCAATTCCGACGCGCAAAATTGCTACGCATGCTTGGAAACAATTTGACGCATGCTCGGAAGCATTGAACTTAATTTTCTCGGCTCGTCGTAGTGTTGTACATCACGCGTTCTTGACGGTCGAAAGTTCAGCGAACTTTTGTGTGACCGTGTGTATGCTTGCCAAGCTTGAGCGGAATTCTGTCGGAAAAACCATCCAAGATTTTTCCGACGGAAATTCTGCTCGTGTGTATGCGGCATAAGGGTGCCTGTAGCCTGGCACCAGGTGTGAATAGCAGGTGATGTATTAGGGAAATTGACCCGTAGGCAATAGTAGACGTGGTTCTAACTCGAATTCCATTTGAAAATGTTGGACGGAAGTGGGTCGCGATGACACGATCAGGCCTCAACGCGTTTCAGCCAATTAATGGGTCATCATCAGGAAGCTCTAACCCTTTCTTTGCTGTTATAGTATTTAGTATTTGGGGGATTTTGAACCTACTCAGCATGTAGTCAGGGGTTACATGGTTATTCCTTCTGTAGTGAACTGTATTGTAATTGCACTGTGTCGTTCCCCACACACACACACATTGTAAAACGCTGCGTAAACTGTTGGCGCTGTAAAAATCCTGTAAAATAATAATAATGATACGAGTTAACTCCTTCCATGCAGTTGTAGTAGGCGGTGATCCTTTCTGAGGGATATTGTGATTAGAAGCCCACTCAGTGTGTGTGATCGGGGACTACATGGTAAATAATGCAATCAGTTAATTATCCCCATGTAATCACAGCGGGAAATATCGTGATCATAAATAAATCCTGAATTGTAATAAAATTTGAAATCTTTTTCAGAATGTAATGTGGGATTAAACCATTAATTCTAGCACGAGTTAACTCTTTCAATGCTATTCTAAAAATTGGTGATCATATTGGGGAATTTTTAGGTTTTAAACCCACTCAGCATGTGATCAGGGATTACATGGTTAATAATGCAACAAGTTACTGTTTTGCGTGCAATCAGTGGAAAAAATTGTAATTAGAAACTCACTCAGCATGTGACCGGAGATTACATGGTTAATTACAGCATGTGTTAACTCTATGCATGCTATCAGGGCTACTTGCGGTGTGAGCGGAGATTACCCGGTTAATAATGCCATGTGTTGACTCCTTCCATGCAGTTATAGTATGCAGTGATCCTATCTGGGGAATATAGTAATTATAAACGTACTCAGTGATCGGGGAGTACACGGTTAATAGTGCAATATATTAAATATTCTGATTATAAACTCAGCATGTGACCAGGGATTACATGGTTAATTACAGCATGGGTTAACTCTTTCCATGCTATAAGAGTGAGGAGTATTGTGATTATAAACTCGCTCAGGGTTTGATCAGGGATTTGCATGGTTATTAGTGGCAGGGGTTAACTCCTTCCGTGCTGTTATAGTAGGCGCTGATTCTATTTGGGGAAGACAATGATTATAAACCCACTCAGTGTGTGATCGGGGAGTACACGGTTAATAATGCAATCAGTTACCTCTTGCCACGCAACCTCAGTGGGAAATATTGTAATAATAAATAAATCCTGTATTTTAATATAAAATCTTCTCAGCATGTGATCAGGGATTATACAGTTAATTATACCATGGGTTAACCCTTGCAATGCTATTCTAGTAATTGCTGATCTTATTGGGGATTTTTTAGGTTTTAAATCCACTCAGCATGTGATCAGGGATTTCATGGTAAGACCCCTTTCACACTGGGGAGCTTTTCAGGCGCTACAGCTCTAAAAATAGCGCCCGCAAAGCACCCTAAAAGAGCCACTGCTGTCTCTCCAATGTGAAAGCCCAGAGGGCTTTCAGACTGGAGCGGTTCGCTGGCAGGACGCTAACAAAAAGTCCTGCTAGCAGCATCTTTGGAGCGGTGTATACACCGCTCCTGCCCATTGAAATCAATGGGGCAGCATGGCTATATCACCAGCTTAGTGCTGCCACAGCAGCGCTTTGCGGTGGTTTTAATCCTTTCTCATCTGCTAGTGGGGGGTAAATGCGATCCGCTAGTGGCCGAATAGTGCCGCAAAATTGACGGTAAAGCGCCGCTAAAAATAGCGCCGCTTTAACGCCGACGCACCCACCGCCCCCGGTGTGAAAGGGGCCTTAATAATGAAACAAGTCAACTCTTTCCATACAATCAGTGGGCAATATTCTGATTATAAATATCTCCTAGATTGGAAACTCTAACGTGCAGGGCCCTCTGATTCCTCCTGTATTGAATTGTATTGTAACTGTACTGTCTGCCCTCATGGTGCGCAAACTGTTGGCGCAATATAAATCCTGTATAATAATAATAAACCTGCAGAGCGTGTGACCGGGGATTACATGGTTAATAATGCAACAAATTAACTCTTTCCATACAATCAGTGGGCAATATTGAGATTATAAACCTGCTTAACAAGTGATTGGGTATTATATGGTTATTAATGCAACAAGTTAACTCTTTCCATACAATCAGTGGGCAATATTGTGATTATAAATATCTCTTAGATTGTAAGCTCTAACGAGCGGGGTCCTCTGATTCCTCCTGTATTGAAACTGTACTGTCTGCCCTCATGTTGTAAAGTGCTGCGCAAACTGTTGGTGCTATATAAATCCTGTATAATAATAATAAACCCGCACAGTGTGTAACTAGGGAGTACATGGTTAATAATGCAACAAGTTAACTCTTTTCATACAATCAGTGGGCAATATTGAGATTATAAACCTGCGCAGCGTGTGACCTGGGATTACATGGTTAATTGTATTATGGGCTAACTCTTTCAATGCAATCAGAGTTTGGAATATTGCGATTATAAAATCTACTCAGTGTGTGACTGGTGATTAGATGTTTTATAATGCCATGGATTAACCCTTCCATGCTGTTAGAGTAGGTGGTGATCCTATACAGGCATACTCAGTGTGTGATCGGGGAGTACACCGTTAATAATGCAAACCGTTAACTCTTTCTATGCAATCACGAGAAATATTGTGATGATAAATATCTCCTAGATTGTGAGCTCTAACGAGCGGGGTCCTCTGATTCCTCCTGTATTGTAACTGTACTGTCTGACTTTATGTTGTAAATCGCTATGCAAACTGTCAGCACTATATAAATCCTGTATAATAATAATAATAAACCCACGCAGCGTGTGACCAGGGATTACGCGGTTAATTATATTATGGGTTAACTTTTTCAATGCAATCAAAGTATGGAATATTGCGATCATAAAAATCTACTCCGTGGGGGATATTTACTAAAGGAAAATCCACTTTGCACTGAAAGTGCACTTGTAATTACGTCGCTGTAGATCCGAGGGGGACATGCAAGGAAAATAAAAAACAGCATTTTAGCTTGCACATGATTGGATGATAAAATCAGCAGAGCTTCCCCTCATTACCCCTTAGGTTTAGAGGGACTGCACTTCCAAGTGCCCTTGCAGTGCAAAGTGGATTTGCCTTTCGTAAATAACCCCCAGCGTGTGACTAGACGGCTTAGAATGCCATGGGTTAACCCTTCCATGGCGTTAGAGTAGGTGGTGATCCTATATAAGCCTACTCGGTGTGATCGGGGAGTACATGGTTAATAATGCAAACGGTTAACCCTTTCTTTTCAATCACAGTGAGAACTATTGTGATTATAAATAAATCCTGAAGAATAATATAAAATCTCAGCATGCGATGGGGGATCACACGGTTAATAATGGCATAGGTTAACCCCTTGAGGACACGGTTTGTGTGCCGGGATTGGTGGTCTGGTTATCGGTGACGATACGGGATCACCGCTATCGGCTCCCTGATTAACCCTTCCCTTGCCTGTCTGCCCTATTATATTATTCGAGGACTTTTCATTTAAAAAAGGATAATTTGTCATTTGAATTAGCAGGGGGAGACAAGCACGGCCAGGAGATAAAAGTTCTTCCTAAAAGCCCATCTGCTGGTGATGCATTTCCTTTTCCTGAGCCCTGTTTGCGGACACGAAGTGGTTAACAGCCCTGAGGGGAGGAGGGGCGGGGGACTGCACGCCCTCTGCCACTAAAGGGGTCAACAACGGGAACTGACACGCCGCCCCCATCACAATGACATCCACGCTCGTGCATTGTTTGGCCAGGGGACCTGTAGCGGACGGAGAATGCGCGCCCCCTGTCTCCTCTGTGTGTGAGAGGGGGATGGGGCGAGCACGCAGCAGTAGCAGCAGGGGAGCTGAGCGCCGCGGGAATAGGATGGAACCTCCGTCCAATCATTGCTCGGACACTGCCACCTCCGTCCGTCCAATCAGTGCCCGGACACCACAACCTCTGTCCGTCCAATCAGTGCCCGGGAATCTCAACCTCTGTCCGACCAATCAGTGCCCGGACACCGCGACCTCCAACCAAAATAATATGCTGCTGATGACGTGACGTCATAAAGGGAGCCGTGCCCGCCCCGCTCCCTCCAGGGAGAAGGGACTTCTTCTTGTGTGGTGGGAAAGGAGAGTCGCCCACACGGTGTGTTGGTGGGGAATTCTCTCTCCTCAGGAAGGAGAAACCTTCGCCCTTGTTGCAGCCTCCCCCTCCCCCTTTATTAGCTACCACAGGAACCGCAGTGAGATGTTGCTGTGAGATAGTTGGTGTGAGTTGTTGTCAGGCCGCCCCTTCCTTCTCTGGGAGATGTGTGGGCCGCGGAAAGTCAGTCACAGATGTGATTTCTACTCTATTGTTGTTATGATGAGGGGAGGCCGTGTGGAGAATTCCCGGACGACGACGATCACAGCCAATCTCCCGCATTCATCACCGCCTTGTCACCAATACACACCGAGCCAGGAGACGCTTCTGGGTATTACTCCGGTGTGTGGTGAGGAATCGCTTCTCCGCCTTTTGGCTAAGATCAAGTGTGGTGTCCGTTCTTCTCTGTGTAGATAAACATCGGAAACGCAATCCTCCTCAGGATGTAAAGCCCACTTTTCTAACAACGTTCTCTGCTGAATACGAACAAATCGTAGATATTGTGAGAAAACACCAGCCCGCTCTCTGTGCTGACAAGGATCCACACCACGGGTCTCACAACTTTCTAAACAAAGGGCCAGTGTGCTGTCCTTCAGACTTTGGGGGGGGGGGGGGGATGGCGGCCAGTGGGGGTAGAAAATATCCAGGATTCAGTGAAATAAACAATGCCTTAGGCTTTGAGCTCAGTGCAAGTATAGAAATTACAACACGCCTTTGGTCAGTAAAAGCTGTAGTGCCCCATCATTCATATCATGGTGGATGAATAGTGCCCCATCTTTGGTGTCAGTAGAAAGACGAAGGGCTGGATAAAGGATAGCATTGGAGGCATAGTTCCCCATCATTGTGTCAGTGGGAAGACACCAAGGGTCGGATAAAGGCTAGCATTGGAGGAATAGTGCCCCATCGTTGGTGTCAGTGGAAAGACACCCAGGGTCTGATAAAGGCTAGCATTGGGGGAATAGTGCCCCATCGTTGGTGTCAGTGGAAAGACGAAGGGCTGGATAAAGGCTAGCATTGGGGGAATATTGCCCCATCGTTGGTGTCAGTGGCAGGAATTATGACCCACTCTTGGTGTCAGTGGAAAGACGAAGGGCTGGATAAAGGCTAGCATTGGGGGAATATTGCCCCATCGTTGGTGTCAGTGGCAGGAATTATGACCCACTCTTGGTGTCAGCGTAAAGACGAAGGGCTGGGTAAAGGCTAGCATTGGACACCCATCGTTTGTGTCAGTGGGAAGAATAGTGCCTCAGCCTAGGTTCACATTTGTGAGAACACAGACATCACATGTGATTCGCACCCACACTGCAGGGCAAATCGCATGCAATGTCTGCAATGCAAGTTCAGCCATACAGTTGTATGGCTGAACTCGCATTGGATTTGCACAAAAAAGGTGTTCTCACCCATGCAATCCGATTCCTGTGCGAGTTCGCACTGCGATCTGTCAACCAATCTGGGGGTGTCATTAACATAGTATTGACACCCGCAGCAGTTCGCAGAGGGCATTGTGAACTGCCTGCGGGTGAGATGTGATGCGGGAACCGGCATTGTAATCGTGCTGGTTACCACATCGCATATGTGTGAACCTAGGCTCAAGGGCCGGATAAAGGCTTGCAAAGGGTTGTGTTTGGCCCGCAAGCTGCAGTTTAGAGATCACTGATCTGCATTCCATTATAAGAGGAGGTTGTAGATTCTCGAGCACCCACTGAGTAGCATGTTGTCCCCCAGTCTTTGTTTCTTCCAAGTCTGGTGCCAAAAATTGGCTTTCTACAGTTGGCTCATATTGCGGCTGACTTAAAGTAGAACTTTAGTCAGAAAATTCCTGCTACATCACTTCAGGCAGGTCCCTTCTGCAGGTATGGCTATGTAAAACATGAAAAATAAATGCCTATATTGTTTAAAATCCACTAATACAATGTCTCTTCCCTGTTCAGTTGCTCTCTGTTTTTAGGCACTGCTGAGTTTGTAGAGGCCTCTCTGCTAACAGCCTTAAAGCGGAATTAAACCCTCCTATCCTTTACAGACAAGGAAGCATCTTCTGTTTGATCTACAACTGCCATAGTGCTACACATGTCGTCATGACACCAGCTATCTGATGGTTTGACAGTTTGGTTAAGGGACACAAGCAAATGTGATAGTTGGCAATTCCGGCATTCCAGGAATGTAACTGTTTTTTTAAAACAGTTAAAGCGGAACTTTACCAATAACAACTTGATAAAAAAATAATGTTCTTTAGCAAGGAACATACATGGGGCGTTCAAGTCAAACCGAGACTTTTATATTTACAGGTATAAAAAGGGATGCCAGCGTGGCAGTACTACATGCAGTAGTAAGTGGCAAGTGTGTCCTATTACTGATATGCAGTGCGATGGCACAGGCCATTAAAGAGGAAGTAAACCCTGATGGGAAGTAAACCCTGTCGACGGTGCCGCAATGACGTCACTCCCGCGCATGCGCAAGGGAGCCGCCACTCGCGGCATATCGCCGTAGACAGCGGTGCCTGTCTTTTGGAAAATATCTCCCAAACTGTGTAGGTTTAGGAGATATTTCTTGGACCTACAGGTAAGCCTTAATCTAGGCTTACCTGTAGGTCAAAGTGGTTTGTAAGGGTTTACAACCACTTTAATGAAGATGGAAAACAACAGTGTGAGTGGATGCATGGAACAGCGTGTGGTGATAAACTTTCTTGTAAATGGAGACGTAAAACCTGTGGATATCTACAGAAGACTTCAAGCACAGTACAGTGATAAGACTCTTAGCCGCAGTAAGAGCCCTTTCACACTGAGTTTTTCAAGTGATTTTGCATTTAAAAAAAAAAAGTGTATGAAAAGCTCAAGAAAAATCAATGAATGCTTTCACACTGGGGCGGTGCACTGGCAGTGCAGTGAAAATAATCCCGCATGCAGCATCTTTGGAGAGCTAAAAAAAAGCCCCTCTCCAATAAAATGATGGGAAGTGCCTCTAAAACACCCCACAGCATTTTTGGTGCAGTTTTTGGGTCACGTGTCCTTTAACCAGTTAACAACCGGCCCATAGCCGAAAAAACGGCTACAGGGCGGTTGCTTAACTCTGGGAGGCCGTTAATTAACGGCCTCACTGAATTCTGCTCTTGCGCGCCCCCTGGTGCGCGCACTCGAGAGCATCCATGATCGCCGGGTCCAGAGGACCCGGCGGATCATGGATCACGGTAAACGGCCGCTCATCGCGGCCGTTTACCACGTGATCGCTCCGTCAAATGACGGAGTGATCACATGTAAGCAAACCGGCGTCATTTGATGACGTCGGTTCCTCTCTCCTCCTCTCTCTGTACCGATCGGTACAGTATGAGAGGAGAGGGGGAGGGATCGGTGGCAGCAGTGCTGTGGGCGGGATCTGTAGTGCCCACAGCCTGCTCTGCCACCACCGATCCATCCATCCATGCTCAGCCATCCCTCCATACCCTGCAATACACAGCAATAGCCTGCAGTGTATTGCTGGGTATTGCAGGGTATGGAGGGATGGCTGAGCATGGATGGATGGATTCTCTGCCATCCCCCCCAATACTGTGCCATACCCCCCTATACTGTGCCATACCCCCCTATACTGTGCCATACCCCCCTATACTCTGCCATACCCCCTATACTCTGCCATACCCGCAATACTCTGCCATACCCCGCAATACTCTGCCATACCCCGCAATACCCTGCCATACTCTGCGATACTCTGCCATACCCTGCGATGCCCTGCCATACCCTGCGATGCCCTGCGATGCTCTGCCATACCCTGCGATGCTCTGCCATACCCTGCGATGCTCTGCCATACCCTACGATGCTCTGCCATACCCTGCGATACTCTGCCATACCCTGCGATACTCTGCCATACCCTGCGATACTCTGCCATGCTCTGCCATACCCTGCCATACCCTGCGATACCCGGCGATACTCTGCAATACCCGGCGATACTCTGCAATACCCGGCGATACTCTGCCATACCCTGCAATACCCAACAATACCCTGCGATACTCGCTACGATCAAAGCCAGGATCGTTTTTTTTTTTTATTTCAGGCTTTCCAGCCTAGAGGTGAGATGTGGGGTCTTATTGACCCCATATCTCACTGTAAAGAGGACCTGTAATGCCATATTCCTATTACAAGGGATTTTTACATTCCTTGTAATAGGAATAAAAGTGATCAAAAAAAATTTTTGGGGGGAAAAAAAAAGGGTCAAACTAAAATAAATAAAGTAAAATGAACAATAAAATATATATATATTTTTTTAAAGCGTCCCTGTCCCCGTGTGCTCGCACGCAGAAGCGAACGCATACGTAAGTCCCGCCCACATATGAAAACGGTGTTCAAACCACACATGTGAGGTATCGATGCGAACGTTAGAGCGAGAACAATAATTTTGGCCCTAGACCTCCTCTGTAACTCAAAACATGTAACCAGTAAACAAAATTAAAGCCTATGGGGATTTTTAAGTAGCGAAGTTTGGCGCCATTTCACGAGTGTGTGCAATTTTGAAGCGTGACATGTTGGGTATCTATTTACTCGGCGTAACTTCATCTTCCACATTATGCAAAAACATTGGGCTAAATTTACAGTTTTGTTTTTTGTAAAGCACAAAACATTTTTTTTCCAAATAAAACACGTTCGAAAAATTGCTGCGCAAGTACCGTGCTAGATAAAAAGTTGCAACGACCGCCATTGTATTCTCTAGGGTCTTTGCTAAAAAAACATATAATGTTTTGGGGTTCTATGTAATTTTCTAGCAAATAAATGATGATTTTTACATGTAGGAGAGAAATGTCAGAATTGTCCTGGGTGCTCCAGAACACCTGATGGCGCTCCCTGCATGTTGGGCCTCTGTATGTGGCCACGCTGTGTAAAAGTCTCACACATGTGGTATCGCCGTACTCAGGAGTAATAGCAGAATGTGTTTTGGGGTGTAATTTGTGGTATGCATATGCTGTGTGTGAGAAATAACCTGCTAATATGACAATTTTGTGAAAAAAAAAAAAATTAAAAAAAATCTTGATATTGCAAAGAATTGTGGGAAAAAATGACAACTTCAAAAAACTCACCATGCCTCTTTCCAAATACCTTGGAATGTCTTCTTTCCAAAAAGGGGTCATTTGGGGGGTATTTGTACTTTTATGGCATGTTAGGGTCTCAAGAAATGAGATAGGCCGTCAGTACTTCAGGTGTGATCAATTTTCAGATATTGGCACCATAGCTTGTGGACTCTATAACTTTCACAAAGACCAAATAATATACCCCAATTTGTACTTATTTTTACCAAAGATATGTAGCAGTATAAATTTTGGCCAAAATTTATCAAGAAAAATTACAAATTTGCTAAATTTTATAACAAAAACGAAGAAAAATTCATTTTTTTTACTGAATTTTCAGTCATTTTTCTTTTGTAGCGCAAAAAATAAAAAAACCCAGAGGTGATTAAATACCACCAAAAGAAAGCTCTATTTGTGTGAAAAAAAGGACAAAAATTTCATATGGGTACAGTGTTGTATGAATGAGTAATTGTCATTCAAAGTGTGAGAGCACCGAAAGCTGAAAATTGGTCTGGTTATTAAGGGTGTTTAAGTGCCCAGTGGTCAAGTGGTTAAAAACTGCCCACGCAAACGCCTCAAAAGCACTGGTAGGTTTGAAGTGAACCAGTGTGAAAGGGACCTTAGACATTTGAATGGTGTCAACGTTTTTCAAAGATGGCCGAATGTCCATCAGTGGGGATCCTGGCTGTGGTGGTTCCCAGCCCACAGCAGTCATTCCTGTGAACCAACTTACATCCGCATGGAAGAAAACCATCGGGCCTTCAGGAAAAAACTCAAGACCTACCTCTTCTAAGACGCTTGACAACAAAGCACGAATACAGCGCCTTGAGGCGATTCAGTTTGCATTGTAGCGCTATACAAATTATTCATTCATTCAACATTCAGTGCATGCAGGACCGGCCCTACCATGGGTCATGGGTCCATGGGACCTAAGCGGCAAATTTGAGAGGGGCGTACTGGGCTGGTGGGAGTGTGCTGGGAGCTTCAGTGTTCAGAGCAGCTTGTCTGCTGCTGCCAAAGCTGCAGGCTTCTTATTGTTGCCGGCCCGCCCACCACCTGCACTGAGCCAGCTGTCCTAGAAGAGGGGATCCGCACACTGCTCCGCCCAGCATTGCCTGAGCCCTGCCTGTCTTCTGCCCCTGTGAACAGGAAAGAAGGCGGGAAGATTAAACAAGCAGCGGACAGCCACATTAAAGCCGCTGACTGTTAGCCCCCTGTGGACCATCCAAGTGAGTGAGCTGAGCACTGTGCCACTCACTGTCACTAACCAGACCTTGACCCCTCTCTCTCCCTGTCCTGCCTCTCTCTGCCCCCCTCTCTCCCTGTTCCCCCTCTCTGCCCCCCTCTCTCTCCCTGTCCTGCCTCTCTCTGCCCCCCTCTCTCTCTCTCCCCCTGCCCCATCTCTCCCTGCCCTCTTTCTGGCAGCAGGCGAACTTGGCAAATTACATGCTGCATCTGGTGGCAGTGGCAAGTGCACCACATCTGGTGGCAAGTGACACTGCATCTGGTAGCAGGCAATGGTGGCAAGTGACACGCTGCATCTGGTGAGAGGCAACAGTGGCAAGTGACATGCTGCATCTGGTGGCAAGCGAAGATGACAAGTGATGTGCCGCATCTGGTGGCAAGTGACACTGCATCCGGTGGCAGGCGATGGTGGCAAGTGACACGCAGCATCTGGTGGCAGGCGATGGTGGCAAGTGACACGCTGCATCTGGTGAGAGGCAACAGTTGCAAATTGCATGCTGCATCTGGTGGCAGGTGACACTGGCAAGTGACACGCTGCATCTGGTGGCAAGCGACGATGGCAAGTGGCACACTGCATCTGGTGGCAAGCGACAGTGGAAAGTGATACGCTGCATCTGGTAGCAGGCGATAGTGGCAAGTGCCACACTGCATCTGGTGGCAAGTGACACGCTCAGGGTTCCCATTGTTTCTGCATTATAGTGAGTTGAACTATTTCATTATATATTACAATGTAGTGATAGAAATAATGTGATTTAATCATCCTGACACCAAATTAAGCATGATGTCGGGATGATTTAAGTGCTAACACCAGCCATTCACCCGACAAATCACCCCCACCGCTGATTTTCTCGTCAACTCTGAGACTACATTCCCCCCCTGGTCCTTGGCAAAATTATCCCTGAATGGCAGTTTGGAAATAAGGTCACCCTAACAGAGGGCAGGGTGTCAATTTCCTCCCAGGCCACTCTGATGCCCTATACAAAGGCCGCACTGCTTTTCTCAGGCTGTGCACGCCCTCCATTCCCTCCCTGGCTCAGCCAATGGCAGGCAGGCGTCAGTAGCTGATCAGGATCCTCTGCTCACTCCGCATGGAAAAGATAGGGTGAAAAACTTTGTAGGCTGTCGAGCAGCCACTGGTCGGGATGGAGGTCTTGGCGGGCTGCTGTTGACCTCACTGGCCTGTGTATGTCCTGGGACAGCTCCGGGGCCGGACCTGGGCACTTGCACAAAGGTGGAGGACACCGGCATGCACATGGAGGGGGTAGAAGAACCAAAGCCACGGGTGAGAGCGGCCAGAGAGGGGGCTGCTCTGGACCAGATAGACAGTAACAAGCTGGTGGAGAACTGGTGGTGCCGGGAAAGCACAGTGAGGATGACTGCAAGTGTCGTGGACAATAACATACTGAAGGATTTCTCCTGACAGCTGATCCTGCAGTTCAGTATATTAGGCTGTCATTATGATAATGTGTACCCAATCAGGAAATTCTGATACTGTCATGTGATAGTGGTAGACCTTTCCTAATTGGTTGCAGTTCCAGGGCTTCTGATTGGTTTCATGGTATAAATTTAGTGGAGCGCAAGACCAGCTGCTGTATTAGGTATGTAGGGGGTCTCCTGGTTTAAATGGCCACTCCTAATGTGAAGGAGGAGACTTCTGATGTAAAGAGGGATTCTGACATAATGCGAGACACCTGATGTTCAGTAGGGGGCCATTGATGTTAAGAGGGACTGTGAAGTTAAAGGGGGACTCCTAATGTAAAGGGGGGGGGGGTTCTGATTTAAAAGGAAACTCTTAAAGTTAATTATGGGCCCATGATGTGAAAGGGGGCTCCTGATGCTAAGTATGGAGCTCCTGATGTTAAGGAGGGACTCTTGATGTGAAGTTGGGGTGCTGTTGCATGTAAACCTGACTTCCTGATAAATTAAATTTTTAGTTTGAATTATGATGATATAAAATAATGGATGTGGGGGGACGTTTTTTTTTTTTTTTTCTGGACCCAGGCAGCACAATGTCTTGGGCCAGCCCTGAGAGCATGGAATGCCTGATCCTGCATAATCGAGGTATAACCTGTCGTGAAGTTGCACAAGAGACTAATGTTTCTGCAGGAGCATTGAACACAATCATTCACGAACATTTGCATTTTGGAAAAATTAGCGCATGTTGGGTACCAAGACAGCTTTCTGCTTTTAAAAAAATCTGGGTAAATAGTGGGCATGGCGCTGCTCTATAAATGTGTGTTTAACCACCTCGGTACAGGGCATTTTCACCCGCTTCCTGACCAAGCCATTTTTCAGCTTTCAGCGCTGTCGCAATTTGAATGACAATTGCGCGGTCATACAACACTGTACACAAATAAAATTGTTATAATTTTGTCCCCACAAATAGAGCTTTCTTTTGGTTTGGGTTGGTTTGATCACCTCAGCGGTTTTTATTTTGTGCGCTATAAACAAAAGAAGAGGGACGTCCTCCCGCCCTGAGAGCTGGGCCACCTGGCCGTCAATAGACGGCCGGCGGTCAGCTACTGGTTAAAGTGCTAGTGCTTGTGCATCTTTTTTTTATCAGAGTATTCTATTTAATAAACTACAGTGAACTAGCGTTTTAATGCTGCAAATTATATGAATACATACACATTAGTTAAAGTGACAAGTGCTAAATGTATAGTGACTTTAAGCATATGTTATGACAGTCCAATTTGAACAAACAAATCCTGGTTCCATGTGTGTTAGTTAGTAAACAGAATTTTTTATTTATTTTTTACAATAAAGTGACAGGTGCTATTTGGGAACAAACCAGAAAATGAATAAATATGTGCAAATCATCAATGATGAAAAAAAATAAGCAATTGATAAAGTGACAACTGGTGAAACTTAAAAACGCTATCGTAGCAATCCGGATCAATTTATGAATAATCAAGTCCTGGTATTGTTAATCACTCCATATATGTTGAAAAGATATAAAGCAAATATTCGGAATTAAAATGTTTGTTAACCAGGGGGCGTGGCCTAGACCGGCATGTGAGAGGAAGCAGCTCTCACAGCTCCTGAGCTTGATCCTGCACCGATCCTCCCTCAGCCAACTTACCGACATTCTGCACATATATGCTGCAAGCCGCTGACCCAGGGATCACAGGGGAACCTCCGCCAGCACTCTGCACCCGGGGAATGACCCGAAAAACGCACTTTGAGATGGGTCCCGATTTCCAAGATGGCGCCGGCGTGCCTGTGATGAAAGGAACCCCACGAGGCGCTGACAGGCAGAAGGAGCAGGGACATAGAGGAACAAAACAACCCAAGTCACAGGGTAAGGAGACACCTAAAGACATGGTGTATTACACCCAGAAAATGAATGGGCTGGTGGGGAGTGAGACTGCTGGACATTCACACTGCAGTGATCCTGCTATACATGGGACTCAGGCTGGGGCGGCCATCTTAGCTGCAACAAGTGAACATGATGAGACTGATCACTCTGACTCTGGGGCCCCTGAAACACATGAACAGGACACACCAGGTATTAAGCAGCCCACACTGGCTGATATCCTCAGGGCAGTTAATATTGGCAATGCATCTGTAGCCTCTGTGAAGGAGGAACTGTCGCTGCTGCGACATGATATGCAGAAAATGCGGGAACGCACTACTGCAGTGGAGAGTAGAGTGAGTGAAATAGAGGATCATTTACCCCCCATTGAGAGGAGCTCCAAGGCTGCTTACCAACTGGCGAGGGAGGCTGTTGACAGAGCCGAGGATTTTGAGAATCGCCTTAGGAGGAACAACATACGCATTGTGGGGCTCCCTGAGAAGGTGGAGGGTAGGGACCCCACTGAATATGTGGAAGGATGGTTGCTGGACATATT
Organism: Lithobates sylvaticus; assembly: GCA_028564925.1. Taxonomy (NCBI): domain Eukaryota; kingdom Metazoa; phylum Chordata; class Amphibia; order Anura; family Ranidae; genus Lithobates; species Lithobates sylvaticus. The sequence continues at coordinate 122,084,658 of CM053030.1, read as the reverse complement.
TGGCAAAAACGCATTCTCCCCCTTATTTGCTGTGGAGTGGGCTCACAGGGTGCCGTCCCGGCCTGCCCAACCCGGGGGACCCCCCAGATCCATGCTGGCACGAATACTGCATTATCGGGATAGAGAAACTGTTCTACGGCTAGCCCGTGAAAGGGCCAACATACAACACAATGGGGCCAGGGTGTCCTTTTATCCTGATTTTTCTGCGGAGGTGCAAAGACGTAGAGCAAAATTCATTGATGTAAAACGCAGGCTGCGACAATTGCAACTTCCATACGCAATGCTATACCCGGCAAAACTGAGGGTCATAGTGAGTGGTCAAGCGCAATTTTTTGAAGCCGCAAAAGAAGCCAGTGCCTGGTTAGACCGTAATGAGCAAGCCCTGCGACGGCGAGATCAGAACGAGGAGGAAGGATGAGGATGACAGGGGTACAAGAGGAGAGAATTTGACTTGAAAAATCTGTTTTGTTATTCCCGGTCAAGGAGAACCGGATTTGAACTTTCTCTGATTAACCCTGGCTGAGGGACATTATATTGTTTCAGATCAAGACAAGAGCTGCAGAAATCGTTAACGTGAATTTCTACACTTTGCACTTAAAAGTTTCCCTGGGTGAAAACTCGGGGTACAGAAGTTGTACCACCATGTTGGCGGGCGAAGGTTTGATGCTGCTAGAGGGAACGGCCTGTTGCCTCCCCCTGATAACTTATTTTTTTACTTTTTTATGTTTGTTCTACAGGTGGTGTACCGGTAACACTTCTACCATTCATTATGTATTTTGCATATGCATTTTCTTTCAGGACTCGGGCCTCGGCCCCTGGACTCCCAAACTCCCTGGTAAGGGAGTAGTATATATGCATGCTTCCACACTATACTCAGTCAAATGGCAGGAATCCCTATAGTATCTTGGAACGTGAGGGGGCTCCACTCACCTCTTAAGAGGACCATGATGCGCATGTGCCTTAAAAAATTTCTACCGGGTGTGCTATGTTTTCAGGAAACTCACTTGACTGAGGAGACAGTGTGTTGTATACAGTATAATTGGGTGAATAAGGCCTATCACTCGACTCACACATCCCACTCCAGGGGTGTGAGCCTTTTGATTCATGGCGCCCTGGACTATGAAGAGATAGATGCTCTCATTGATTCAGAGGGCCGATATGTCTTTCTCCACTGTAGACTGGGTATGTTAACCTGTGTTATTGCTGGTATATATGTTCCCCCCCCTTCACGGTGGTGGTGCTAAGGGCCTTGCTATCATATTTGGATGGCAGGCCGGAGGTTCCGCTTCTGGTGATGGGAGACTTTAATTGTTGCTTAGATCTCTCGCTGGATAGACATCCGGCCGCAGGTTCCTCTGCCCTCTCCAGGGGTACTCCCCTGGCGAGGTTGTTGCAAGAGGTGGGCTGGGTGGATGTCTGGCGACATCGCCACCCGGGGGTAAAACAATACTCCTGCTTTTCAAAAACGCATGTTAGTCTGTCTAGAATAGACATGGGGGTGGGAAACGCACGCATGCTCCAATATGTGTCCTCCGTGGACTATAGACCCCGTAGTATATCTGACCACTCTCCACTAGTGGTTTATCTGGTGGTCTCCCGACCAGCAGCACTCCCAAGAGCCCCTTGGAAATTCAACGCTTACTGGCTGAAACTGTTTAAAAATCCAGAATCCATAGATGAGAGCGTGCGTGGGTTTTTCACCACCCAGAACCTGGAGGGTTCAAGTGCACAGCAGTGGGAGGCCTTTAAAGTCTTTTTGAAAAAGTTGTTGACAAGTGAGATGACTAAAGTGAAGAAGGATTCCTCCGCTATGGTGGTGGACTTGGAGAATAGAGTAAAAGAGTTGGAGCAACAATTTATTTTAGATCCTTCAGACCAGGCGAGGGAGATGTGGCAGGCCGCTCAATCAGCATATGAGCGGGTGCTCACCTCAACCGCCGAAAAAAAACGCTTCTTCTCCAAACAGGCATTTTTTGAGGAGGGGGAAAAAACAGGGCGTATGCTTGCCCGCATAGCAAATTCACACCAAAGATCACCTACTATAGGAGCCATTAAATCCAGAGCCGGGCCACTTGTCCGATCACCCGAGGGCAGTATGCAGGAGTTAGCTGGGTTCTATGAAGAGTTATACTGCTCTGGTGCCTCCTATGACATGGAGGCGCTAGACCGGTACCTTGGTGGGCTGACGTTTCCCAGACTCACCAAGGAACAGAGGGATGGGCTGGATGCACCTCTTACGGTGGAGGAATTACAAGAAGCTGTAGGGCTGTTTCCTAACTGTAAGGCCCCGGGGGAGGATGGTATACCCATGGAAGTATACAAACAACATGCTGAAACAATAATGCCCTATTTACTACAGGTATTTAATGCTGCCCGGGAGGCAGGAGAACTTCCGCCCTCCATGGCAAGAGCAAATATTGTGCTCCTTTTGAAACCGGGTAAGGACCCGGTAGATCCAGGAGCATACAGGCCAATTTCACTATTGCAGTGCGACGTTAAGATTCTAGCGAAGGTGTTAGCCCAATGCCTTAATACGGTCATAACTTCCCTCATACATGAAGACCAGGCAGGGTTCATGCCAAATAAATCCACGGCCATCAACCTGCAGCGGTTATTTTTAAACATGCAATCTGATGTAGACAATGCGGGTAGCAGGGCACTGCTGTCACTGGACGCCACCAAGGCGTTCGACAGCATTGATTGGACGTATATGTGGGCAGTAATGGCACGATTTGGGTTTGGTGACACATATATTGCATGGGTGCGTCTATTGTACAGTAAGCCTGAAGCTGCTATCCGAGCTTTTGGCTTTCTGTCACAAGACTTTGCTTTGAGGAGGGGGACGCGGCAAGGTTGCCCGCTGTCCCCTCTGCTCTTTGCGCTGGCCATTGAACCCCTGGCGATCGACATAAGGGCGAACGAGCAAATTGTGGGATTCCGCTATGGCCCCCTGCAGGAGAAGATAATGCTTTACGCTGATGACACCCTACTTATGTTGGGAGATACGGACGAGTCCCTGCGGGTGGCCATGGCAACCATTACCAAATTTGGGATATACTCCGGGTTACAAATTAATTGGTCAAAATCTGCCCTTTTGCTACTAGATGGCGACGCCACACAGGTAGTGGCTCAGTCATGTCCCATACCTGTCACCGCCTCATTTAAATACCTGGGGATCCAGGTTACGTCTAACCTGCGTGACTTCGGCCGGTTGAATATTTCACCACTGCTTCAGAGGTTTAGAGAACGAGTGCGGACATGGAATGGCCTGCATATGTCAGTGGCGGGTAAAGTAAACTTGGTTAAAATGATTCTCATGCCCCAATTGCTTTATTTCCTACATAATACCCCAGTGGTAATACCCTTAAAAATATTTCGTATGGTTAACTCCATCTTTCGCGCTTTATTGTGGAAAAATAAGCCCCCAAGAATAAAGTTGGAACATCTTCAGAGGTCCAAAGACGATGGCGGATTGGCATTGCCCAACCCGTGGTTATATTACCTTGCCGCTCAGTTACAGCACCTAGTAGGGTGCTTTGGGACAGAGCCGGCTGGCTCCTCCCAGACACTCATGCTACACACAGTAGATGCGGGCTCCATCCCCATGGCACTGGAATCCCTGGCATTTGCCAGACCCAACAAAAAGTACCCCACATACAATCTAATACAGAAGGTTTGGAACAAGTGCAAATACCTACAGCAGGCCGAGGGGTATACTGTATATAGCCCTCTGTGGCATAATGATACTTACACAGAACTAGCTAAAATACAGGACGGGGCTAGATGAATAGTACACGGAGTCACCCATATTAAACAGGTTTTTAGGAATGGTGTTCTGAGGACGTTTGAGGACCTGCAGGCGGAATTTAGCCTGCCCTCCTCAATGGTCTTCCAATACCTTCAGCTGCAACACGCAGTCCGGGCGCAGAGTAGGTCAAATGAGTGGCGCTTGTCGCCTACTCCGGTGTTTGACATCATTAGAGATGCTGACACCTCGAAAGGATTCATCTCGCAAAGCTACACTGCACTCTTACAATACTTCCTGGGGCAACACCCCCTGAAAGTGAGAGAAAAATGGGAAAGGGATGTGGGGCAAATGGACGGTGAGGAATGGGAAGAGGTATTTCAGGTGGTGAGTGTCTGCTCTCTAAATGTAGCCCAAAGGCTTACCCAACTCTACATTATCTTGAGGGTGTACTATACACCGCACAGACTAATGCTAATGGGCTTACAATCTGAGGATACATGTACAAGATGTCGTCGAGACCATGGGGATCTTATACACCTTCTGTGGCGCTGCCCCAAATTACATTTGTACTGGAATGAAGTGGTGAACCTGATTAACTCTGTATTTATGCTGTCATTACCGGTGGATCCCAAAGTGTGCCTCTTGGGGGTGGTGGAGGAATTTGTGCTGACAGTCCACACCAGGGAAGCGGTAAATAGAGTACTATTCCAAGCCAGAAGGTTAATCATGCTTTATTGGAAATCTGAGACACCCCCAACCTCGAGGGAATGGATAGGCAAAATAGGGGAAATGCTACGCATGGAGAAACTTATATACCAGCACAGAGGGAGTACTAGGAAATATGAAAATCTCTGGGCCCCATGGCTGGACACACCGGGGCTTGCCCCGGTGGATCTGGTCATGGACAGGCTGCTTGGATAATAAAGGAATGAAGTAATTGATTGTATTGGCAATACTGTAAGAACAATAGTGAAGATGTGCCTTGTTATTGTATGCAATAATGTATGCTTAAACAACAGGAAGTGTTACCTGCTGGTTTGTTACTGTTGGATGTATACCACCTTTTTGTTCAATAAAAACCGTTTTGTTGGTAAAAAAAAAAAAATGTTTGTTAACCTAAAAAAATGGATCCCGTTCCCTTTAAAGAATGTTATACAGCACAGTATTTGTGCTGTGTAATTTGGCCCCTTCTATCGCTTAAAAAACCTGGCTGATCCTGCCTGGCTATTCCATGCCCTCTGTATACTGACCACGGTATATCATGGCCGCTGAGCCCTGACACCGTGGTCAGTTTATGTGCCTCTGTCAGCCGCAGCCCTGCTCTCTGCTCTCCTCTGTCCTCCTCTCCCCTCCCCTCTCTGCCTGTCAGCTCTGTCCACTCCACGATCCTCCCCTCCTGGTGCAATCAAAACTATACTATGCTCATTCCATCCCCTCTGTTATATAACGCTATGTGCCCCTGTGCCTGTGCTGTATAAAAAAAAAATGCTGATATTACCATATAACAGAGTGGCTACCGGCACTCTCTCCTCCCATCCTCCCCGGCTGATGTGAGCGGCAGTACTCAGCCCCCCCCCCACTCTAGCTGTCAGCCGGAGAGAGGAGAGAGCTGAGGAGTCACATGAGTGCTGGGAGCCACTCTGATATATGGTATAATGAATTTTTTTTTTTTATACAGCACAGGTACAGGGGCACATAGTGTTATATAACAGAGGGGATGGCATGATCATATTATAGTGGGTTAACCACTTTAAAAGTGATTGGTGCCATTTATCTGTGCTTGTAAACCGATAAAAAGTGCAGATGCTCCACTCTGTGTTCCCCTATGTTAATGCACTCACCAAGGGGCTCTCCCCTCAAGGGGGTATCATGCCTTCACAGTCAAACTGCTGTATTTTAGGACATAGATCCCCGCTGGTATATATCCTTGCTTCTTTATACAGTATATCAATGTATATTTAACATCATGAAATTCCACAAGAGACAGATGTTTCTGTAGGAGTGGTGAACACAATCATTCACGAATATTTGCATTTTCGAAAAATTAGCGCCTGTTGGGTACCAAGACAGCTTTCCGCTTTTAAAAAAATCTGGGAAAATAGTGGGCATGGCACTGCTCTATAATGTGTTTAAAGTACTAGTGCTTGTGCACCTTTTTTTATCAGAGTATTCTATTTAATAAACTACAGTGAACTAGCGTTCTAATGCTGCAAATTATATGAATACATACACATTAGGTAAAGTGACTAAATGTATAGTGACTTTAAGCATATGTTATGACAGTCCAATTTGAACAAACAAATCCTGGTTCCATGTGTGTTGGTTAGTAAACAGAATTTTTATTTTATTTTTACAATAAAGTGACAGGTGCTATTTGGGAACAAACCAGAAAATGAATAAATATGTGCAAATCATAAATGATGAAAAAAAATAAGCACTTAAAAAAAGTGACAACTGGTGAAACTTAAAAACGCTATCGTAGCAATCCGGATCAATTTATGAATAATCAAGTCCTGGTATTGTTAATCAGTCCATATATGTTGAAAAGATATAAAGCAAACATTCAGAATTAAAATGTTTGTTAACCTAAAAAAATGGATCCCGTTCCCTTTGAAGCATGTTATACAGCACAGTATTTGTGCTGTGTAATTTGGCCCCTTCTATCGCTTAAAAAACCTGGCTGATCCTGCCTGGCTATGCCCTCCCCTCTGTATACTGACCACGGTATATCATGGCTGCTGAGCCCTGACACCGTGGTCAGTTTATGTGCCTCTGTCAGCCGCAGCCCTACTCTCTGCTCTCCTCTGTCCTCCTCTCCCCTACCCTCTCTGCCTGTCAGCTCTGTCCACTCCACGATCCTCCCCCCCTGGTGCAATCAAACCTATACTATGATCATTCCATCCCTCTGTTATATAACGGTATGTGCCCCTGTGCTGTATAAAAAAAAATGCTAATTATACCGTATAACAGAGTGGCTACCGGCACTCTCTCCTCCCCCCTGCCTGGATGATGTGAGTAGCACTGCTCAGCCCCCCCCCCCCCCCCCACGCTAGCTGTCAGCCGGAGAGAGGAGAGAGCCGAGGAGTCACGTAGTGTGCCTGGAGCCACTCTGATATACGGTATAATGGAATTTTTTTTTATACAGCACAGGTACAGGGGCACATAGTGTTATATAACAGAGGGGATGGCATGATCATATTATAGTGGGTTGACCACTTTAAAAGGGATTAGTGCCATTTATCTGTGCTTGTAAATAGATAAAAAGTGCAGGTGCTCCACTCTGTGTTCCCCTATGTTAATGCACTCACCAAGGGGGTTTCATGCCTTCACAGTCAAACTGCTGTATTTTAGGACATATATCTCCGCTGGTATATATCCTTGCTTCTTTATACAGTATATCAATGTATATTTAACATCATGAAATTCCACAAGAGACAAATGTTTCTGTAGGAGTGGTGAACACAATCATTCACAAACATTTGCATTTTCGAAAAATTAGCGCCTGTTGGGTACCAAGACAGCTTTCCGCTTTTGACTGGCCCAGAAGGGTTGAAGTCTGCATTGCGTTGAAGGAGCGTTTTGGCAGGTAAGGCCTAGATTTTCGGGATCACACCATTACACGTGACGAACCTGGGCACATCATTTCACTCTGGATAATGAGCATGAAAGCAGTGAAAGCATGAGGACTCACCACCACCAATAACATGTCAAACAATTGTGTCTGCAGGTAAAGTGAGGGCAAGTGTTTTCTAGGATAAAAGTGGTGTTATTCCTGTGGATTTTCTACCCCATGGTGCCACTATCAACAGTGAATATTACTGCCATGTTCTGAGTGATGTGCATACGCGTTTGCGGAAAAAATGGCCTGGTTCTCCTTTTTCTCTAGGACAATGCACAAGCTCATACTGCTCACTGCACTACGTGCACATTGCAGAAACTTGGCTGGGAGGTATTGTCACATCCCCTTATTGCTACTAGTGATTTCCACCTGTTTGGACCCCTAAAAGAGTTCCTCGGAGGTCAGAATTTCAGCACTGATTACAAAGTGAAGCAGGCTATCCTAGGATGGTTCAGGTGTGCTGACAAATCTTTCTATGCTGAAGCTTTCCAGGCATTAGTTAAATGCTGGGATAAGTGTATAAATATAGCCGGGGAGTATGTAAAATACAGTTTCCACTCCTTGAAATTTGGTCTTTTATTATATATATCTCAAAAGTTCCAGTTTGACTTGAATTCCACTCGTAAATTTCACATTAATAATTATGCTACCAAAATTAGCGTGTAATTTGCCTCCAGCATTGCTCCTGTTTCTTCTTGCTGGAGGCTGCCTTTTTTCTGAAGCCCAGGGCCTCAGCAGTAAATCATAAAGTGGAACTAAACCCATTTATTTGAACAGTCTCAAAACAGTTAGGCCTCATGTACACTGCTGCTGGTAAACGGCATTTTTTTCAACTTCTCCTGAACTCTCCTCTGTTATCTCATCAGTACATGTACACAGGGTCGTTTATAGTAGTTTCTAGGCAGTTGCGTTTAGAGGCTTTTTTTGGAACCCAAAAAAAATGCGTTCAGAAGCTGTGTTTAGAGGCATTTCAGACGCTAAGCGCGGTAACTCGCATTTAGCCGCATTTCATTTACAGGCATTTTTCATTTTTGGCTATTTAAAAAAAAAAAAGCTGTCAAGTTAAATCGTTCAGGAGCGGTTGAACAACGTCCCGTGTACATGAAGCCTACATTCCTGGAACGCCAGGATTGCTAACTGTCACATTTGCTTGTGTCTTCAACCAAACTGTCAAACCATCAAATGGCTGGTGTTGTAAGTGATCACATGTGCAGCACCATGGCAGTTGCTGATCAAGCAGAAGAAGCTTCCTTGGATGTAATGGATAGGAGGGTTTAATTGGCTGTCAGCAGATTGGCCTTTACAAAATCGACAGTGCCTGAAAATGGAGAGCAACTGAGCATATGCAGAACAGGATGAGACAGTGCATTATTAGATTTTAAACAGAATAGGCACTTATTGTTAATGTTTTACCTAGCTATACCTGCAAAAGGGGCTAGCCTGATGTGATCTAGCAGGACTTAACCTCTTGCCGACCACTGCACAATGATGTACATTGGCTGCGGCTCCCGCTAACTTGATGTCTGCTGGTGGCCCTCAATCTTGATATGGAGTGGCAGAACGTCCCTGTTCTGCCTAGTGACATGACAGGGATCTACTGCCCCCAGTGATCGGGAGCAGTGATCTCTGTCATGTTCTAGTGAGCCTATGAGTTAGAACACACTGAGGGAACACACTTAACCCCTTGATCGCCCCCTAACTGTGGTATACAGTTTATCTACAAATTGATCAATCCTGATGTACTGACGGCCTGTCTCATTTATTAACACCTGGAAATGCCAGGACAGTACAAATATCCCCCAAATTACCCCTGTTTGGAAAGTGAATGGTCCAAAGTATGTAATATTTTTTTTTGGCACAATTTTTGGAAAATTAAAAAAACTTTATTCTATTTTTTTTAACATACTATCACCAGTGCGGTATAGTGTCATCATATAACTGGTGTAGCGGTGATCAGGGACACTGACTGGTGAGAGTATGTTAAATAAGAATGTATAATTCTTTTTCCAATTTAAAAATAAAAAATTCTGTTTTATTACATAAGTATTATTTTTCTTAACACACTGTGACCAGAGCAATACAGTGTTACCATAGTAACACTGTACTACTCTGAGGAAGTGATCAGGGTTTTTCTTTTTTTCACACATGTTTGCCTGTAGCAATGAATTTCATTGCTATAAGCAAGCACTTTACTGAATGAAATCGATGAATTTAGTTTGTTTTGTTGTGATTAGCTGTGATTGGCCACAGCAAATCACATGGCACAGATGGGCTGTGATTGGCCCTGTCTGTACTTTGTGATCACTGTGATCAATCACATTCATCCATTGTTTACAACTGTCATATGATCTGCTGTGATTAGTTACAGCGATTACATGGTACTGGCAGTGAGTTGGTACACTGACCAGTCATCGTCTGTGTCCGTTAGACACAGCCAGTGACAGATTGGTCAGCTGCATGCGTGGCACATTCCATGAGGACATATGAGGTCCACCTGGAAAAGTGAATGTCCCGCCCAGCTGTCAATTGACAATAGGCTGAGTAGGAAGTGATTAAATCGATGAGTTTAGTTATGATTTACTGTTGTTCAGGGGCTCTGGGCTTTTGTTGAGAAAAAAAACAATCCCCTCTTTGTTGCAGATTCCTACCTTTCTGTTATTCTGAAGAAATCCCTGTGTGTTGGTCTGTTTCCATCTGGTAAGTGAATCTAATGGGAGTGGTTTCATCATTTTCAATCAGCTGCTGCACCTGCAGGGCTCTAATGAGGAAAGTGTGTGACTTGTATCTAAGTGCAGACTTCTGGGAAAATCCATGAGCCAATCGCACATGAAGGAATTATGTGTCTGGGGGGCATTTTGTATACATTCTGTGTACAGAACACCTCCAGGTAGCCATATTGCATTGCATTTTACAGAACATTACAGCGCTGCAGATTGAAAAGGAAAGGTAATGTAGCGCTGGCTCCTGACGAGCAGGCGCTATTGTTTATTCAAATTAAGTTGCCTGAAGCCACAGTTGGGCTTTAGGATAATTCTTAAAAAAATTCTGGTTTCAGTACCAGTCTAGCTGGGTTGCACTGGGTTCTCTTTGACTGTAGGTGTCGCTGTCACCGCCGGCAAGAGTAGAAAGCAGTCTAGCTGGATGCATTGAATGCCACTTACCTCTCGGAACCAGCCTAGTGGGAGTGTTCTCCCGCTGTGCATCTGGGAGGGGGTATTTAAGGTAACGACACCATGTGACTAAGAAAAAGAGCTTTTCCTGTCTGCGTGGTTCTGGTGGTCCTCCTGACCCAGCCTCATGGCCCTCCTGGCTTGGGGTGTGGACCATGCATCCTGTGTCTTTCGGAGTCTACTGATTCAAGGAAGGTCCGGTGCCGTCTCAACAGATTGGAGAGACCCAGCAACTGAAGTACCACAGGGGAGGACCCTTTCAGGAGAAGGCCGTGCGCAAGGCTAGCTTCTCGGAAGGAGCCTGGAGGCTTAGTTGAAGGACGCGACCTGGATTATCCCTATGACAGTTACTTAAAGTTCATCCAATACTTCAATGACGTTAAAGTGTAACTACAAGTCTGTGGCAGAGACTGCTGAGTATCCCACCGTCTGCTAGGCCTAGTGAGAGAGACCTATCCGGAGTGCTGAATCCAGTTGTGAAACAGTTTTTTTCCTGGATTCATCTGATATCTTCACCCTGCAATCTAAGTACCTGAATTCACCCCTAAACCCTCTACCCTTAATCGAGAGACTGTGTTCTATTTTCTGAATAAAAACCCTAAAAGAGGATTCAGTGTCAGTCTCAACCTTTCTCTGGGTTACTTTCCACGTGAACCCCAAGATGGAGCTCCAACAGGTGAGGTAACGGTAAGCCCAAATAAAACCAGCAGCTCCTTCGGGGGTCAGTGCTACATGTGGGGGCTAGAGTACGGGATTTGCCGTTACCTCTCGCAACTAAAATGGACTATTCGTGTGAAATCTACATGGTAGAGGGTTTTTGGACTGCGTAATTTTTTTTACAAGGGGTTGATTGCAGGCCACTGCCTGGCACATGGACTGTGGGTGGAATTGAGAAAAGCCCGAGTTGCGTGACCAGAGGAACCAGTGGGAGGAGTCTTGCGTGTTCTTTTTCTTGCACGAGGCACCACTGGAGTGTGTCGCAGGAGAAGAAGGAAGAGACTGTCTTTTTCTTGCAAAAAAGAGAGAAATGTTCTGCATGCCAGGAACACTGTCCATGATGGGACCCAGGATGTTTTCAGTAGGAGATGCCACAAGAGTGAACTTGTCTGAGACCGCAGGGGCGTTTTATTCTGTATACTACAGGGGATGCCGAGGCTTTAGGTATGCTGTGCAGCAAATGTGAGGGGCTGGTCCAAAGCCTCCGGCCGTTTGCCCGGTGCCTGCAATGTGTACAATATTTGTTTGTGGTGGAGCAACCTACCGTGCCGCCTCGTGCGTACCACATGGACTGGGCCACGGGCGTCACTACCGAGGAGTCTGCTGTATATGCTCCTGTGGCGAGGCCTGCATCGTACAGACCAACTACTACTACCACAGCCAGTGTTCCAGATGGAGGTGCTGTTGCTACTACCTCCAGAGGAGCCACTCTGGATGTCATGGACACCACTTCGTCCACCACCACAAAAATCCCTACATCGGCTCACAAAAAAGTAGGGTGTGTGAAAGCCTCCTGCGGCCGCGGTCGAGGCCTACCCCAGAACTTTCCGGGATCGGATCGGGGAATAGTGATTGTTCCCAGGAAATCTGCTGTGACTACAGGTGAGAACTCTGGGTTAAATGTTATGACCAGTACTGTGCATAAATGTTTCTCAGTGGAAAAGTTGTGGAATTTAGAGATAGATTCCCTGTCTAATCTATCAGGGGATGATGATTTATTTGAGACTTTGTCACAGGAAATGTTGTGGGCAAACTCAGATGATGTGGCTGCAACTTGTGATATATCAGGCTGGCCAGCCCTGAATTCGGGGAGTGCATCACCTCGGGCGGGAACCCCTACAACTGTACATAATGAGACTGTGCCTAAAAATATCAGTGTGTCCGGATCCAAGAGACTCTCCGTTGTTACTATGGTGCGGAAATCACCTCATTCCTGTGTGCCTCCTGGGGATGGAAGTGCCCGAGCCCTGCCTAGGCTCGCACGGTCCCAGCGGCTGCTGAATAAGTGGGTGGCTACAGAATACTGTCTGGAATTCCCCTACGTTTCCAGGGAAATTATGGACGAGATAGAGCAAAACAGAGAGCAATGGTACGCTAGTGATGTGTGGGACTATCTAAAAGTACCAAAGCCTTTTAGAAAACAAGGATGTTCACCAAGTATGTATGAACGCTTTACTGGGTGTCTACAGCACTGGAGCTTTGGTAGGCATATTTACTCTGATAAATTTGTAATTTGCCGGCCGGGAAGAGACAATGTCATATATTTCATCACCACCGTAGATGCTAAGGGGAACACGCTGACCTTACCGGATCCCCGGTTCTATTGGTAAAAAGTAATTCTTGAGACTGGTGTTGTTTTTCTGCTTCCTGAGAAGTTTTGCAAAAGTACAAGGACTATGGGGCTAGTTAGTTAGTGTAAGGTTCTAAAAGATGGAAAGCTCAGTGTCAGGGTCATCTACCGGCTACAGCACTTATAGATAAGGACTTGCAATTTATCGCTCTTGCCACTAGGTGGTAGGGGTTTGCACAAAAAGTTGGACATTTGCACGTAGGCACATAGATTAAATGCACTGGAGAGAAAGTTTCAATTCCGTCTGGAAGTGGAATTTTGCCTCCTATGACTGTACATTTTAGTATGTTTTTCTTGTGTGTGTTTTGTTTCAGGAATCATCAAGAATCGTCTATCAAGCTACCGGAGAGTGGGTGGTATAGATAGTCAGGTATTGGGGTTCATGTGTGATGTGATCTGTTTATGTCAACTGTTCAACAAAGTGCATGTTAATTGTTTACCCTTTCTTTTCCATTCCCCATTCCAAATTTTGAGTTCAGGTACTCGACTTTCAGGACTGAAAGTTTCTTTTTTCTTTTTGTTTTTTCCTTCCTAGACGATGAGGACATCGTCTAAATGGGAGAGGGGAGTATGTAGCGCTGGCTCCTGACGAGCAGGCGCTATTGTTTTTGAAAATTAAGTTGCCTAAAACCACAGTTGGGCTTCAGGATAATTATTTTAAAATGTATGGTTTCAGTACCAGTCTAGCTGGGTTGCACTGGGTTCTCCTTGACTGTAGGTGTCGCTGTCACCGCCGGCAAGAGTAGAAAGCAGTCTAGCTGGATGCATTGAATGCCACTTACCTCTCGGAACCAGCCCAGTGGGAGTGTTCTCCCGCTGTGAATTCTGGGAGGGGGTATTTAAGGTACAACACCATGTGACTAAGAAAAAGAGCTTTTCCTGTCTGCGTGGTTCTGGTGGTCCTCCTGACCCAGCCTTATGGCCCTCCTGGCCTGGGGTGCGAACCATGCATCCTGTTTCTCTGGGCTTGCTGGCCCGAGGCAATGTAACTGCAGGGGTAGGTCGGAGTGACTTTCAGAGCCTACTGATTCAAGGAAGGTCCGGTGCTGTCTCAATGGAATAGAGAGGCCCAGCAACTGAAGTACCCCAGGGGAGGACCCTTTCAGGAGAAGGCCGTGTGCAAGGCTGGCTTCTCGGAAGGAGCCTGGAGGCTTAGTTGAAGGACGCGACCTGGATCATCCCTCATATGGTATCGCCGGATCGGCTGAGAGAACCTGGTACCGTATGACAGTTACTTAAAGTTCATCCAATACTTCAGTGACATTAAAGTGTAACTACAAGTCTGTGGCAGAGACTTTGCTGAGTATCCCACCGGCTGCTAGGCCTTGTGAGAGAGACCTATCCGGGGGTGCTGAATCCAGTTGTAAAACAGTTTATTCTCTGGATTAGTCTGATATCTTCACCCTGCAATCTAAGTACCTGAATTCACCCCTAACCCTCTACCCTTTATCGAGAGACTGTGTACTATTTTCTGAATAAAAACCCTAAAAGAGGATTCAGTGTCAGTCTCAACCTTTCTCTGGGTTACTTTCCACGGGAACCCCAAGACGGAGCTACAACAGGTGAGGTAACGGTAAGCCCAAATAAAACCAGCAGCTCCTTCGGGGGTCCGTGCTACAGTAATTTTTAATAACATTCAATTAAAATATGACTTGTGTCGCTAATGTACAGTATCTCACAAAAGTAAGTACACCTCTCACATTTTTGTAAGTGTTTTATTATATCTTTTCATGTGACAACACTGAAGAAATTTACACTTTGCTACAATGTAAAGTAGTGAGTGTACAGCTTGTATAACAGTGTAAATGTGCTGTCCCCTCAAAATAACTCAACACACAGCCATTAATGTCTAAACCGCTGGCAACAAAAGTGAGTACACCCCTCTGTGAAAATATCCAAATTGGACCCAATTAGCCATTTTACCTCCCCGATGTCATGTGACTCATTAGTGTTACAAGGATTCAGGTGTGAATGGGAAGCAGATGTGTTAAATTTGGTGTTATCGCTCTCACTTTTTCATACTGGTCACTGGAAGTTCAACATGACACCTCATGGCAATAAACTCTCTGAGTATCTGAACAAAAAGAATTGTTGCTCTAAATAAAGATGGCCTAGGCTATAAGATTGCAAAAACCATGAAACTGAGCTGCAGCATGGTGGCCAAGACCATACAGCAGTTTAACAGGACAGGTTCCACTCAGAACAGGCCTCGCCATGGTCAACCAAAGAAGTTGAGTGCACGTGCTCAGCGTCATATCCAGAGGTTGTTTTTGAAAAATAGACGTATGAATGCTGCCAGCATTGCTGGAGAGGTTGAAGTGGTGGGGGGTTAGCCTCTCAGTGCTCAGACCATACGCTGCACACTGCATTAAATTGGTCTGCATGGATATCATTCCAGAAGGAAGCCTCATCTAAAGATGATGCACAAGAAAGCCTGCAAACAGTTTGCTGAAGACAAGCAGACTAAGGACATGGATTACTGGAACCATGTCCTGTGGTCTGATGAGACCAAGATAAACGTATTTGGTTCAGATGTCAAGTGTGTGTGTTGGCAACCAGGTGAGGAGTACAAAGACAAGTGCGTCTTGCCTACAGTCAAGCATTATGGTGGGAGTGTCATGGTCTGGGGCTGCATGAGTGCTGCCGGCACTGGAGAGCTACAGTTCATTGAGGGAACCGTGAATGCCAACATGTACTGTGACATACTGAAGCAGAGCATGATCCCCTCCCTTCAGAGACTGGGCCACAGGGCAGTATTTCAACATAATAACGACCCCAAACACACCTCCAAGAGGACCACTGCCTTACTAAAGAAGCTGAGGTCAAAGGTGATGGACTGGCCAAGCATGTCTCCAGACCTAAACCCTACTGAGCATCTGTGGGGCATCCTCAAACGAGTGCAAAGTCTCTCACATCCACCAGCTCCGCAATGTCATCATAGAGGAGTAGAAGAGGACTCCAGTGGCAACCTGTGAAGCTCTGGTGAACTCCATGCCCAAGAGAGTTAAGGCAGTGCTGGAAAATGATGGTTGCCAAACAAAATATTGACACTTTGGGCCCAATTTGGACATTTTCACCTAGATGCTCACTTTTGTTGCCAGCGGTTTAGACATTAATGGCTGTGTGTTGAGTTATTTTGAGGGGACAGCAAATTTACACTGTTATACAAGCTGTACACTCACTACTTTACATTGTAGCAAAGTGTAATTTCTTCAGTGTTGTTACATGAAAATATATAATAAAATATTTACAAAAATGTGAGGGGTGTACTCACTTTTATGAGATACAGTATATGCTATATAATATTTTCTTCATTTGCTATTTTTTTCCCCACGAAAGTCGAGAGAGGAAACCAGAGTACATGGAGAACACCCACATAGTCACCCACATAGTCACAGGGAGAACATTCAGACTCCATGCAGGTAGTGCCGTGGTTGAGATTTGAACCAAAGACTCTAGTTGTGCCAATGTGTGTTTTATTTACTTTCTCTTATTTTTCAAGGGTATTTACACTGCATGTGTTTTTTTTTTTTTTTTTTTTTTCCTGTACAAAGACAGAGGGTGCAGGTTTGTCAAGGCTTGCCCTGATCTCAGGGAGAGGATCTGTTGCCCTTTAGCCTTTTTCCTCTTCTCAACCTGGGGGTTTCTATTCTGGAGAGCCCTCACCAAGTACCCAGAGGATCAGTTTGGACCAGTCTATAAGAAGCAGGCTTTGGCCTAGGTAAAGCAGAGAGTGTCTTGGCCCTGTCAGAAGCCTTGTGTCTCAGGGGGTTCCTCCTGCAATTCAATAGAAATAAAGCCCCGTTCACACCTGGGCATTTGCGATTATGGCCAGAATCATGGCGATTCTGCCTGCGATCCCAAAACTGACAAATCATACCTCACTTTTCAGGTGGCATTAATTTTCAATGGCACCTAAATGCGGGTGCTGTTGTCACGCAATAAATTGTTCTAAATTGCATTGCACAAAGCTTGTCGCTCAAAGAGGAGCAGATGCTTATTTTTGGCGACAAGCTTCTCGCAATGCGGGTTGCCACCATTGCAGCAGAACTGCACACTCGTTTAGGTGCGATTGAATGGCACCTGAAATAGCGTGGTGTGATTTTTCAGTCTTGCAGATCGTCTAGAGATTTCGGGCAGAATCGAGGCAATTCTGCCCGCGATAGCAAAAGCCCAGGTGTGAACAGGGCCTAAGATATACCTGTTCACAACCTGGGGGTCTTTCTTTGGGAGAGCCCTCACCAAGTACATGGAGGATTGGTAAGATTTGAGCACAGCTTCATCTTCTATTGCATTTGCGTTCAGTGACTAGACCTGAACCTTGTAGCTCTCCTACAACTTGTGTCTATCTGCCCCATATTGGCACTATATCCACTGTGGCATTTGCATTTTGCAGAGCAGAATAGGGACTGGCTAGAAAGGAATTACTTTGACACAGCTGACCAGCTTAAACATGTATTGCAATGTATGTAAACTAAAAATACTTTTTTTTATTGCAAAATTGACTAGAAAAGGTATAGGGCAGTGTGCAGAGGGTTTATCCAGAATTTTTAGCTTTAGGATGCATACACACAGGCTTATTAAAAAAAAACTGCTATCTACAATACATTTATCTGGCAGGTGATGGCAGAAAAATCAAGCGTAAAAAAACTCTAGTTTTAGCGCATTTATGCACGTGCACAGACATATGGTGGTCAAACGCAAATGAGCATAAACTCATTCTACTAGTCAGAATATTCATTAATTCTAGCCACAGGAATACATTTAAGTGCATAAATTATGCTCATAAACTCCTCTCTGAACGCACCTTTGAGGCTGACATTGAACTGAGTTTTTGGTTTTCGATGCGCTTTAAAATAATACCCTTTGATTCTGGCAAGAATGTATTTGTTCAAGCACTTTCCCTTAGAGGTGACAACATTTTATTCCTATCTCTCAGTTGTGCTTCTGGCTGGCCATTGATGGAGCGATTTTCTTTCCTGTGACCACAGGATGGGGAAATCTCTCCCATGGAGCTATTGTCTTCTCCTGGCGCTGTCCCTGTTGGTAGAACACGCTATAGCTGCTGGCAATAATTACATGAAAAATTTGACAGGCTGGTTGTACCCAAGTTGGACAATAGATCAACTTGGGTACATTCAGCCTGCCCATACTTGGTTCAAATCTCGGCTGGTCCCTGCAGAACCAGCCGAGATTTGAACAGTCTATGGCCGGCTTTAGCAAAAAAGTCTTGATTTACTGATGCATAGAACAATGGCATTTTGGGGGCCATGCAAGAATCCTTTTATCATGGTGACAAGCAAAGCCATAAACAGGAAGTATAAATAGCAATGAATAGCTAACTGTGGTAATGAATTGTGTTGTTGCTTGATTGGCTGTTCATTGCTATTTATACTTCCTGCCAGTTGCTTGTTACCTTGATAAAGCGATCCCTGCATGGCTCTGAAATGCAGTTGGTGCTGTGCCTCAGTAAATCAAGGCTTTTTACTGCAAGTTAATGGTGTGTTGGCTTCTTCTTTAATTTTCTGGATTTGTGCTTCCTCCGCTGTCATGTACCTGCTGCACCCGCTGTAAATTGCTTTATCTGCATTGTCACTCTGTCACACAGGCTTCCTATGGAAAAGTGTTGTCTCTACAAATGTTTTAAAGGCATGTTACACTGTTGTTACCATCAGGGAACCTGTATTGAGAAATGCCATGCAGCCATTGCTGGAGCGCATGCAGGTAGACAGAGTTGGTTGCAAAGAGGCTGCAGGAGATCAGAAGCACTGAGATGCCATAAAGAATCAAAAAAGGTAAAAAGTAAACAATTGTTTATGATATACAGTGCTTTAGCAAAATAATGTCATTCCATTCAGGTTTTACATCAATTTAAAGTTTGGGCAGCATAGTGGTGTAGTGGTTAACACTTCAGTACAGACCTACTGTTATGGAACTGGAGGAAGTAAACCTGTGCTCTATGGAGACCTAGGAGGCCCTCTGCCGCTGTGGCAGACTTGTGTTTCCATTGAAAAGATCCATGCAAATAAATATGTGAATAGATGACGTGGCTGTGAGGGTGAAGCCACACACAGCCATGTTAAATTTAAAAGAGAACAGGGCGCTCCAGGGAGAAGAACCTGGCAATTCAGGTGGGTGAGAGCTGGGGACGGAGGCCATGTTTCATGTGTCATAAAACATGGTTACAACAGTGAACTATACTTTTAGGATTTGAAACGGCATAAGTAGAATGATTTTATTAACCGCTTCCCGACCGGCACACGCCGATGTACATCGGCAGAATGGCACGGACAGGCATAAGGGCGTATATATAAGTCCCTTTTTAAATGCCGCCGTGCCATCGGGAGCGCGCCGGAAGCGGCGCACTCCCGCACCGGTCGGGACCCCCGTGAGGCCGGTCGCGGGTCCCGCGGACTCAATCGTTGCAGGGACACCCACGATCGTCTCACGGGAAGGCTGAATGGGGAGATGCGGAAATAAACAGCATCTCCCCGTTCTGCCTAGCAACTAGTGACGCCGATCTCTGCTCCCTGTGATTGGAGCAGAGATCAGCATTCACTAGCTAACAGCCATGCCCCCCCCCACAGTAAGAAACACACCCCTAGGCATACTTAACCCCTACACTGCCACCTAGTGGTTAACCCCTTCACTGCCAGTGTCATTTATACAGGAATCAATGCGTTTAAATAGCATTGATTGCTGTATAAATGACAATGGTCCCAAAAATGTGTCAAAAATGGCCGATGTGTCCGCCATAATGTCGCAGTCACAATAAAAAATTGCTGATCGCCGCCATTACTAATAAAATAAAAATATTAATAAAAATGCTATAAAACTATCCCCTATCTTGTAAACGCTATAACTTCTGCGCAAACCAATCAATAATCGCTTATTGCGATTTTTTAACAAAAATATGTAGAAGAATACGTATCGGCCTAAACTGAGGAAAAAAATGTTTTTTTATATATTTTTGGGGGATATTTATTATAGCAAATAATAAAAAAGAATGTGTTTTTTTCAAAATTGTCGCTCTTTTTTGTTTATAGCGCAAAAAATAAAAACCGCAGGGGCGATCAAATACCACCAAAAGAAAGCTCTATTTGTGGGAAAAAAAGAACGCCAATTTTGTTTGGGAGCCACGTCGCACGACCGCGCAATTGTCAGTTAAAGCGACGCAGTGCCGAATCGCAAAAAGGGGCCTGGTCTTTTGGCTGCAAATTGGTCCGGTCTGAAAGTGGTTAATAGGGTGATTTGTGATTAAATCAGGGACAGACTCACAAAACTTGCAACTACCCCAGATATCAAAGCCTAATTAACAATACATCTGTTTTTTTGTAAGGCACCTGCCCATGAAAAGGGAGCACCTGGCATAATTGGCATACAGGGCATTTGTATGGTTATCTGTGTGCAGCCCTAGAAATTGACACATAGAAACAGCTGACCTTTCCAATACAGAATTTCCACATCAAAGAAGCAGTACACATCTCTCCTGATGACACTTTGGCTCTGTTCACATCTAGGCATTTTTCTGCTCTAAGCCTCAGCTCTAAAAATGCCCAACAAGACAAATCCTATTAATTTCAATGTTCACATCTGAGCATTCTGTTACCTAAAGCAAAATGCCCGCCGCTCAAAAAAGTACATGAGCTTCTTTTTTGGCTTTTTGGCATTTTACTGCTTTTACATTGGTGACCTTTGAACTTCAAAATGCCTGTACAAAAACGCCTATAAAATAGCAACGCCTAGATGTGAACGGAGCCCTAATGTTCTCATTGCACCTAAACATTCAGAATTTATGTGTATTAGGTCTAAGGCCCAGTTTACAATTGCAGTTGGGAGGCAGTAAAAACAAGTGGTTGAGGCGGGTATTTAATTTGCCAACAACCTACCCTCCCAATATGTAAAGGCAGCCATACAAGGGTATACATATTTTAAGATGCATTTCATTGTACGCAGCAAAAAAACACAGCTTATGTTTACATTTAAGAGGTGTCCCTTTCGTCTGCTGTTGATCCTCCTCCTTCTTCCTCTGCTAGAACTTCTCTGCAGATCCTGTGAGTAACACTGCTTCACTTCCACTGACCACTAATGCAAGGGGGCACACTCTCCACCACTGACCATCATGTACAAAGAGGGCATTTTGACCATAATAGGAGTACATTGACCACCAATGTAAGAGGCCATGGACACTGACCACCAATGTAAGGGAGGCATAGTCACTTACCCCCAATGTAAAGGGGGAATAGACAACAATGTAATGGGGGCACATACACTGACCACTAATGTAAGGGGGCACGGACATGGATAACCAATATATGAGGCACAGACACTGACCACCCATGTAAGGGATTATAGACACTTACCACAAATGTAAGGGAGCTAGAGACATTGACTACCAATGTAAGGGGGGCACAGGCAGGGCCAGTGCTACCACTAGGCAAACTAGGCAGCCACCTAGGGTGCCCAGCCTCTGTTTTCCCTACTCTCTGCCTTCCGACGGTCTCCACGCTATGCAAGTTTTGAGTGCGGTGGTGACTGTATGCAGGGGATGCCTCTGTCTGCAACATGTAACTAACTTAGGCGTCAGCCACCCCATCCATAAGTAAGTAGTGTCTGAGGTGCAGCGCAGCACTGGAGGACTGTGTCCCAAAGGAACAGAAGCACACATCTCCTACGCGCTGCCGCCTCTATGACCAGTGACTTGTCTGTCTCTCTCTCTTGGAGTCTCTGCCTATGCCCATACGTGATTCCTATACCAAGTCATGTGACCCCCCTGACCCCAACCCCCACTGTGTCACCGCCATTCGTAGTGGCTGCTCTCCCTCCTGGCCTGTCCTGTACAATGGCAGCGTGTGCTATAGCCTAATCAGATTGGAGTAGTGGGCGCTCCAGGCTGGTGACAGCTGGAGGCACTGAGGCAGAGTTTGTTCCTGGCACTGGCAAGGTCCTCGGATGCATGTAGAGCCCCATTGAGTGAAGAACACTGACACTGTATTAGGAATCAGGTAGGGCAGTGTAATGGTCAGGTAGGTTAGTGTAGGTGTCAGGTAGGTCAGTGTAGGTGTCATGTAGAAAATATAGAAAGATAAGCTATGGGGGGTACCTCGTCCTATTGAATTTACAAAAGAAAGGAACAAGAGGGGGTTTAGCCAACCTGACGGACTATCTCGGTACCTGAACAAAGTCGGATATTCAATACTGTATAATTTATTTCTCTAAGAAATTATACAGTATTGAATATCCGACTTTGTTCAGGTACCGAGATAGTCCGTCAGGTTGGCTAAACCCCCTCTTGTTCCTTTCTTAAGTGTCATGTAGGTCAGTGTAGTGGTCAGGTAGGCTAGTGTAGTGCCAGGTAGGTCAGTGTAGTGGCCAGGCAGGTCAGTGTAGTGGCCAGGTAGGTCAGTGTAGGGGTCAGGTAGGTTAGTGTAGGGGTCAGTGTAGGTGTCAAGTAAGTTAGTGTAGGGGTCAGGTAGGTCAGTGTAGGTAGGTTAGTGTAGGGGTCAGGTAGGTCAGTGTAGGGGTAAGGTATGTCAGGTAGGTCAGTATAAGTAGGCCAGTGTTGGGGTCAGGTAGGTCACATGGGCAGAGCAAAGGTGGTGGAGTCAGGGGCGGAGCCAAGAGGGCAGCAAAATGAGGTTTTCGCCTAGGGTGTCACAAATCCTTGCACCAGCCCTGGGCACAGATCCTGACTGCTAATGTAAGGGGGGCACAGAAAGTGATTGTCCAATGTAAGGGGGGTGCCGACTAAAGAAAGACAATCATCCCCCCCCCACTGACTGCTGACACCTTCTAATGGCCAGGGATAATACCAACCTACTTGTTCTCTTCATTCCTCTCAAGACCTCCTGCTCTCTAGCTCCCTCGTCACCTCCTCCCATGCTCGCCTCCAGGACTTCTCCAGAGCCTCTCCAATCCTATGGAATACCTTACCCCAATCTGTCCGATTATCTCCTTCTCTATTAGCTTTTACACGACCCCTGAAAACCCTTCTCTTCAGAAAGCCTATCCTACCCACACCTAACAACTGTATTTTCATTTTCTCCATCAGCTCTGCCCCCACAGTTATTACCTTTTGTTCCACTTGACCCTCCCTCCTAGATTGTAAGCTCTAATGAGCAGGGCCCTCTGATCCCTCTTGTATTGATTTGTATTGTAAGTGTACTGTCTGCCCTCATGTTGTAACGCGCTGCGCATACTGTTGGCGCTATAAAAATCCTGTATAATAATAATAATAATGATCATTTGCAGGTAATCACTCCTCCACGATTCTATGGGAGT
The DNA here is from genome assembly GCA_028564925.1 of Lithobates sylvaticus. Classification (NCBI taxonomy): domain Eukaryota; kingdom Metazoa; phylum Chordata; class Amphibia; order Anura; family Ranidae; genus Lithobates; species Lithobates sylvaticus. Next base: position 122,061,493 of record CM053030.1, on the reverse strand, counting down.
GGGCCCTTTAATAGCTGCAGGAGCTTTTATCCTCCCATTGCTATTAATTGGTCTGCCGCCCCAGGCTAATCACTGGGAGCCCCTGCTCTCCCTCTCACATGTAATTGCCAACTGTCCATATTGCAAATGTGAATGGGGCCTTAAAGTGATTGAAAGGTCTCATTTTTTTTCTATAAAAATAATAAACATGTTATACTTACCTACCACAGAGCAGCCCAGATCTTCCTCTTCTCGGGTCCCTCTTTTGTGCTCCTGGCCCCTCCCTCCTGTTGAGTGCCCCCACAGCAAGCAGCTTGCAATAGGGGCACCCGAGCAGAGTCACAGCTCCCTGTGTCCATTCAGAGACGGAGCCGCGGCCCAGCCCTGCCCCCTCTCTCTCCTGATTGGCTACCCAACTTTGATTGACAGCAGCGGGAGTCAATGGCGCACACTGCTGTGTCTCAGCCAATCAGGAGAGAGAGTCTTAGACACCCGAGATTAGAGTGGAATATGTACCATGTTCACACTCCTACAGCCCCTGCTCACTCCGCTGCCTCTAGTGACAGCAAGTAAGGGATCTTCTCCTCCTGCTCGCTGTCACTATTTAAAAAAAGATGCCCAGCCACGTCATTCATTCACAGAGTTCTGTGAACGGGAAACTACAAGTACGATGGCCTTTGCAGCTGTTGGCTTGTAGCTCTCAATGTTCTCTTGTAGTTCTCAACTACCATGGTGCTGTTGAGTGCTCTGGTAGTTCATTGTCTCTTACTGCCAGTGTGTATCTGCCTGTATGAGGTACGAGCAGACTGATACACTCTGATCATGGGTGCAATGCTTTACAGACTACTACAAAACTACAAAAGATGTGCATTTATTATATTTTAAAGGATGAACTTATTCTTTAACGCATGGATGCTCAACCTGTGGCCCTCCAGCTGTTGAGGAACTACAAGTCCCATGACAGTTACAAGCTTGACTCCCAAAGCCAGAGGCATAATGGGACATGTATTTCTGCAGCAGAAGGGCCACGGGTTGAGCACCTATGCTTTAAAGGTACCTTGCTAACTTGTAGTGGGTATTCTTGCATCTTTACATTTCATTGGTTCTATGCCAAAGTTATATTAACCACTTTCAGACCGGACAATTTTGCTGGCTTAAGACCAGAGCACTTTTTGCGATTCGGCACGGCATCGCTTTAACTGACAATTGTGCGGTCGTGCGACGTGGCTCCCAAACAAAATTGACTTACTTTTTTTCCCACAAATAGAGCTTTCTTTTGGTGGTATTTGATCACCTCTGCGGTTTTTAGTTTTTGCGCTATAAACAAAAAAAGAGCGACAATTTTGAAAAAAAAAACACATTATTTTTTACTTTTTTCTATAATAAATATCCCCCTAAAAATATATAAAAAAACATTTTTTTCCTCAGTTTAGGCCGATACGTATTCTTCTACATATTTTTTGGTAAAAAAAAAATCGCAATAAGCGATTATTGATTGGTTTGCGCAAAAGTTATAGCGTTTACAAAATAGGGGATAGTTTTATGGCATTTTTATTAATAATTTTTTTTTACTAGTAATGGCGGCGATCAGCCATTTTTATTGTGACTGCGACATTATGGCGGACACATCGGACATTTTTGACACATTTTTGGGACCATTGTCATTTATACAGCAATCAGTGCTATACAAATGCACTGATTCCTGTGTAAATGACACTGGCAGGGGTTAACCAGGGGGTGGCAGTGTAGGGGTTAAGTGTGTCCTAGGGGTGTGTTACTAACTGTGGGGGAAGTGGCTGTGTGTTACTGATCACTGATCTCTGCTCCAATCACAGGGAGCAGAGATCATTGTCACTTGTTGCTAGGCAGAATGGGGAGATGCTGTTTACATCAGCATCTCCCCGTTCTTCCTCCCCATGAGAGTCACGGGGGTCCCGACCGGCACGCATGTGCGCGCACCGCCGGCGGCGCGCACGTGATAGCATGGCGGCAAATTCATAGGGACGTACCTGTACGCCCTTATGCCTGTCCGTGCCATTCTGCCGACGTACATCGTCACGTGCCGGTCGGGAAGCGGTTTAAGAGGAACTTCAACCTTATCATAAAAACTACAACTCATACAATGCCAATCCCATTGAACATATATTTATTGTTTTACACTCTAAATAAAATACATATTATGGATTAAAAGACATGCAAGCAAGCAGTGTTTATATCTAAACAACACTCTTGTGTAAAAATGTTTCTTCTTCTGATGTCCACAGGGCTTGAATTGCCATTCCTCCTCTGCAGTCCTAGCAGCACTGAGCCATACATAATACAGTAATACCTCAGATTGTGAGCAACGCGTTTTACGAGCGTTTCGTAATATGAGATATCATTTTTTTTAAATCCTGACTCGGTTTACGAGCATTGTCTCGCAAGATGAGCATTCAAGCCAATGGGGTGTGCAGTACCACATCTGGCCAGAGGTGCAGGGGCGCCGGTGACACTCGGAGCTGCTTGGATGCACTCTGAGCCGCTCAGAGACATTTGGAAACACTCCATTCTCAAGTGTCTCCGAGCCTCTCTGAGTGCATCCGAGCAGTCTCTGAGTGTTTCCGAGTGTCTCCGATTCTCCCCACCTCTGGCCACATGCGGTATTGCATACCATAGAAGTCACTGTGGAAAAATTATCTGAGTTTCCATTGACTCCTATGGGGAAACTCGCTTTGATTTTCAAGTGCCTTGGATTACAAGCATTCTTCTGGAACTAATAATGCCCGTAATTCAAGGTACCACTGTATATGAGGTTTGGCATTCCCTTGCTGCCTTTCCAAAGAGACTAAGGTGAACTTGCACCCTTCAGGCACTAGATGGTGCTGGGCATATAGCTAGTATATGGTCTCCAGCAGCAATATAAAAGATTTTTAAAAAGAGATGCTAGGGATACCAAAAAGTCTCCTTTCTTCCTTGGCCACCCAGACATATCTATATCTATAGATTTATATATATATATATATATATATATATATATATATATATATATATATATATATATATATAGCAAGGATTGCTGCACTTAAAATTTAATAAAAAAATGTAATAGTTACAAACGTTACATAGTGTTCAATTGCAACAGTTTCGGACTATGATGCTAACGCCCTTCTTCAGGTCAGAACACTTACTGTACAAGAATATGGGTGCTCACATGTGTGTATATATATATCACACAAAGGAAGGTCCATAAAGACATGAATGAGTGAGTTTGGAGTGGAGACTTCGAGCCAGGCCTTCTCGTCCAACATCGGTGCCTGACCTCACTGATGCGCTTCTGGAAGAATGGTCAAACATTCCTATAGACACACTCCTAACCTTGTGTACAGCCTTGGGTGGGCCAACTTAATATTGAACCCTACAGACTAAGACTGGGATGCCATTAAATTTAATGTGAGTGTAAGGGCAGGTGTCCCAATACTTTTGGTAATATAGTGTATATATAGATATATATATATCTATATATACCGTATTTATCGGCGTATAACACGCACTTTTCCCCCCTTAAAATCGGGGGAAAGATGTGGGTGCGTGTTATACGCCAATACCCCCCCCCCCCCCCAAAAAAAGTGACAAAATTCACGATCGGCGCCGAAAAATAGCGAGCGCCGCCGAAAAAGACAGAGTCACCGCCGAAAAAGACTGAAGCGCCGCCGGAAAAGACCGAGCCGACTGTTTGGCTCCGCTCATAGTCCCGCCTCCCTGCGCTCGCTCCCGAAACAGCAGGGAGGCGGGACCACGAGCGGAGCCAAACAGTCAGCTCGGTCTTTTGGAAGTGATGGGATGTATGTTCAGATACAGTATAGAATGTTACAACCATGACATTTTATGCTCAGGCACATATAGACCCAAGTCAAAAAAGTTCACACATTCCTACCCATTTGCAAAAGCAAAAGTGTTAAAAGTGTTCTTTATAAATGGGTTCCAGATTTATTTTCTCAAAGAAAGTTATTGTTTTTTTCAAAAGTACAGTTACCTTAGCATTGTATTTATATTGTATTTTCAGACAAATAATGTATTGATTAAAAGGTAACTCCACTTTTGTGGGAAAATAAAAAAAGAGCAAGTAAAGAAAAAATAATATAGCGCATATAATTGCGACACTAATCATATTGTAATTGAATGTTATTAAAAATTACCTTTCCTTTTCAATCTGCAGCTCTGTAATTTTCTGCAAATGCAATGCAATATGGCTACCTGGGGTTGTTCTGTACACAGAATGTACTGACCACTCCCCAGAATCATTTCCTGCTTGTGTGATTGGCTCACCAATTTTCCCAGAAATCTGCACTAAGATACAAGTCAGATTTCAGGCATCCCCTGCAACAAAAATGTAATTTTTGGTGAGATACTTTCAATAGGAGCACATCTAAAGGGATGCAGGCCCAGCAGATTTCCTCATTAGTGCCCTGCAGCTGCCACAGCTGATTGGTAATTATGAAAAAGATTTAAAAAAAATAAAAAAATTAGATGGTGTCCCTTGTCAATTTTAGATTGTATTTTTTTTAAATGTAACTGCCTACTCCCAAACTGTCATTTGAAGTAAAACACATAGCCAAGTATTATTCTCAACAATTTTTTTTATTGTGCATTAAAAAAGAAAACAAATAAAATTAGACATGCTATCTGTCAATAGAACTTAAAGAGGAAGTAAACCCTCTTTTACAACTTTAGCTTACAGGTAAGCCTATATTAATTCTTACCTGTAGCTAACAGGGATATCTCCTAAACCTGCACGGTTTAGGAGATATACCTGTATTTGCATGTGCCGATGTCATGCGGCACATGCGCACTAGCGACAACTGAAGCAACGACGCTATATGCCGATGCTTCAGTTGTTATATGCCGCTCTCGTGCGCATGCGCATGACGTCATCGCGGCTCCGGCAAATCACAGCGCCGGAGCCGCGATACCCGGAAGTCACTCCGGGAGAAGATGTCGGCGGTCGGAGGGGGAGAAGAGGACCGATGCCGAGGCTTCGATCTCAGGTAAGTGATGCATAATTAGCTAGTATGCTATGCATACTAGCTAATTATGCCTTTGTCTTGCAGGTTTTTTTTTTTTTTTTTTTTTTTCGTTTTTGTTAAGAGGGTTTACTTCCTCTTTAACCAAAAAGTGCATTCTATGCATCCACAAATATACAAAATATAACAAATGAAATCATTATTATTCAACCAAAAAATAAAATAAAAGCCTCATGCATGTGTCCTGCTTCTTAATGTAGGGGTCAACAATGCTAAGAGTTGGTGAAAGCAGGGGTCCGTCATCCGGAGATAATTCCGAAAAACATCTGGATTATTCTCCTGGAGCTCCCACAGCAAAGGCATAATTGGTCACGAATAATAAAGCAACCAATTTTTGGTCCAAGAACTCCTCCTCCTCCTGTTTCTGGATTGGACTTATCTTTTTTTTTTACTCCCATTAGACCCACTCAGCCCAGAGGCCCAGACAAACCCACATGGATTTCTTCAGAATAACAAAAGGTAGGGATCTGCAACAAAGTTTGTTACACCTTGCAATGTACATAGATCACCCAGAGGGAATGTTTTTTTTTCTCAACAAAAGGGGAGTTACACTTTAAATGAAAATCGAATGATCTGGTATTGTACGATAACATTGTTTGTGTTTGCTCGCTGTGATAATTTTGGACGAACAATCACGATCGGCTCTCGAAAGCTGTGAACGAACAGATTATCGTACGATCATTTTGAAAGCGGTATTTTTCATCCAATTTTCTGATAGTGTATACTAGGCTTAAAAGCAAATAATGCATATTGGAATTCTTGAAGAAACTGCTTGGACTGGCTGGAAAAGTCAGACAGATCAGACCAGACAAATGGAATTTACAAAAATAAAAACATAATGAGTAATTAGAGTTTCACTCTTAATGAATAGTCCACGACAACAAAAATGCACATTCTGGAAATGCATTCTTTCAGCTTCAGTCCTGGTAGTTGTCATCCTTCTTGACCTCTGTTTTATGTTCTAGTGTGTAATAAAGATCTGAGTTGTGTGGTCTTTTACTACAAACAGTTTGCTTTCAAAGAGTTTCTGTTACCTACAAAAGAATGCTTGAAGCTTCAGCAATTCACAAATTAGACAAACTGGCATATTTGATTGGGTTCATTTACTGAAGAAGTACAGGCTGTTCACTTTCAAAAGCATACATTCACTTTGCAAATCCAATAAAAGGTAATAAGTTAAACCTGTGTTACTAAATGATATGTGAGACAAATGAACAAAAATTGGATTTTTACTAACATGATTACTTAATTCAAATGAACACAGCCTTCTCTTATTTGCTTTCATTTGCAGCTCCATGCATTAGTTGTGCGTGGATGGCTGTGGGGAGATTTGTACCCTGTACCCATCAAAAGCCACCACCATCATTGTTCACAGGATCACTGGATGCAGTTTTTTTTCCCATAGACCTGTCAAAACATCCCTGCAGTGTGTCTGTGCATGCACTAGATATGAATTCAAGAGGGTACCGTATATACTTGAGTATAAGCTGACCCGAATATAAGCCGAGGCACCTAATTTTACCACAAAAAACTGGAAAAACGTATTGACTCAAGTATAAGCCTAGGGTGAGAAATGCGCAGCTACTGTACGTGGAAAAGAGGGTCAATAATGCCCATTTACTTCCCCTTCCTTAGTATCCGTCTTTCATGACTCCCCGTCCCGTCCCCCCCCCTGGGGTCAAGGGGGCACTGCCCCCCCCCCCCCCGAAATTAAGCTGCTCCCTCTGCATACCCTGATTCGCCTCTATACTGAGGTATAGCGTACTGTACCATTTGATTTTTGTTTACAATGTATACATCGAGTCTTACATGTGGAAACCAGTTAACTGTGCCTTGGTGATTCTGTCTACCTGCTCATATGTATCCGTGACACTGTTTATGCAATGTATATATTCGTCATTTTCGAAATAAAAAAACGTTTACTGTTAAAAAAATAATGCCAATTTACAGCCTTACTGTGCCCATTTGCATGTCTCACTGTGCCCATTTCCCCCGAACTTCAAACTTGGTAGTTACGGGTTCCTAGATGCCCCCTAGCTGCAGTCAAAATTTGGAGTCTCTGGACCCAAAGGGTTCCAAAATGACATTGCTGCAGATGGACACAGTTGACCGACTTTGGGGCACGGTATCTCAGGGCCACTTGGTTCTAGGAACCCCAAATTTGGTGTGCAAACCCAGTGGAACTATCACTACAACATGTCCAAGAGATGGGACACCAAGTGGCCCCAAGTGGTCCCGAGATACGGGGCCCCAAAGTCGGGTCGGAAAATGTAATTCTCTGCTGCAGAAAAGTGCTTGACTCAAGTATAAGCCAGGGGGGCATTTTCAGCACAAAAAAAGTGCTGAAAAACTCGGCTTATACTCGAGTATATACGGTATGTTTTTTCTTGCTTTTATACAGGAAGATTTTAGAATTTAATATTATTTATTAAGGGTAGACCTCCATATTAATTTTCAGCAAGGTCAAGACACAAAGGAGTGTAAAGAAATAAGCCTTGTACACACGATTGGATTTTCCGCAGACAAAACCTCAAAGCTTTTGTCAGAAGGTGTGTGCCTGGATTTTGTCTTGCATACAAACGGCAAGGAATTGTCAGGCAACAACGAATGTAGTGACGTACTACGTGGTTTTTCAGCCCTTTAGCACCATCCGTTGGGCTCCTTCTGCTAATTTCATGTTAGTAAAAGTTTGGTGAATTTTGATTCGTGCTTTTCATTTTGCGCTTTTCATTTTGTGCCTTTCAGTTCGTCAACCAGTCATGTTGCGGAATCGGAGGAGATAACGTGTTATTTATTATTGGACTTGGAGTTATTGCTTTGACTCAAGTCCAGTCAAGGAACAGAAGGACGAGGAGTGATTGGACCAAAAATTGGTTGCTTTATTATTCGTGACCAATTATGTCATTTGCCTTTGCTGCGGGAGCTCCAGGAGAATAATCCGGATGTTTTTCGGAATTATCTCCGGATGACGGACCCCTGCTTTCACCAACTCTTGGCATTGTTGACCCCTATATTAAGAAGCAGGGCACAAGCATGAGGCTTTTTAAAAAATGTTTTGGTTGAATAATAATGATTTCATTTGTTATATTTTGTATATTTTTGGATGCATAGAATGTACTTTTTGGTTAAGTTCTATTGGCAGATAGCATGTCTAATTTTATTTGTTTTCTTTTTTTAATGCACAATAAAAACAATTGTAGAGAACAATACTTGCATATGTGTTTTACTTCAAATGACAGTTTGGGAGTAGGCAGTTACATTTAAAAAAAAAAAAAATACAATGTAAAATTGACAAGGGACACCAACATAGTTGAATCTTTGATCTTAAAAACTACAGGATAATGGTGTTGTGGTAACTTGCCCAAAAAGAAAGAAAAAAAGCATAATAATATTATTCTTGATATCACTAGAAAAAAAAAAAAGCCTTTGAAGATCCGTTTGCAATAACTCCATCAGTATCACCAGCAAAACAGCTTCATTATTATCCCATTAAAGAAGAAGAGAATGTGCGCTGCATTTCATTTCATAATTTGCCGCGTCACGAATGTTAATTCTCCATTACAAACGCTAGTTTACAAGATCGACCGCTTCTGGCTCGTCCTTGCTTCCGAGCATGCGTGTTTGTACTTTGGATTTTTGTCCGATTGACTTGCGTACACATGATCGGAAAATCTGACAACAGACATTTGTCCGTGGAAAATTTTCAAACCTGCCATCCAACATTTGTCCGTGGAAAATCCGACAACAATCCGATGGAGCGATTTTCCGCCAACAGCCTGTCATCACACATTTTCCGTCGGAAAATCCGATTGTGTGTACAAGGCTTTAGATTCACTAAAATCTGCCTGATTTGCATGCATGCACACAAAAATGTTTTTTTATTTTGTATGTCCATTTATGCCTATTTTAAAGTGATTGTAAACAATCACCTTGTAAAACAACCCATTCGTTTAAAACTGAAATCAAAGGCAAACATTTGTGTATAGATAGAAAAAAAAACACTATATATACACCTTTTTTTCCCCTTTTTTATTAGTGAACACATTCCCTCTGTTCCCTCTGTTCTCAGCTGCATAAGAGCAGTGGGGAGGAGAAGCAGCAGTACACAGAGCTTCCCAGGTAAATGGCTGTGCAGCGAGCGTGTGTCAGGACAAGTCTGATCATTGTAGGAGAGCAGGCTGAGTTCCCAGCAGAGCTAGAGAAGTGACCACGGTATGCTCGCCTGCTTGGTGTGGTCAGTTAATAATAGGAAAGCAGAGGGACTGGCAGGCACACCAGGGATTTCACACAAAGGACGCAATACAAAGAGAACAGGAGCCTTTCTCATACAAGTACATGGTACAGCAGGCACATATCAGGAATATGAAATTCTGGGGTAACATTTTAAGGAACTTTTTGCATACATACAAGTGTCCTTAGCGCATGCTAAATTGCAAGTGCATGTGTTTGCACATTCATGATGCATGTGCAGAAAACTTTCATATGACATTGTCAGATTGATAACATTTTAGATTTACCATAATTGAAAAAACAGTTTCCATGTGAAAAAATGCTTATAAGTAAATATAAAGTATATTTAAAATAAAAATAAAGTAAAACTAAAGGCGAAACCAATTTTTTTGTTTTGGACAGAGTGTAGAGGAATTAGTATGCCTATTTGTTTTTTATTGCTGGCTGCTCTCATTAAAGAGATTAACCCTCTCCAATTGTCCTATTTATCATGATCAGTAAAAGTAAAAGCAAATCCCCCCAAAAAAGTAAGAGGAGAAATCTTCCAATGCGGACACTAATTCTGGTAACCTGATTTGGTTATGGGACAGGAAATGGAGGTAAATGACACAGGTGGTAAAATATCTGACAGGAGATATAACCCCCCCAGTACTGTACCCCAAAAATATGTTTTGCTCAAACTTCTATCCAAAGATGCCATGTTTTCATACCTTCCCACCTTTCTGCTTCCCAGAAATATAATTTCTTTTTATTTATTTTTGCTAAACTTGGCACAATAACATTTCTTTTGTTCTTAAGTTTTTTTTGACAGAATGGGAACATTTTCAGAAGCCAGAAGCAGTAGTCACAAAAACTGAAATGGTGAAAATCCTGATGGCTATGGCAGCAATTGAAACATTCTTTTTATTGTGTTTCAATTATTTTATTTCCACTGGGGAGAAAAGTGCAAGTGAGTGGGAACTGCACACCTCCCAACTTTCTGAGATGGGAACGAGGGATACCTATTAGCAAAAGTATTTAGGCATAGGACACAGCCCTGCCATGCCCCCTTAACCACTTCAGCCCCGGAAGACCAGAGCATATTTTGCGATTCGGCACTGCGTCTCTTTAACTGACTATTGCGCGGTCTTGCAACGCTGTACCCAAACAAAATTGACGTCCTTTTTTTCCCACAAATAGAGATTTCTTTTGGTGGTATTTGATCCTCTCTCCGTTTTTTTTTTTTTTTTTTTGCGCTATAAACAAAAAAAGAGTGGTAATTTAGAAAAACACAATATTTTGTACTTTTTGCTATAATAAATATCCCCAATTTTTTTTTAAAAAAAAGCTAATTTTTTTCTCTGTTTAGGCCGATATGTATTCTTCTACATATTTTTGATAATAAAAATCGCAATAAGCGTATATAGTTTGGTTTGTGCAAATGTTATAGCATCTACAAAATAGGGGATAGATTTATGGCATTTTTATATAAAATTTTTTTTCTAGTAATGGCGGCGATCTGCGATTTTTATCATGACTGCCACATAATAGGGGGCACATCGGACACTTTTGACACATTTTTGGGACGATTGACAATTATACAGCGATCAGTGCTATAAAAATGCACTGATTATTGTATAAATGTCACTGGCATGGAAGGGGTTAACACTAGGGGGCGATCAAGGGGTTAACTGTGTTCCCTGACTGTATGTTCTAACTGTGGGGGGAGGGAACTGACTAGAGGGGATGACAGATCGTGGTTCCTAGCGATTAGGAACTCACGATCTGTCTCTCCTCACAGAACAGAACAGGGATTTGTGTGTTTACACACACACGTCCCTGTTCTGCCTCTTGTGCTCGCGATCACTCATGGACTGTGGTCATCGCGACCGTCGGCCACGAGCTTTGGCACCCCCCAGCAGTGCAGCGGGCGTGCGCCTGCTATCCCGTTTAAAGGAGCCGAGGTATTGCTACGACGGCTCGCGGGAACGGGCCGACCTGCCGCAGTATAATGACGGTGGCTGGTTGGCAAGCGGTTAAAGGAGAATTGTACAAAACAAAATGATTGGTTATACCCACAAGTGTTTTTTTACCACGACTATTTCTTTATACTGGCTTTTGTTATTTAAAATTTGCAATTTAGAAATCGAATAAAAGGTTTAGCACAGTGAAACACCTTTTGATAGATAAGTGGTGCATTTTATACACAACTATATAGATCAGACCAAAATGAGGGACAAATGAGGAGCAAAGAGGGACTTTGTTCAGAATGAGGGACAGTCATATCAGCAGATACAAAGGTTAGAACCTCTGTGCAGTTTTTCTTGTTTTTTAAAGCTGATGGGGATTCCAGTCTTCTCCAGCTCTAATAATAAATTGTGTTTTAATGTTCTCTGTGTTTCTGTTTAAGATCACCCCACACTTCCTGTCCTGATGAAAAACATTCATGGCACAAGAACTGAAGGAAGATCTTCCCAATGGGCCACAGAGAGCAGTAACAAATGACAGGAGTTCTAACCCTTCCTCACTTTCTCCCAAACTATGGAAACAAGTTGTGGTTGGATATATACTTTAACATGCATGTAAAGCAAAAGCGTTTGTTTCTGTCGAAATAGAGTAGGGAATGATAGAGACCCGTGTTCTTTTTACACTGTGCTCTGTCAGGGAGATTTTCCTGTACGTCTTGGCCCAAAGAAAAGGCAGGATTTAGGAGGATTTCACTCCAAAACGGAATATCTTCTCTAAGCCCCCGTACACACGGTCAGAAATTCCGACCACAAAATCCGTCGGATTTTTTTCAGACGGATTTTGTCCGACACTGGTGTTGCATACACACAGTCGTACAATGTTGTTGGAAAATTCGATCATTCTGAACGTGGTGACGTTTGTTGCGTACGACGGAACTACGTAGAGGCTAGTAGCCAATAGCTTTGGTCTCGTAATTTGATCTGAGCATGCGTGGCACTTTGTCCGTCGGAAATTCTCAACACAATCGGAAAAAGTCTGATCGGATTTTGTTGTTGGAAAATTTGAGATCCTGCTCTCCAATGTTTTCTCTCAGAAATTCCGACGGAAAAAGTCAGATGGAGCCCACAGACGGGCGGATTTTCCGACAACATGGTCCGATCGGACATTTTCCGTCGGAATTTCCGACCGTGTCTACGGGGCATTAGACAGTTGTCCCCAGAAAAGCCGTCCCCATTGGAAAGTGCCCCTCGTCTCCTTTTCCTGTGAGATTTTGGATTTCCCCTATACTCTCTGTGCTGGAAACAATGATTGCTAGGGCTAGCACTGGGGAGTTTGGGTGAATCACTCCAGATGGGACACAGAAATAAATAAAAACAACTATACAAGATCAAAAAGGAGTGCCAGACCAATGAGCTGAGTCCAAAAACTTTTAAGATGGTGTTCCTTCAGCAAAACAATATAAAACAATGTAATACTGACATATAATCACACACATAGGTTGGACTTGATGGACTTGACTTTTTTCAACCTCACCTACTATGTAACTATTTAACAGCCAACGTGTTTTGGGGGTTGAAGGCATTCCCCTACTTTAGCCCTGGCTCACATTGATGCTACTTTGAAATCGCGCTGCTTCACTTGAAGTAGCGCGATTTCAAAGTATCAAGGTCAGCGCGATTTCAGGTGCTTCTTGTTAGACATCTGTGTGACTTCATACACAGATGTCTATTGAAGTTGCACCTAGAATCGGCAAAAGTAGTGCAGGAACTACTTTTGCAAATCGGTGCGGCGCTGCAAAATCGGTGTCGCACCAAATGGAACAGTGCTATTGCCGTCAATAGGCTGCGACTTGTCATGCGTTTTGATCTCTCAAATCGCATAACAAATCGCTCCAATGTTAACCAAGGCTAAAGGATACAAAACAAATATAGGGGGTTATTTACTAAAGGCAAATCCACTAAAGTGCAAGAGGGGGACGAGAGGGGGACATAAAAAAACAGCATTTTAGCTTGCACGTGATTGGATGATAAAATCAGCAGAGCTTCCCCTCATTACAGATCTACCCCTCAGATTTACAGCGACTGCACTTCCAAGGGCACTTGTAGTGCAAACTGGATTTGCCTTTCGTAAATAACCCCCATAGAACTGATACAAAAAAGATTGTAAAAACATAGAATTTGCCACTAAAACTCATATGCCACAGAAATTCTAAGGACAAATATATAAAACACGTGGAGAAATAAAAAGGATAGTTTGAACATTTAGTTAGAAAACTGTAATACTATAGTTCTACATGAATCAATAAAGGTATTTCATATATCACTGCTAAATAAAATTTCCATATCAGTGTTACATCAAATAACTTTATTGATTCATACAGATACCTCTGTGACCAATGTGTTTATTGTATGTCAGTCCTGATCTTTATCTACACTAAGGCCCCTTTCACACCGGGGCATTTTTCATGCGGTGCAGCGCTAAAAATAGCGCCTGTTCACCGCATGAAAAAATCCTGCCCCTTTAACTCCAGTGTGAAAGCCGGCGGGCTTTCACACTGGAGCGGTGCGCTAGCAGGATGACAAAAAAAGTCCTGCTAGCAGCATCTTTGGAGCGGGATAGGAGCGGTGTGTTCACCGCTCCTATACCGCTCCTTCCCATTGAATAGAATGGGACACCGCGGTGAAACCGCGGCAATACCGCCGCAAAGCGCCGCTACGGCGGCGCTCTGCGGGGGGTGTTTAACCCCTTTTCGGCCGCTCGCGGGGGTTAAAACCACACCGCGAGCGGCCGAATACCGCGGTTAAAACGACGGTAAAGCAGCGCTAAATATAGCGCTGCTTTACCGTCACCGCGGCTCACCGCCCCAGTGTGAAAGGGGCCTAAAGGTCTCATGCACACCAGATGTTTTTTTCTGCTGCTCCTAGGGGCATTTTGGCACCCCCCCCCCCCCGGCTCTAAACACCCCTGCATGTTAGCCTATGGGGGTTATTTACGAAAGGCAAATCCACTTTGCACTGCAAGTGCACTTGAAAGTGCACTGAAATTGCACTTGGAAGTGCAGTCGCTCTAAATCTAAGGGGTAGATCTGAAATGAGTGGAAGCTCTGCTGATTTTATCACCCAATCATGTGCAAGCTAAAATGCTGTTTTTTATTTTCCTTGCATGTCCCCCTCGGATCTACAGCGACTGCACTTCCAGGTGCACTTGCAGTGCAAAGTGGATTTTCCGTTAGTAAATAACCCCCAATGTGTCCATGCACAATTAAGCATTTAGAGGCAGAAAAAGAAAACCCACAGCCAGTGTGTCCAGAATTTAGCAGTTTTGACAGAAAAAGCTGCTTCATGTACCTAAATGTTTCAAAATAAGTCTAAACGAGCCTAAGCACTAGGTGTGTTTAGCGCTTGAGCGTTAATTCATTTCAAAGGTCTTAATAATTATTTTGGCCAATGAAATTAATTAAAGTCTACGCGCCTAAATGCGTTACATGAGTTTACAGGCGTCAACCATTTTTCTGCCAAAACTCTGCTTCCAGGAGGAAGAGAATCTAGGAGAGTTAGCAAAATGTCCAGTGTTCCAGAGGCCTAATGCCGCGTACACGCGGTCGGAATTTCCAATGGAAACAGTCCGATGGGACTGGGAGCTTTTCATCGGATTTTCCGACCGTGTGTATAACCATCGGCCTTTTTCTGTCGGCATTTCCGACGGACTTTGGATTGAGAGCCTGTTCTTAATTTTTCAGACGGAAAACCTTTCTATCAGATTTTTCGATCGTGTGTATGCAATTCCGACACGCAAAATTCCGACGCAGGCTCGGAAACAATTCGAAGCATGCTTGGAAGCATTAAACTTCCCTTTTATAGTGCCGTTGAACGTGTTGTATGTCGTTGTGTTATTGACCATCGGAAATTTGGTGTGACCGTGTGTAGGCAAGACAGTTGAGCGAAATTCCTTCAGAATTCCAACGGGAAAACCATCAGAGCTTTTTCCAACGAGAATTACGATCGTGTGTACGCGGCATAACAGTTACAAAGGACCTTGTATCAGTTATATTTATTTTTATTTCATTACAGTTGAGCATTATTATTATGTTTATTATACTTTTCCCTACAATTTTAAAACATCCTTTATATTTTTCAACTTTTTTATACATTTTTTAAACGAAATTCAATTGTTATAAACTTTTTTATGTTACATATCAGTTTAGTGGCAAATGTTATGTTCGTTTATCAGTTCTATATTTGTTTTGTAGCTATGAAGAAAGGGGATGCTTTGAACCCTCGAAAACATGTTGACTGCTTTATATTGTCTTGCTAAATACACCAATTTTAAAAGTTGTCTGGCACTTCTTTTGTACTTTGTATATGTATCTTTTAAAGGTGAGATCCCCTTTTTTAGGGGCACACTGTTGGTGTTTGAACTTCCCCAATCACGATCCACTGATAAGTGGACTGCAGAGCCTTAGTTTTCCATAAGAAAAAGATGACGGGTTCTCTTTCAAAATTAAAAACAGCAAAAAGTATCCAGTATATGTGGCCATATGAGTTTTCACATTACATACACTTTATGTGGCCTTATGTGTGAATCTCTATACGATTTCAGTTGCCTGCATTCTGAATTATGGTTTACCATGCATGACCAAGGCATCCCTTGCAATAATTATGTACAGGATAAGAAATGAGTGATGATAAGTGATTTGCAGCCATAGATTGCCGTGTAATCGGCCACAGATAAAGATAGCTTAAGAGATTTTTAGTGTACAGCAGTTGTATATGGTCAGCTTAACAACACACTAGTGATCATGGTGTGTCTTGCAGAATGGGGAGATGATTATCAAGATCTAAACACAGACAGGAAACCACAAACACAGATGCACTAGACACTCACATACCGGACAGTTATCAACATACACACACAGAGATAACACAGTATATACACACAAAAACACTGATTTCAAGCAGTTTTATAAAAAAAAAAAAAAGACATAATTATGTATGCAATTAAAATATTAAAGGTTATGTAAATCCCAAACATTTTTGGATTAGTGTAGCGAGTGGTTAAAACCATAGCATCCATAGCTCAGATTTGGAGGGACTATCCCAGGATTTAAACAAAACCCAAGACCTGTCCCTCCTTTTTAAAGAAGTACTCCAGCTTTTAGGATTTTACTTACCTTGGTAGCAGATTGGGAGGGGATTCACAACTTTGATATTCAAATCAATTTTCAATGTTTACAATTGCTCACTCCAGTAGTGCCTGTAATGAATCCTCTGATGGTGTGACAGACAGCATCATGCAGCTATTTCTGGTCTCATCTGCAAAAAAAAAGAAAACTTGCTGAAATTGGTGAAGCACCCATGGCATTGTTACAATTTGTCCCAGCCCTTGAAACTGTCAATACTTTCCACTCAACTTGGTATGCCTGTAATTGTGGATATGAATATAAATAAAAGCATTTAAAATATAGTTTCAAAACCATACATATTGATTCTTATCATTGCATGATAATATTGTATAACTTACATACAAAATACTTTTTTGGCAGTGTTCCTTCAAAGCGGAACTTCAACCGAATGTGGAAAAATTTTAATCTCTGTCATGATTTTATTGTCGCCCTTTCCTACATTAGAAAGGCATTGCAAATGAGAGAGAAAGTCAGAAAATAATATGTCCAAAGGGGTCAGAGACAGCAATTTATACAGTTTTTTTATATAGTGGGGATGCACTAGCACCGCTTCCCAATAGGGAGATTGCCCTCAATTTCTGTCCCAGTGACATGGAGTAGAAATCTTACCAAAAAAGATCTAAGCATCAGTACACATGTGACAGAAGTTAAGACCTTTCCCAGTCTATCCACAACTTAAAGCGGAGCTCCACCCTAAAGTGGAACTTCCGCTTATCGGATTCCTCCCCCCCTCCGGTGCCACAATTGGCACCTTTCAGGGGGGAGGGGGGTGCAGATACTTGTATAATACAGGTATCTGCACCCACTTCCGGTACAGCTGCCCCGCCCCTATCCGAGGATGCCCGTCCCTATCCGAGGATGCCCATTGTGTCTTGGGAAACACACAGTTCCCAGGACACAACGGGGACCAATAAAGACGCAGCGCGACTCGCGCATGCGCAGTAGGGAACCGGGCAGTGAAGCCGCAAGCTTCACTTCCTGATTCCCTGACAGAGGATGGCGGCGGGGGCAGCCGAGAGATGAGTGATCGCTTGTCATCATCTGCCGACATCTCTGGAACCTGGAACAGGTAAGTGTCTATTTATTAAAAGTCAGCAGCTGCAGTATTTGTAGCTGCTGACTTTTAAAAAAAAAATTTCAGGTGGACCTCCTCTTTAAATGCAGCATAGTCTGCAGGAAGTCCAAAGCTTCGCTGTACTGTCTGGACGGGTGCCCAGATCACAAGACTGGCTGAACAAACCCGTTGGCAGGTAAAACTGTTTATTTTTTGTATTAATTCTATTTTTATTGCAATTTTACAAAGGTATACAACAAAAGGTAGTAATACAAATAGATAGACATAAAAAAGCAACAAAACAGCCAAAGAAACGTGACTATAGCTCCACAGGTAAAACAGTTTATGAATTGAATTGTTTGCTTAGAGTTCAGCTTTAATAGACAGTGAATATACTTATATGTTTAGTATAATTAAGGAAATTAAAATTTCATCCCATCCAAGGATTGGGAGTACTTTATAGTACTTTATATAATTGATGTCCCTGTTTAGAAATCACAGTGAAAGCAATGCTCTCACAAAAGAAACTAAATGATATCAACTAGATCTCTGAGGTTTTTCTTCAGAGCAAAAATGGAGCTAGGCAATTAATTACTTGACACATATATTATGATGTATTAATTTGACCACAAAAGTTAGATAATTTTATACAGCTTTATGATTCAATTAACCAACAGGTCACAGCTAGATTTAACTTTGCCTGTCTTGAAAATTTGCACCAAGATCTTAAAAAGGAAACGAAGAGGCCACAATTTATCTTGTGAAATCTGCCCTTAATGTACTTGGTTGGTAAGTTTTTACCATAATAGACAGTATATATTTGCAGGTCATAAATCCTTTAGTGCCACATAGTTTATAAAGTAGGGCTTGGACTTAATCAAAAGCAGCATGGGACAAGCTCACAGTACACATACAGCACTGCCTTACCTGATTTGGGTTCAAGGCAGAATTCGTTTTTGGCTTCTGCTGTAATCATAGGAGCAGTGATTGTTTGGTTTGTTCTGCTTAGAGCTTCACAGGCTGAGAGTTGGGTGACTTCCCCCTGCCTCTAGAAGAAGCTTCTAGAGCTTAAGGCAGCAAGATTTAAATGTCTAGTCTGAATATTCAGCAGGGCCTAGCCAATCCTTGGGGAGGGGTGCCCAGATGGAGCTAGGTTGCTGTTAAATAGTCTGGAGGATTGGTCTTTTTCCCCATGTGGGGATGGATCTGTGAGCTGAGAGTAGCGGGGCTGTCAGCTCCTGGGGCCCTATGGACTAAGTACTAGACCACTTTGCAGGAGGCTGTACCTATGAACTGTCTATGTACCTGGATCCAGCCAGTAAGCCTTTATTTGTGTTGCTACTGCTTCATGGTCTTCTGGTCCTCAGCCATGAACCAAGGACTGTTCTAGTCTACCTTGACCTGTGCTTATACTGTTTATACTGCTTCAAGTTACTTTCCTAAATGTACATAATGTAACGGGGTACTAACATTTATAGGTAAAGTTGATCCAGGGAAAATCCGATTGCCTCTTGGGGGATCAGGAAGGTTTTTTTTTTTTCCCCTGCTGTAGCAGATTGGAGCATGCTCTGCTGTTTTTTTTTTTTGCCTTCCTCTGGATCAACTGTGGGTATAGAATTGGGTATATTGGATTGTACAATATTTATTTATTTCTTTTTTTATAGTTGAACTGGATGGACTGTCTTTTTTCAGCCTAGCTAACTATGTAACTATGTTCAGCCATGAACCGTGGACTGTTCCAATCTTTCTACAATAGTGCTATTGCTACTGCAAGAGAGGTGTCCTCTGCCTATAATACCTGACATTTTGGAGTGTCCCACATCACTTCAATCCCTTCCCAAGGTCTACTAGCAAGTAAATAAGACAACCGTGAACTGATCCTTGAGCTAGACTGAATGGACAATTGTTTCTGTGTGCCTAGCGGCCTCTGCACTATTTAGGAAAGAACCTAATCGACAGCGTCTCCTATGGAGGTAGCGCTACATAGTTGACAGTGCCATATAAGCCAACGCCATATAAGCCAACGCCATATAATCTTACTTGAAAAATCTAATTTTATGTTTTAAGTTCTGCCTGTCTGTTGGCCATCTCTTTCTACAACTCCCTGGATTCCCAGCATGCTTTCCAGCCTCTCCTCTGCTGTTTACCTTTCATTTCCAGGGACTACATATTCCATAGTACCTTTCTGCCTGCAAGCAGTGGTTTCTATTCTGAAACTCCTCCTTTCAACACCTCTGTAGCTCAGAAGCAGGCTCGGTGGAATGTGTAACACAGCAGTGCCTGCCCAAAGGGCATAGTGACTATGTACCACAGAATTCAGAGGGGTAAATTTGTGGGAATCTTCAAGTAAGATTATAAACTTCAAGATTGTTCAAAAAAATAGGAGTAGGCTAGAAATAGTTGAAATATGATTTTACATTTTGACCATAGATAAACTTTAACAGATAAACAGAGAATGCTAAATCAGATCATGCTGGACATTTGACAAGTGTGTTGAACTTTTACAATGTACGTTAAATAAGGACTTCTGATCCTGCGTTGACTGTGTTGAGAGCAACAGACTGTGTTGAGGAATCCAGGGTCAATCTCTACAATATCTGCTTGCTACAAAGTTTAGCTGCTGATCTTCTAGATAACTGGGTATTGTGTAGGGCCCAAGATTTTAGTAATGAGAATGGTATCATTAGCAGTAATCAGCATGGATTCATGAAGAATCATTCTTGCCAAACCAATCTATTAACCTTCTATGAAGAGGTGAGTTGCCATCTAGATAAAGGAAGGCCCGTGGATGTGGAGTATCTGGATTTGGCAAAAGCATTTGACACAGTTCCCCATAAACATTTACTGTACAAAATTAAGGGTCCGTTGGCATGGACCATAGGGTGAGTACATAGATTGAAAACTGGCTGCAAGGGTGAGTTCAGAGGGTGGTGATAAATGGGGAGTACTCAGAATGGCCATGGGTGGGTAGTGGGGTCCCCCAGGGTTCTGTGCTGGGACCAATCCTATTTAATTTGTTCATAAACGACCTTGAGGATGGGGTAAACAGTTCAATTTCTGTATTTTCGGACAATACTAAGCTAAGCAGGGCAATAACTTCTCTGCAGGATGTGGAAACCTTGCAAAAAGAATTGAACAAATTAATGGGGTGGGCAACTACATGGTAAATGAGGTTCAATGTAGAAAAATTTAAAATAATGCATTTGGGTGGCAAAAATATGAATGCAATCTATACACTGGGGAGAGAACCTCTGGGGGAATCTAAGATGGAAAAGGACCTGGGGGTCCTAGTAGATGATAGGCTCAGCAATGGCATGCAATGCCAAGCTGCTGCTAACAAAGCAAACAGAATATTAGCATGCATTAAAAAGGGGATCAACTCCCGATATTTCTCCCGCTCTACAAGACTCTGGTCCGGCCACACCTGGATTATGCTGTCCAGTTCTGGGCACCAGTCCTCAGGAAGGATGTACTGGAAATGGAGTGAGTACAAAGAAGGGCAACAAAGCTAATAAAGGGTCTGGAGGATATTAGTTATGAGGAAAGGTTGCGAGCACTGAACTTATTCTCTCTGGAGAAGAGATGATTGAGGCTGTGGTCTCAGCGGGGAGCATCGATAGTTTCAAAAAACTATTAGATAAGCACCTGAACGACCACAACATACAGGGATATACAATGTAATACTGACATATAATCACACACATGGGTTGGACTTGATGGACTTGTGTCTTTTTTCAACCTCACTTACTATGTAACTATGTAGCATACATATGTAATATTAGTGTTCCAGTCTGGATGCCACTCCTTCACTGTATACGAGTCTATAGCTCCATCTCTAGATACAGTGAAAGAGTAAGCTTAGCTACCCAGGGACAGGAAGTGCCTTATTCCAGGATTACCAGGTGAAAATGCATTTAAAAAATGGCAGAAAAAATTGCATTAAGGTGGCAATGAGCTTTAATGATCAAGACTGACGTGACTGGCTCCACTACCTAGCTGTGTGGACAATTAATGTATTTACTGTCACTTTGTCTCTATAATGGAGCCTACAATGCCAGCTCTCCCCATCACTCTTTTCCCCTTGGCAGCTGTGTACAATACTTGCCACTTCTGCCTATGGGCATGTGACATCAGCCAACCCACTAGACCCGAACAGTCTTTTCCTTGTGTTCTTATAGTAAACCTGTACTTTGAACACGTAGGGCAAAGCAACAAGTTTGCTTTTATGACCTGCAACACATACTCGCCTTAACTTCACTTCCTAGTTGCTTTATTCAAGAGAAAAAAACACCAGTACTTGTGGGTATGAAGGAGCATGTGACTTACAATTCTTTCTCTTATTTGACAGTCTAGTTGCGTGGTAATTGGCTAGGGCTGTCACATGGGGGTTCGGGGGAGGGATGACTACACAATTTGGCTGGTAAACAATCATTGTCACAACCGTCTGTTTCGGAGAACAAAAGTAACAGAAGAATCCAGCCTGTCATGTGGATAAAATAGTAGTTGGATGTGAAAATTCATCCTGGGTGATCAGTTATTTCCCCAAGCAGTCTCGGCCATCAGACATTGGGCAAGGCCTTTTCGATGTACAAACTGCGAACAGCTGAATCAGGCGATCATTCTCTCATTTCAATAGCTACTTTTAAACTTTCATTAGTCATACCAGATTTTAATCTTCATTTAATAAAAAATCCATGATTTGAACATTCTTATTTAAGTGATGCAATATAACCTGGAGCTAGCACTTCCGTAAACACATATTTCTGTATTTAAGTACATAGTTGATGTCTAAACGACGTACATTGTATACAATGTCTGTTATTTTTATCATTACTATAAAACAATAAAAAAACTATTGATGGAAAAAGAAAAATATAACCTGGAGCAAATTTTGCAATACGTTTCGATACTTAAAATGTAGTCGTTTTCCTTGCTATGGTTAACAGTTATACTTTAGATTCAGTTTTCATAAATAACAATAATGTCAGCTTGACATTGTTTCTTTGTTTAAACATGTATATAGTACAGACTCCAGCTTTGTGAGTTTTCTCTCACTATCCCAGTCCCCTCCCTTCCTGCATTTCACACTAGTTTTTTTTTTTTTTTTTAAGTCTTTTTACTTTAAACATTCTTTTATCTGCGTCCTCACCCCTCACCCCTCTGAAATTTCTAAGCTCCGTTCCCCATCCCCCAACAGATCCACTTGTCAAGCAGAGAGAAATGTTTGTCCTTTATATTTCCAAATTGCCATGCTAGCACGCACACCCTCCACTCAGTTTGTAAGCAACTTCGTAAAACTTGTTATTCCCTTATTGTTTGATAGAATTTTGCTAATTCCATGCAAGTTTTAAAATTAAAACAAATAACTCTGATTTAGGTGCAGTCAGTGTGTCGAGCAGGTCTTATGTTATAAAATTACACAAGTTTGAGCCTATTTTGTGACAATCACATAGTATATGTTGCACAGAGTAAGCTCAAGGGAGTAGATCAGCAAATGCTCTTGAGACTGAAATTCGTTTTTTTTTCCCTTTTGCTATGTGAATGTTTTATTGGAATGAATTAGGGGTGATAGTGATAGTTGCCTTGGGTAGCTACTCTTTGTGATCAGAAAAGATCTTTTGATCAGAGAAGATCTTTTGTGTTTATATACAATATCTCACAAAAGTGAGTACACCCCTCACATTTTTGTAAATATTTTATTATATCTTTTCATGTGACAACACTGAAGAAATTACACTTTGCTACAATGTAAAGTAGTGAGTGTACAGCTTGTATAACTTACTTGTAAATTTGCCGTGCCCTCAAAATAACTCAACACACAGCCATTAATGTCTAAACCGCTGGCAACTAAGTGAAAATGTCCAAATTGGGCCCAAAGTGTCAATATTTTGTGTGGCCACCATTATTTTCCAGCACTGCCTTAACCCTCTTGGGCATGGAGTTCACCAGAGCTTCACAGGATGCCACTGGAGTCCTCTTCCACTCCACCATTATGACATCACGGAGCTAGTGGATGTTAGAGACCTTGTGCTCCTCCAGCTTGAGGATGCTCCACAGATGCTCAATAGGGTTTAGGTCTGGAGACATGCTTGGCCAGTCCATCACCTTTACCCCCCTTTTAGCAAGGCAGTGGTCATCTTGGAGGTGTGTTTGGGGTCGTTATCATGTTGGAATACTGCCCTTTGGCCCAGTCTCCGAAGGGAGGGGATCATACTCTGCTTCAGTATGTCTCAGTACATACTGGCATTCATGGTTCCCTCAATGAACCGTAGCTCCCCAGTTCCGGCAGCACTCATGCAGCCCCAGACCATGACACTCTTACCACCATGCTTGACTGTAGACAAAACACACTTGTGTTTGTACTCCTCACCTGGTTGCCGCCACACACGTTTGACACCATCTGAACTAAATAAGTTTATCTTGGTCTCATCAGACCACAGGACATGGTTCCAGTAATCCATGTCCTTAGTCTGCTTGTCTTCAGAAAATTGTTAGCTGGTTTTCTTGAGCATCATCTTTAGAAGAGGCTTCCTTCTGGGACGACAGCCATGCAGACCAATTTGATGCAGTGTGCGGCCTATGTTCTGAGCACTCAACACAAGTTATTTTGAGGGGACAGAAAACTTACACTGTTATACAAGCTGTACACTCACTACTTTACATTGTAGCAAAGTGTAATTTCTTCAGTGTTGTCACATGAAAATATATAATAAAATATTTACGAAAATGTGAGGAGTGTACTCACTTTTGTGAGATACTGTATATGTATACAATATATATATATATATATATATATATATATATATATATATATATATATATTGTATACAATATATACAATATATTTCTGATTAAAATTTCAGATTAAGCAATCAGGATAACAGCTTTAGCTGTTGAGCTCTGTAAACAACAGGAAATAAGATGGTAAATACAAACTTGTGGAAGGGGCCCTAAACCTCCCCCTGTTGACTCAAAGGGAAAATACTAAATATTAATATGCAATATTTAATAGTTACCTAACTAAACACAAAAATATATTTTAAAATGTTTTATTTTTTAGTCCGTACTGTAATTCCACAATATGTGCAAATCCACTACTCATCCCAACGCTACCACAGCAGACACTGGGACCTGATGCAAACTGGACACAAGCTTTCTAGATGTATATACAGTAGGTGCTAAATATAGACAAATGGAGACTTAGGCTGGCCATACACGGTTTGAATCCTGGTCGGTTCAGCAGGAATCGGGTGAGATTCAAACCGTTAATGGGCAGACTGAATGTACCAAGTTGATCGATTAAAAAGTTGATCGATTGATCAACTTGGTTACAACCAGCCTGCTGGATTCTCTCACGACTATTGCTACTATAACCACTAGCGAAAATCACTGTCTTCTCCCGACGGGGATGGCTTCCCCCACCCACCCCCCTGCCGGGAGCAGACAAATGCTCAGCAGGTGCGATTCCCCTGTCAGCACTTTCAGTGTTGATGGGGGGAATCTTGCGAATTTAAATTTGCACCGTGTATGGCCTGCCTTAGTTGCTAGCACTGTGACCTTTAATATGAAAATCCTGGTTTTAAATGCAATAGCTGCACTGAATTTGTGTGTTATCCCTGTGTTTGTACATTTTCTACTGCTCCTTTCACACTTGTGCGACTTAGGATCCGAATTTGAGACCTAAAGTCGCAGGACATGTTAAATGCCATGTATCTCTATGTGAGCCACTCCAATTGACACTACTGAAGTCGCTGCGGTTTCTGCACTACTTCAAACTTTGACACCACTTCAATGCCAGAGAGTGTAAAAGTCTTATCAAAGTCACTTCAAAGTCGTACTCCAAAGTTGCACTGAGAATCATGCAACTTTGGAGTCGGCTAGTGTGAGAGGAGCCTTAAATAAGCATGTAAATTGTTTGCTAATTATAGACATGGTAGATGTTAACAAGTTATAGCAGATTTTATTTCCCATTCTTATATTTTGCATATCATCATTGTGCAAGCCTAGCCACTGTGTGCAGAAGAGATCTTCTCCCTGGCCAAACTGCCCTGCACAAAAATCCTTAAAGTGGTTGTAAAGGCTCAAGGTTTTTTACCTTCATGCGTTCTATGCATGAAGGTAAAAAAACCTTCTGTGTGCACCAGCAGCCTCCAGCCCATCCCAATATCTACCTGAGCCCCATCTCGATAGAGTGATGTGCACGAGAGCTTCGCCTGTCCCAGGACTCTCCCTCCTCATTGACTGAGATAGAAGCAAGAGCCATTGGATCCTGTTACAGTTAATCAGAGCCAGTGAGCCAATGAAGAGAGAGCAGGGGGCGGGGCAAGATGCGGCTGTGTGTGAATGGACACACAGAGCAGCAGCTCGGGAGCCCCCATAGCACGCTGTTTGCTGTGGGGACACTTGGTAGGAGAGGCACCAGGAGCTCCAGTGGGGGACCCGAGAAGAGGAGGCTCAGGGCTGCTTTGTGCAAAACCACTGCACAGAGCAGGTACGTATAACAATTCTGCCTTTAATAATACTTTAAGTCCTGGGGCTCAGCCTTCTCTAAAAGCAAATGAAATAGAAATGCTCTACTGAAGTTGTAAAACTCCTGCAAAAATCTGTCATCTCATGGTGGCACAGCAAAGCTACTTGCAGCATGAACCTTAGCCCCATATTCAAAAAAATCTAGGACCCTTTAGATGGGAACACTGCATTCTCTCAGGCTGCTCACCAGTCCTTTTCCAAGGCATTCCCACCACGGCTATGCATGAGCAGCAAATACATTCTCTCTTACAGCAACTTGCATGTGTGTGTACTTCGAGCATGAGACTCCCAACTCCTTTTTTAGTAACTCCACCTCTCCTACTGATCAGGTCACCCGGGAGCTGGGTTGTTAAACAATTTCCTGGCCCAGGTGTCCTGAAATACCAGGTGTGTACCTGGGACCCAGGTCACCAGGCACGTGCCAAAACTTGAAGGGTCCCTTCTTCACGACAGGGTGGGCAGCCCTCTTCTTAGCTAGCCACTAGCAGCACCCGGACCAACCAGGGTTACACTGTATGTCTTGTTCTTCAAGATCCTGTCACTATTACCTGTCCAGTATATTATGAGAGTAGTTCCACCTTTTTCAAATGCCTGTGATCCTGCTTTGTCCAAACTCAGTTCATCTGCTGACACTCAAACATGGATGCATCCTCTATGAATAATGATTTGTCCATTCAGAGCCAAGTTACACCACTTTATTTGAAGACTAAATTCACTTTGAGTAAAACGGCCGATGCAGACCAGGGGCCCCAGTATATTAGAATGCATTGTGCCTTTTTACAAAATACCGTGTAATGTAATTGGCACAGTTGTAGGCCTCTGCTTGCAACCCCCAAAGCCTACCCTGCTCCTATATTGTTTGTATCTAATATCTTCCAGGACACAGCAGAGCTTGGGTGCGTGCTTCTCTTTTTCAAAAGTGGTGCATGAGCAGTGCAGACTCTTTATTTCTTATACTGGTGAGGGGAAATACTGGACACCTTTGCTGCCATTGTGCTTTGTGCTGGGTGTCCAGTGTGCCCCTGTGCCTTTAACCACCTCAGCTCCGCAAGGTTTTACCCCCTTTCTGACCAGGCCATTTTGTGCAATACAGCACTGCATTGATTTAACTGATAATTGCGTGGTCTTTCGACACTGTACCCAAATAAAATTGATGCATTTTTCCCCCACAAATAGAGCTTTCTTTTGGTGGTATTTGATCACCTCTGCGGTTTTTATTTTTTGCGCTATAAACAAAAAAAGACTGACAATTTAAAAAAAAAAATATATATTTTTTACTGTCTGCTATAAAACATATTCAATAAAAATTAAAAAAAATCAATTTTCTTCATTAATTTAGGTCAATATGTATTCTGCTGCATTATTTTGGTAAAAAGAAATCCCAATAAGCGTATGTTGATTGGTTTTGCTTAGCAGAAACACAAGATTTCCATTTTCCCCTCTGGCAGTACAGCGATCTGCCTTGTTTACATAGGCAGAGCGCCGTTCTGTCTCTCCTCAGAACGATCGGCGGGTCCCGGTGGACCCCTGGACCTGTTGATTGGCTACCGCTGTGTCTAATCACAGCGGAAGCAGGGCTCCGGCGGCACGCGCTCCGAAGTCAAAGGAAAAAATCACGTGCAAGGGCTGCCCTGCCACAGTATATGTACGTGGGGCGGTCCTTGATCGGTTAAGGAGGGGTGGGCTACCTCTGGATCACCTGCTCTCCATCTATCCATTAGAATGCATGTTCTTCCAAGGTGGAGACTTTCACAAATTTACAAGAGTTAGGACTGCCCTGGGGTTTAGTCAGAGAGCTCCTCACAAATTTACTTGCCAAGAGTAGTTATCTTGGTCGATTGATAGAGATCTATTGATTTCTCCATAAGTTTGGCCTTGTTGCACTTTTCTCTTCTACCACTAGATGGCCAGGTACTTGGTGGTACTAGATATGAGAAGGGCAACCCAAGGTCAGGTTATGAGCATAGGGGGTATCTCAGCCAATGGGCAGGGTTTTTCTTGAATCCCTTGGCCTGCCGGGAGAACATATATATTATGGCAGAGGTCAGGTGATCTATGTTCTGTGCCACCTGTACGGCTGTCTGGGTGGAGGTGTGTCGTATGCCTCGGGCTGCTAGACCAGAGATTGGGCCTATCCCGGGGACATCTGGCTGCTAGGCTGTGTGAGGGCCTATGCAGAAGTAAAGAGAGCAGCGCAGGGTTGGGATTGCGGCTTGCAGTCCAGCCAGAAGTGACGGTTCTGCCACAAAAAGTGTAGCTGCTGACTTCTAATAAACAGACACTCACCTGTCTCACGGTCCAGCGATGTGGCCGCCCAAAGCCTCCATTCTCTGCCCTGCCTGTCCGCGGTGCCAGCATCAATACTGTGGCACCCAGTGGTGACAGCTTGCGGCTTTACAGCCGGGTGCATACTGCTCATGCGCGAGTCGCGCTGCATGTCGTAAATAACCGGGCAATCTTCTGGGACCTGTGACGTGTTTCAGAAGTTTGCAGGAAGGGAGAAGTCGTCTAGGCAGCCCGGACAGAAGTGGGAGCTGGGTACCTTCCAAAACTAGGTACCCACTCTCTCCCCACCCCCCAAAAACTGACATGCCAAATTTAAGCTTTGGCTGCAAATTGAACAGCTACAACGTAACATCCCCCCTTACATCAGGCAGCCTGGTCAGGGGCCTTTCATGTGCCCTTAAAGCAGCTCCAACACTGGGACCCACTTTGAAAGTGTGCATCAGTACCTGCTCTACTATTTCGTTATCGAACATCCGCTCCCCCCTCTATCCCATTTTAAGGAACCCGCTCTTCCCACCCAGGCTCCATGGGGGACCCTTCTGTTCTCTCCTGGAGACACAATGCTTCCAAGCCTCATATTACTCGGACTCCACTTACTGGCCATGCATTTCGACGTTGATGTTGCCGACAGGTGGACATTGCCTCAACTGCTGGAGAGGTCTACAGCATCTCCTTTTTCGGAGCTCCCTCCCCTCTCCTACTGGCTTTTGGCGACCATTGACAGCTTTTAATCGACTCTGTGTTGATACTGGCCCTCTTCCTCACACCCTTTCTCAGATGTATTCTGAGCTGCAGGACTATACCCTCACTTATCCTCAGAAGTGGGAAACAGCATTGAACAGAATCTTCACACCAGTTCTACACAGGCGTATCATTCATTTTGCATTGAAGTTGTCTATCTGCAAGCGGGTTCAAGAATGCAATTTCAAAAGGTAGTAACACACGCCAACGGTACTCCACAAATATTTCCACACACTGTATCAGACCGTTGCTAGAGATGCCAGGTGGAACAGGGGACTTTTACTACATATTTTCTTGCCCTGACCTTTCTGGAAAGAGATGCGCAGAATCCTACAAAAATTTGCTGATTATACCCTACCAGGGGACCAAGCTTTTCTCCTTTTACAGGTCTCTGATATCCCTGAGAAAACATACAAAAAAAATAGATCTTACACCACCTCCTTAACACCGCCATATTGAGCACATGGAAATAACTCCTTTTATTTTGTACTATCAGCTCAAAATAAACACAAGTCCTACTCCAGAGCCTGGATCCATTGGAAAATGTTCACAATTTCAGATGAGGGTAAGGCCCTTTTTGGATCTGGTACACAGTAAGCCACCCTATCATGCCTCTCTCCTTCCAAGCGAACAACCCCCCCCCCCCCTCTTTTTTTTCTCTCTCTCTTCTGTCCTTTCCTCCTCCTATCCTTTCTCCCCTGCAATCCCGTCCTCGCCCTATGCGCTTTTTATATCTGCCCGCTTATCAAAAATTAAAGAGAAAACCCTCCATCCTATGCATTCACACTGTATAATTTTGTTGAGCATTAGTCAAGTTATACAACAGCGTTGATGGAATTTTTCCCAGAAGATAAGTTGGTGGTGGTTTATGCACTTGTTTGTTTATTATAATGATCATGGTATGACATTATACCACATTGTATATGTACCTTTGCTTTGCAACTTGTTACCCTGGATACTTTAAGCAAAGAATTAGCGAAAAAATTTAAAATAAAAAGGCATTAGCAGTTGAAAAGATTCTGTAATGCATACCAACCAACCAAAAGTTATCCTTCACTAATTTGAATAAATAAACAGTTGTTTTACTTGATGCAAAGAATTTTTTTTTGCAATAATTAATGGAAAAAAACAAGTGGCATTAGATGCAAATTAAAAATAAATAAATCATTTGCTAACCTCAAAAACTCTGTTGTCTCAACATGCTAATTTATAAGGGCCTCCGTCAGAAGGGTAGGCTGACAGCCTGCTTTGTCTGTGCTGAATGTGAGTCTGAATATCCTCTTATTGGCTGAAGAGAAAATCGAACGCTATCTAAGTTCAGGCTAACCTGACTGAGTAGAACCTAAAATCTGTAGTTTTTGTCAAAAAGAGCCACTGGGCTCAGCAACTTTTTTTTTTACATCTTTTTCATCTAATACCTCTTCTTTAATACAGCTAGAATACTACTGTTCTTTGGTTGAAAAAGGTCTTTCTTGTTGAAAATATAGAACACATCTCCAACATGACTTGTTCCTTGCACAATAGCATGCTATTACACTCCTCTTTGCCCTGCTGATTAAAATCATCTACTTTTAAAGGAAATCCATTATAAACCTGACTAAGAAGCCCTTCTGCTCTCACAGTCTGCATAATAGTTACTAAACTAATCTAAATAGCCACAGATTTGCTACCACTGAACTATTGACGGCAGGGTTACTTCTACCAGAGGCATCTGAGATATGCATTAAAGTGTATTTATGGTCAAAATGTAAAATCAGATATTAATTTCCAAATTGTATTTTAATTGTTTCTAGCCTACTCCTATTACTCTGAATGATCTTGAACGCTGCAAACGTACTTTTTGAAGATCCCCACACATTTACATCCTTAAATTCTGTGACACTTATTTACTGAGCCCTGTGAGTATGCATTGTCAAATAAAAAAAACATAAAAGAGAGGGCGCACCAGCCTTGTGCATTATCCTTTAGTACATTTATTCAAAAAACATAATTAAAAACTACTCACAATGGTAGAATGAAAATCACGCTTGTAACAGTCTTTAATATATGGAAGTCTGTCCACTGATAACAGTCTCCAGGTCCTAGAGAGAGGTCATGCGAACCGCTGCTGGTTGACGCTTTTCGAAGGTATACCTTCTTCCTCAGAGCCTCTTGTGTTGTGTTGCTAGCTGTGATTGGTCACAGTAATCATATGGTACAGACTGGGCCAATCACAGCCCATCTGTGCCATGTGATCAGCTGTGGTCAATCACAGCTAATCACAACAAAACAAACTGAATCAATTTCATTCAGTAAAATGCTTGCTTATAGCAATGACATTCATTGTGTAAAAAAAGTATCACTTCCCCAGAGTAGTACAATGTTACTATGGTAACGTTTTATTGCTCTGGTCAAAGTGTGTTAAAAATATATATATATATATATATATATAAAAAATACATTGAAAAAAAAAATATATTTTTTTTTTCGTACCGTCACCAGTCAGTGTCCCTGATCCCCGCCACACCAGTTATATGATGAAGTTGTACTGCACTGGTAACAGTATGTGAATTTTTTTTTTTTTTTTCCAATAAATTATGACAAAAAATTACAACTTCAAAAAACTTGCCAAAATAACTAAATACCATGGACTGTCTAGTTTCCAAAAGGGGGGTATCTGTACTGTCCTGACATTTTTGGCCTCAAGAAATGATGTATAACTTTCCTACAGACTAAATAATATACACTAATTTGGGTTGTTTTCACCAAAGAAATGTAGAGGAATACATTTTGTCCTAAATTTATGAAGAAAGGTTATTTATTTGCAAAATTTTATAACAGAAATTAAGAAAAACATGTTTTTTTTTTTTCAAAATTCTTTGTTTTTAACCCCCCTGGCGGTATTCCTGAGTCTGGCTCGGGTTGAGATTTCTGTATCAAAAGCGGTAACCCCGAGCCAGACTCTGGCTCGCATTGCAGGATACAGGGGGAAGTTACTTACCTTATCCCCTGGATCCTGTGATGTCTCCCCGCTGTGTGAGCGAGCCGTCTGCTCGCTCGATTCACACAGTGCCCGAGTGCCGCTGATCTCCATTCCCTGCGACGTTACGACGCACAGGAGCGGAGATCGGCGCCAAATTCAAAAAAGGTAAAAAACACAGTACACATACAGTACTGTAATCTTACAGATTACAGTACTGTATAAATAAAATACACATCTCCTTTGTCCCTAGTGGTCTGCCCGATGCCCTGCATGTCATTTTATATAATAAATAGATTTTTTTCTGCCTGGAAACTGGAGATTGTCCATAGCAACCAAAAAGTGTCCCTTTATGTCAAAAGTGATTTTAGACTAGCTAGAAAACAGCGATAATAAATTAGAATCACAATTCATCATCAAACACTAAATTTAATGACAGCGACTATTCTGCAACTAAGCTCATTTTAGTGTTTTTGATTTGATTACATTATTATATTTTTATTTTTTTATTATAAGTTATGATTTTGTGTTTCAAACTTTATCATACCCGGGATTTCAGCACAAAATTCCAGACAGAATAATACCGCCAGGAAGGTTAAAGGGAAGCCTTGCTGAAAAAAAAAAGAAATGTTATCCAAAAAAGAGACCATATCAACACACAATGCCCCAAAATAAATGATAACCCCAATATAACACCCCCTGAAAAGCTAATTTTTAAAGGGAAGCTTCGCAGCATGGACAGGACAAGCCTCAAATAATAAGAGCATAAAAAGCATCAAAGACTTAGCAAGCAGAATTAAAGTACAATTTCCTAACTTATCCCAATTTCTCCCTATGCAGTTTCTCAGCTTTCCCTATCCTTTCTCTACAGCATCTTTCAATACTCTGACACTATGGTATCTCTGTTCTCTCTTTTTATAGCGAGGGGGCTTACTATCCAAAAAAAACCTTATCTGTCCTTCTAAGCCTGCTGGCCATGCAGTGCATTATGGTTTAATAACAACTCTTCTTTGTGAACCAGCACAGGAGAACCAGGAGAAGCACAGCCAAAGCTCATTTGGTTATACTTCTGTATTTCACAGGAGTGCAGTTCGTTCTGCACTCCTGTAACCTGTTTTTTTTTCCACTGTCGGCTGACGTCAGAAAGCCGTTCAAGGCTCAGGCAAGATCGCGACAATGAAGATGGGATCCGCCCACATGCCTAGACCGGCACCCAGCTCAGCCTCTCAGTGATCCGCTGAGAGGCTGAAACAGCCTCTCCTGCGCCCTACACAGCCTAGTGCTCCAGTGAGGGTGGGGGGGCAGAGCAGAGAGCTGGTGAGTGACAGTCACCAGCTCTCTGCTCAGGGAGCTCTCTTAACTAAGCGATCAGCAGGGTTTGATCACTCAGTTATCAGTGTTAGAGCCATCGGGGGACAGAAGCACCATCGGACTGTATCCACCTTAGTAAGTATGATTCAGAAAAAATCAATCCCTATACTTCTTTTAAATTCATTTGGACCATGAATCTTGAACCTGCAGATTTACAGATTTAGCAGCCAACCTGAACCTCATCCATGCTTATTTAACACAGAGGGCATTTTTTTTAAAGAGAGAAAGCCTTCACATACTGTCTGAAAAATAAAGTTAATCTCAATATGGTCAATAAAAACCTGAATGAGTTGCTAACCTTTACCTACTCTATTCAAAACTAAGAAAAGAGTGCTGGTTGTAACTGGGCTATAAAAATCTCTCATGCCGCGTACACACGAGTGGATTTTCCTTTAGAAAAATCTTGGATGTTTTTTCCGACGGAATTCCGCTCAAGCATGGCTTGCATACACACGGTCACACAAAAGTTTGCTGAACTTTCGACTGTCAAGAACGCGGTGACGTACAACACTACGACGTGCCGAGAAAATTAAGTCCAATGCTTCTGAGCATGCGTTGAATTGTTTCCGAGCATGCGTAGGAATTTTGCGCGTCGGAATTTCTACAGACGATCGGAATTTCCGATCAGAACTTTTTCCGACCGAAAAAATTTAGAACCTGCTCTCAATCATTTGCTGGCTGGAATTCGGCCAGCAAAAGTCCGATGGAGCATACACACGGTCGCATTTTCCGACCAAAAGTTCTCATCGGTCTTTTGCTGGCCGAATTTCCGATTGTGTGTACGCGGCATCAGAAACATACAAACCTGGAAATGTCAATTAGAGAAATCTTTTTAGATTCTGCTTGTAGCTGCCAGCTGTCTCTAGGAACAGCTCCAGACTTTAGAGACTTGTCCCTGGAAAAATCGATCATTGAAGTATTTCACAATAAAATTCCTGTTTTACAATGTCATCTCTCTTGCCATCTGTTTATATTATATTGGCTTTTTTATTAGTGTCTTTAGTATTTAAAGGATTAGTTTTAATGAAAAATGAAATTTCAGCTCTTAGTGGATGCTGTAGAGGTAAACCACAGACAGTTTCTAATATGGACTTTGGGTCCATTCTGCGGTTCCAGTCTGCCCATTGGATTCTTACATTTACATTGAACTATGGAGAATAAAACAGGAAATGCTAGGAAATGTAAATGTGGGCAATAACAACCAAACCTTCTAGGTTGACAGGAATAGGCTTGGGAATTACGACAATGAAATCACACTGTCTATTTATTGAAAACATGAAAGAAGCCAAATGCTCATTCCGCTTATCATTCAAATATCATTTTTGGGTGGACTGCACTAAAAAGCTTTTGTCCAGAGAAATAACTGAATGTGCCAGAATTATAATGTGCTTCTACTTTCTTTCACAGTAGTGATGCTCATACAATTCAAGACATGTTTTGTACAAGTTTGCATATATAGTCCATTCATTAGTGGATAACAAAGAGTGTGGCCATAAAAAAAAAACTCTTTTTAAGATACCCTGAACTTAGAACGTTAAACAAACAATATTGGGTAAAAAGTCAAAATACCAATAGACAACATCATAGGCAAGACTTGTGGGACTGGAGTCCAAAATGAGTATGCAAAGTAATCTCACAAGAAGGCCCATAATAGATATACTGTATCTGTAAAAAATAAAGCTTAGTCTTCAATGGAAGCCAAACTTTCCTTCCCACTCGTGACATCAAAAGAAAAGGGGCCGTTGCAGACAGGAGAGAGTTAAGGGGGAATAATGAGAAAGACAAGGGAGAAACAAACTGAAGAAAAAGGGAAGGGGGAGAGAGAAGAAGGGGAAGAAGGAAGGAAAGTAGAAAAGGGATATTCCAGAGGCCTGCAGCAACATGGTGGCATGGGAACTACAAGTGCATAGTTAACTGTGTAGGTGGAAATTGATTGTGCCAAGGTTGCCAAATGCTCAAAAATGTATTGTGTGTATCATTATGAATTGCCGTGAGTCTCTCTATAATGAGTGTGCTTTGCATGTGCTTTGCACGTTGCTTTTTACCGCAGCGAAGCTGAGAGTCAGTGATGTCCATACCCTTGCTATTGTCTGCTTCATGGTCATAAAGATGTGGGTAAGAAGTGTGCACTCCCAATGGGCAATATTGACAATTGTTTTATGTAAAAGAGCCTCTTTATGCAGATTGATGTGGACCACAATATTGACCAAAGTGTATACCCTTACCCATTGATGCTTGCCCTAGGGCATGTGAAATAGTGCCAACAGCGCAAAAAATATATATATAATTAATGTTCCAAAATTGATCTGCTGCAGTTAAAATGTCCTATACCACAGATTTAGGCTTCTGGGTAATTACAGACGTCACTTCCTTCCACTAACCCGATCCAAAACGAGGCTTGAATCGCATGCCGGGAATGAGGAACGAAGCTGGCGCAATAGAGCCCCAAAACAGAATGCTGGATAGACTTAGTGCCAGTCTAAGGCACTACAAAAATTTAAGTGAACATTTTATATGCATTTTTACTGGCTACAAATAAATCCCTTTTTATAAACATACTGCGCAATGATGAATATTACATTTTTATGAGATACCAACATTTGGCATGGAAAAATAAGGAGCGTCTAGTGGTTAACTTGTTGAAGGAACGCCAGGATAGTGGAGTGGTTATCCCTATATGAACCAAAGGCAAAAAAAATTCTCTATCGGTCGCGCATACGCTTTGTGCGGTCGGGCGTCCTTCGTCTCCATACCTACCCATGCGCCTGCGCACTTGTGTCTAGGTGCGTGTGCGTGGCCAGCACGTTATCCTGGCCGGGTTTCTCCATCGCGCATGCGCAGGTGGCGTTGCGCGATGAGATGGGTGGAGACATCACGCAGGCGCGTTTGGCATTGCGCGAACCGGCTTTGCGGGGCGGCCGCGCATGTGTGCCTATGGCGTCCTTACTGCAGGAGGGTCCGGTGTATCCATCTAGGACAGGACGCAGCCCAATGGGCGGGGGATCTCGCAATGACGCTGGACGCCCTCTGCGTATGGCGTCATTGGGCAACACCCCCTGGGGCGGGACAGAGCCAAGCACATCCTCATAAGGACGCCAAAGACAGCACATGGCGTCATTCCCCTCCACAGCATGGTGCTGTGTGAGCTGCTCTCCACCATTGGGACAATTTTGGAGTTTTTGTTCTGGAACATCTCCTCCTTATTGGGATCCTCTCAGTAGAACCATGTGGGTGAGTTGTAAATATTGGGACAGTAGGGTGGTTTTGGGGGCTGTTCAAGAAGCACCCCCCCTTTTTCCCCCCCTTGTACTACATTTTTTTCCCCAATTATACATCCAGGCTATGTTTATGACTCCCTCCTGTTTTCTCCATTGGTGGTTTTTAGGTTCCCACGCCATTAGGTTTACAGAGTCTTTTCCTCTATGCCGTCTTGTAGAGAGTTTGGGAATGCTGCTTTCCCTTTTGCCATTTTGGACATCCATTTGGGGATTTTTTCCGGAAAGTGAATGGGAGGCAAGGTCATATGTATGATGTTCTGTATGATGATGTAAGTGTATTGTATACTTGGCATCTGTACTAAAATTATTGTTCAATGTATGAAATCCTACTCTATGTTGAGTGGGGTATGGAATTTTCTACATGACTATTATGTAACCAGTATGTTTTGATATCCTGTAGATGGTGATTATAATTCCCTGAGGAAGATAGGCATATTATCAGCCATTTAGAAACGCGTCAGTATTCTTCACCTACTCTATTATATATATATCATCTTGAAACATCGGTCTTGTTTTATCTTGGAAATTTGTATATGTGTTTTGATATTTTTTTGTATAATAAATCCAAAATATTTATTTTATTTTTTTTCCAGGAAAAAGTTTATTGAAAATCGTGATAACAACAAACAGTTTAACACAGTCAATGCATACATTGTAGCGTATGTTACAGGTAAACAATAAGCGATTGAAGCAGTGCAGGTAAAGCAAAACAGTTAAGTTTCCCAAGCAATATATCTAAGGCAGGATTGTAGCTCGTGTGAGCAAGCCTTGCAGCCAAGGACTATTGAACTAATGCCAATGGAAGGGTAGGGGCCTCATTGGTGAGTAGTACATATAAACTACAGTAAAACACTATCAAAATACTAAGTGTTAGGCAAACAGAAGAACTCACAAAGGAATAAACGAGGGTGAACACTATACCCTTTCCTTCCTATAGAAGTGAGGGTGTAACAGTTCCGGGAATGCGGTCTCGGACCACAAGCATTCTCCGATGTAAGACGGTAGAAAGGCATGGGTGAACCTGGAGTGAGGCAAGTCAAGGCATTGCGGAAAGCAGCAGGGGTGGAAGGCGGGATGGAAAGGGTGTGGACCTACGTTATAGGGAAGTAGTCTTGGGCAGCCAGCACCCAGGGTCGAGAGGAGTCATATACCGGGAAAGGTAGAAGGGCTGATGTAAACCTATCGGGGCAGATGTGAAACATTAGTCCCGACTCAGGGATTCCGGGGGTCTGGGAGGACCAGGAGATAGGAACCGTCTGTAATCATCTGTGGTGGTAAAGTGGTGCCAACAGGACCATATGGTACTGAATTTGGAGGGAGAGTCCTTAGATTGGTGAATCAAATTCTCCATCTCTTCAATTTTCGAAATGCGTCTAAGCCAATCCGCAATTGTCGGTGGATTAGGCGATTTCCAAAGCACAGGTATGCACATTTTCGCTGCATTCAGTAAATGTAATACAAGGGAATGGTGATAATGTCTGAAAGGAATAGAGGAGTGATGTAGGAGCATTTGTGCAGGTGTAAAGGCTATTTGATACGTGGTAATCTGTGAGGTGAGACGGTGTACTTCCTGCCAGAATGGTTGTAGTAGAGGGCAGGACCACCATATATGCAGTAGAGAGCCATCCCTGTTAGAGCATCTCCAGCAGTCAGGAGGTATAGTTGGGGTCATTTTGTGAAGTCTGGATGGGGTCCTGTACCACCTGGAGAAAAGTTTGAAGCCATTTTCTTGTGCTGTGACGTTAATGGTCCCTTTCCAAAAAATTTATTTTACGTATTCTATGTTTATTATGGTTGCCTGTAAAGTCCCACCCCTAGAGGTTCACTTTACACTGTTTCAATATGGGAAACATGGTTGTGCAGCCTGTATCTTTTTCCAATAAATAAATCCAGGGAGGAGACATACCCGCTTGGAGTTTTGCACCTATGGATGGTAGATGCATCCAAAAACCACCTAGAGGAGTATAATGTTTGCAAAGACTCAACTGTTGCTTTTTAAAGAAAGCCCTATGTTTTTATCATTTTAGAAGAACAGATACATGCATAATAAAATAAAGGTACCTGAACCAAATGTTGGTTGTAAACCCTGTACTACTATTTTTGCTTACAGGTAAGCCTATAATAAGACTTACCTGTAGATACTGTGAATATCTCCTAAACTTGCACTGTTTAGGAGATATTCACTGTATCTGCATGTGCCGACGTCATCGACACATGCGCACTGAAGAAACAACTCGCTTGTGCGGTTTCTTCAGTAGCTGTTTCGTGACCGACGGCACTCAGGCGCATGCACGGGAGTGACGCCATTGCAGCTCTGGCCAATCACAGCGCCAAAGCCCGCGAAGCTGGAAATACATGTTGCCAGCCACAGTGGTGTATGGGGACCGCTGTAACAGCTTCGATCTAAGGTAAGTATTTCATAATGAGCGATTATGTGATGCATACTCGCTCATTATGCCTTTGTATTGCAGGGTTTTTTCTTTGTTTTTTTTTCTGAGTGTTTACAACCACTTTAAATTTAATAATAGATTCCCAAAAATGACATATTCAAATTAGTTGCCGGTAGCCAAGAAAATGTAAATGGCTTAAAGTGTAACTCCACTTTTGTGAAGAAGAAAAAATCCCCTCTTGGCAAACAATTCATATTGCAAGGATTGTAACCAACCTCATTCCAGATTTCTACCTTTATATGCTCTGAAGAAAAAGAAGTTTGTTTTATGTCCTTTCTAGACTCATTCCTGGGTTTGTGATCATTATAATTAACTGCTGCATTTTCAGTGTTCGACATCCTGCTAGAAGTAGTAAACCCTTCAGGAGTGTCTAACCAAAGTGGGATGGCTAAAATTTTTCATTGTATCTTAGTGCAGACATCTGAGAAATTCGGTGAGCCAATCACACAAACAGGAAATTACATTTCTGAAGGCATTCCATATACCAACTGTATAGAGAATACCTTCAGGGTACCATAATGCATTACACTTTTCAACCACTTGCTTACTGGGCACTTATACCCCATTCCTGCCCAGGCCAGTTTTCAGCTTTCAGCGCTGTCACACTTTGAATGACAATTACGCGGTCATGCAACTCTGTTTCCAAACTAAATTTTCACACAAACAGAGCTCTCTTTTGGTGGTATTTAATCACTACAGTGTTTTTTATATTTTGTTAAAAAAAAAAAGGCAGAAAATTTGGTAAGAACATTTTTTTTTCATAGTTTGTTATAAAACTTTACAAAGAGGTAATTTTTTCTCCTTCACTGATGTGCACTGATGAGGCTGCACTGATGGGCACTGATATGCTTCACTGATGGGCACTGATGAGACGGCACTGATGAGGTGGCACTGGTGGGCACTAATGAGGAGGCATTGATGAGCCTGCACTGATAGGTGGTACCAATGGGCTCTGATAGGCGGCACTGAAGGGAACTGAGAGGCACTGGTAACTGGTAAGCAGTACTGATAGGTGACACTGATGATGAGGCACTGATAGGCACTGACAGGTGGCACTGATGGGTACTGATAGGTGGCACTGATTGGCAATACTGGTGGGCACTGATTAGCAGCACTGGTAGGCACTGATAGGTGGCATTGGTGGGCACTGATAGGGGGCTCTGGTTTGCACGGATTAGCAGCACTGATGGGACCAATGTCCCTGTAACAGAAGCCGGTTAACGGCTTTTCTCCTTTCTCCTCGTGTTGACAGCGTGAAGAGAAAAAAGCCGATAACCGGCTTCTGTTTACTTCTGTGATCAGCTGTCATTTGCTAACAGCTGATCATGTGGTAAAGCTGACAGACCTCATTATACTGTATCGAACATTTTTGATTTTTGATTTTGCCTTTAGTATTATCTTAAGGCCAGCATGTAAAAAAGTAACCTGATGGTGTGAATGTTCATCACAATAATATTGATACAGTTACTAATTCATTCACGAGGGTGGGGGGAGGTAATTGGCCAATATTATCAGCTCAATAACTTCCACAGGAGAGCCAAAAACTGTGTGAAGTATTAGCCCATTTCTGAAATTTCTGAATAGTCCCTCTTTAGAAGTTAGTAGAAAGGGGGCTCTTAAACAATTGTAAAGTATTTTTAATTTTTAAAATTGCTTGAAGAAAAAAACTTATATTGTTGCCCATATTAGCCAATAATACACAACTTTACATTTCTCTCCCTGCCTTGGAAAAATAAAGGAGAGAATTTGATTAGTTACTTTAAAAAATAAGCACAGGCATAAGGACACATGAATAAGGTCTGCTCTGGCCTTCATAAAATAAAATTTGTTATTGTTCATTTGGTGAATTGTAAGTTCACTTTTAATAAATAGGATAGTGTATTTGTGCCAAATAAGCCACAGACCAATAGCTTAGAGCGCCAGGGTATTAGCACTTTTATTTTTGGTGCAGGGCTGTGTGGTGCTATGCTCCAGACTCAAGCTGAAAATAAGCTATTAAAAAGGTAAAGATGACTACTGCCATGCGGTCTCTCTACAATACCCATAGCGTTCTCTGAATTCTTTGTCATAAATTAAATATTTATTTGTAAAATAAAAAATGATTACGCAGAATAAAATATATATAACATCAGTTTAACCAATTACTCAGCCATGCAACACTGTTAAATTTAAATGTTTTCATTTTTTTGAGACAGATAGAGCTTTCCCTTGTTGGTTTTTATTTCTGTTATAGAATGTTGCAAAAAAAAAATTAAAAACACTTTCTTCATAAACTTAGGTCAAAATGTATTTTGCTAGATTTCTTTGGTAAAAATAACCCAAATCAGTGTATATTATTTAGTCTGTGTGAAAGTTATAGAGCCAACAACTATGGTATATATTGTACAGAATAGGTGTGCGCAGCCTATTGCATTAGGGTGTGCACCCCAAAGCTCAAACATGCAGGCCTTGCTCTGCAGCCTGGACAGTGAATGAATGGGAAGAGCTCTGTGCTGAGCGACTTTCTGTTCATTCACAAACTGAAGCACAGTAAACACAGTTTACCATGCTTCAGTTAGGAATAAACACAGTGAGTGTGTTCATTTAAATAGGGAATGCGCTGGTAAATTGCATATTTACTAGCCCCTTCCCCCACTATCTATCCTGAAACATCTGGGGGTAGAGGAGAGGAGGGAATCCAGCAGCACTTTGAGGCAGGGGGGCCAACACTGTGAACGCCCGGCAGTAGGGGGAACCAGCACCACATGTAGTGATTAGGGTGTGCCCAGGCACATCTGGCACACCCACTGCGCACACCTATGCTGTACAGTATATCTGAAAATTGATCAATCCTGATGTACTGCCTGCCTATCTCATTTTCTGAGGCCTTAAAATGGCAGGCCAATTTAATACCCCCCAAATTACCCCTTTTTCAAATGTAGACAGTCCAAGGTACTTAGTAAGAGGCATGGTGAGTTTTTGAAGTTGACATTTTTTGTCACAATTTTTTTGAAGATGAAGAAATTAAATAAAATGTGTTTTTTTTCCCCACTATTTTTTTTTTTTACATAATGTTACCAGAGCAGTACAGCTTCAGCATATGACTGGGTGGCAGTAATAAGGGACACTGACTGGTGATGGTATCTAAAAAAAAAAAAAATAACTGTTTTTTTCTTCAAATTTTTTTACACTTTTTTTTTTTTACATTTCTTTTACATAGTGACACTGTACTGCTCTGGGAAGGTGATAACGATTTTTTTTTTCAATATGATTGCTTATTACAATGATGATCTGATCACTGTTATAAACAATCATATTTATCATCATCCGTTCATGTGCCATTGTGTACAATTTTGATAGTTGTTATTGGCTACATCTAACATATGGTACAGGTCTGCTGTGATTGGCCCCTGTACTATGTGATCACTGTGACCAATCACAGAGATCACAATAGTACACAATGTATGATTATGAATGAAAACCATTGCGTAATATTGACATGTGATCACTGTGATTGAAACGGGAAAAATAAAAGAAGCAGCTTTTGCTTCAATACTTGTGTTCAATCCTTCGACAATAATGCCCTTCTCCACTAAATGTTGCTAGTCTTTGGGCAGCGTCATTCAGCCCACTTTATGACCCAGACTGTCATAGACATTTCTCCTGGGGAGACATCATTGTGAAGCCTAGACTCACAGTACTGCAGTACTGTGAAAAAGGACTGCCTGTTGCCAGCACAAGAGGGAAAAAGTGAAGGACCCATGACATCATCAGACTGAATAAAAGGCTGCGGGGGTAAGGATATGTATAAAGTTAAGGCTTCAGGAGGGAAAGGGAAGGCCCAAGGGTAGGGGAATTCAGCTTAAATATTTTTTTGTAAATACAAAACTGTATTAATTTGTGTTTTCTATTAGCTGCCTGGGATTCAGCTTTAGACTGGCAGTAGAACCACCCTTATTGGGTAATTAAAGTCTGCAGGCAGCTGCAAAAAGAGCCAAAAAGTTACTATTTTTGTTTTATTAAATCAATTTTATAAGACATTGCTCTCAATTCAAAATGCTTATGAAAGCGAACGGACTTGACCACACACGATCACGCTAAAAGTCCACGGGACTACAAAAAGAAAAATACTAGAAAAATACTTGCTACCGATCATAATACAGATCTTTAAAAAAAAAAAACTAGTCTGCCGGAGGGGTATGATTACATCTTAGTGTTTCTTGATGCTGTAAAGGATTTTAGGGTCAAGTCACTAAAGCATAACACAATACTGTGTATTATTTTCAAATTTTTATGACTGGAGATAAAGTTTTCAAATCACTAACAGCCTTTTTTGCACAGATCAGCTGAATTTACTGTGAGCACATTATTACATCAATTTTCATGTAATTTTGAGTATACAGATAATTCACAAAGATTATTTATGGGCTTTAAAGAATCAGTATAGCAAAACATTTGTTCTGGTAAATGTAATTGCTAAATACCTACGATGATAGTACTAAAGTTTATTTAACCACTTGCCTACTGGGCACTCTCCCCTTCCTAACCAGGCCAATTTTCAGCTTTTAGTGCTCTCACATTTTGAATGACAATTCCTCGGTCATGCAACACTGTACCCATATGAAATGTTTGTCCTTTTTTTCACACAAATAGAGCTTTCTTTTGGTGGTATTTAATCACCACTGGGTTTTTTATTTTTGGCGCTATAAATGAAAAAAGACCAAAAATGTTGTAAAAACATTTTTCTTTGTTTCTGTTACATACATTTTGACCAAAATTTATATTGCTACATATCTTTGGTAAAAATAACCGTAATCAGCTGATGGAAAAATCAGCTGCGGTGCTGACATCGCTGGACTCCAGGACAGGTAAGTGTCCGATTATTAAAAGTCAGCAGCTGCAGTATGTGATTAAGCCAGCACCTCAGCCTACCGGGAGACAGCCTGAGAATTCGCTCCACCTCCATCAGCACACAGCAACTCTATGTTTCTCTGAGTCTGTGAAGAAGAATGTGTGTCAATATCCTCCAATCAGTTCTCAAATTACACTCAGCCCTGTGCTCTAGCTCTGCAGTGTGTGTGATATCAAATCCCCCACCCCCTGTTTTCTACTTCTGAGAAAAATCATTTTATCTGTCTGGTGTAGTATGCTGTACATGTTATAAAGCGCTGCGCAAACTGCGCTATATAAAACCTGTATAATAATAATAATACAGGAGAAATGGCTGCAGATAAACAGGTAAAACTTATGTAGGAGAATTTGTTCCTGCACCATATAATGCAGACACTAGCAATGGTTGCTTGAAGCGATCAGACTTTGGCGCTGAGGACTGAATTTTTTTTAAAGGCATCGGTCAGAGGGCCACCTGCTCCTCCGCTGACTGAACGAAGTCTCAGAAATACGTTGTCCAGCACCAGGAAATGGTAACCTCCCAGGGTCTGGAAATGCATTTCACAAACCTTTCTTCAAGGCCTCCTGAAGATGTTTCATCCTCTGCTCCCTCTGCAAAGGCAGGATGAGTTTTTCTTTGATGTGGGTCTTTCAAGTGCTGTTGTCAACGGACTGTATGGCAGATCGTCATATGTCTGGTCAAGCATGTGGTGCCCAAGCAGC
This sequence comes from Lithobates sylvaticus, assembly GCA_028564925.1. Classification (NCBI taxonomy): domain Eukaryota; kingdom Metazoa; phylum Chordata; class Amphibia; order Anura; family Ranidae; genus Lithobates; species Lithobates sylvaticus. The sequence continues at coordinate 122,016,835 of CM053030.1, read as the reverse complement.
TGCTGTTCTGGCCACGCTTGATCCGCAGACATAGGTTGCAAACAGCAGCACACATGTCAAAAAAGGCCCACACCAAGGAACTTTTAAAAGTCAGTGGGGAGTCCGCAGTGCCCTGCACCTGCGGAGCTCTGCAGTGTGATGCAATAGGGTGGCTGCCCTTAAGCTGCTCCCTAGAGGACATTCTGCCTCGTTGGAGTTGTGCCTTCTCTTCCTCCTCCTCTTCTCTTCTCTCAGGCACCCAAGTACAGTCAGTGGCCTCATCATCCCCTCCCTCCTTGTTACTGGAACAAACTGGGTAGTATGCTGCAGCTGGGGGAACATGACTGCCAGTTTCTTGTCCTTCTGTGGCACCCCCTTTCTCTAGGCTCACATTACTCCCTTCCTCCTGGGAGCCCTCAAATCGCTGCGCATCCTCCAGCAGCATGTACCCAACACTGTGGTCAAATAATTCTGGGGACTCCTCTGTGCATGATGGTGGGGCTACAGAAGGAGTGACTGTGGACAAGGAGCTGGTGGAATAGGTCGCTTTGGCAGCTGCGTTGGAAGGCAAACTACTCTGAGCCTGGGTGACAGAGGATGAGGAGGATGAGGATGGCTTTGTTTTCCACTCCACCAACTCTTCTGCATGTTGTGGCTCAATAACACGGCCAGCAGCAGAAAAAAAAGAGAAGCATGTCCCACAACCACCTGCAGAGGATGCACCATGTCCACGACCACCACTATTGACTGTAGACACAAGAGTTCTTTGCCTTTAGGTGCCATGTTGAACTTTCAGTGACCAGTATGAGAGAGTGAGAGAGATAACACCAAATTTAACACACTAGCTCCCCATTCACACTTGAGACCTTGTAACACTAACGGGTCACATGACACCGGGGGGAGGGAAAATGGCTAATTGGGCCCAATTTGGACATTTTCACTTAGGAGTGTACTCACTTTTGTTGCCAGCAGTTTAGACATTAATGGCTGTGTGTTGAGTTATTTTGAGGGGACAGCAAATGTACACTGTTATACAAGCTGTACACTCACTACTTTACATTGTAGCAAAGTGTCATTTCTTCGGTGTTGTCAAATGAAAAGATATAATAAAATATTTACAAAAATGTGAGGGGTGTACTCACTTTTGTGAGATACTGTATATATATATACTAGACACACTACACATGGCCGCAGTGTAAGCAGCCTTACATAGTGTGGGGCGTCATGATTGGCCAAAGGCAGCCTGCCTTTGGCCAATTATGTCTCTCTCAGCAGAGCGCGCTGTGATTGGCCAAAGCATGCAGGTCATGTGCATGCTTTGGCCAATCATCATAAAGCAATGTGCATTATGGGGTGTTCCGCGGCCCTCGAATTTCCCGCAAACGACCCATAATATTCGCTGTTCTGCGAACAGGCGAACACCCAATGTTCGAGTTGAACTTATGTTCGAACCGAACATCGAGCTCATCCCTTTTTAGCATCTGTGGGGTATCCTCAAATGGAAGGTGGAGGAGCGCAAGGTCTCTTACATCCACCAGCTCTGTGATATCATCATGAAGGAGTGAAATAGGGCTCTAGTGGCAACCTTTGAAGCTCTGGTGAACTCCATGCCCAAGAGGGTTAGGCAGTGCTGGAATATAATGGTGGCCACACAAAATATTGACACTTTGGGCCCAATTTGGACATTTTCACTTAGGGGTGTACTCACTTTTGTTGCCAGCAGTTTAGACATTAATGGCTGTGTGTTGAGTTATTTTGCGGGGACAGCTAATTTACACTGTTATACAAGCTGTAAACTCACTACTTTACATTGTAGCAAAGTGTAATTTCTTCAGTGTTGTCACATGAAAAGATATAAAAAAATATTAAGAAAAATGTGAGGGGTATATTCACTTTTGTGAGCTACTGTATTTCGATCAGTCCTGATGTATTAAAGGCCTCATTTCTTGAGGCCCAAAAATACCAGAACAGTACAAATATCCCCCAAATTACCCCTTTTTGGAAAGCAGACAGTCCAATGTATTTAATAAGAGGCATGGCAAGTTTTTTTTTTTTTTTGTCACAATTTTTTGGAAAGTTAAGGAATTGAAATAATTCACATTTTTTTTTTTTTACACTTTTTTACACTGTCACCAGTGAAGTACAGCATAATCATATAACTGGCCTGGTGGTGATCAGGAACGCTGACTGGGGATAGTATGTAAATGTATGTAATGTTTTCATAATTTTTTTCCATACATTTTTAATTTTTTGTTACATTTTTTTTCTTTTACAATTTATTTTAACAGTAACACTGTACTACTTCGGGGAAGTGATCAGGAAATGTTTTTATTACACATTATGATTGCTTATACCAGTGAATTGTACTGGTATAAGCAACAAGTTTTATTGAATGAAACTGAATCATTCAGTGTGTATTGTTCTGATTAGCTGTGATTGGCCACAGCTAATCACATGGTACAGATGGACTGTGATTGGCCCTGTCTGTACCATGTGATCCCTGTGACCAATCGCAGGTAGCAACAAAATTGTGCACAATGAATGGCCTGAAAGGAAGCCATCTGTTGTTTACAATTGTCCTGTGATCTGCTGTGATTGGTCAGCGATCACATGGTACCGGCAGCCGACCGGAAAACTGATCAGCCGTCGGCTGTGTCCGGTGAACACAGCTGGTGACAGATTGTGCCCCAGCGTGACTTGTGGGGTATGTGCGAGGCATGTTCAGGGAGGACATCATATGACGTCCACCTGGAACGATGAATGTCTCACCCTGCCATCATTTGGTTTACTGGGTTTGACACTATTTACTAAAACTGGAGTGAAAAATCTGGTGCAGCTGTGCATGGTAACCAATCGACTTCTAACTTCAGCTTGTTCAATTAAACTTTGACTAAAACTGTTAGCTGATTTTATTTCTTTGCAGAGCTGCACCAGATTTTGCACTCTCCAGTTTTAGTAAATCAACCCATATGTTCAATTTTTGCAAACTTCTCAATAGGTTTAGTAAATGTGCCGCAAATTACCTTCTAGCCCATCACTAGAGATAAAAATACCAAACATCTGAAAGAACACCTACACGGATCAACCATTTAGATTGTAATTTTGTTTCAGTTTTACCTTCTGCCATTTTTGTGATGCAACTTTTACAGTACAGCATTCAAATCCTAAGAAAAGATGGTCCACATCTACATGCACTATGTACACTACATAGAAAGGCTGCTCTTGTCTCTATTGTTTTTGTCCTTCCTCTTAAATATCCTCTTTCAGCAGATTATATCCTTGAGGAGTGAAGAGGGTTAATGAACAGGTGTTCTGTCAGTGGGAAGTTTGCAAGGCCTGCTCACACCTGTCTGACAAACAATGTCCTGACTCATTCAGTCAGCCTTCTGTCAGCCTAGGTAAGCTCTTACGTAGCAATATTTCTTGGTCAAAGAAGGGGGGTTGTAGTGAGTATCTAGCATGTTATAGTCACCAGCTGTCCTCATTATTGGCTTTGTGTTACTGAAACTATTATTTTAGACATAGCACCCCATCACAGAGATGTCAACTTGACCTGTTCCAATTGGGTGATACCTGCCGGAGACTTGACTAGGAGTTTAATACCAGCCCTGTCATATCACAACATCATTTGTGCCAGTGTTGCCAACCGTCAGTATTTTTACTGGCAGCCAGTAAAAAACAGCCAATTCCCTCCTGCCAGTAAATGCCAGTAAAAAGAAAAGGTTGCCAGTAAAAAATATGTCTGTGATGCTCGGCCCGGAGCCAGCCAAGACCATACAAGTGCCTGCTACAGTGTGTTCATGCGGCTCTGGTGGAGGCGGTGCCTGAGCATGTCCAGTGATGTCATGGTCCAAGGGAGCCAAACAGAGTTGCCAGAGCCTTGTGTGTGGGTCTGCGGGGTGGGGGCAAGGCAGGCGAGGAGCGGGACCATCAGTGCTGTTTGGACTGGAGGGACCACCTGGCTTGGAGAGAGACTGTCAATGTGACTCAGGTGGGGACATGTCTTGTCTGTAATCTGTAATGCTGCTCACTTTGAGAGTCTATTTCATGTGTGTGCCGCCCATTCTAATTTCTTGCCCTCCTGAGTCCTGTCCCTGAGCTACTTACTATATCCAAAATAAAAAAAAGAAATATGTATTTTGCCTTATCTACCTTAAATCACATTGCTAATTATATATTGTACTTGTTTGTAGCCTAAATAGTGAAATTTGTACTTAAAACTGTAATTTTGTAACTTTTGGAAATGCCAGTAAAAACGTGGCTGTGCCAGTAAATTTTGGGTGTCGTGTCAGTAAATTTCAATCTGTTAGGTTGGCAACACTGATTTGTGCACATAACCAACCTTTGCCAAGCCTAGAGCAATAATGTATTCCTGTCGCCACTAGCCCACTTAGGACGTTGTACATTCAGAATCAACTTTGCTGTGCCGTTTGAGCCTGATTAGCCTACAGGGACTTACTTAAGACCTAGTGGCAATCACAAAAAAAAATTCCGAAAGAGCCTAGATCTCTTTATTCTCAGGCTTATACATGCTCATTTCTAAGGGCTATATCAAAGTGAAGCTGTTCTTTTAAGCAGTCACAATTCATGCTTCATAGTTCCGCTACAGAAGCGAGAATAAAAGGTATCACCCGATTTCTTGCTGTAGGCAACAACCCACGTGTAACTTTGCCGCAATGACTTTAGCTTTTCTTGAATGATCCTGGGGACAGCTGATCTAATTATAGGAAATATAAAAGTAAAAAGTGCTAAGACTGCAAAATTCACAAGGAGGCAAATGAAATCTGACTAGAAATTGTAATGGTGTTTTAGCTCTTATGTGCAGCTAAGACTGATATAGAATTTGTATATAGGTCTTTACACAGTCCTGAGCTTGTGAAAAGCATGTGAAACATTTATATGTGTATACTGGCACAATGCAGTAAGTAGCTATCCTAGGTACAGCTCATGTTGATAATGATATAATACGTGTTGTAGGTTACAAAAAAATCAAGCTTGATTATTGTGACCAACATTTCAGTTTTGGGGGAAGGAGGAAGGCTGTCCCCATAAAGATGAACTTCAAATTGGTAGCAAAACAACATCAAACTAAGCATACTGAAATTGCTTTTTACAAGGAAAACTTCTCACAGATGTTGCCACGATCTGATACATTGACTGTATAGAAGACCTGACAATAAAGGCTGCTTCTCGCCTCTTATGTGAGCAAAGATTTCCTCATAAATTACCAAGTTTGCCATTAAAAACCTGAATAATAATTTGGTTTCTTACCATGGTCATCATTTGAATTTTTCTTGAAGGAAATGAGTACCATGGCAAAATGCCAATTTACTGTGGAACGTCATGGTAATTTCATAGTAATTCGATTTTTATAATGGTAATTATCTGCATTTTTTCCATAAGGTTCCCATGGTGCTGGGCCATGTTGCCTTTCCCCACTATCTGGTTAAAGGTTTGGTTTTTCTCTGCTGCTTGCTCGCAGGGATGAGTTGGTGGCCTCTTGTTATCTCCCACATTGACATTTCCTAGTTTGCCCCCTTTCCCTGCCACTTGCCATTTTTCTTTTGACCTCTTTGATTGCTTCTTCCCAATGCATCTCAAATTTAGTCTTGTTCCTAGAAGAAATAAAGGTAGACCAAAGAAATTTCAAGTAATCAATCAGAAGGCAAAACATAAAATTTAATTACCGGAAATGTTATACTTACTCAAATATAACAAGATATTGTCAAATAAAATTCATGATTTTGATGTCATCATCAGGTGACAACGTAACACTCTCTAGAGTTCAAACAGTTGCAAAAAGGGACCCCTAAAAACCATTGTGGATTAAAAAAAATAATCAGTCCATTTAAATGCAGATATCTTCAACAAGAACGATGGATTTTGAGTCATCTTCCCATCCATGAACAACTCATATGAGCTCTGGGACCTATCATGATCTTTGCCTACGGCCCCTTTCACACGGACGGACCGTCTATCCGTTTTTCTTCCATCCGTCGACGGACGACAATGCATTCCTATGGGCAGACGGATGAACATCCGTCACCATCAGTTAACCCCCGCTTCCGTTTTTATCCGTTTTTTTAAAACGTACAAGGCTACGTCCAGATCCGTCAAAACGGATATTAACTGACGTTGATGGACATTGTCCGTCAACGTCCGATCCGTTAAGATCCGTTTGAAAGAAAAACATGGCAGGAGCAATGCATTCTGGGTAATTTTCTGGGGAAAAAAACGTATACAAAAACGGATGAAAAAACAGACGTAAACGTGTACATTTACGGATGTTAACGGAACAAAAGTCGGATGATAATGGACATTAACGGAACGGATGAAACCGGATGAGACAACGGATAAGAACTGATATGTTTTTGACGTGGCTAAACTGACTGCGTCCGTGTGAAAGGGGCCTAACAGTGATACATACTGCATGAGGTACTCCAATTCTTCCACTCTTCTGCATAGAGGATCAGGAGCCAGGAATAAGTTGGAAAACCTTTCTGTGTATTACTGAGTGCCTCTAACTGCCTTAGGTGCTTATTATCGCAAGAGGCTGTTCAGAAACAGCCTGATAATCACAAGTGATAATCAAGCTGTCTATAGTCTTGGTCTTTTAAAGTAATTTTTTATGTGAATATCTGTGTATCAGACAATCAGGAGGCTCCTTTATCAGCCACTACTGAGATAAAATCTCAGATATGCATTGCTTTCCATCAGTCAGACCTAACTAAAGCTGCCTACAAACATTATCTGGCAGGCAGTTGCACATTCAGAACTGGGTAACTGAATTATTTTCTAAAGCAGGATTATTCTACAAAAGTGACAGTCTACATGTTGCAAACCTACATGTTTGTGCCTATATAGGAGTTAGGTAGGAGCATTGCTGGTACCAACCCCTTTTTAGGGGATGCATCAGGAATCCATCAACTAATCAAGTTTACCTAAAGCGAACTTTGACAAGGAGTGTTGGACAGGGCTGTGGCGAAGCTTAAAAACATATAGCAATCCTCCGATTCCACCATAAATCGCTAGAAAGAATGAGTGGTCTCTAATGCACTAAAAGAGACACAATTATCCTCAAAATGTATGAATGGCAACACCACTTGTTTCAAAATAGTCACCACTATTTACTACATTGTCCAAGTATATGGAAGTGTAGTAAATAGTCAATATAAAGTATCAGGTCACCTAATATTGATGATCTACGGTATATAATTTGACTTGCAAACCTGGTGTAGCACCCTCTTAGGTAGGTGCTAGAGAGCATAGTTTTGGGTCTCCCTGCATACCAGGGAGGCTATTAGGAAAATGTAGGTGTTCTCTGCCTACCAGGGAGCAGTAATCTATTGATACGGTCTGCTCATTGTGCTCAGGTGCTTCTCATGTTGTCTGCCTGTTACGCACTGGTCCAATAGGACGAGGCATATTGGACAGTGGGAGGAAACCTGACAAATGGGAGCATAGGTGTAGTTACAGCCCTGGCTATTGGCAGAAGCAGTGCCTCTGGGCATGCTGGGTGACTGTATATATGCCTGGGGCACAAGTGTTCGGGATCTTAAGTGTTGTGGTCTGCAACAGGAAGTGCTGTTACTGGAAGGATCCCCGGGTAAGAAACTTTGCAACAGATTAAAAAAAAGGTTTGTTTAACCACTTGCTGACCATCCACAGTACATATACTGCAGCAGATCACCACTACCAGTAAAAACAATAAAAAATAAATAAAAGTCCATAAATCTATGCCATAGTTTGTAGACGCTATAACTTTCGCGCAAACCAATCAATATATGCTTATTGCTATTTTTCTTTATTTTTTTTTAACAAAAATATGTAGAAGAATACATATTGACCTAAACTGATAAATACATTTGTTATTTTATATTTTTTCTTTGGATATGTATTATAGCAGAAAGTAAGAAATATTGTTTTTTTTTTTCAAAATTGTCAGTCTTTTTTTTATCAAGCAGAGGTTATCAAATACCACCAAAAGAAAGCTCTATTTGTGTGGAAAAAAGGACGACCGCGCAATTGTCAGTCAAAGAGACACAGTGCCGCACTGCAAAAAATGACCTGGTCATTAGGGGGGTAAATCCTTTCGGGCTGAAGTGGTTAATGCAAATAAGGCACCAAGTGAGTTTAATTACCACCTTAATCAGCCACAGGACCTGCGTAATTAATATGCGTTCGGTTTTAAAGGGATGAGGTGGCAACCCTAATCTAGGGTCCTACTGGAAATATTCTAGAGCAATAAAACTGTTCACACCTTTTATTACAATGACATGTATGGACATTCTTATAAGTATAGCTTCCTGTTTTAACAGTTAGGGGGATGCATTAACAGAATAGGCTCAAATGGTTTCATTTTCCAAAAAGCCCCATTACTTTTGCACACAATTTTGAACGCAGATGACATAGTCAACGAATTTCTATGCAAATTCTGCTGTAGATTTTTTTTTCTGCATTGTTACACGATCTTAGAATCTAATTTGCATCACGTACAATCTGAGCCTGCTAAGGTCTGGTAGCAACATGACAAAATGGCACAGAGAGATGTTTCTTGGTCACCAAAAAAAACTCAATACAAAATTGTTGGGAATTTTTTTTTAGCTTTTTAATGAAGCACAATTTATCCACAGTTGCATTTACATTGATAATATAACCACAAAAATGTTTTTTTTGTGGCAAAACCTGGCGTATATGTAATCAAAAACCCTACATGATTGTGTTATGTCTCCAAGACACAGTAAGCTGCCTCAATTCCTATAAGAAGCTGGGATTTTGTTTCTTCTGTTGCCCTTTCACACAAATGATAGCTCTGTATCTCTTCCTATTTAATAAAAAAAATAGGAATAGCATAACAAGATGCCTTACTTATCTTACAAGAGATAAGTGAGAACCTTTGCTACATATGCCTCAACTAATCTCAATGCAATTTAGGCTGTTATTTACATCAACTTTACTCATGTCATTTACAGCCAGTTAGGCAGTTTATTAGACAGCTGACTTGCAATTGTCAAGCAAAATTGTATTTTTATTTAAATATCTTTATATACAGTGCATCCAGAAAGTATTCACAGCGCCTCATTTTTTCCACATTTTTTTATTTTACAGCCTTATTCCAAAATGTATTATACTCATTATTTTCCTCAAAATTCTTCAAACAATACCCCATAATGACAATGTGAAAGACGTTTGTTTGAAATCTTTGCAAATTTATTAAAAATAAAAATAAAAAATGAACAAAAACACATGTACATAAGTATTCACAGCCTTTGCCATGACACTCAAAATTGAGATCAGGTTTCCACTGATCATCCTTGAGATGTTTCTACAACTTGATTGGAGTCCACCTCTGGTAAATTCAGTTGATTGGACATGATTTGGAAAGGAACACACCGGTCTATATAAGGTCCCACAGTTTACAATGCATGTCAGAGCACAAACCAAGCCATGAAATCCAAGGGATTGTCTGTAGACCTCCGAGACAAGATTGTGTCAAGGCACAAATCTGGGGAAGGGTACAGAAAAATTTCTGCAGCATTGAAGGTCCCAATGAGCACAGTGGCCTCCTTCATTCATAAATGGAAGACATTTGGAACCACCAGGTCTCTTCCTAGAGTGGGCCACCTGACCAAACTGAGCGATCGGGGGAGAAGGGCCTTAGTCTGGGAGGTGGCCAAGAACCCGGCAGTCACTCTGACAGAGCTCCAGCATTTCTCTGTGTAGAGGGGAGAACCTTCCAGAAAAACAACCATCTCTGCTGCACTCCACCAATCAGGCCTGTATGGTAGAGTGGTCAGATAGAAACCACTCCTCAGTAAAAGGCACATGACAGCCCACCTGGGGTTTGCCAAAAGGGCACCTGAAGAACTCTCAGACCATGAGAAACTAAATCCTCTGGCCTGATGAAACAAAGATTGAACTCTTTGGCCTGAAAGGCAAGTATCATGTCTGGAGGAAACCAGGCACTGCTCATCACCTGGCTAATTCCATCCCTACAGTGAAGCATGGTGGTGGCAGCATCATGCTGTGGGGATGTTTTTCAGCGGAAGGAACTTGGAGACAAGTTAGGATCATCGGAAAGATGAATGCAGCAATGTACAGAGAGAGACATCCTAGATGAAAACCTGCTCTGGATCTCAGACTGGGGCAAACATTCTTCTTCCAACAGGACAACAACCCTAAGAACACAGCCAAGATAACAAAGGAGTGGCTACGGGGACCACTCTGGGAATGTCCTTGAGTGGTCCACCTAGAGCCCAGACGTGAACCCGATTGAACATCTCTGGAGAGAGCTGAAAATGGCTGTGGTCCAACGCTCCTCATCCAACCTGATGGAGCTTGAGAGGTCCAGCAAAGAAGAATGGGAGAAACTGCCCAAAAATAGGTGTAGCATCAAACCTAAAAAGACTTGAGGCTGTAATTGGTGCCAAAGATGCTTCAACAAAGTAGTGAGCAAAGGCTGTGAATACTTATGTACATGTGATTTTTTTTCATTTTTATTTTTAATAAAGATTTAAGAAAGCATCTTTCATATTGTCATTATGGGTTATTGTTTGTAGAATTTTGTGGGAAATATTGAATTTTATTTATTTTGGAATAAGGCTGTAACATAACAAAATGTGGAAAAAGTGAAGCTCTGTGAATACATTTCTGGATGCACAAAATAAAAAGCATAAATACTATGCTTTTTATTTTAGGTAAGGAAGAAAATACATGTATACCATTGTACAGATGAATTGCAAAGGGAATGTATTTTTAGTGTCTTTAGATATACGTGTAAAGAGATTTGCCTTATCTATATAATGTTATCAATATGTGGTCATGTTTTAGAAATCTGGTTGCTGTGTAAAGTTTGTAATAACATATGTACATAATTGAAAGCCATATTGGCTTATTTTAAAGCGGTAGTAAACCCCCTGACATTTTTTTTTTTATACACCTGTAAGGGAAAAGGCATAATGAGCTAGTATGTACCGCATACTAGCTCATTATGAAATACTTACCTTAGAACGAGGTGTCGGTATCTCACCTGGTCCACGCCGAGGTCGCTGACATGTTGCCTCGGCGCGTCTTCCGGGTATCACGACTCCAGCGCTGTGAGTGGCTAGAGCCGCAATGTCGTCACTTCTTCCCGGCAGGGTTCGGATTCTGCTGGCCTTTCAGCCGAGAATCCCCCGTGCGCCTGTGCCGCTGCAGTCAGCGGCTCATTGCACAGGGAATATCTCCTAAACCGTACAGGTTTACGAGATATTTTTTTTACCTACATGTAAGCCTCATTATAGGCTTACCTGTAGGTAAAAGTCAAAATTTCGACTTTACAACCGCTTTAGAGCCAGGCTCTGCTTCATATATCGCAGAACTGCAGTATGTAGGTGCCAGGGGTACAAGTGGTGACTACATACTGTATAGTATCTTGCAGTTACAGAAATGGGCACATTGAGATTGTTTTTGATTTGGATTGGGGCAATTTCACACTACATGTTTTGGGGTTGATTTACTATAGACAAATAGGCTGTTCACTTTAAAAGGGAATTTGGTGAATGTGGTGAAATTTCACTTTGCAGATCATACCCATTCACATGCAAGGAAATAAAACTTTGCTTGCACTTTATTGGATGATGGAAGTCAGCAGAGCTTCACCTCATTTGCTAAGCTCTTCCCTTGCAAAGTGAACAGCCCATTTGCCTTTAGTAAATCAATCCCTTTGTATCCTAATAGCTCTATTTGCTCAACACCTTTCCTGAGTGTTGCATTATGTTTATGCCTTAATGCTCCTTTTCATAATGCATGTCTATAATTTTACCGACCCACTGAATACAATGCACTCGTTGTGTGCCTGATATCTTATTTCAGCAGTTTGTAAGCATGGAGACAGTACGAATGCTGTGCTATGGAGTTCTCCAAATCTCAATAATGAATACCATAAGGAATATATGGAAAAGCAAGCATATAAAAAGTTCTGAACTGTCAAAAGACTTTGTACCTTGTTGCCATGGTAAAGCATTGTGAGGCGGAATATTCGTGTTTAACGTTTAATAAAGTTTAAAACAACTACAAAAAGTTTATAAACAACTACATAGGAGTCTTTTCTCTCCTTTCTTTGAGTGAGCAGTTACCTATACCTAAAAAGTTACAAAGATCTGCTTTTGGGTTCTGTGGGGAAGGGCTAGTTGGCCTGTGCAAGGGAGGACCCCATGTTGGAGCTAAGTGCATGGGTCTATGGTTAGCTGAAGTGTCCTGCTGGCCTGGGTGAAGCTTCAGCCCCTTGTACAGTGTCTGGATCTACTGGCAATAGAGAGGCCTCTCAATACATGTTTTCTCCTAGGCAGTATTGTAGCATGGATAAGTGATCCACAAATCTGGGATTTCTGTCTCCGATTCCTCCGATGTCTAAAACTTACTGCAGGTTTTTGCAGGTTCTGAGGCTTAAACAAGGGGCGAGTACAGTACATGGCCGTTTGCAATCTCCTTTAAAATGTACATCAGTACCAGAATAAATGAACTCCCGTGAACATGTGTGAGAGGTATGTAATTCCTCCACCAGCCAATCAAGATGGCCAAAGACCCCACTCCTGGAAGAATCTGGGGAGAAAATGTAATCTCTGGTGAGGGAGCCAGTACTGTATGCATTGCATGCTGCTGCTCTTTCACTATAGAGGCAAAAGGCTGGAGGCAGAGAGAGGAACCTACTGCATTCCTTAAAGTGTTACTAAACCCAGTAATATGAAAATAGTATATCCGCCCCCCCGCAGCGCCCACAGCTTGTTGTTATGAGAGGTGGATCTTCCATCAATCAAGATGTGACATCCCACCCACTGTGTTCTTTTTTAGTTACTGGGCATGGAGGAGAACAGCGGGACTGGGATGTCATTTAGGATCTGTATACACACCCAAATGTGTGATGTCAATATCGCCTGGAAATCTCAGCTCAACAAGGAAATGTTCTCTACAGCAATAGAGACCAAACTGAGCATGTGCAGCTTTACTACCCTCACTTTGCTTATCTGGCCTTGCCAAGAGAAACCCTGCAGGAGAATGATGATCTTGTCATACAGGATCAAAGAGTCCTTTTACACAATACAGCAGATTAACCCCTTAACCTCTTTGGCGGTATGATTATATCTGGAATTTTGTACCAAAAGCAGTACAATTATTTTGCATGGAAATTTGGCATTTTTATATTGTAGGCATGCAATTCTTATGAATAACTCACTTAAATCTGTCCAACCAGAGTCTAGTAGACATCCCGGGTATGATAAAGTTTGAAACACAAAATCATAAATTATAATATAATAAATATATATATAAAAATTATTCAATAATGTAATCAAATCAAAAACAAAGAAATTTGCTCAGTTGCAGAATAGTAGCTGTCATTAAATTTAGTGTTTGATGATGAATTGTGATTCTAATTTATTATCGCTGTTTTCTAGCTGGTCTAAAACCACTTTTGACATAAAGGGACACTTTTTGGTTGCTATGGACAATCTCCAGTTTCCAGGCAGAAAAAAATCTATTTATTATATAAAATGACATGCAGGGCACTGGCAGACCACTAGGGACAAAGGGGATGTGTTTTTTTTTTTACTTTTTTGAATTTGGCGCCGATCTCCACTCCCGTGCGTCGTAACGTCGCAGGGAACGGAGATCAGCGGCACTCGGCGATGTGTGAATCGAGCGAGCAGACAGCTCGCACACACAGCGGGGAGACAGCTGGCTCGGGGTTACCGCTTTTGGTACTGAAGTTCCCACCCCGAGCCAGACTCGGGATTACCGCCAGGGGGGTTAAAGTGACACTAAAGCTTTGTTTTTGTTTTTTTGTTTAAATAACAAACATGTCATACTTACCTCCACTGTGCAGCTCATTTTGCACAGAGTGGCCCCGAACATCCTCTTCTGGGGTCCCTCAGTGGCTCTCGTGGATCCTCCCCGCAGTAGATAACCCCCTGGGAGAAGCTCTCTCCTGGGGGGTTACCTTGCGGGCGCTCTCCCGAGTCATGCATTCAGCATTCTTGGAAGCCGAATGTATGACTCGGCCCGCCCCCCCGCACCCGGGTCATTGGATTTGATTGACAGCAGCGGGAGCCAATGGCTGCGCTGCCATCAATCCATCCAATCAGGACCAAGGCAGCGACTTTTGCTGGTGTGCTCGTCCCTGGGTACAGGTAAGTAAAGCGGGGGCTCGGGGGAGGGGCTGCAGCATTACATGTGGTTTTTCACCTCAATGCATAGAATGCATTGAGGTGAAAAACCTTGAAAGGTTTACAACCCCTTTAAGTTCCACAGTGAGTATAACTAGCATGCTATTCTGCATATACAGACTGATTTTACTGTTGTGGGTTTAGTAACACTTTGAAGCATTCTGTATTTAAACCTGAGAACAAAGATTTTATATATTGCAGCTTACTGGTCTTTAAATGCAGTAGCTGCATTCGTTTTCCTTTTTCGGGCTTGTTTTATCTTTATTTTTACCTGGTAACCATGCCCGGGAATTCCTGTCCTATGGTGACAATTCTCACCATACTGTATCTATGGAGAAGGAGCTTGGTCACCCTAGGACAAGACTACAGAACACACCTTCTTCTCTTCCCTAGAAAAAAAATGAGGGACATTGTCTGTAGTTCACAGTGAGAATTAAGAACAACTAATAACAGCAGAGAGCACAGGAAGTTATCAGATCACTAGATTCTAGCAGGAGCAAAAGGTATTTTCTTGCACTTAAACAGACATAACAAAACACTTGTAATTGTATATTTAACACACCAAAAGGGAGCAAATAAAAAAGTTTATTGTTTACATACACTTTAACTGACCGTGTAAATCTAAAGAATAGATGGACACAAATACAAATCATTTAGCAGTTAAAACAGTTATAATATATTTATTTTATCTGTATATTTAGCAGTTTGTCCGAGGTTCAGCTGTAAGGTGCCTGTAGTTACTGTAGAAGATGACAGTCTCTGGTCTTTTGTGGCTTGATCAGGTGATGATCTGGTATATATAGAGCAGTGTACAACAACTGAAAACAAGCATTAAGTTCCGGTTCACACTAGCATGGTGCGGTAACTGGTGCGATTTCTGTGCTGGTTCCCGCATTGCATAGGACTCGCAGGAAGTTCACACTGCCCTTTCCGAACTGCTGCAGGTGTCAATAGAAAGTTAATGACAACCCCAGACAGGGTGGATTTGATTTAAATCAAGTCAATTTAAATCACAATTTAAATCCTGATTTAAATCACTAGTAAAAAGGCTTGACTTAAATCCACTCAATTTAGAGTGGATGCCCGCTAACAGGCGCTGCCATGATGGATCTGAAATGACAGGTGCTCTTAAATGTAAGGACTTATTCTTGCTGGTAGTTAGAATCTTTAATATTTGCAAACAAAATGAAGGTTTCCTATTTAGAATAATAAGCTGTCAGGTTAGTAGAACAGCGATATCAGAACTGATTCAATCATACAGTTTGTAGTGGTAGGAACAATCATCAACTCTCGACTCGACTACGCAAACTCCCTCTACATAGGACTACCTAAATTCCAGATTGCACGACTACAAGTCGTTCAAAACACGGCAGCAAGACTAGTCACAGGAAAAAAACCATGGGAATCCATCTCCCCATCCCTGAGGACCCTCCATTGGCTAACCGTAAAGAATCGGATCACATTCAAGACCCTCTGCTTGACCCACAAATGCACACAAGGAGATGCTCCTCAATACTTATGGGAAAAAATACAACACTACACCCCCAATCGCAACCTCCGATCTAACGACCAAAACCTCCTCCTTGTCCCCAAATCCCGGTACAAGTCAAGGGGAGAACGAAGATTTGCAGTCCAAGGACCACGGCTATGGAACGCTCTACCTACGAACATCCGCTTGGAAAAAGACCATCGGGCCTTCAGGAAAAAACTCAAGACCCACCTCTTCTAAGAAGGAATCAACGCAGGTCGGATCAAGCGCCTCGAGGCGATTCAGTTCGCAGTTGCAGCGCTATACAAATCATTCATTCATTCATTCATTCGTAGTGTACATAGATTTGCAAAACAATGGGATAAAGGGACATTCCTGAACTTTGTTTTATCTCATAGTTCCTGTGAAATTGTGTGAATGCATCAATGCAGTGCATGTTATGTCAGCTTGCAGAGCTTACCAAAAATGTAACTATTGCAGAATATACAGCCTCATTCTACATAACTAAGCTCCATTTCATGCTGAATAAACACAATTATTAATGTATCCTAAATAGAAAACTATCTTTAGATAGATTTTTTACTCCAAAAGCATTTTATTAAAATAAATTTGATAAAAATCTAAAAAATCGATTTTACCACTTAAGGACGAGCCTCTTTCTGAGATTTGGTGTTCACAAGTTAAAAAAATGTTTTTTTTTGCTAGAAAATTACTTAGAAAAGATATATATAATGTTTTGGGGTTCTAACACCCTAGAGAATAAAATGGCAGGCCTTGCAATACTGTAATGGAGTTCTAAGGGTTAATTGTACAGGTTTTACTTTGGCATCAGTCTGGCTGGGCTGTACTAAGGTTCCGCCTGGTCATAGGTGCAGTGAGGCACCCATGACAGGCCGAGAACCAGGCCTGGTTGGACGTGTTAGGTACCAATCTTTCCTGGAGCCAATCAGGGGGAGCGTCAGGCCCTGCTGCGTAGTCTGGGAAGGGGTACTTAAGGTGCTGAAGTCATGTGTTCGGGGTTCGGCCGCAGCTTTGGTTCCTGGTTCTGGACCAGGGTAGCCCCACAAGGGGTCCCGGGCCTAGGAACGTTTGCCGTCCCGCAAGCATGGTCAATCCGACCAGCCCCAGAGGCCATCATGGTCTGGGGCAGGGATCCATCTGTTCCTGAGTCTCCGAGCTGGCTAGCCCGAGGCCCAGTAACTGAAGGAGGATTTAAAGGCGTCGGTGTGCTCTCGATATTGGAGGGACACGACAACTCGTACAAGTGTCCAGGGGAGGACTCTTCGGAGGGGGGCCAACAAGCTGGCTGCTCAGTAAGAGCCTGGGAGCTGAGTTGTATGGACACTAAAGAATCCACACTTCCACAGTATCGCCAAGGAAATGGAGAAAGTTCCAGGTACTGTGGGAAAGGTTCCAATTCATCTTCAGTTACAATTTAGTTGGTGGCAGAGACTTTTGCAAAGTTTCCGGATCACATGTTGGCTGCTAGATCTCTGGCTAGAGGTTTATCCAGCATTGAAGCGCCCAGCTGCGAGTGGCTACACTCTGGATTTGATTAGAGACATTCAGTTGATGTCAGCAGTTCAAGGTGCCTGAGTTTATCACCGTGCCCTCTATTACCATCAGAGACTGTGTTATGTTGGATGTTACCACTGCAAAATAAAAACCTTGAAAAGGACTTTTATGTGTCAGCATCTAAAGTCGTTGGGTACTAACCCTGGGAACCCCTAGAAATTCACAGACAAGCCTCGAGGAGGTAACTGGTAAGCCCAAAAGTCAAGGCCACCCCTCAAGGGGTTATGGCCGCTACATTAGCAATAAAAACTGACGGGTTCTAATTTTTCTCCACTGTATCCATCCCACTGGATATCACGTCATGAGATAAAATACCGAACAGTTACATGAGATAAATACAATGAAATACATCATGCCTTATTTTAGTAGAGTTTTTTTGTACGTTGCAAAAATGATGAAATACATCATGCCTTATTTTAGTAGAGTTTTTTTGTACGTTGCAAACATTTTTTTGAAAAATGGTATGAGCTATTTTATCTCCGATTTATAGGAAAATACTGATTTTAAAGAGGAAAATACTAAATTGAGCCCTGTGTAGGTTAAAGTGGTTGTAAACCCTTACAAACCACCTGGACCTACAGGTAAGCCTAGATTAAGGCTTACCTGTAGGTCAAAGAAATATCTCCTAAACCTACACGGGAGGAGATACATGCGCCGTAGACAGCGGTGCGCAGGCTCACTGAGTACGCTGCTCTCAACGGCGATATGCCGCGAGTGGCGGCTCCCGTGCGCATGCGAGGGAGTGATGTCATTGCGGCGCCGTCGAATGACAGCGCCGCAATGACGGCGGAGGGGACAGCGGTGACTTTGCTTGCTCCTGTGTCAGGTAAGTGACACATAATGGACTACTATGCGATGCATAATAGTCCATTATGCTTTACCTTTGCAGGGAAACAAAGAGGAAGTAAACCCATTAGGGTTTACTTCCTCTTTAAATCTTCTTTCCTTCTTCAGTGCCTCAGAAAAGTGCACTAATGAATTAGATGTCTCCTGCTTGTGGGGAGAAATGGTCCAGCAGACATTGTGATGTCTATGACAAGTTTTGCATGACTATTGTAGTAGTAGTAGTAGTAGTGGAAAATTTGCCTCATTCATGAAAACTACTCATCACTGCAGTGTCTTGACTAATAACATTGCATGACAAATATCCAGATGTGTCAGCTGACCTCTTTGTTTATTAGAACAAAAAAACTAACCAAATTGGACTACAGGTGTTAAAAGTCCATCCAATGGGAATGTCTTGATTAAATCCTTTATTTGGTCTATGGAGGTATAAGATCACTATCCAATGAGAATTAAAAGCAGTCTGTCATTTTTTAAAACATCTCTTTTCAATTCAATGAGCAATCCAGATGCCCCCGTGCTACCAAAGAGATAACCAAGCCACAAATTACATCATCAATTAGTATCCATGGAAACACCTATGATTATGGGACATGCCTCGTGATGTAAGAGAGAGACATCAAGGGTCATAATTGTGGTTTTCAGTAGAAAATAGCTGTGGTTTAGTGATTGTTACTTTTATGCTTCTATTACCAGAAGTATTCCTAATTACTTTCAAATGATACCATTCAGTGGTTTCTACACGAAATAGCGGTCTATAGACAAGCCTTTGTCCTGAGAGGTCATGACTGCTGCCAAACAGATGTAATGGAACTGTTTCTTGGGGACAGGCAGTCCTTATAAATACAGCTGTTACTGAACTATATGCCTCATGATCCTCAACTCGTCTAGTCTACTTTGCAGCTAAGTTGACCTCTCAGCAAGTTGAAAATTTGAGAAGTTGATGTATTTATTTTCACTCGCAACCTCTGGAAGTCATTGTCAGCTTGTGAAATCTGCATCCCTTTACTTGTCATCAGCATGTTAACCTGTATTATTTTCTAAGGCTGACATCGATTTGCAGAATTGCTAACGATTTGTTATGTTGACTACAATTCACAGAAACAGACTGTAAAATTACCATCAGACTGTAAAGTGGACAGCCATTTGTCCATGTCATGTTACAAGGTTAGAGTTACGATACAAAGTACTTACCAGATGTGCCATAATGATCCATAAACTAAGTGCTAGGGCTCATGGGGACATGGGAGAATATGGATTTAGATTATGGAAAAGAATATATCGTTTTTTGAATTCATTTTTAGATATACAGTGGGGGAAATAATTATTTGATCCCCTGCAGACTTTGTAAGTTTGCCCACTTACAAAGAAATGAAGGGTCTATAATTTTTATCATAGGTGTATTTTAAATGATAGAGACAGAATATCAACCAAAAATCCACAAAAAAAACCTGCATAAAACAAATGCTATAAATTAGGTTGTAGTTCAGTGAGTAAAATAAGTATTTGATCCCCAAACAACACGACTTCGTACTTGGTGGAGAAAACCCTTATTGGCAAGCACAGCGGTAAGACGTTTCTTACCTTAAGAAATTTCTTCTTCTTTACAGATCTTCTCTAAATCCTTAAGTTTTTTTGGCTGTTTCTTGGCAACTGGAAGTTTCAGCTCCCTCCGTAGATTTTCTATAGGATCTTAATCTGGAGACTGACTATTCCACTCCATGACCTTAATATGCTTCTTCTTGAGCCACTTCTTTGTTGCCTTGGACATGCTTTGGGTAATTGTCATGCTAGACCCATCCACGACCCATCTTCAGTGTTCTGGCCTAGGGAAGAAGTTTCTCATCCAAGATTTTACAATGGATGGTCCCGTCCATTGGCCCCTCAATGCGGCAAAGTCAGCCTATATTTTAGCAGAGTAACAGCCCCAAAGCATCATGTTTCCACCTCCGTGCTATACTGTAGAGATGGTGTTCTTAGGGTCATAGTCATAGTTCTTTTTTCTTCCTCCAAACACAGCAAATCGAGTTCATGCCAAAGAGCTCAATTTTGGTCTCATCTGACCACAGCACTTTCTCCCAATCATTCTCTAAATCATTTAGATGTTCATTGGCAAACTTCAGACAGGCCTGTACATGTGCATTTGAGAAGGGGGACTTGCAGTGTTTGGAGCAAGAAAAATGCTGACTATGACCCTAAGAACACCATCCCTACAGTCAAGCACGGAGGTGGAAACATGCTTTGGGGCTGTGCTAATTGTACAGACCGACTTTGCCGCATTGAGGGACCAATGGGCGGCGCCATGTATTGTAAAATCTTGGATGAGAACCTATAGAAAATGTATTGAGGGCGTTGAAACTTCCAGTTGCTAAGCGACAGCCAAGAAACCTTAAGGATTTAGAGAAGATCTGTAGAGAGTGGACCAAAATCCCTCCTGAGATGTGTGCAAAGCTGGTCACCAACTACAAGAAACGCCTTACCTCTGTGCTTGCCAACAAGGGTTTCTCCACCAAGTACTAAGTCATGTTTTGCTTGGAGATCAAATACTTATTTTATTCACTGAACTGCAACTTAATTTATAACATTTGTACCATGTGTTTTTTGCTGGATTTTTGGTTGATATTCTGTCTCTATCATTTAAAATACACCTATGATGAAAATTATAGACCCTTCATTTCTTTGTAAGTGGGCAAACTTACAAAATCCGCAGGAGATCAAATAACTATTTTCCCCTCTGTACATGTATTCATTGACACAGTTTGTATGTAATGGTATAAACGCATGTTAATGTTTTAAAAAAAAAAAAATTGTTTCCATGCATAGTTTGTAATTATATGTGTTCGTGGGGGGGGGGGGGGCAGGGTTGAGGTAAGCAGTCATACTTGCTCATTACAAAATCATGTTCTAATTTTGCTGCTGTGCACTGCAATGCCCCTACTCTTTCTTATAATCACTTGACCTCCAGAAGATTTACCCCCCTTCATAATCAGGCCATTTTTTGCGATACGGCACTGCGTTACTTTAACTGACAATTGCACGGTCATGCGACACTGTACCCAAATAAAATGTATGTCCTTTTTTTTTTCCACAACTAGAACTTTCTTTTGGTGGTATTTGATCACCTCTGTGTTTTTTATTTTTTACTAGTTATGGTGGTGATCAGTGACTTATAGCAGGATTGTGATATTGGGGTGGACAATTTGGACACATGTGACACTTTTAACACTTTTTGGTGACCAGTGACACTAATACAGTGATCAGTGCTAAAAAATAAGCACTGTCACTGTACTAGTGACACTGGCTAGGAAGGGATTAACATAAGGGGCGATCAAAGGGTTAAATGTGTGCCTAGACTGTGTTTTTCTAAACTGTGGGATGTGCTTTTACTAGGGGAAGGCATGGATCCATGTCCCGGCTTTGCAGGAACACAGGATCCATGCCTTCCCTACTGACAGAACAGCGATCTGCCTTGTTTACATATGGAGGTGGCCATCTTGATAGAGGCAGGGCTTTACTACCTTGTGTCAGATCCTCCAACAAGAAGAATAGTGAGAAGCACAAAGGCAGCATCACCAAATCTCTTAAGACTTGAAGTCAGAGGCAGCAGAGCCCTAGATCTCACACTGCAGATATACAACTTTGAGACTACAGGACAGGAGTGTCTACGTACACTTACATACTAGGAAGTGCATTGCTATTTTTCAGGAGGACATGACAAAAGGTAAATTTTTTCTGGGTACTGTTTAGGCACAATTAACATTTTTAAATCTTCTCGATAACATAGCAAATCTTTTTGAGTTTGGTTCCATTTTAACAGTTGTTAGGGGCAGACTGAATTAAGCGTCAGATTAGAGCTCAGTTCACAGGAGGTTAGGTGAACCCAACGGGAATACCGAACATGGCACCACCGAACCCTACTGATGGGGAGCTGAAATTTTTTTCTGCCCTTTTTCAAGGCTAATTTACAAGCTATTGTTAAAAAAGGGCAGGGGTAGTTGGGCACTGCCATAGAGGACATGTACCAATGCAAAAAATATATTTTTAAAATATATTTTTAAAATACTTTTCAGTGAGGAGAGGGCCTTGTAATGTAGCTTGAAGGATAACCTTGAAAATACACAAATCCTTTAAACGCTTGCTGCCCACCCACAGTACTTTTACTTCGACGTATTCCCGCTTGCTATGGGGGCGCTCGACAGCGGGAGGAGCCACGAGCACCGGCGGGGACCCCAGAAAGAGAGGATAACTGTGAAATGTTGTTTTTTGTTTTTTTAAATGCGCTTACAACCACTTTAAGGGAAACCTCATGCCATTTTTTTTTTTTAATGTGTATAGTCTCTTTAAAAAAAAAAATCCATCTGAAGAAAAATGCTTTGTGTGGTCTTCATAATAAAAAATCTGCGTGCCTAAGTTTTCCAATAATGGGAAGCACTATACCTTTTCAACCTTTCCAGAAGGAGAAAAAATTACTTCTACACCTGAAGATCATCGCCCAAGAAGCAGAGATGGACACCTCCAACGCAGGCCACAGCTCCAACAAAAGACCGACACCCACCAGCCCGCAATCCCCATTGTGGGTGACAGAAAAAGCCAAGAAGGCCAAAGATGATGCTCCCACCTGAAGCATAACTTCGTCTGAACTGCCTTTTTCTCTTCTCCCTGAACGTTCTTCCGGCATCCTGGACAGGACCGGAGGAACGCACCCCTTCTTCTAAGGGGCCGATCTCCCCACTTATCCGGGACCTTAGTCATTTCTGGAACTTTGTCCTGTTTGACCTCAACGGTTAACTGTTTTTCATAGCGTTAGCTAATTGGATCTCTTTTTTGGGCTCTTTAACCCCCTCCCCCACCTTCCGCAGAAGCAGCTCTCTCATGTTAGTCTCTGACTACCTTTCCCAATAGTCACTGCTCTTGACTCCAGAATTACATTTTAGGCTGAAACAGAACCCAGACACAGCCATCAACCATCGATGTTCTGTAGAATACACCTTGGTCATGGTAAGGACATACATGAGCCAGTTGTTGTCAATCTTAACTTTAAACTCTTTCAGCTTGTCCACAACTGGCCACTTCAAGGCTAAGAATTTTAATTTATGAGTAGGGTAGTTTCTTTCAGATGGGGTAAGATTTCAGCTCACATAAGCGACAGAAATCTATCTTGTTTGTGATATAGCACACCACCTAACCCTTCTCTGCTGGCATTGACATGTAGTTCATAAGGCTTGGCTGAATCAGCTTAGGCCAATACTCAAATGCCATTTCTACTGAAGAAAAGCCTGATATAATTGACACTTCTCAAGAGATAATTTCACTTTCAATATATTTTCATTGAAAAAATATAAAGGTACAAAACATGGTATATGAGAACTTTTTGAAATTGTCAAGAAGATAGTAGATAGGTAGCACGCAGCTGCTGAGAATGTAAAAACATCCCAACATGATTGAACATCCAACAATATATATTGCTTAATAATAAACAAAACTTGTAGCCTGTAAGTTAGAGTGGGTATCGATGAGCTAGGTAATAACTCTACAGGCTGCAAAACAATAAGCAGGTCCAGACGTCAAGTCTGAATCAACAACAAAATTTGCAAAAAGGAAATAAGAAAGAAGGAAAGAGAAAAGAAGGATGTCCACAGTAGGAGGATGGAAAAGAGGCAGGATAAAGGGAATAGGAGTGAGCGTTGGGGATGTCCAAAGCCAGCACCCCAGTTCTAGACTACTATAATGAGTTATAGCTCTCCATGGACAATAAGCATATTGTATTCACGGGGTCCATATCCAGGAGAATTTATTTTGCGTGTCCAGTCAATTTCTCATTAACAAAGAACCCGTCAATCCGCTGATGAACTTCCTCAAAATAAACAAATTGTTTCTTCAAGGCTTTGGCAATGGTCTGTTTTGCGGCCAACAAAATGTAGGTCACCAATTTGAATTGGGCTTTAGTAGAATCTGGGGGGTTTAAGGTGTAATAGAACATACTAAGGATCTCTGGGGAGAGGACGATCAAACACTAAAATTAATGAGCTTCAGAACCTTGGTCCAGAACTGTTCGAGCATTGAATGCAGACTTGATAGTATTCACATTAATAGAGCAAGAGGCTATTGTGGCCCAGATTTGCAACCAATCTGCTCTATCTCGATCTTGGAAACGTAAGCGTGACCAGTGTGGTAGTTGGAAGTATTCAGTTGAGAGTAGAGAATAGAAATCAGTTTAGGGGAGAGAGGTGAATAGTTTCAACCCTTCTTCAAAGAGACGCTTCAAGACTTTTTCCAACTATTCCTAATGGTCTTCTAAAGACGATGATGTTGTCTAGGTGCACCAACACTTCAGAGTGGGTTTCATGTCACTGACAGTTTTCTCCATCAAGCATTGACATTTTGCAGGGGCCCTGGTCAAACTTTGTGGAATTTGATTGAACTTGAAGAATCCCACTGGACAAATGAGTGGTCTTTTTTTCGATCATTGGGATGCATGGGGATCTGATGGCATCAACTTCACAGGTACAATGCACTTAACCATTTAGCCCCCCAATAGACATTGTAATGTGACTTGTATTTTAGGAGTGGTGTACTGATCTGGATTACCGTATTTATCGGTGTATAACACGCACCTCAATTTGAGAAGGAAGTTTCAGGAAAAAAAATAATGGTTGGTGAGCATCAATGCAGCCTGATTAGTGCCCATCTGCAGCTTCAGTGCAGCCTGATCTGTGCTCATCTGCAGCCTGATCTGTGCCCATCTGCAGCCTGATCTGTGCCCATCTGCAGCCTTCCATTTCAGGATTTTGTTCACACAACTTCTCCCATGTCATCTTTAGGACCTTTCCCATTCCTGTCAAACCTGAATACTTTTGCTCCTTGTCAGCCCTGCACAAAAACTTAATTTGGCAAAAAAGAAAACCAAAAGAGAGCAAGGTCACACCTCGTTAAACATAAAAAAGGCTTGGGGGTGTGGCCTGGATATAGTACCTGCCTCTCAGCCGCTCCACCACTTTGCAATCCAGCAAGAAGCCGCCAGCTCCTGCTGCCTCGTCTACAGAGTGAGAGGTGAGAGCCAAGCGGAGAGTGAGAGCCCCCCTTCCCCTCCGAGGTACGCTGTATAACACGCACACGCGATTTTGCGAAGGTGCCTGTTATACGCCAATAAATACGGTAGTTCTTTTGCCGAGAGTACAGTAGTCAATGCAAATTTTCAAAGACCCATTTTTCTTCTTCACCACCATGATAAAAGCAGCACAGGGACTTCTGTATTCTCATATTACACCTGTCCTTTTTAACTCCACAATCTATTCTCTGAGATTATCTAAGTCTGCCAATGGGATACGTTGTGACCTTTCTCGAAATGGCTTGTTCCCTTGCAGATGAATGCTGAGAATTCTTTGCACACCCTACATCAAACTCGTTTTTAAAGAACACATTTTGCCAGTTTAAAAGCTGCACTTTGCCCCATTCTCTCCATTCAGGTGGCAGAGAGGAATTCCTCGGATAGAACTGATCCTTAGATAGCTCTTCGGTGGCTCCCTTGCTGTCAGTCACTTAGCTATCAAACCAGCCTTCTTGTTTGAATACTTTGAGTCACTAACCTGGTACAAGCATGCAGATAAGGACATATGCCTTTACGTATTGTTTTCCTCTGACTTTACTGATGGCATAATTCAAAATACTAACAGCATACAAAGTCATCCAAAACTCTGCTCCCAGCTACATTACTGACCTTAGTAAATATTACCCAAACCATCCTTTTTTCTCCTCCCAAGACCTTCTCCTCTCTAGCCCCCTCTCTTCACCTCCTTCTATACTTCGATCCTTCCTTCTGCATTCTAAAAAATCTTCTGGATGCAGCTACCCCCACAGCCCCCCAAATACTCACCTGAGCCCTCAATCAATCCATCGATGTGCACAAGAGCCCTGGCTCCCTCTCCTTATTGGCTGAGATAATCACAGTCAGGGAGGCAATGAGGAGAGAGCAGGGGGCGGGGGCAAATTCTTGGCTATATGTATTTTATGGATGCATAGAGCAGGGTTTGAGAGCAAGCATGCACCAGTGCCCCCATATTAAGCAGCTTGCTATTGGAGGCACTGGTCAAGGAGGAGGAGCCAGGAGCTCTTGTAGGGGACCCAAGAAGAGAAGGATAGGGGCTGCTCTGTGCAATGGTTTTGTATAACAAGTAAGCAGGTAAGTATGACATATATACACACACAGTATCTCATAAAAGTGAGTACACCCCTCACATTTTTGTAAATATTTTATTATATCTTTTCATGTGACAACATTGAAGAAATGACACTGTACTATACAATGTAAAGTGATGAATGTACAGCTTGTATAACAATATAAATTAGCTGTCCCCTCAAAATAACTCAACACACAGTCATTATTGTCTAAAGCGATGGCAACAAAAGTGAGTACACCCCTAAGTAAATATGTCCAAATTGGGCCCAAAGTGTCAATATCTTGTGTGGCCACCATTATTTTCCAGCTCTGCCTTAACCCTCAACGCCCCAGAGCTTCACAGGTTGCCACTGGTGTCCTCTTCCACTCCTCCATGACTACATCACAGAGCAGGTGGATGTTGGAGACCTTGCGCTCCTCCACCTTCCATTTGAGGATGCCCCACAGATGCTTAATAGGGTTGAGGTCTGGAGACATGCTTGGCCAGTCCATCACCTTTACCCTTGGCTTCTTAAGCAAAGCAGTGGTCATCTCGGAGGTGTGTTTGGGGTCGTTATCATGTTGGAGTACTGCCCTGCAGCCCAGTCTCCGAAGGGAGGGGATCATGCTCTGCTTCAGTATGTCACAGTACATGTTGGCATTCATGGTTCCCTCAATGAACTGTAGCTCCCCAGTTCCGGCAGCACTCATGCAGCCCCAGATCATGACACACCCACCACCATGCTTGAATGTAGGCAAGGCACACTTGTCTTTGTACTCCTCACATGGTTGCCGCCACACACGCTTGACACCATCTGAACCAAATAAGTTTATCTTGGTCTCATCAGACCACAGGACATGGTTCCAACAATACAAGTCTGCTTGTCTTCAGCAAACTATTTACGGGCTTTCTTGTGCATCATCTTTAGAAGAGGCTTCCATTTGGGACAACAGCCATGCAGACCAATATGATGCACTATTGATGGACAGGCTGACCCCCACCCTTCATCCTCTGCAGCAATGCTGGCGGCACTCATATGTCTATTTCCCAAAGACAACCTCTGGATATGACGTTGAGCACGTGCACTCAACTTCTTTGGATCGATCATGGCGAGGCCTGTTCTGAGTGGAACCTGTCCTGTTAAACTGCTGTATGGTCTTGGCCATCGTGCTGCAGCTCAGTTTCAGGGTCTTGGGAATCTTCTTATAGCCTAGGCCATCTTTTGTAGAGCAAAGATCTTTTTTTCAGATCCTCAGAGTTCTTTGCCATGAGATGCCATGTTGAACTTCCAGTGACCAGTATGAGAGAGTGAGAGTGATAACACCAAATTTAACACACCTGCTCCCCATTCACACCTGAGACCTAGTAACACTAACGAGTCACATGACACAGAGGAGTGAAAATGGCTAATTGGGCCCAAGTG
Source organism: Lithobates sylvaticus (assembly GCA_028564925.1). NCBI lineage: Eukaryota > Metazoa > Chordata > Amphibia > Anura > Ranidae > Lithobates > Lithobates sylvaticus. Next base: position 121,989,169 of record CM053030.1, on the reverse strand, counting down.
TACTCACTTTTGTTGCCAGCGGTTTAGACATCAACGGCTGTGTGTTGAGTTATTTTGAGGGGACAGCAAATTTACACTGTTATACAAGCTGTACACTCACTACTTTACATTGTAGCAACGTGTTATTTCTTCAGTGTTGTCACATGAAAAGATATAATAAAATATTTACAAAAATGTGAGGGGTGTACTCACTTTTGTGAGATGCTATGTGTGTATATATATATATATATATATATATATATATATATATATATATATAAAAAAAAGCCGAACCTTTAAAACTGCGGTCCCCAAACTTTTTGTGGCTAGGGACCGGTATTGTGCGTCCAACTTTTCCAGGGACCGGGGGGGAAGGGTTTGTGTTCGTGTCGTGGGTAGGGAGCCCCCTCTCAGTAAGTTGCGGCTGCGCTCCTCTTTCTGATGCCCCGAGGCACAGCAAACACATACTGGTCCCCTGCTGCCAACCAACAAAAGCTGAGTCCCGCCTGGGTCTTGATTTGGCCGGGCTCTGAGTTGATGGTGTGCATGGCCCATTATGATACCTCCGTTCTTTTGCTGTATCCCCAGAGTCTCCACTAGAGGTCTGGAGTTGGCACTGGTGATTTGGTTGCTGCCGCCATTTTGGAGAAAACTAGCTCTCATGGAGGGGAAGAAACAACAAGAGGCGAAGCCCGGGCGGCAATAAAAGCGGCTGCCAATAGAGATCAAGCTGCCGCCAAACCCCCCGCAGCCTGGCCCCCAACAAGTCACGGACCGTCACCGGGCTGTGGCCCGGGGGTTGGGGGCCCTTGCTTTTAAACCACTTTAAGCTCTCACAAGTACCCCTTACCCTTTTCTATTGAATCGTATTGTAATTGTACCCTTCCTTATATTTTTTTGCACAAACTGTTGGAACTACCAAAACCTGTACAATAATAGTATTTATTCCAGGCAAGTGACTCAAAAATATTCTAACCAGTAGGACAGCATGACAGCCAGGTAATTGACATTTTTAGGAAGGAATGAGGCCTCCAAATTTCTTTCATGACAGATTTATTACATTTTGTAGCAATCTCCTGATAATTTTAATATGATCGTACAATCCTTTTTTTTTTTTTTTTTGGTTGTTCCACTATACCAGGGATATGCAATTATCAGACCTCCAGCTGTTGCAGAACTACAAGTCCCATGACGCATAGCAAGACTCTGACAGCCACAAGCATGACACCCAGAGGCAGAGGCATGATGGGACTTGTAGTTTTGCAACAGCTGGAGGTCCGCTAATTGCATATCCCTGCACTATACCTTTGCAAGACACTTTTGGAAAACATTTGCTCCAGTTTTCAGTAACGTACGGATCAACATCACTGGGACTACAAGGTGCTGTCAGGTGAAGGGATCCTCAAAGCACACACTATTAGCTGGGATTAGGTGCTGGTGTTTAAAAGCTAATTCTGTTTAGCTAAAGAGCTAACAAGTAATTGTAAATGAGGTATTTCTACTTAGCCAGAGGTTACAATTTTCTGGATAATCTCAACAAGTCTAATCTGGTTCACTAGTGAGACAAATTAGCACTCTTTCAATTCTATGAAATTACAACTCCCAGGGATTCTTCAGGACAAAGGGCAAGGAGCCTTGGTATATCCTTGCATTACCACCAGAAGGGTGAAGGAACTCGATGAACCATGCACCAAAGGACAAGGTTGCCAAACAGGAAGTTCTCTATACTGTATAGTGACATGTGCTAGGTAGATGCAACATGTACTGAGTCTGACACCATAGACTGGATTCACTTGTAAAATTTACAGGCAGGAATCTGTCATGATCTGGAAGAGTCATAAACATCCGTGGAAACTGGATCTGAGAATTGCATAAATTCTAGAAACACATAAAAAGGATATAATTGATAACCTCTGGCAGATACCTTTGATATTAAGTTAAAGGCCACGGATAAAATGGAATATATTTCAGATATGATGTTATAGCTTTGCAACCTACAATACATTTACAAAAGGTATACATTATTTAATAAGCTTACTTAAAACATATTACATTAAAGGGGTGATTAGCTGCAGGGTATGGATTTGCATTAGCTCTTTACATTTGCATTTATGTAATAGAGAAATGGAAAAGTATACTGTACATTTAAAAATGTTCTAATTTCAGATAGTCAGATAAACAGTTCAATTAAAAATGTTTTGGTAAAGTGTGGAAAAAATGCTGTAAATTAACCACTTGCCGCCAAATGATGTACTGGTACGTCACGGCAGTTTAAATGGCTATACCGGGGCCATGGCTGCCGCTGCATTCATGACCCCGGTATCTTTAGAACCAGCGATGCTCTACAATGTAAAAGCGATCCCAGCAGCTCTCCGGTGCCTCTCAGGGCTCTCCCGTTCTAAAGGAATGTCCCCGATCTATGGTCTTAGAGACTGAAAGCAATGAGTATTTTGCCACTTCCAGTTTGGGCAGAATGTAAACAATTCATTTTTGGATTTGGAAAGCATCTGTTTAAACCGATTTTGGTTTGATCAGATGCTTATAAGGGCAGATGAGAGATCTGGGGGGTCTAAGAGACCCCAGATGTTTCAGTAAGGAGGACCTATCATAAGGTGACCAGATTTTTTTAAATGAAATCCGGGGACATTTTTTTACTAGTAATGGTGGCAATTAGCTACTCCCTGCCCGTCGCGGCCCGCCTCCCAGCCTGTCAAGCCTTACACTCCGGGCCCCAGCTACTACTGGGTGGGAAGCGGAGGAAGATCACTCCACCAGAAAAGGCAAGGAGATGGGCAGGTGGCTGGCCGGGACTTGCGCCAAGGCAGAAGAACATGCAAGCAGAAGCAGAACGGGCATGCACCCGAAACTGAAGAAATATTCTCTCCACTCCAACCAGCACATGATCATCAGAAAGGGGCACAGATAATGAAAAAAATACACCCCCACCCCCTAAGCTAGTAGGAGCTATTGTCTAGGTGTCTATTCTCAGCATAATACCATCTTTTACATTTTACCAAACAATTTGGTATTATATTGTGTTTTTGTGCATTAAAATGTATTAGTGTATTTTCTCCCCAAAGATTTTTTTGAAAAACCTCTGCGCAAATACCGTGTGACATAAAAAATTGCAACACCCACCATTTTATTCTGTAGGGACTCTGCTTAGAAAATATATACAATGTTTGGGGGTAAGTAATTTTCTAGCAAAAAAAATACAGATTTTTACATGTAGGAGAGAAGTGTCAGAATAGGCCTGGTCTTCAAGTTGTTAAGAATACTTTCAGATTACCAAAATGGAAAGCAAATGAATGGAAGTGAAATCCAAATCAAATCAATATTTGGTGTGACTGCCCTTTGTCTTGAAAACTGTGTCAATTTCCTCTAGGTACACTTGGGAGGTTGTTCCAAACATCTCGGAGAACATACCAAAGATCTTCTATGGATGTAGGCTGCCTCAAATCCTTTTGTCATGAAATTCCAGACTCCATGGTGTTGAGATCAGGGCTCTGTGGGGGCCAAACCATCACTTCTAGAACTGCTTGTTCTTTTTTACGCCGAAGATAGATCTTAATGGCATTGGCTGTATGTTTGGGGTCGCTGTCCTGCTGCAGAATACATTTGGGGCCAATCACACCCTTCCCTGATGGTATGGCATGATGGATAAATATCTGCCATATATTTGTCAGTATCTGTCAAATATTGATTTGATTTAGATTTTTCTTCTGTTTGCTCACTTTGCATTCTGTAAATTAATTAAAATAAACAATTAAAATATTTTTGAAAGCATTCTTACTTTACAGCATTTCTTCACATGTGTCTAAAACATTTGCACAGTACTGTGTATATATCAGGGATGTGCAGTCAGGGGAGGCAGAGCCTCTCCTGCCATGAACATTAAAAAAAAAAAAAAAAAAATGATTGAGCTTCGAGGGTTGTAGCTCTGCGACCTGGTGTTACAGAGCCCCCACCACTGGTCAAAATTTGGGGGTCCTGGGACCTATGGTTCCAGAGATATTGGGCTCTTTGTGCAACCTGTTGGAAGCTACATACAAAGCAGCCAGTTTAAAGAGGGACTGTATCAGCTACAAATACTGCAGCTGCTGACCTTTAAATAAATGGACACTTACCTGTCACAGGTTCCAGCGATGTCGGCAGCAGAGGCCGATCAATCGCTCGGCTCTCTGCTGCTGTCGGCGCCATTCTCAGTGAGGGAATCAGGAAGTGAGGCTTTGCGGCTTCACTTCCCGGTTCCCTACTGCGCATGCGCAGCGCAATGAGAATAGTCTGCGCTGTCTGCTGGGACCCGTGTTTGCTGTCTGCCGGCACAGGAAGTGGCGTTAACTCCCGTCTTAGACAGGTATCTGCACCCCCCTGAAAGGTGCCAAATGTGACACCGGAGGGGGGGAGGGTTCCGATGAGTGGAAGTTCCACTTTAGGGTGGAATCCCGCTTTAAATACAAGCTGGCACATTCTGTTTGCAGAAGACTGAGAGGAGGAGCTCACAGTGCCTCTCCTCACTTCTTGTCAGAGGCACTGAGCTCAATGGACACCTTGGAGTCTTGGACCAATGGTAAAGTACCATTGGCCCAAAATGCTGCAGTAGAGGCTCTCCTCTCACTGCAGTGTCATAGAAGGGGGCATGTGTCTAAAAGACACATACGCCCTTCCAGCTCAGCCCTCTTAACCAAAAGGAAAAGATTTACCCATACTAAAAGGGTATAAGATTTACCCATAATCCCATGTTTTTCTCACACAGTTAAGAGGGAGAACGAGAATCTTCTGCTGCTGAAAAGGTAATGTTTTAATCAAACTAAATCATATATTATTATGCTATATGTTATAACATCATAATTTATTATTTATCTATTTACTGTGAGATTACTGGTTTGAAGTTATAACTTTAAACTTCAGTCATTTGTCCATTAAGCCACCTGCTTGAGTACAGATTTTGAAAATATAGTAAAATTACCTTAAAAACAATATATAATAATTACCGTATTTATCAGCGTATAACACGCACAGGCGTACAACACGCACCTTCATTTTAAGAGGAAAGTTTCAGGGGGAAAAAAAGTAAGCGCTATTTTTTAAATTTTTTTTGTATACTATGAAAGATGATGTTACACCGAGTAAATAGATATCTAACATGTCACGCTTTAAAATTGCACACGCTTGTGGAATGGTGACAGACTCGTTACCATTAATGGTTACCATTCCTTAAAAAATCTCCATAGGCGACGCTTTAAAAATCTTAAAGTCCCTGGTATATATATATATATATATATATATATATATATATATATATATATAAATATATATATATATATATAAATATATATTTGCATACCCTGGCAGAAGTTGTGAAATTTTGACTGATCATGCCAAAAACTGTCATTTATTTAAGGATAGCAATCACATGAAGCCATTTCTTATCACATAGTTTTAGTATTCTTTTTAAATCATAATGATAACAGAAATCACCCAAATGGCCCTGATAAAAAGTTTACATATCCTGGAATGTTTGGTCTTGGTACAGACACAGAAGTCAGTGTCGTCAAAAGACCTGCGTAACAAGGTAATGAAACTTTACAAAGATGGAAACGGATATAAAAAGATACAGTATCCAAAGCCTTGAATATGCCAGTCAGTACTGTTCCATTACTTAATAAGAAGTGGAAAATTTGGGGATCTCTTGATACCAAGCCAAGATCAGGTAGATCAAGAAAGATTTCAGCCACAACTGCCACAGGAACTGTTCGGGATACAAAGATAAACCCACAGGTAACCTCAGGAGAAATACAGGCTGCTCTGGAAAAAAGATGGTGTGGTTGTTTTTAAGGAGCACAATAGGATAAAACCTGAACAAAAAAAAAGCTTCATGGTCAAGTTGTCAGAAAGAAGCCTTTACTGTACAAGTTTCACCAAAAAGCCTGGTTATAATATGCCCAACAACACTCAACCATGCAGCTCTTTTTTGTTCAAGTATTGTTGAATTGTGCTCCTTAAAAATAACCACACCGTCTTTTTGGAGAGCAGCCTGTATTTCTCCTGCGGTTACCTGTGGGTTTTTCTTTGTATCCTAAGCAATTCTTCGGCCACTTTCTTGGTTAACCTGACCTTGGCTTGGTATCAAAAAGAGCCGCTAATTTCCACTTCTTAATAAGTGATTAAACAGTACTGACTGGCATATTCAAGGCTTTGGATATCTTTTTATATCCTTTTCCATCTTTGTAAAGTTTCATTACCTTGTTACGCAGGTCTTTTAACTGTTCTTTTCTACCTCCTCATGGCTCGGTGTATAGCCTGCTTAGTGCATCTATGTGAGAGCTAACAAACTCATTGACTATTTATACAGACACTAATTGTGATTTAAAAAGCCACAAATGTGGGAACTTAACCTTTAATTGCCATTTTAACCTGTGTGTGCCACCTTCTGTGTCTTTACCAAGGCCAAACATTCCAGAGAATGTAAACTTTTTATCAGGGCGATTTCTGTTGTCATTATGATTTAAAAAGGATCCAAAAAACTACCGTATTTATCGGCGTATAACACGCACGTTTTTCCCTTTAAAATCAGGGGGAAATCGTGGGTGCGTGTTATACGCCGATCCCCCGCCGATTGTGAGACTCTCGGCTGTTCTCGGCAGCTTTCGGCCGCTCTCGCCGGCTTTCGGTCGCTTTCGGCCGTTCTCGGCAGCTCTCGCAGTCCCGAAAGCCGACGAGAACGGCTGAGAGCTATCGAGCGCCGCCGAGACACACAGGACATCTGGCTCTATATCGTGGCGGTGCCATTTTTAAACATAAATGACACTGGGGCAAGGCTGCAATGACAAGGTTGCAGATGGGCGCTGACAAGGCTGCAATGACACTGATAAGGCTGCATTGATAGGCATTTAAATGTAAGTTTTTTTTCCTTAAACTTCCCTCCTAATCTTGAGGTGCGTGTTATACGCCGATAAATACGGTATGTGATAATAAATAGCTTCATGTGATTGCTATCCTTAAATAAAAGACAGTTTTTTGGCATGATCACTCATATTTTCAATTTTCAAAAATTTTACAATTTCTGCCAGGGTATGCAAACGTTTGAGCATGACTGTATATATAAAATAAAATCGGACATTTTGCAGGAAATTTTTAACCAAACTGCGTCACAATACTTATGCTTTTCATCTCAGTGCTTGAGTTTTGCATCACTCGTCTATGTACTTACATGCTGCACATAACATAGTCAAAACTATGATCAAGACAGTCATTTGTCCTATTTTTTTAATCAAAAATACCCATGCGGTCAGTCAAATATTCTCAAGATCCAATGATTCCAATACAGTCGCACATAATCTGATTATGCATTCAAGGAGTATACTATTGCCTTAGGAGATTAGGAAGGATCTTATTTCTGTTGCATCAAATTGGACTTCTCTTTATAAGGGCTCATTCAGACAGGCAATCAGACCCATTCTTTGATCTGAGCCTCTGTCTGCTGCATGTGAATTCACCTTAGAGCTGCAGGGAGGTGGCCCATAGAAGTGTATGCACACTAAGCGGCTGCACAGAGACGATCGCATGTCAGAATTTGACATATGGGCAGGAACCCGTATACCTGTTACTGCCCGCATGTCAAATTTTGACATGCAGTTGTGTCAATGCAGCCGCTGAGTGTGCATACACTTCTATGGGCCGCCTGCGTGCAGCTCCGAGGTGGATTCACACACAGCAAACAGTGGCTCAAATTGGAGGACGGATCTGTTTCACCGTCTGAACGAGCCATAAAGGGTTTTTGTTTTCCCGTGGATCAAATTTAAAATAAAGCAGTATTAAACCCAAAAGCAAACATTTATTATATTGCAGCTTACCAGTTCATAGATAATGACTGCATTCGTTTTTTTTTAGCCTTTCTTTCTTCTATTTTCATCTGGTGATCCAGACAGTAAGTCTGTTGATTATCAATAGAAAAAAAGTCTTGCAGTTAGAGGGATGAGACAAACCATTTGAAAGAAGTGCTTAAAATTATAAGCTTTTATTTATTTATGTGAAACTGTTTTCCCAAAAGGAAAAAAAACTGTATGCTGTAACTTGTTACTTGTTACTTTATTTAAATCTGCTAGTACTTCTAACACTCCCCCCACAGGCTGCTGTTTGAATCTGCCTCCTGTGTTCCTTCAGACGACAATCGCCAGCACCAGCACATCCGTATACCATTAAGGATGTCAGACAAGGATAGACAGCCTGAGAGAATGCCTCCTAATCAACCAAGGGGTTATTTGATGGTGTAGAACTACAACCCCCAGCCATCCAGCTAGGAAAATGTTATAACATCCATGTCATCCAGTATGACAGACAAGTAGCCTATAATTATTGCTCTCGCTCTACCGATCGTGGCGATACCTCACATGTGTGGTTTGACCACCGTTTTCATATGCGGGCGCTACTCACGTATGCTTCTGCGCACGAGCTCGTCGGGACGGGGCGCTTTAAAAAAAAAAATTTTTGTTTTTCTTATTTATTTTTCTTGATTTTATTTATTTTTACACTGTTTTTTAAAAAAAAATTAATTGGCTCACTTTTATTCCTATTACAAGGAATGTAAACATTCCTTGTAATAGAAAAAAGCATGACAGGTCCTCTTAAATATGAGATCTGGGGTCAAAAAGTCCTCAGATCTCATATTTGGACTTCAATGAAAAAAAAAAAAAAAAAAAAAAATTTCATTTAAAAAAATGACATTTGAAAATTCCTCTTTAAGAGGTATGGGCGGAAGTGACGTTTTTGACGTCGCTTCCGCCCTCCTATGGTATAGAGATGAGTGGCGGCCATCTTAGCGTCACTCATCTCTAGACACATCAGGGGAACGGACCCGATCGCCTCCGCCGCTGCCGACGGTTCCGGTAAGTGGCGGAAGGCGCGGGAGAGCGGCGGGAGGGGGGGGCACCTCTCCCGCCGCCGATAACGGTGATCTTGCGGCGATGACCACCATTATCGGACAGCCGACCGGCGCCTGAAGAGATGGATACCTCGGTTGTGGCAGCAGCTGCTGCCGTTACCGAGATATCCCTCTTCAAAAAATGGACGTACATCGTCGTGCGCCGGTCGGAAAGTGGTTAATTAGTACAGTTTTGGTCCGAAAATACAATACATGACATCACTTCCAAATATTTATTCTGCTGTATGAGAATTTTCATAACTTTAGTAACCTCTTTATTTTTGATATGAGATTAACATGCAAAAAAATAAATTAAAAAAATCCTGACAATTATTTGTCTGATAATCTTATTGTGTGTGCCAGGCATTAGTCTATCTTAGCTAAAAGCCTTGATCAATGGCTGCCTGGTTTGTGTAGGTAGTAGGGATGGACTTGGATCTGGAAATGGCCAAGCGTTCCCTACTTGAAAGCAATATAATTCAAGTTTTCCCAGATTCAAATTCAAATGCTATAGTGTATCTGAATCTGCCCAGGTTATACATTACCTTTCCTATTCCCAGCTGTTGTGCATAACAATGAATTCTCTATGTTAACTGAGACATTGCTAACTGTTATTAAGTGGGTTGTGTATTTTTGAAGTTTTTTTTTTCTTTAGGCAGCAACATTTACATTTGTGTAAGTACAAACCCTCCTTTAATATGCTAAACAGATTATTATCATGACTAAGATGTCCCATTTAGAGCTTTTGAGATGCTACAAGCTACTGTTATATTGGAATACCTTACAAAGTAGCATTGTTCCAGGAGAAAAAAAGAATTTGGTGTAACTTCACAGTTTACAGCAGGCTTTCTCAACCTTTTAACCCTAGAGGAACCCCAAAAATAATTTTCATGTCTCGAGGAACCCTTACTAAAACCAAATCATCAGGGCTCAATAGGAACAATGCTCCTTATATTAGTGGTCAATGGGAAGAATGTCCCCCTTAAAGTGGTGTTTAGAATGCCACCCTTAGGCCCCTTTCACACTGGGGCGTTTTTCAGGAGCCACAGCGCTAATAGCGCCTGTGTAGCTCCTGAAAAAAGCGGGTCCTTTCACTCCAGTGTGAAAGCCGGAGGGCTATCACACTGGAGCGGGGTGCTAGCAGGACGGTAAAAAAAGTCCTGCTAGCAGCATATTTGGAGCGGTGAAGGAGCGGTGTATACCGCTCCTACCCATTGAAATCAATGGGCCACCGCAGGAAAAAGCGCTGCTGCAGGGGCGCTTTGCGGGGGGTTTTAACGCTTTTCCGGCCGCTAGCCGAAAACCACCCCACTAGCTAGGGGTGCAACGGATCAAAAAACTCACGGATCGGATCGATCCTCGGATCAGAGTCACGGATCGGATCATTTTTCGGATCAGCAAATAATAATTGAATTTGCAAAAACCTGTGAAAATTCCGCCACCATATAGTCCCCACTGTAATATCCACGTCATCTCCCCCACTGTAATATCCACGTCATCTCCCCCACTGTAATATCCACGTCATCTCCCCCACTGTAATATCCACATCCTCTCCCCCACTGTAATATTGTCTGAGTATGGCCGAGTATTGGCAGGGTATAGCAGAGTATTGGCAGGGTATCGCAGAGTATTGGCAGGGTATCGCAGAGTATTGGCAGGGTATCGCAGGGTATCGGCTGGGTAATGCAGAGTATCGGCTGGGTAATGCAGAGTATCGCAGAGTATTGGCTGGGTAATGCAGAGTATCGCAGAGTATTGGCTGGGTAATGCAGAGTATCGCAGAGTATTGGCTGGGTAATGCAGAGTATCGCAGAGTATTGGCTGGGTAATGCAGGGTATTGGCTGGGTAATGCAGAGTTTGACGGAGCGATCACATTGTAAACAGCAGCCGGGTGTACCAAGATGGCCGCCGCTCCGGAGCTAGGCCGAAGCCGCGGCCTTTCCTAAGGCCGCCGCATGTACCAAGATGGCCGCCGCTCTGGAGCTAGGCCGAAGCCGCTGCCTTTCCTAAGGCCGAGGCCACGGAGCGCGGGGTGTGCCGATCCGAACTGGGTGACCCGTTCGGATCACGGATCGGCGACGATCCGTTGCACCCCTACCGCTAGCGGTCGCATACCGCGGCTAAAACAACGGTGAAGCAACGCTAAATATAGCGCTGCTTTACCGTCGCCGCCCGCACCACCCCAGTGTGAAACTGCCCTTAAAGACAGCTAAAAATATATTTGGTGTCATGCTGCTGGCTTTGCTAAGTGGTGCTGAACCTTGAACTCTGTAGGCATCATCAAATAGGTGGTTCATCAGCCACAGCTCAAGGAGCCCCTAGCAAACGCTGGAGGAACCCCATGGTTCCACAGAACCCTGGTTGAGAATGGCTGGTTTACAGTATGTTTAAAAACTTATTGTGCCAACGAGCATTTTTTAGCCTTGGTTAAGTGGGAAAGAGCATTGTACTTGCATACAACATTTCTACAAAACTAAATTCTGATAAATAAATTAATATCTACACTTTTTAAAATGTATTTCTATAATTTATATTATCTGTGGCTGGCTGAGTGAATTGCAGGTATGCGGTAGTTAATCTGTAGTCCAAGGACTAGGTGATACAATGAAGGATGTCATACATGTGAGTTAGGGACCTTGAGCACCCCACAAAGAAAGTTGCTTGATTCCACCATCAACACAGTCAGTGTTGATGGAGAAATCCCTCCCACAGCGTCAGGGCTACTGTAATGCCACGCACACACGATCGGAAATTCGGGCAGCAAAAGGCAGATGAGAGCTTTTGGTCGTAAAATGCGACCGTGTGTATGCTCCATTGGACTTTTGCTGGCCGAATTCCAGCCAGCAAAAGATTGAGAGCATGTTCTCGATTTTTCAGTTGGAAAAAATTCTGATCGGAAATTCTGATCGTCTGTAGCAATTCCGACGCGCAAAATTCCTACAGATGCTCGGAAACAATTTGACGCATGCTCGGAAGCATTGAACTTAATTCTCATAGTGTTGTACGTCACCGCGTTCTTGACGCTCAGCAAACTTTTGTGTAACCGTGTGTATGCAAGAGCGGAATTCCGTCGGAAAAAACATCCATGATTTTTCTGATGGAAAATCCGCTCGTGTGTACACGGCATTAGAAATCACAGAGCCCCATACAGCTAAAGCCCCATACACACGCGCGGATTATCCGAGGACCAGGTCCGTCGGACCATGTCCGTCATACTTTGTCTGATGTTGGTTTTGCGTACACACGGTCAGACAAAGTTGTCGGAAAATCCGATCATTCTGAACGTGGTGACGTTTGTTGCCTACGACGGGACTACGTAGAGGCTAGCAGCCAATAGCTTTGGTCTTGTAATGTGATCTGAGCATGCGTAGCACTTTGTCCGGTCGGACAACCGTACACACGATCGGATTTGGTGTGATCGGACCGTGTTGTCGGCAAATCTATCCAGCAGGAGATAGGACTTTGTCCGTCGGACAATCCGACGTACACTGTCCGATGGTGCATACACACGGTCTGATTTTTCAACAACATTGTCCGATCGGACAGAATCCATGAAAAAATCCGACCGTGTGTATGGGGCTTTAGAGGGCCCACCCAAATTTTAAGAAAAATTTAAAAAATTAAAATTATTCATTCAATTTTTTTTTTTGTTTTTCTGTACTTTCTTTTTACATCTATTTTTTACATTTTTATATTTTTCTACAACACTGTTGAGGGGTTGGGCTTGGATAAAATATCATGGGTCTAGACAGACCCCTGACATTTCACCTTTGAGACAGAGAAAGGATTTGAGGAGACAGATTTTCCAATCCTTTTCTCTGTAGCCTCAGTTGCACTGAAGATGAATGAACAGGAGACAGAGGCACAGTTTACTCTGCTCAGTTATCAAAGGACACAGGAACGATCAGTAGTGATCGCTCACTGTCTCCAATTCAGAAAAGGAAGGGGCCGGTAAATTACATATTTACCGGCCTCTTCCCCTACACTCTATCCACCTGCAGAAAGTGGCAGAAGAGGGAAGCCAGCATCGCTGCGAGGGGGAACAAGGGGGGGGCCAGGCTAACAGGTGGGAATTAGATGCGGGCAGGACAGGAAGGGGGATTGGTGTGGTGGGACGGGAGGACAATTACAAAATTATACACTGTGTCTGGGTTTCTCCCTCTAGCAGCTGAAAGCTGGCAACGGGGAGAGGGGGAGAAACCGACTTTCAGTTGCTGGAGTGAGAGACACAGACACAGTGCATTGTTCTGTAATTGTCCTCCTGTCTTGCCACACCGATCCCCCTGCTGTCTGGGCCCCCCTGGGTGCCCGGGTCCCCTACAGAAGCCCCGGTGATACCTCATTATTAACAGCCCTGCACAGCACTATTGTGTTCTGACGGCAGGGAGCATGGGGAGCCTTCCCTGCCGGCAGAACACAAAAGTCACTGCTGGCTGCTATAGCCGCTGGTAGTGATCGAATGCAAAAAAGCTTGTACTGGAGTTGATTGAGGGATTGACTTCAGTACAACCAGCCTGGCCATAGATGGATCAAATCTCATCCATGTTGAAGCGGCCAAGATTCAATCAATCTATGGCTGGCTTTAGATTGTAAGCTCCTTGAGGGCAGGGACTGATGTGAATGTACAATATATATGTGAAGTGCTGCATAATTTGTCAACACTATATAAATAACTGTAATAAATAAATAAACTCATTAATAATAAATACACTTGGTGCTTTTTGAATTAGCCCTGGTCTGAGGCTCATTAAATTCCTCACCCAGAAAGTCCTAAAAAAGCTGGCCGTACATGATAAGATTTCTCTTGTTCACTCTCACAGGCTGAAAGAGAGAAATCACTTTATTCTCCTAGGAAAGAATAAGAAAAAAAAAAAAAAAGCATGTTATACCTACATGCTCTGTGCAATGGTTTTGCACAAAGCAGCCTCAATCCTCTTCCTTTTGGGTCCCCCGTCTGCGATCCTGGCTCCTCCCATTTCACGAGTGCCCCAACTAGCAAGCCTCTTGCTATGGGGGCATTTGAACAGGCTCACTCCCAAGCCACGCTTTGTGTGTCCATTCACACACAGAGCATGGCTTGGCCCTGCCCCCTGCTCTCCCTCCTGATGGGCTGAGGCACAGCAGAGGCGCCATTGACTCCTGCAGCTGTCGATCAAAGTCAGTTAGCCAATCAGGAGAGAGAGGGGGTGGGGCCTAACGGCAGCTCCATGTCTAAGTGGACACACAGAGCTGCAGCTCGGCTCAGGTGTCCCTATAGCAAGCTGCTTGCTGTGGGGGCACTTGACAGGAGGAAGGGGCCAGGAGCACCGACGAGGGACCTGAGAAGAGGAGGATCTGGGCTGCTCTGTGCAAATCCACTGCAACAGAGCAGGTAAGAATTAAAAAGTTTGTTATTAAAAAAAAAAAAAAGGCTTTACAATCACTTTTAATGCATAGAATGCATTAAGGTAAAAAACCTTGAACATTCAGAACCACTTTAAGACTCTATAAAGAACTAATGCCACCATGTTTGATTATGTAACAGTGAGTGGAGATTAGAATAAAAATGTTGATGTAGGTTGGCCTTCAAGCCCAGATGTTAGAACTAGATAGACAGCTCACCACGTCTATCTAGACACAGACCCCATACACACTATTAGATTTTCTTCAGATTTACTAAAACCACATAATATGAGGTCAAACCTTAATTGCCCGTACACATGATCGGAATTTCAGCCAGCAAAAGACCGAAATCGGAAACAATTTGACGCATGCTTTGAACTTAATTTCCTTGGCTTGTCGTAGTGTTGTACGTCACCGCGTTCTTGACGGTCGAAAGTTCAGCAAACTTTTGTGTGACCGTGTGTATGCAAGCCAAGCTTGAGCGGAATTCCGTCGGAAAAAAAATCCAAGATTTTTCTCACGAAAATCCGCTCCTGTGTATGTGGCATAAGAGTTTCAATTTGTATGCAATCAGGCAGGCTCTTTCACTACATGGTTTTGGTAAGTCTGACAAAAGTCTTCAGAAAATCTAATAGTGTGTATGGGGCCACAGGTTTCAGCATGGTTATGTCAAGGCCTGGATCACAAAGCAGTAGAGCAGCCCGAACTTCCATTCTTGGATAGGTTGGTAAGAATTTATCAGCTCTTGGCTGATGAGCTCCTGATTTGAAATCAGGGAATGTCTTTAATGTGTGTTTTAGTAACTCCTGTGATGACCTCCTCTATAAATAAAACTCTTTCACACATTCATTATATAGAATGTAGAAAGTGCCAATTATATATGGAAATCCATTTGTCTATTAGATTGCAATTGTAAATATGTGAGAAGCAGTTATGTATTTATAATTCATCATTACGAAATATAAATTCTAGTGCTAAAAGGTTAATTTTCATTTATCATGGCTGTATCCACCATTAGAACAGTGTGTTCTACGGTAACACCTCAGCTAGATCATATAAATCTATAATTAGTTACTAACACCCTTCACCCACTACCTCATACTGAACGTCTTATTTATAGATAACACTGTAGTGTCAGCACCACCATGCAAAGCATATATGCAGTGTCTCACTTGTTGCCCACTGGTTGCCTTCCCGGGGTAAACTATTCAATACATGGGATATGCATACATATAGACGGAAAATGTCATCTGATATCTGTCTATCAAAGGCAAACAAATAAGTAGTAATTAAAACAAACATAAATCCTAAATGAATGACATTCTGATGTCTGCTTAAGCATCGTCTATCATAAACAATTGCCATTTAAAAAATAAAAATAAAATTAAAAGTGTTTTTTGAGTTATTTTTCATCCTGTTGCTGATCTCCTGCAACCTCTTTTGATCCGCATGAAAGCACTTTAGTAATGGCTGCATGGCACTTCTCAGGGCAGGATCCCTGACAGTGACGATAGTGGACCATGCCCATGTAATATGTTATAAATGTTAAAATAGCCACTTGTCTCCATCGGGCATGTCTCTTTTCATAAGTTTTACTTCCATGAACCAGTGAGTGCAGTCAGCTAGCCTTTTTTCATAAAAAAGACAAAAACAAATACTATATATATATATATATATATATATATATAATGTGTGTGTGTGTGTATATACAGTGGTGTGAAAAAGTGTTTGCCCCCTTCCTCATTTCCTGTTCCTTTGCATGTTTGTCACACTTAAGTGTTTCGGAACATCAAACCAATTTAAACAATAGTCAAGGACAACACAAGTAAACACAAAATGCAATTTGTAAATGAAGGTGTTTATTATTAAAGGTGAAAAAAAATCCAAACCATCATGGCCCTGTGTGAAAAAGTGATTGCCCCCCTTGTTAAAACATACTATAACTGTGGTTGTCCACACCTGAGTTCAATTTCTCTAGCCACACCCAGGCCTGATTATTGCCACACCTGTTCACAATCAAGGCATCACTTAAATAGGAGCTGCTTGACACAGTAAGGTCCACCAGAAGATCCTTAAAAGCTACACATCATGCCGAGACCCAAAGAAATTCAGGAACAATTGAGAAAGAAAGTAATTGAGATCTATCAGTCTGGAAAGGGTTATAAAGCCATTTCCAAAGCTTTGGGAATCCAGCGAACCACAGTGAGAGCCATTATCCACAAATGGCGAAGACATGGAACAGTGGTGAACCTTCCCAGGAGTGGCCGGCCGCCCAAAATTACCCCAAGAGCGCAGTGACGACTCATCCAAGAGGTCACAAAAGACCCCACAACAACGTCCAAGGAACTGCAGGCCTCACTTGCCTCAGTTAAGGTCAGCGTTCATGCCTCCACCATCAGGAAAAGACTGGGCAAAAATGGCCTGCATGGCAGAGTTCCAAGGAGAAAACCACTGAACACATCTTGATGATCCCCAAGACTTTTGGGACAACATTCTGTGGACCGATGAGACAAAAGTGGAACTCTTTGGAAGGTGTGTGTCCAAGTATATCTGGCGTAGAAGGAACACTGCATTTCAGAACAAGAACATTATACCAACAGTAAAATATGGTGGTGGTAGTGTAATGGTCTGGGGCTGTTTTGCTGCTTCAGGACCTGGAAGACTTGCCGTGATAAAAGGAACTATAAATTCTGCTGTCTACCAAGAGATCCTGAAGGAGAATGTCCGACCATCTGTTCGTGTACTCAAGCTGAAACGAACTTGGGTTCTGCAGCAGGACAATGATCCTAAACACACCAGCAAGTCCACCACCGAATGGCTGAAGAAAAACAAAATGAAGACTTTGGAGTGGCCTAGCCAAAGTCCTGACCTGAATCCTATTGAGATGTTGTGGTATGACCTTAAAAAGGCCGTTCATGCTCGAAAACCCTCTAATGTAACTGAATTAGGACAATTCTGCAAAGATGAGTGGGCCAAAATTCCTCCAGGACGCTGTAAAAGCCTCATTGCACGTTATCGCAAACGCTTGGTTGCAGTTGTTGCTGCTAAGGGTGGCCCAACCAGTTATTAGGTTTAGGGGGCAATCACTTTTTCACACAGGGCCATGATGGTTTGGATTTTTTTTCACCTTTAATAATAAACACCTTCATTTACAAATTGCATTTTGTGTTTACTTGTGTTGTCCTTGACTATTGTTTAAATTGGTTTGATGTTCCGAAACACTTAAGTGTGACAAACATGCAAAGGAACAGGAAATGAGGAAAGGGGCAAACACTTTTTCACACCACTGTATATATATATATATATATATATATATATATATATATATATATATATATATATATATATATATATGCATTACATTGTCAAAAATATTGGACTGCATGCCTTTACACGCACATGAATTTTATTGGCATCCCAGTCTTAGCCCGTAGGGTTCAATGTTGAGGTGGACCACCCTTTGCAGCTATAACAGCTTTAACTCTTCTGGGAAGTTTTAGGAGTGTGTCTTTGGGAATATTTGACCATTTTCCAGAAGCGCACTGATGTTGGAAAGGCCTGGCTCACAGTCATCACTCTAAATCATCCCAAAGGTGTTGAGGTCAGGACACTGTACAGGCCAGTCAAGTTTCTCCACCCCAAACTCGCTCATCCATGTCTTTATGGACCTTGCTTTGTGCACTGGTGCGCAGTCATGTTGGACCCACAAAGTTGGGAGCATGAAATTGTCCAAAATGATTTGGTATGCTAATGCCTTAAGAGTTCCCTTCACTGGAAACTAAGGGGTCAAGCCTCACCCCAGATGACGATTATTTAATCTAAACGCGTTGGGTGGACCCCTCTGCAGATATTGCCGTTCTACACATCTATCTTTTCGCTTATGATCCTCTATTGAAATGTGAGTGTGCCTTTCTTATTTTCAATAAATCTCTTGTTTGAAACGGTATCACGCTATGCTGATTTTTTTATTTGCATGGCTGGTAAGATTTGATGACAAGTTCCTACCTCCCTTCTGACGGCTTGTGGATGATATCCGATGCCAATGACTGGTGACGTGAAGGTCTAATACTGGCTTAAGGACAGGACACAGGATCCAATCTTCCCATTTGGTTTACCATAACCGACAAGCCTTATTTGACCTGGGTAGCGTATGCCCCACAAGGTCAATACCATCTGGTAAGCCTCCTCCCATTATCACGGTGGTGGTGTTTCTTTTTGTTATTGGTTTAGAAGAGTCCCACCAGTGGCTGGCTGGCTCCGTACACCAAGTTGTTTGACCACAAATTGAACACAATTGACTTTCACTGTACACGGGACTTTTTATTTGTATGGATTTTTCACCATATTAGTTGCAATGAATTCACATATTGATTGTACTTTTATGGTTCTCGTTTGAACTCCATATTTCTTTGGTTTGTAATCAGAAATATTGTGTTTAATTCACTTTAACCCAGCGCTACACTTTTTGTTTCTAAGCCTAACCCCTGAAAAACAACCCGCACCATAAACCCCCTCCACCAAATGATTTGGACCAGTACACAAAGCAAGGTCCATAAAGACATGGATGACCGAGTTTGGGGTGGAGGAACTTGACTGGGCTGCACATAGTCCTGACATCAACCTGATAGAACACCTTTGGGATGAATTAGAGTGGAGATTGCGAGTGAGCCAGGCCTTCTCGTCCAACATCACTGCCTGACCTCACAAATGCGCTTCTGGAAGAATGGTCAAACATTCCCATAAACACACTCTTAAACCTTGTATACAGCCTTCCCATAAGAGTTGAAGCGGTTATAGCTGCAAAGGGTGGGCCACCTCATATATACAGTGCCTTGCGAAAGTATTCGGCCCCCTTGAACTTTTCAACCCTTTGCCACATTTCAGGCTTCAAACATAAAGATATAAACTTTTAATTTTTTGTGAAGAATCACCAACAAGTGGGACACAATTGTGAAGTGGAACGAAATCTATTGGATTTTAGAAACTTTTTTAACTAATAAAAAAATGAAAAGTGGGGCGTGCAAAATTATTCGGCCCCCTTGCGTTAATACTTTGTAGAGCCACCTTTTGCTGCGATTACAGCTGCAAGTCGCTTGGGGTATGTCTCTATCAGTTTTGCACATCGAGAGACTGAAATTCTTGCCTATTCTTCCTTGCAAAACAGCTCGAGCTCAGTGAGGTTGGATGGAGAGCGTTTGTGAACAGCAGTTTTCAGCTCTTTCCACAGATTCTCGATTGGATTCAGGTCTGGACTTTGACTTGGCCATTCTAACACCTGGATACGTTTATTTGTGAACCATTCCTTTGTAGATTTTGCTGTATGTTTGGGATCATTGTCTTGTTGGAAGATAAATCTCCGTCCCAGTCTCAGGTCTTTTGCAGACTCCAACAGGTTTTCATCCAGAATGGTCCTGTATTTGGCTGCATCCATCTTCCCCTCAATTTTAACCATCTTCCCTGTCCCTGCTGAAGAAAAGCAGGCCCAAACCATGATGCTGCCACCACCATGTTTGACAGTGGGGATGGTGTGTTGAGGGTGATGAGCTGTGTTGCTTTTACGCCAAACATATTGTTTTGCATTGTGGCCAAAAAGTTCGATTTTGGTTTCATCGGACCAGAGCACCTTCTTCCACATGTTTGGTGTGTCTCCCAGGTGGCTTGTGGCAAACTTTAGACGAGACTTTTTATGGATATCTGTGAGAAATGGCTTTCTTCTTGCTACTCTTCCATAAAGGCCAGATTTGTGCAGTGTACGACTGATTGTTGTCCTATGGACAGACTCTCCCACCTCAGCTGTAGTTCTCTGCAGTTCATCCAGAGTGATCATGGGCCTCTTGGCTGCATCCCTGATCAGTCTCCTTGTCTGAGCTGAAAGTTTAGAGGGACAGCCAGGTCTTGGTAGATTTGCAGTGGTCTGATACTCCTTCCATTTCAAAATGATCGCTTGCACAGTGCTCCTTGGGATGTTTAAAACTTGGGAAATCTTTTTGTATCCAAATCCGGCTTTAAACTTCTCCACAACAGTATTACGGACCTGCCTGGTGTGTTCCTTGGTCTTCATGATGCTCTCTGCGCTTTCAACAGAACCCTGAGACTATCACAGAGCAGGTGCATTTATACAGAGGCTTGATTACACTCAGGTGGATTCTATTTATCACCATTAGTCATTTAGGACAACATTGGATCATTCAGAGATCCTCGCTGAACTTCTGGAGTGAGTTTGCTGCACTGAAAGTAAA
Source organism: Lithobates sylvaticus (assembly GCA_028564925.1). Taxonomy (NCBI): domain Eukaryota; kingdom Metazoa; phylum Chordata; class Amphibia; order Anura; family Ranidae; genus Lithobates; species Lithobates sylvaticus. Next base: position 121,968,645 of record CM053030.1, on the reverse strand, counting down.
GGGGCCGAATAATTTTGCACGCACCACTTTTCAGTTTTTTATTTGCTAAAAAAGTTTAAAATATCCAATAGATTTCGTTCCACTTCACAATTGTGTCCCACTTGTTGGTGATTCTTCACAAAAAATAAAAATTTTAAATCTTTATGTTTGAAGCCTGAAATGTGGCAAAAGGTTGAAAAGTTCAAGGGGGCCGAATACTTTCGCAAGGCACTGTATATATATATATATATATATATATATATATATATATATATATATATATATATATATATATATATACACACTTTTTAAATAAATGATGCCGTATTCTTTTGTCCCCATCAATTCGAATCACAGCTCCAAAAAGATGTGTGTAATTTTTTCAGCAGATGTGTTAGAGCAATATCCTGTTTTTGAGGAGTTAAGGGTTATTTAATGCTTTCATCTGTTTTTTGTTTTTTTCTTCCCCTGTGTTAAATCACCTTATGAGAAGTTCTCAAAGAAGTGACAATTAATTTTCTTAAAAAACATGGCTGAGTTGGAAGTTGATCGTGTTTCATAAGGTTTTTAGTAGGCTGTGTTCCAGGCTACCTTGATTATTTGGCAGGAAAGATGACAATTTTCCTCAATTCTTTGAAAAGGTATAAGTAGAATTTGATTCCAAACCTAATTAAAAAAGTACTTCATTTCTTTTTTCAAAAAATATATATAATAATGCTTGCTAGACCTTGAGTATTTTTTTATTTAAATTTATTAGAATTTAGTGTTATTACAATTTAGAATTTGACTTAAAGCGGAACTTTATCCATTTTCCTTCCACTTTTCTGCCTCAACTTTTGGCACATCCAAACTTTTTAGGGGAGCAGGCACCTAGATTTGATAGGTACCTACTCCCACTTCTGCTGAAGTTCGGCCAATCCTGCCTATAGCCTCCTGGGACACCTCTCCGGGAGCATTCACAAAGTGCAACGCGGCTCGCGCATTGGGCAGTGGGAAGCCGGTTGTCAAGCCGCAGGGAATCACAGCCGGCTTCCCACACTAAAGATTCCAGCACCAGGGAAACCGAAGACCAGTGAAGAACCGGCTAGGGTGAGGACAGCGCTGGATCCTTGGACAGGAAAGTGTCCTTTTATTAAAAGTCAGCAGCTAAAGTATTTGTAACTTTTTTTTTTTGTTTCTAGAGTGAAAATCCCCTTTAAAGTGTATCTAAAGCCAAAATGTTTTTTTTTCATTTTGGATAGAGTAGGCTTTGGTTGGAACCCCTGCCATTTCATTTTTGCCATCTGTTCTCTAACTGAAGTAATTTTTTTCACTTCCTGCCCTGTATAAACAACAGGTTGTAAGAGGAAATCTCTCCAAAATTAGTAAAATCCCCACTCAGACAGTTGGCACTGAACAAGTTTCCCCATTGAAAGATTTCTCCTCCCCTTTTTTTCTGTTTTTGGGATAAATCAAATTTTTGAAAATTTCCTTACTTTCAGTCATGGTAACAATAGTCTCCAGAACAAATAGAGATAGTGTATATCTGTAATAGTGATACAGAGAGCAGTAAAACCTGAGAGGGATGTATATTTAGGTCCAGTGTATAGATAAAAGGGGGATATGGAGGTCCAAACCCTCCCAGAGTATCTGCGGCATGGGCGTCGGGCCTGGCATCTGGGGCACATGCTGTGTATCTCTTGCCTAGAGCTCTGAGTGTCAATGCTGCTGCGGCCCATATTTCTGTACCGCCTGTTTCTTGTGGCTCCCCAAAATGTTCCCTTGGGGCAGCCACATTTTGACTATACAAGAATGAGGAGGGCAGCCTTAAACAGGACCCAGCTCTTCATGCTGCTGCTCCTCAGCGCCACCATCCCACACTTTCCTGTCAGGAGAAACAGTCCATGGGAAAGCCAGCCATGTCACCAGAGGGATAAATGAATGTGTGTGTACATACTGTATGTTGGTGTATATACAATGTTTGTGTGTCTGCATGTGTATACAGTGTGTTTATATAGGTATAACAGTGTGTGTTTATGTACTGTGTTTATGTACTGGGTGTATGTGTGTGGATATGTGTGTGTATGTTTGTGTGTGAAATTAGGCCCTTCTTTGTTATGCATAATGGGGTGGTGGTGAAATGAATCATAGGGGTGCTGAGATGTATGTACTTCTGGCCCGTGCACTGTGTATGTTACCTACTACTGACTCCTCAGCTCTGTATATTACATACTCCTGACACCGAGCACTCTGTACATGACATATTTCTGACCTTGCACTTTGTATGTAGACTCAATTTTTGAGCCCCTCACTCTGTTAGAGCGGTTTTGCCACACCCACAATTATTTTTTTTGTTCTCTTGGTGCTCTGGATGCCTCTATATCAGGGGTGCTCAACCCATTGAAGAGCCAGGGCCACTTAAGTGATTCTGTAACAGGTCACGGGCCACAATGAACTATGGGGTTTTACCACCCCCCAAACCGCAAAAATGTAAACTTGTGCTTACTGTCCTGAGCCCCCTACAAGGCTACTTTCACACTGATGCGCTGCAGTTTACTGTTTTTTCCTGCGGCTTAGCTGCGCTTTGCCACAGACTTTTATTACATCTTGTAGGTGTGGTGCACTTTCTGAAGGTACACCAAAACTACTCCATTAAGGAGTTTTGATGTGCTTTCAGAAAGCGCACTAAACCCACAGCATATAATATAAGTCTATGGCTCAGTGCAGCTAACCCTGGGGAAATCCGCACATGCACTACACTCTGTTCTTGGACCTCTCCTATTCTCGATCTACACCTCCTCCCTGATAGCCTCCCATGGCTTTCAATATCATCTCTATGCTGACGACACCCAAATTTATCTCTCTACCCCTCACCTCACAACATCAGTCTCCTCATGCATCACTAATTTCCTGACTGACATATCAGTCTGGATGTCCCACCATTTCCTCAAACTCAACCTGTCCAAAACCGAGCTCATAATATTTCCACCCTCATGTACCTCTTGCCCTGACCTCTCTGTCAAGAGCAATGGCACAACCATCCACCCATTCCCACATGCCAGGGTGCTAGGTGTTGTTCTGAACTCTTTTCAGCCCCACGTTCAATCACTTTCCAAAGCTTGCCGCCTCAACCTCTGCAACATCTCCAAAATACTCCCCTTCCTAACCAGTGACACGACAAAACTCCTAATCCACTCCCTGGTTATCTCTCGTCTTGACTATTGCAACTCCCTTCTCATTGGCGTACCTTCAAATAGGCTATCGCCTATTCAGTTCATCATCCACCTTACAAACCGCTCAGCGTCTGCTACTCCTCTCTGCCAATCCCTCCACTGACTGCCACTTACCCAACAAATAAATTCAAAATACTAACAATAACTTTACAAAGTCATCCACAACTTGGTCCCCAACTACATCACTAACCTAGTCTCAAAATACCAACCAAATTGTTCTCTTCGTTCATCCCAAGACCTCTGGCTCTCTAGGTCCCTTGTCACCTCCTCCCATGCTCGCCTTCAGGACTTCTCTCGAGCCTCTCCCATCCTTTGGAATAGCCTACCCCAATCTGTCTGACTATCTCCAAAGCTATCCACTCTATCCAAGTGCTAATATGCTCATTGCAAAAGTGCAGCGTATGTGATGTTTAATACACTGATCTTCTTTTCCTCTTCCAGCTATTGCTGGCGGTACTCTCCAAGCTGCTAGAGAGGTCCCAGGAGAAGTGCACTTGGCACTACAGAGAAAGCATCAGCTTATGTGGCTCCTGCTCTCTTCAAGGCCGCTTGCTTAATCCTTTGCCGACTCCATGCACTCTGATGCCCTGGGATGGCGGGTCATTGGCGGACCCATTGATTGCAATCTGGGCTTGCCGACCCGCCATCCCAGAGCATGGGCATGCGCTTCCCTGATTGGAGGTTGCGAGCCACATCAGAGAGCTCCACGGGCCATGGGTTGAGCACCCATGCCCTATATCATATAATTTGATGAACTCACCCATGGAAAAAATATTGGACACTCCTATTTTAGGTGATAAACATTTGGACTACACTGCATGTGCACTAAGGCACTAATGGACGCGTTGAATCATGCAATGCAGTTATATTGTTCAGACCACCGTAACCCCCAGAATCCAATCAGATATCTGTTTTCTATAGTCCAATCTGTGAATTCCTTTGTACATTGACTATTAATTAAAAGAAGGTGTGTGTTGGCCAGTTGTTATGGAATGACTTATCCCAGCATGCCATTATGATCTGACCTGTATCCTTCATAAGACACAGGCATAAGATCTGAGAGCAGCCAACGTTTAGTACACTCCTCTCCTCTACTCCTGCTTTGACACTATATTTAAAGGTCTCGTGGCCTATGTACATCTCTCAGTCAGTTTCTGATCAAACAGAAACAGATAAAAGAACTAAAACCAGCCACCAGAAGCATATGGTCTTTGAGTTTAGAAAATGCACCTAGAGATAGAGAGAGACGTCAACGTTGTATAAGAATTAAACATCTTCATCTAATGTTTTAGCTGAACAAGGCTCAGTTTACTAAATACAAGTACAAGTAACCAACTGAACTTACACTTTGAAAATCTACATGAATTAATTAATGTTAAAATAAAATGTATACCTTTTTATTGTAAGAGGGTTTTTTTTTTTTTTTTTTAACTTTATTTATCTTTTCTTTAAATAGTCCCTTCCCTTTGCAGCAGCTGTCACCCTTGCAGGAATGTTTTGGTGTATTTATTTTTGTTGCCTAATATATAGTGCTGATATGTGTTCCAGTGAGTGTTTTCTGTTTAACAGCTCGGCTGAAGTCTTGTTGTAGAGGGGGAGGGGAGATTTTTTTTTTTTTTTTTTTTAACAACGGTCAAGAACCAACTGTCTGTTCTTAACTCCCTTTGTGTAGTTTTAAAAGCATTCTGATGTTCTTTTGCTGATTTGTATTCTGTATTTCACAATGTTATGTAGCAAACTGAATTTAGCACTAAAAGCAGACCTTCCACATAAAATGCAAAGTCCACTTTATAAATGTGTCCACTCTCCTCTTTGCTAAAACTGCGATAAAGTATAAAAATATCACCGGTAGGTGAAAATGTTAGATAATAACACATCACTGGTGTCTGCCCGTGGCACCTAGGCAAGTCTTGGAGTACTTGCCATTCCCCAGGATCTCATCCGCAGGATCATAGTCCATCCAGTGTGTAGAAGATCTACAATAGTGCTTGCCATAGATGCCCCATTTTTTTTCGATCAGCCTGATTGAAGAAAAAAAATGAATGGATCTCCCCTACCACACATGTGAGGTGGATGGAGGAATCCTCCTTGCTGTGTCGTGTTCTGACAGCAAGATCCCTCCACTATTAAGCCCCATACACACGGTCGGAAAATCCGACCACAAAATCCATCGACACTGGTGTTGCATACACACGGTCGGACAAAGTTGTCGGAAAATCCGATCATCCTGAACGTGGTGACGTTTGTTGCCTACGACGGGACTACGTAGAGGCTAGTAGCCAATAGCTTTGGTCTTGTAATGTGATCTGAGCATGCGTGGCACTTTGTCCGTCGGAATTCGCTACACACGATCGGAATTGGTGTGATCGGACTTTGTTGTCGGAAAATCTATCCAGCAGGAGATAGAACTTTGTCCGTCGGAAAATCCGATGGAAACTGTCCGATGGTGCCTACACACGGTCGGAATTTCCGACAACATTGTCCGATAGGACAGAATCCATCGGAAAATCCGACCGCGTGTATGGGGCTTTAGAATAGGCTGATCAGCGGCTGTAGCCAGCTGATTGACAAACATTTTACAACAGTCCCGTTTGACAGAAGTCAAGCATTAGATCAATTTCTGTTGAGCACGAACAGCCACAGATGGATTGAAATTCTGCTGGTCCTTGGTGAACTGGGCGAATTTCGATCCATTTATGGGCAGCTTAACTTTTTTCCCCCTACCGGTGATTTTTCTACACTTTTAGAGGAAGTAAATTCTGATGGGTTTACTTCTTCTTTGTTTCCCTGCAAAGGTAAAGCATAATGGACTACTATGCATCGCATAGTAGCCCATTATGTGTCACTTACCTGACACAGGAGCCAGCGATGTCACCGATGTCCCCTGTTGCACGAAGCGTCCATCTTCCTTCCGGGTATCGCTGCTCCGGCGCTGTGAGTGGCCGGAGCAGCGATGATGTCACTCCGGCGCATGCGTGCGGGAGCCGGTAGTGACGGCATGTTTGCCTTCACTTGCGGCTCTCCCAGTGCGCCTGCGCCGTTGTCTAGACAGCGGTGCCCTTTTTTTGTAAAATATTTCCTTAACCGTGTAGGTTAACCACATGCCGACCGGCGCACGACGATATACGTCGACAGAATGGCACGTACAGGCAGGAGGGCGTATATATACGTCCCTCCTTTCGCCTGTCCGTGCCATCGGGAGCGCGCCGGGAGCGGCGCGCTCCCGCGCCGGTCGGGACCCCCGTGAGTCCGGCCGCGGTCCCCGCGGACTCGATCGCCGCGGGGACTCCCGCGATCGTCTCACGGAGCGGCTGAACGGGGAGATGCCGAGATAAACAGCATCTCCCTGTTCTGCCTAGCAACTAGTGACGCCGATCTCTGCTCCCTGTGATTGGAGCAGAGATCAGCATTCACTAGCTGACAGCCACGCCCCCCCACAGTAAAAAACACACCCCTAGGCCTACTTAACCCCTACACTGCCACCTTGTGGTTAACCCCTAAACTGCTAGTGTCATTTATACAGAAATCAATGCATTTAAATGCATTAATTGCTGTAAAAATGACAATGGTCCCAAAAATGTGTCAAAAATGTCCGATGTGTCCGCCATAATGTCGCAGTCACAAAAAAAATCGCAGATCTCCGCCATTAATAATAAAAAAAAATTATTAATAAAAATGCTATAAAACTATCCCCTATCTTGTAAACGCTATAACTTCTGCGCAAACCGATCAATAATCGCTTATTGCAATTTTTTTTACCAAAAATATGTAGAAGAATACGTATCGGCCTAAACTGAGGAAAAAAAATGTTTTTTTATATATTTTTTGGGGATATTTATTATAGCAAAAAATAAAAAATAATGCATTTTTTTCAAAATTGTCGCTCTATTTTTGTTTATAGCGCAAAAAATAAAAACCGCAGGGGCGATCAAATACCACCAAAAGAAAGCTCTATTTGTGGGAAAAAAAGGACGTCAATTTTGTTTGGGAGCCACGTCGCACGACCGCGCAATTGTCAGTTAAAGCGACGCAGTGCCGAATCGCAAAAAGGGGCCTGGTCCTTTGGCTGCAAATTGGTCCGGTCTCAAAGTGGTTAAGGAGATATTTCTTGGACCTACAGGTAAGCCTTAATCTAGGCTTACCTGTAGGTCAAAGTGGTCTGTAAGGGTTTACAACCACTTTAATGCTGTATTTCAGGAATGGGGGCACCTTTAAAAAGTGGACCTGCATGCAGTGTAAGGTCCATTTTGTAACACATACTGTATACCTTAATAAACGCATAGCACCATAATTAACTTGTGTTTGTCCTCCAATCGTCCAGCAATCAGCATTAAAAAACTGCTGGCTGTTTGCAGCAACACCGTGCCAATCACGGTGTTGCTCTGCCCCTTTCATGCTATCTACAGTGGTGTGAAAAAGTGTTTGCCCCCTTCTTCATTTCCTGTTCCTTTGCATGTTTGTCACACTTAAGTGTTTCGGAACATCAAACCAATTTAAACAATAGTCAAGGACAACACAAGTAAACACAAAATGCAATTTGTAAATGAAGGTGTTTATTATTAAAGGTGAAAAAAAATCCAAACCATCATGGCCCTGTGTGAAAAAGTGATTGCCCCCTAAACCTAATAACTGGTTGGGCCACCCTTAGCAGCAACAACTGCAACCAAGCGTTTGCGATAACGTGCAATGAGGCTTTTACAGCGTCCTGGAGGAATTTTGGCCCACTCATCTTTGCAGAATTGTCCTAATTCAGTTACATTAGAGGGTTTTCGAGCATGAACGGCCTTTTTAAGGTCATACCACAACATCTCAATAGGATTCAGGTCAGGACTTTGGCTAGGCCACTCCAAAGTCTTCATTTTGTTTTTCTTCAGCCATTCGGTGGTGGACTTGCTGGTGTGTTTAGGATCATTGTCCTGCTGCAGAACCCAAGTTCGTTTCAGCTTGAGTACACAAACAGATGGTCGGACATTCTCCTTCAGGATCTCTTGGTAGACAGCAGAATTCATAGTTCCTTTTATCACGGCAAGTCTTCCAGGTCCTGAAGCAGCAAAACAGCCCCAGACCATCACACTACCACCACCATATTTTACTGTTGGTATAATGTTCTTTTTCTGAAATGCAGTGTTCCTTCTACGCCAGATATACTTGGACACACACCTTCCAAAGAGTTCCACTTTTGTCTCATCGGTCCACAGAATGTTGTCCCAAAAGTCTTGGGGATCATCAAGATGTGTTGTGGAGAAATTGAGACGAGCTTTGATGTTCTTTTTGCTCAGCAGTGGTTTTCTCCTTGGAACTCTGCCATGCAGGCCATTTTTGCCCAGTCTTTTCCTGATGGTGGAGGCATGAACGCTGACCTTAACTGAGGCAAGTGAGGCCTGCAGTTCCTTGGACGTTGTTGTGGGGTCTTTTGTGACCTCTTGGATGAGTCGTCGCTGCGCTCTTGGGGTAATTTTGGGCGGCCGGCCACTCCTGGGAAGGTTCACCACTGTTCCATGTCTTCGCCATTTGTGGATAATGGCTCTCACTGTGGTTCGCTGGATTCCCAAAGCTTTGGAAATGGCTTTATAACCCTTTCCAGACTGATAGATCTCAATTACTTTCTTTCTCAATTGTTCCTGAATTTCTTTGGGTCTCGGCATGATGTGTAGCTTTTAAGGATCTTCTGGTGGACCTTACTGTGTCAAGCAGCTCCTATTTAAGTGATGCCTTGATTGTGAACAGGTGTGGCAATAATCAGGCCTGGGTGTGGCTAGAGAAATTGAACTCAGGTGTGGACAACCACAGTTATAGTATGTTTTAACAAGGGGGGCAATCACTTTTTCACACAGGGCCATGATGGTTTGGATTTTTTTTCACCTTTAATAATAAACACCTTCATTTACAAATTGCATTTTGTGTTTACTTGTGTTGTCCTTGACTATTGTTTAAATTGGTTTGATGTTCCGAAACACTTAAGTGTGACAAACATGCAAAGGAACAGGAAATGAGGAAGGGGGCAAACACTTTTTCACACCACTGTATATCTTGTGATTACAAAGCCTAACTGGAAAGTGCTTGAATGTTCTTCCTCTGTGCCCTGATGCTGTCAAAGATGTAGATAGCTTGAGGGGGATTGAGGGACACCATGAGTTGCACATTGTCACTGGTAATAGTAGTTTTCCAATGCTGATTGCTGGACGACTGGAGCATGGGCAGAAGTCAAACATGGTGCTATGCATGCATCAATGTACATGTGTTTTATAACTAATGTTCGTTGAGTAATTCTAGAGTGAACTTCCGCTTTAAGAAGCCTACAGACATATGAACAGCAGATCTGGCTAGTTACAGTTGTCCACAATTATATGTTTGTACAACACATGTAACCTGACTGAGCCTTCTCATGGGTATGAATAGGTTGGTCTGATTTTCTTGGCCAACTGCTATGTTGTTCCCCAAAATAACCTAGTACTAAGGTTGTCTGGTACCTGCTAAGCCTCCTATTCTTCCATGGGCACAAACATGTTTCCATGTTTCTGGAGAGACCTCTGTACTCAAAGTCTATAAGTGATTTCACCTATAAGTCAAGCACTTTGGCAGTATAGCCAGTTCAAAATGGCTGACCCAGCTTTCTGGATTTCAGGTAGTCTTGTGAGGTCCTATGGTGCCCTGCCATGGCCACCCTTTTGTGCATTCTCATGGGAGAGGACTATAGCCAGATGTGCAGACATTGTGTGTGTGCACAAACATAGGCATCCCTGAAGCTAAGGTGAGCCATAGGCCGTGTGAATTTATTTCCTGCAACAACGGTTTCCCCCATCAATAAAGATAGTGCTGATGGAGGAATCCCTCCTGCTGAACAATTGTTGTCTGCTCCCGGCGGGGGGGGGGGGGGGGGAAGCCGCTCTTGCCGGGAGAAATCAGTGATTATTGCTAGTGACTATAGCAGCCACTAGTGATATTTGCAAGTGAATCCTGCAGGCTGGTTATACCCAAGTTGATAGATCGATCAACTTGGTACATTAAGCCTGCCCACACCGGTCTGAATCTTGTCCGGTTCAGCAGGAACCGTCTATGGCTGGCCTTAGCGCTGCAAGCCCTACTCCTGCTCCTCCCAATATAGAATAGTTTGGCTGCAGCTACTCAGGCCAGGTTTAAGAGGATGGGGCATGGCAATATGGTGATAGGAATGATGGGACATAGAACTTGAGGGTGCTCAGTGTGTGCTTTCTGACTGAAAGTTCAGGAAAGCACTGCTGAGCAACTTGAAGCCAACAGCTGTGAAAGGTATTACATGTAAGTATTTATGAACATATTTATAGCAAATAATTACTTGGAAAATGTTTATTTGGCAGATATAATTATATGGGCAGCACAGAAGCTTACTAGTAAGTACACATACCTTGCAGCACTTGGGTCCTTGGTTTTACTCTAAGTCAGAATGCTGCATGGAGTTTGCATGTTCTCTCTGTGCCTGCGTGGGTTTCATCCAGGTACACTAGTTTTCCCCCCACACTCCAAAGGCATGCTAGCAGGTTAATAGGCTCCTGTCTAAATTGGAACTAATATGTATGCATGTGAGATAGGTACCTTAGATTGTAAGCAGCTTGAGGGCAGGGACTGATATGAATGTAGAGTAGGTAAATTGTCTGTAATTTTTTTTAAAGTTACCTTTTATAGCATATATGAACCCAAGACCAAACATTCTACATTGTAGCTTACCAGTCCTTACATGTTGTGGCTGCATTTGTTTTGTTTTTTTCTCCTTTTTTTCACCTGGTAATTTTGTCAATGACACACTTCCTATAGTAAGGTGAAAGCCTCCTAGGCATCCAATAGGATTGCCTGTCCTTTCAGCCAATCAGATGACGGGTCTCAGACTGGAGGAGGATCAGTGTTACAATAGCTAATATTCATTCTCTATTGCAACACACCTGGGTGGGCTCTGGACGCAATACTCTGTGTCCGGAGCCCACCCTATTTTGAAGCCTATTAGAGCCTCTGGGTCTAAAAAAGGTGCTTCAAAAAAACACCCCCACCACTGTAATTCATGCGCACAGCGTCGGATGCATGGATGGGGGGGCGGCGTCCTTGAGCCCTTAATAGACAGGCCGCCCTTGCTCTACCCCCATTAATTTTTGCCATTGTATTATGGGGTATATATGACGGCAGGGATTTTTTTCTCAGACAATAGGTGCAGGAACTCGCCCTTTCCGAGTCGCCCCTTGTATCCTGCCCCTACCCACCTCCTGCACCATTCCTTGGTCCCACCTCCTACCCACCCCCTAGTACTGCCCCTTTTAGAGAATACAGATCCAAGTAACAATTGAGGTACTTAGTTATTTGTATAGAATTTGTTAATGACAACAAGAAAAGCAGTAAAATAGGCCCCATGGAGCAAGCAACAATACTGTAGACCCCCCCCCCCAGCAACAACGGACCACCCGCAACAAAATATCCCCTCACCCAGCAACAAATGATCTCCAGCAACAATAACAGATCTCCCTGCAGCCAGTACCAATAGACTCTCCAGCAGCCAGCAACAATAGATTAGACCCCCAGCAGTAACAATGGATTACCTGCAACAAAATACCCCCCCTGCAACAATAGACCCCCAGCAGCAACATCAGATTTTCCTGAAGCCAGCATCACTAGATCCCTCCAAGCAACAACTCACCCCCAGCAACATAAGACCCACCCCCAGCAACAGTAGATCCCCAAAAGCAACAATGGATCTCCTTAGCAACAATAGACCCCCCCACCCTCGCCCCGCAAAACTAGATCCCACTCCAACAACAATAGATCCTGAATTACACAAAATTCAGTGCTGGATGTGCCGGAACTGCATCCCCACACTGAAAAAGAGCCCTATATATAATAATAGATATCACAGGGGCACCAGTACTGGACAGAAGCTGACTGGATGTTTTCAGCTGATTGGTCCTCACTCTTCTTTCCCAGTGCAAAGAGTATATCTGGAGTTACCGTGCATCCTAAACGTCTTCCTACTCTGCCTAATCTGATAGTAATATATGCAATACAGAAGTGTGTATAAAGTTAACCTGTCAGGTCTGACAGGTTGAAGTAGAGTGGGGAAAAGTGATGATGAAGTAGGAGAGGTGTAAGTCACTGTAGTACTGCAATAACTGCCCGAAGGATTTGTGAAGCATGAAATTATATATCTATACGTGGGAGTGTGAATTCTCATCTTCATTTGGGAAAGAAGAAAGCCAGCGCGAGCAACTGCTTCGAAAATAATGGATGGAAAGATTGGAAAGATTATGATAATTGTTAACCTTCCTGTGTTCTATAGGGTAAGCAGGTGACACAGTATATGTAAAATGATGTTCAAATGTCCCAATATACCAAAGGTGGCAAAACTCAAGTGATCAAGGGGCCAGAACCTCACTCGTTTTTTTATATTAATGCATTAGCGTAAATGTGTCCACCATCTGATTGCTGGAAATGCTAAATAGTGAAAAGTAGGAATATTATACTATCCTTCATTCCACAGGACATGCTGGGATTTTTTTTCTCATTGTTGGTAACAGGCCTGCCACCAGGTACGTATATAGTCTACATCAGCCTTTTTATCCCAGCAGAAACCTTGAAATAATTTCCAGGTTCAAAGGAACTCCTGCTTAAAGTGGTGGGACACCCTGAAAATGAAAACTAGAAAAAATGTTAGTAACAATTTAAAATAAAAAAAAATTAAAAAAATTTTTTTTTTACTTACCAGAAATGGCTGTTGCTAGGCAGATCGTCCTAATCTGCCTCCTCCAGCGCCGCGGTGATCTTCTCTTCTTCCGTCTTCAGGTGAATGGGGCGCGGTGTGTTATGGAAACTGTGTCCCACAACACACCGCGTTCCCCATTCACAAATGACACTCGCGCATGCGCAGTAGGCCGCTCGCCGACTCGCGCATGTGCAGTAGGCCGTGCGCCGACTCGCGCATGCGCAGTAGGCCGTGCGCCGACTCGCGCATGCGCAGTAGGCCGCGTGAAGCCGTTTCCCTTACTGAGGATGGCGGCGCTGGATCCGGATAGCCAAGGGACATCTCGGCCTCCACGAGCGACATCGCGGGCGCCCTGGGAGGGTAAGTATACTTATTAAAAGTCAGCAGCGACTTTTTTTTTTAGCTGCTGACTTTAAATTTTTTTTTTTTTAAGGAGAAACCCCGCTTTAAACCAATTCATTGGGGGTTAGTGGAAATACAGTAAAAATGTCCCTACATTGGTAGCTAGTTGAAAGAATGCACCCCCCCCCCCCCCGCAGTGGTAGTTAGAATGCCACCCTTAAGGACAGCTAAAATGATTTCTGTAGTCACGTTGCTGGCTCTGCCAGGTGGTGTAGGCCCCGGAACTATTCAAGAACCATCAAATTGGTGGTCAGTCAGTCACAGCTCAAGGAGCCCAGCCTCTAGAAAAAATCCAAGTTTACATGGATCCCTGGTTGAGAATGGCTAGTCTGTATGAAGCAGTGTTAATTTTGACATCAAATTTCAATTTAGTTTTAGCCATAGTCTTTTGACTAAAATGCCATTTTAGTTTTAGTCGTATTTTAGTCATCTGAGTTGTTTTAGTTTTAGTCGTATTTTAGTCAACTAAAATCTCCAGTACATTTTGGTCGACTAAAATCGAATGGGTTTAGTTAAAGTGAATGCATTATTTCTTTAGAACTGCCAAACATGATATACTCCTGGAGCAAAAATCTAATAACATGTTTATTATTTATGGTATTAAGGTTTAACATGCAGTACAGACAGATTTAGCCGTTATGAATTTAATTTAGTTTTAGCCTAGGTTCCCATTGATGTGACATGTCAAATCGCATGCCAATTTGGCGGCTATTGCCAGCAATGGCACAGTCCGAACCGGTGCAACGCCGACTTTGCAGCATCGCACCGATTTTCAAAAGTAGACTCTGTACTACTTTTGGTGACTTTAGGTGCGATTTCAATAGACAACTGTACAGGAACCCACACAGATGTCTCTGAAATTGCCCCCAAAGTCGGACTGACATGCGGGTATGAAATTGCGCAAGTTCAGCTGAACTTGCGCGTTTTAAATCCTGCAACAGTGTGAACCTGGGCTCAGTCATAGTCTTTGGACTAAAACACCATTTTAGTTTTAGTCGTATTTTAGTCTTTTGACTAAAATCTCATTTTAGTTTTAGTCGTATTTTGGTCATCTGAATTGTTTTAGTTTTAGTCGTATTTTAGTCGACTAAAATAGTAATAATTTTAGTCTACGAAAATATATTAGTCAATAAAATTAACATTGGTATGAAGATGCATTTGTCTTCTTATTTCTGTACCTGCTTTCACCTGTACCTTCTGGTGAGTTTTTTCACCTTGACACAGACCTACTGTTAGTGGACTTTTAAAGGTTTAAAGAAGCATGCAATTATTGACTATTTGTATGTAAAATTGTCACATATCATAACCCCAAATATTATGACAGTAAAAAAATATTATGTTCATAGGGGTTGGCAAATAGGTAGTTCATCATTTTACAAGGGAGTTTTGCTCTGCAAGGGAATTTTCCAATAGCTTTGTTACAGTGGTTTTTAAACTGCATCCTGCGGGCCGGAGGTGGCCTTTGCTTGCCTTTTATCTGGCCTTTGGAGCATTATTCCTCCCACTGCTACCCATGATGGGGAATATTCCTCCCACTGATACTAATGATGAGGCACTATTCTTCACACTGATTCCAATCGTGGAGCACTATCCTCTCCACTGATACCAATGATGGGGCACTATCCTCTCCACTGATACCAATGATGGGGCACTATTCCTTCCACTCATACCAATGATGGGGCACTATCCTCTCCACTGATACCAATGATGGGACACTATTCCTTCCACTCATACCAATGATGAGACACTATTCCTCACACTGATTCCAATCGTGGGTCACTATCCTCTCCACTGATACCAATGATGGGACACTATTCCTTCCACTCATACCAATGATGAGACACTATTCCTCACACTGATTCCAATCGTGGGTCACTATCCTCTCCACTGATACCAATGATGGGACACTATTCCTTCCACTCATACCAATGATGAGGCACTATTCCTCACACTGATTCCAATCGTGGGTCACTATCCTCTCCACTGATACCAAGATAGGGCACTATTCCTTCCACTCATACCAATGATGGGGCACTATCCTCTCCACTAATACCAATGATGGGGCACTATCCTCTCCACTGATACCAATGATGAGGCACTATTCCTCACACTGATTCCAATCATGGGGCACTATCCTCTCCACTGATACCAATGATGGGGCACCATCCTTTCCACTGATACCAATGATGGGGAACTAATCCTTCCACTCATACCAATGATGGAGCACTCACTATTCTTCCCACTGAAACCAGTGAAGGGGCACTATCCCCCCCCCCCCACACACACACACTAATACCAATAATAGGACACTATTCCTCCAACTAATATAAAAGAGAGGGTATTATTCCTCCCATTAATACTATTGATGGGGCACTATTTTTCCTTCTACTGATCACAGGCACTATGATTTTTTTTTTTTTTTTTACTGCCACTGAACACCAAGCCTGAGACATTGTTTACTCCCACTGCTACTGGGACATTTTCTACCCCCACTGGCCACAATTCAGCCCCTTTAAATTCTAAAGGACAGTAAACTGGCCCTTTGTTAAAAGCTTGGAGATCCCTGGCTTAGTGAATGAGGTGAAGCTGTGCTGACTTCCATCATGTGCAAGCAAATTTTCACCACAATCACTAAGCTAAGAGAAAATTATCTTGCAAAGAGAATAGCCTATGTGCCTTTAGTGAATCAACCCCATAGTGTTCTAGTGTTTTTACCAGGGCCATGGGCAAAAATGTCTGCCTCCTCGTAATTATGAACCAGGAAAAAGACCAACTCCAATCCCATAATGAAATGCTTTCACTGCTTTAATCATGCATGTAATCCATGGTCAAACAACATTATGTGATAGAGGGGGGAACACAGACTCCAAGTATGTCTGAAGTGTGAGTTTGCATATTAGTGGTCCTCTAGTTGCCTCTCGGCAGCTGAACAGAGTGGCAGGGGAAGCAAAGGATAGGTAAATATATATAATTCTGAAGTGGGTGTGGCGAGTTAAGTGACCTTTTCACTTTGCCCCAAATTGTCAAAGGAAAGGGCAAATCCATGCAAGAAATAAACCCAACCAGTAAATAAATAATGCAATCCAACACACAATTCTGCTGGGGAAAAAATCTGAGAATTTTTTGAATAAATCCTAATATCAGTTCCATGTCATTTCTTTAGCCAGACTCCAAAAAGCACTTCAAAGCCTCACAAAATGTTAGACTGTACAGTATAGGGGTAGCTGAAAAGAGAAAGTCAAGACCAAAATCGTAAGTGAATTGGCATGATATCCGATGATGTCCACTTGGCATTGAAATGTAGGTTCCAAGCAACCTTGTCCTGAAGTATAAGGGCCCACTACTATGCTGTGTGGGGAAACCCTTTGTCGGTTTCCCACAAAAAAAATTCAAATTGCACCGCAAAATGCAGGGCGAAAATGTAGTGCGTTTACCCACATCGGATCGCATGGTACAAATGAATGGGCTGAATCGCACTACACAGAACTGCATGTGAATGGCACAGGAACACACAATGTTATCCTGTGTGATTCACATGCAGTTCTTATTGTGAATGGGCCCTAGGGCTCCCCACAGGCATTTGGAGCAGACTTCTGGGTGATTTATTTGGTTCAAACACACAGTACTAAGGAAAACGGTATCATTACAAATCAATTGCATGTATCCAAATACTGTTCCCCAGTCCAAGAATTTTGAGTGCTCTTGAATCATTCGATTATCTTAAAAAATAAATGTTAAAATCAATTGAATAAAATGTATTGTTTTCTATTACTTTTCTACTTGTTCTATTTTCCACAAGTGCCTAAAATATTTCAAAGACACGGATTGGTTCTCTTGTCATGCCTGGAATACAATACAGAGTGGAGGGACCAATACTGTTATGATCTCCATCCCGTTCAATCAGAAAATACCTTGCATTTATTAAAAAAAATACTAAACAGTCTCTGAATGGCAGAGGTGGCAAGTGCTCGAGCAGAACCCGGAAGAGACCAGAGCTGACTGTGTTTAGTGCGGCTACTACAATGATATTCTGCATCCTCGGCCACCCTCTGGAAGTGAGATATGAAGAATTAGATGCTGGAGCAATTCAAGTTTTAATAAAAAGATAATTATTGGAGTTCAGCTTTCAATACCCACCTTGCCCAGTACTTTCAGGTATGGAGAAGTATGTGACTTGCTTCATGTGACTGGACTAGGTGTTTCCCAGTGCTAAATCTTTCATCCGAATTCTAAATTGCTGCATTTGTAAATTTAAAAGCTAATATAAAAGGAATAGTAGTGGTAAAAAAAGCCCTTGTGGATTTAATTAACCTTTTTTTTCAGTTAGGTCTCCTTTAACCGCTTCAGCACCGGGCCATTTTTCACCCTTCCTTACCAGAGCACTTTTTGCGATTCGGCACTGCGTCGCTTTAACTGACAATTGCGCGGTCGTGCAACGTTACACCCAAACAAAATTGACGTCCTTTTTTTCCCACAAATAGAGCTTTCTTTTGGTGGTATTTGATCGCCCCTGCGGTTTTTATTTTTTGCGCTATAAACAAAAGAAGAGCGACAATTTTGAAAAAAAGCACAATATTTTTTACTTTTTGCTATAATAAATATCCCATTTTTTTTTAAAAAAAACTATTTTTTTCCTCAGTTTAGGCCGATACGTATTCTTCTACATATTTTTGGTAAAAAAAAATCGCAATAAGCGTATATTGATCGGTTTGCGCAAAAGTTATAGCGTCTACAAAATAGGGGATAGATGTATTGCATTTTTTTTTTTTTTAACTAGTAATGGCGGCGATCTGCGATTTTTTTTCGTGACTGCGACATTGCGGCGGACACTTCGGACACTTTTGACACATTTTTGGGACCATTCACATTTACACAGCGATCGTTGCAATAAAATTGCATTGATTACTGTGTAAATGTGACTGGCAGGGAAGGGGTTAACACTAGGGGGCGTGGAGGGGTTAATGTTTTCCCTAAATGTGTGATTCTAACTGTGGGGGGAGGGGACTCAAGGGGAGGAGACCGATCATGTGTTCCTCCGTGCTGGGATCACATGATCGGTCTCCTGCTCGCTGACAGGACGTGGAGCTGTGTGTTTACACACACAGCTCCACGGTCCCGCACAGTCCCGTTGTTTTAACGGGCAATCGCGGGTGCCCGGCGGACATCAAGGCCGCCGGGCACCCGCACCGGGTCCCGAGCAACACCGCGGGCGCGCGCGCGCGCCCCCCCAGGCGGCCGGGAATGGGAGGACGTCATATGACGCCCTCCCAGGATGGTAGATCCACCTTGTGGGCGTCATATGACTATGGGCGGGTATTGAAGGGGTTAAGGGGGTGTGACAAGGGGCTTGTCCTGTGCCTACATACGTTTGCTAGTAGGTGTCCCTCATTCCCATCTGAAAATGTTGGGATGTATGTAATTGGTCCTGTGCTGATCACATGCACCCTCCCAAGAAAAAAAAAACAAAAACTCTCTAGCAATGGACACCAAACTGAGCATGCGCAGAGTGACTCCACAGGCTCTGTACTATCAGGAGATGGTTAGGGGACAGCCTTTTTACACAATGCAGACATTAAGTGGACCTGATGTTTTTGCATTGTGTGGGCAAAGCACACATTCACATTCAGTAAATGTAACCCCCTGTTTGCATGACCTTTCCTGTGCCAGGGTCCTCTGTGCTGAATACGATTCTTTCTTTTTCAAAATATATCTTGCTTTGGTAATGTCAGTGTTGATACCTATTACAGTGAAGGGTATTTTTATTTTGTTTTTTTATCAAAGAGCCTCCCAAGATTTTTTTTTTTTCAATTTGTGCCGTGTCCAATTCTGTATGTAGCCAGATGTCCCATTTATTGTCGAAATCTAGAAAGAAACCTTTGTTCAGTGTTTTTTTTCCTTAACAGGTCCATGGATGTGAAATGGCTGCTGTTGTGCAGATCACGGAAATCTATAGAGAGGCACAGGTTCAGTGCAGCCAGATGCTCAAGTGAAGCAGATTATGTAACCGTAATGGGGGAATTTAAAACGTGCTCTTCCTTCCCATATTTCTGTTACATCACATTTCTGTGTAAAGGGGGATGGAAATTAGACACAAGTTGGTAGGGTGAGGACACTGTAGCTTCCTGCCCTATATCACAGCTCCACTGTGTTCACTCAGTTGAAGAGACAGATAATGAGGTGTTAACTCATAGTGACAAGGAGTCATAGATGGCTTCTGGGAATGTAAAATACGTGTGCACTATTTTTTTTTTTTTTTTTTAAATAATTGATCATGAAAGGTTAAAAAAAAAAATCAATTCTTTAAATCCAAATACATAAATATACAGACAATGCATGGAAAGAAAGGGAAAATAAAGATATTTTGCTCTCTATAGGTAAACTATATTGTCAAAAGTATTGGGACACCTGCCTTTACATGCACATGAACTTTAATGGCATTCCAGTCTTAGTCCGTAGGGTTCAATATTGAGTTTACCCACCCTTTGCAGCTATAACAGCTTCAACTCTTATGGGAAGGCTGTCCACAAGGTAAACGAGTGTGTCTATGGGAATGTTTGATCATTCTTCCAAAAATGCATTTGTGAGGTCATGCACTAATGTGTAAGAGAAGACCTGGCTCGCTCTAAGGCCGCGTACACACGATCGGACTTTCTGGCGGGATTGTCCACTGGACTAGAGTCCGCCGGACATTCCGACCGTGTCTGGGGCTCCGGCGGACTTTTTGTTCCCAAAAGTCTGGCGGACCTCCGCTGGAAAATCCGGCGGATTGTCCGGCGGAGTCCAGTCGAAAAGTCTGATCGTGTGTACGCCGCATAAGTCTCCGCTCTAATTCATCCCAAAGGTGTTCTATCGGAATGAGGTCAGGACAGTCAAGTTCCTCCACCCCAAACTCGTTCATCCATGTCTTTATGGACCTTGCTTTGTGCATTAGTCCAAATCATTTGGTGGAGGGGGGATTATGGTGTGGGGTTGTTTTTCAGGGGTTGGGCTTGACTCCTTAGTTTCAGTGAAAGGAACTCTTAACATGTCAGCATACCAAGACATTTTGGACAATTTCAAGCTCCCAAATTTGTGGGAACAGTTTGGGAAAGGCCCCTTCCTGTTCCAACATGACTGCGCACCAGTGCACAAAGCAAGGTCCATAAAGACATGGGTAAGCGAGTTTGGGGTGGAGAAACTTGACTGGTATACACAGAGTCCTCAACCCCATAGAACAACTTTGGGATAAATTAGAGTAGAGACTGCGAGCCAGTCCTCATCCACATCAGTGCCTGACCTCACAAATGTGCTTATGGAAGAATTCCCATAGACACACTTCTAAACCTTGTAGACAGCCTTCTCAGAGGAGTTAAAGCTGGTATAGCTGCAAAGAGTGGGCCAACTCAATATTATACCCTATGGACTAGGACTGGGATGCCATTAAAATGCATCTGTGTGTAAAGGCAGGCGTTCCAATACTTTTGGTAATATAGTGTAGTTTGCTCTCTATAGGTATCTTTGGTCAAAATGTTACTGTTTCATAATCTTGTTGACTGTACATTCAACCAATTGACCCAAAAAGAGCTGTAATGAAACCCTGCAACACAGGCGAGTTGTGAAGATACTTTGGGGCGATTTAAAATGAATGGTATTGAACGCACCAACTAAGGTGCCATGCTGCAGCAGAATGGCATGAATCCAGCCTTTGAGGTTCTAATCCCACTACAGACATACCGGTATTTTACTTTTTTCTCACCACTACTGTATAGCTAACAATACATTTTCAATGTTCTCTCACTTGCCAGTTTGTTAGGTACACTTATCTAATACCAAGTAGGACCCCCTTTTTTCAGAACAGCCAGAATTATCTGTGGCAATAATTCAACAAGTTACTGTAATCTTTTACTGGCCATGTTGGTCCATGTTGACTGGTTAGCACCAACAACACACCTCCACCACCAGCCTGATCTGTTGGCACGATACAGGATAAATCAATGGATTTGCTCTACATATGCTTAGTTCTTACTCTAGCAACTGCATGTCATAGCCCAAATGTGACGTACAGACATATGTTGGGCCAAACAATGTTTTTCCTGTTTCCGGTAGTCAAGGTTTGGTGATCATGCGTCCATTTCAGTCTCAGTTTCCTGTTCTTAGCTGGAAGCCAGCATGGTCTTCTGATGTTATAGCCCGTCATTTTCAACGTTTACATGCTGTTTATTCAGAGATGCATTTCTACACAACACTTGTAAAATTGTGTTATTTGAGCATTTGTGGACTTTCTAGTACAACCCTGCCCATTTTTCTCTGACCTTGCTCAGATCTAAACCCAAAAGTGAAAAATTTACATATTGCAGCTTAGCAATCTTTAGAGGTAGATGCTGCATTAGTTTTCAATTTTTCAGGATAAAAAAACATACAACGGTACAGAAAATACATGTAGATCTTGCCAGAAAGGCAGTGTCCTTGTCACTTCCTTTGCGCTGACTTGATATATTTATTTTATTTATTACAGACAAGGCTTTTTTTCAGCGGGAAGGCGGGTGAATGTACCTCCAGCACAGAATGTATGTAATGGACAAAGTTGCTGGGGTGTGCTGGAGAGTCTATTGATGCTGGCTGCCTGGGGAACTATTGTTCCTGGAGGGAATCTATTTTTGCATGGTGGAGGTCTATTGCTAGTGGGGTCAGTAGTTGCTGAAAGGGATCTACTGTCGAGGAGGGGTCTATTTTGCTGGCTGTTGGGGGATCTATTTTTGCTGGTGGGCATCTATTTTTGCTTGGCAGTCTATTGTTGTTGGTTGGGCTTACAGTGCCTTGAAAAAGTATTCATATTCCTTGAAATTTTCCACATTTTGTCATGTTACGACCAAAAACTTAAATGTATTTTATTGGGATTTTATGTGATAGACCAACACAAAGTGGCACATAATTGTGAAGTGGAAGCAAAATAATAAATGGTTTTCAACATTTTTTACAAATAAATATGTGAAAAGTGTGGTGTGTATTTGCATTCAGCCCTCACTATGTCAATACTTTGTAGAACCACCTTTCTCTGCAATTACAGCTGCAAGTATTTTTGAGGATGGCTTTACCATCTTTGCACATTTAGAGAGTGAAATTTGTGCCCATTCTTCTTTGCAAAATACCGTATATACTTGAGTATAGGCCGACCCGAATATAAGCCGAGGCACCTAATTTTACCACAAACAACTGGGAAAACTTATTGACTCGAGTATAAGCCTAGGGTGAGAAATGCGCAGCTACTGTAAGTGGAAAAGAGGGTCAACGATGCCCATTTGCAGCCTCACTGTGCCCATGCAGATGGACACAGTTGACCGATTTGGGGCCCTGTATCTCAGGGTCACTTAGTGCTAGGAACCCCATCTTTAGATATGTTGTAGTGCTAATTCCACTGGGTTGGAATACAACATTTGGGGTTCCTAGCACCAAGTGTCCCTGAGATATGGGGCCCCAAATTCGGGTCAGAAAATCTCAAGCACTTTTCTGCAGCAGAGAATGACATTTTCTGAACCGATTTTGGGGCCCTGTATCTCGGGGCCACTTAGTGCTAGGAACCCCATCTTTGGATATGTTGTAGTGCTAGTTCAACTGGGTTTGAATGCCACATTTGGGGTTCCTAGCTCCAAGTGTCCCCGAGATATGGGGCCCCAAATTCGGGTCAGAAAATGTCAAGCACTTTTCTGCAGCAGAGAATGACATTTTCCGAACCGATTTTGGGGCCCCGTATCTCGGGGCCACTTAGTGCTAGGAACCCCATATTTGGATATGTTATAGTGCTAGGTCCACTGGGTATAGATACGGGGCCCCAAAGTTGGGTCGGAAATTTTTTTTTGCTGCAGAAAAGTGCTTGACTCGAGTATAAGCCGAGGGGGGCACTTTCAGCACAAAAAAATGTGCTGAAAAACTCGGCTTATACTCGAGTATATACGGTAGCTCAAGCTCTGTAAGATTGGATGGATAGCGTCTGTGAACAGCAATTTTTAAGTCTTCACACAGATTATCAATTGGATTTAGGTCTGGACTTTGTTTGGGCCATTCTAACACGTGAATATGCTTTGATCTAAACCATTCCATTGTAGCTCTGGCTGTATGTTTAGGGTCTTCCTTCTGGAAGGTGAAACTCCGCCCAAGTGTCAAGTCTTTTGAGACTCTAACAGGTTTTCTTCTAGGATTGCCCTATATTTGGCTCCATTCATCTTCCCATCAACTCTGACCAGCTTCCCTGCCCCTACTGAAGAAAAAAATCCCCACAACATGATGCTGCCACCACCATGTTTCACGGTGGGGATGGTGTGTTTTGTTCAACCCACTGGGTTGAACAGAAAAAAACTATTGTGCACAAGGCTTAAGGTACAAAGGAATACAGGGCAACACCAAAGCGGACAGGTGTTGGAGGAGTGGGAAGAGACATTTAAACCAGTTTAGTGTCTGAAGATCTAGTAATATGCAGTTACTGCATTTTGTAGAGTGTTGATGCTCCATATAAAAAGTATCCTGCTTCAAAAAAGACATGCTTGTTTTAACATTCACAGATATAAACATGGAACATGAAGAAATATGTAGAAATTGAGTAGAGCCTTTTGAAAAGCCATTGCTCAATTGTGCCAAGGGTTATGCTGCGTACACACGACGGAACGAATCTGTCAGACAATTAGATCGTACCTTTGCTGTCCAAAAATCAGACAGACTTTAGAAATGGAACATGTTTCAAATTTTTCCGCCGGAACCAGTTCCTATCGAGAAATCCACTAGTCCGATGGAAGCAAACCGACGCTAGGGCAGCTATTGGCTACTGGCTATGAACTTCCTTATTCTAGTCCAGTCGTACGTCATCACGTTCGATTCCTTCAGACTTTGGTGTGATTGTGTGTGTCCAAGTCCGTTCGTTCGGAAAGTCCGTCGGAAGTCCGCCGAAAGTCCGTCGGAAAAACCATCGGACCTTTGCTGTCAAAGTCCGGTCGTGTGTACGCAGCATTAGGGCTGTCTTAACAGCATCATGGGGCCCCTGGGCAAAGTAATGCTCTGGGGCCCCTACAAAGGAGACAACACAGGTAAACAGACATCAAGTAGGTAGGAGGCAGACAATCAGAGCTTCCCCTTTTGGGTGGAGCTCCGCATTAACTACATGAACAATTATTCTGTACAGCAAAGAAACAGTGTGAAAATACTACATACATAAAGTAACAAAGCTGTCCTGTGCATATAATATATCTGCTAGATTGATGCCTCCCCACCACTATGGCCCCTCTACACCCTAGATATCCCCGCAGCACTCTGATCCCTCTACACCCTAGATATCCCCCCATCACTCTGATCCCTCTACACCCTAGATATCCCCCCAGCACTCTGATCCCTCTACACCCTAGATATCCCCCCCCAGCACTGTCACAATATATACCATAAGATATACCTTGTATTGTGACCCCGCTACATCCCTGATACCCCCTACACTGTGGCCTCTCTACATCCCTGATACCTCTAGCACTATAGCCACCCAAGCTACCCCAAGCATTGCTACCCCCTATACACCCCAGATCCCCCTCAGTATTGTTTCCCCCCATACACCCATTATATCCCCCAGCACCATTATTCCATCCATGTAGAACCCCCTTTTCCATTGAAGATACAGTGCATGTAAACTTTTGGCTATGTGCCCACCTCCAGCACTGGACTCACCTATACCAATCAAGCATTCCAAGCCCTTCGGTGCAAACAGTGCTGGACAGTTGGGCTCACCATGACACCATCCACAATGCTACTTCCGCAGGTGGGCTCTCAGTGCTGCTGACACAGTAGCTCCCACTCCAGCTCCTACCCCGCAGCCTTCAAGTCCCGAGCATTCAAGCTGCATGGGGCGGGGTCAGAGCATCACTTGCGCTCCTGCCTTCCCCTCCCTGCTGGCTGTGAAATAATATGTATCGTTCTGCACAGCACGGCGCACCGCTGCCAGCCTGCCTCCCCTGTGTATCCATCACTCTCAGTGCCATCATGGGGCCCCCAATTTTGGGGCAGCGTGGGCTCAAGGACCAGCTTCTTTGGAGAAAGTGCAGGGGCCCCCCATGCAGCTGGGGCCACTGGGCAGTGCCCAGGTGTGCCCACTCATTAAGACAGCCCTGCCAAGGGTAGCATGAGTGATTTTTACAATCCCGCTGGAATTCAACAGAATTTCCATATAGGAAGTCACCTTTCTATAGGAGAACATATAAAATAACTATAGCTACATCTTTGTAGTGCATTTATAACATCTAAGCTTGCTATAAACTAGCCAACATCTGAATTTGTGTTTTATTTCTCAAAGTGTGCTTTTCTGAAGCGTGCATCATCTGCAATACCCACATAGGCATGCACACAGGGTGTGTCTAGTGTGCCTGGGCACACCCTAATCACTCCATGCACTGCCGATAGCCCCTGCTGCCGGGCTGCTCCCTTGTGTCTCCTCCCCCATGTCTCTTCCCGCAGAGCTTCCGACTTCCCTCCTTACCTCTCCTGCTGGCTGCTGCTGCGGGCACACGGGGTAATGTTTCAGGATGGAGAGTGGGATAGGGGCTGGTAAATATGTACAGATCACTCACTGTGTTCATTCATTACTGAAGCATAGTAAACTATGTTTACTGTTCTTCAGTTTGTGAATGAACAGGAAGCCGCTCAGTACAGAGCACTATCCCATTCATTCACTGTCCAGTGCAGCCGAGGATGCAGAGAAAGGGACTGAGGAATCTCTGTCCTCAGTCCCTTTCTCTGTCTCAAAAGTGAGACATCAGGGGTCCGTTTAGACTCCTACTGACGCGTCCTCTACTCTACTGACACCGTCCATAGATTTTAAAATGTTTGTTTACATATATAATAGTGTATGTGTACTGTATAGATTATATAAAGTATATGCATGTGTGTTTGAGCTTTTGGGTGCACACCCTAATGCAATGGGCTGCGCACACCTGTGAACACCGATTTATAAATTTTACTTTTTATCACTGTAAATAATCAGGAAAATTAAGGTTTTATGTTCAGCCATTGCAAAACTTTATCAATCTCTTCAACATTTTCAGTTCTGATACATTTTTCTGAATATTTCTGGTAGGTGTTTTATATATTACATTACCTTTGTTTAATATGTGAAGCACTTCATTTTAGATGCTATTGTTAATTGTGATTCATTTGACCCACTAAGAGCTTCATCTACATGACAGATACTCTCAATTCCTCATTCTCAACTAATCATACTCAAATGAATGAATTCTTATTGTGAGTATTGACTATTGAAATTCGTCCCACTCTTCATTAGATGACTATCGGTGTGCTTCTTGGAATTCCCCTATAAGGCTGTGTCAGAGCGAGCGTGAGCAGAAGGTGTGGTTACAACTATGAATGGAGGAAAATTACTCTTGATGCATTTACTCTAAAATAATAACCAGAGTTTGTATGACGAAACTGTTGTGGAAATGTTGCAGCCTGTGAACATTTTGAATAATCGATATCATCATAAAGACGACAAATTCAATGTATTTTGTGGAAGCCCATCTCTGAGAAAAATCAAGTCCGGAATGGTCACCTGTAGTGTCCTTTGGAAGTCTGTGTATTAGGATGATAATACAACTGGGCAACAGAAACAGAACCTTGTCACCCTACAACCGGAAGTGCCTGAATATGGGTGGTCATGACAGTATTAACAGGTATTTTTTTAATAAACACCGCAGATTAAAAAATAAGGAAAATTACTTTTGAAATTATATTAACATGATCTTAGTGATTGAATTTACACATAATGTATTATACATGTAAATATACTATTTGATTGAAAGTATAATATACAAAAACTTTTCTACTGTGTGTGTATGTGTATATGTATATATATATATATATATATATATATATATACACAGTATAAAAGTTTTTTAGGCAGGTTTGAATAAATGTTGTAAATTTAAGAATGCTTTTTAGAAACAGAAGCGTTTTAGTTTATTTTTATCAATGTAGAAAATGGAAAGTAAATGAACAGAAGGAAAATCCAAATCAAATAATTATTTGGTGTGACCACCCTTTGACTTCAAACCAGCATCAGTTCTTCTAGGTACACTTGCACACCGTTTTTGAAGGAACTCGGCAGGTAGGTTGTTCCAAACATCTTGGAGAACTAAGCACAGATATTCTGTGGATGTAGGTTGCCTCACATCCTTCTGTCTCTTCATGTAATCCCAGACAGACTTGATGTTAAGATCAGGGCTCTGTGGGGGCAAACCATCACTTTCAGGACTTATTGTTCTTCTTTACTCTGAAGATAGTTCTTAATGACATTGGCTGTATGTTTGGGGCTTGTTTGTATGTCCTGCTGCAGAATAAATTTGGGCCCAATCACACCCCTCCCTGAGGGTATGGCATGATGGATAAGTATCTGCCTATATTTCTCTGCATTGAGGACACCTTGATCCTGACCAAATCTCCAACTCCCTTTGCAAAAATGCAGCTCCAAACTTGCAAGGAGCCTCCACCATGATTCACGTTTGCCTGCAGACATTCAATCTATTCATGAACAAACTGCCTTCTGCTACAGCCAAATATTTCAACATTTCACTCATCAGTCCAGAGCATCTACTGCTATTTTTATGCACTCCAGTTCCTATGTTTTCATGCGCAGTTGAGTCGCTTAGCCTTGTTTCCACAACAGAGGTATGGCTTTTTGGCCGCAATTCTTCCATAAAGACTACTTCTGAAGAGGCTTCTCCAGACAGTAGACCTGGGTCCCACTGGTTTCCACCAGTTCTGGGCTGATGGCACTGCTGGACATCTTTCGATGTTGAAGAGAAGTAAACACGATGTGTATTTTACCTGCTGCAATAGGTTTTCTGGCTGACCACTTTGTGCTTATTTGAAAAAGCTTGAACAGCACATCTTGAAACCCCAGTCTGCTTTTTAAATATTTTCCTGGGAGAAACCATGCTGATGCAGTATAACTACCTTGTGTCTTGTTGCTGTGCTCAGTCTTGCCATGGTGTATGACGTGTGGCATGAAACTGTCTTCCATAATCTCACCTTAGTAGCAGAGTTTGGCTGTTCCTCATCCAGTTTTAAACCTCCTACTCAGCTGTTTCTATTTCAGTTAGTGATTGTCTTTCAACCTACATATGAAATTGATGATTGATGATTAGCACCTGCTTGGTATACTTGGTTAATCATATGTAGCGGTGCCCCCGCGGGGTTGCTGCATGTTTCAGTATTCACACATCACCCTGCTGGTCGGACATCCATTTTTGGCACACTTCCTCCAGTCAATGAACAGTCTCTTGCTTGTTTTTGTTGTTTTTATTATGGGATTAAACCTGGATGGGGAAAAGGAACATGGGATGTCCAAATGATGAATCTTTAGTAATGGAAATAAATCTATTTGAATCTAAACTGACAGTCTCTGCTACTTCACATCTCCTCCAGGACACTACTTGAGATCACTTGCTTTCATCTCACTGTCTAATTCTAGATTCCTGTCACCATTAGCACATGGCTAGGCCTCACTCTGAATAAGTCCTAACATTTTCCTAGTAGCCATTTTAGATGAAGAAGATAATTGTGCTAACTGATCCTTGGTGGACTACTGCTCCCAGCACGTCCGATGCAAATCCTGCCAACTCTCCTGGCTGCAGCAACTTAACTTCAACAACACTACAGTCTCTCCCTCTGGCTCCACATCCAATCCTGGCATGTCTTTCCCAGAGCTTCTCACTGTGCTTCTCACTCACCGACCCCGGCATGCATCCCTCCTGAATGACTTGTCCAGCAGTGCTCTCAACTGCCCTCCTCCTGCTACTGTTCCAGGACACCTTTCAATGACCATGTAAAGAGAGGCTCCTGAGCTGCAGGCTTGAGTTCACCCCCCCCCCCCCCCCCCCCAGAAAGGGGGTTACCTTAGACCACGACAGTCTAACACTCCATCATTCAGTTCTTCCACCCGACAACTCCTCCCAACACATGCTGACCATGGGTATATATAGGAGGCCTGCCCCCTGCCAATCCTAGTTGGGGATAGGTCAGGGCTCCCAAATACACCCCATGTCAATCCAGCACTGTGCCCTGCCTCTTTTCCAGAACAGTCTCACTGGAAACAGAGGAGGCGCTCAAGAGATGTGGCAAATGTCAGTCACCTTCTGCTACACTAAACCACTTCCCTGCCCCCAGATCAAGAACAAACAGGCCTAGCTCAC
Organism: Lithobates sylvaticus; assembly: GCA_028564925.1. NCBI lineage: Eukaryota > Metazoa > Chordata > Amphibia > Anura > Ranidae > Lithobates > Lithobates sylvaticus. The sequence goes on along the minus strand of CM053030.1, from coordinate 121,939,141 downwards.
AGCTAGGCCTTCCTAAATTTACTAGCACTGGTAGTATACACAAAAACCCACTACTCTAGCACCTACCTAAAGGTAGTGGGTGCTACACTTACATCTGGCTCTAAAGGCTCGTGCACACAACTTTCGACAGCCGTTTACGAGTTTTCTTACGAAAATTCTCGAATGGACAAACTCCAAAAATGTTCTCATACAGGAATAGAACGAACAATTTTCGTTTAATGTGTACCATTTTTGTACGATTTTCGTACGAAAAGAAAGACTGCGCATGATCAGAAACAATAAACAACAAAAAAAAGCCTTTGTCGTACGAGAATATCCGTAAGAATTTTCTTTCATCGGTTCTGATTTTTTGTGAAGCATCGAGAAAAATTTAAACAAACGTTTGCCCGATTTTCTTATAGTGTGTACCGCACTTAATCCTACAAAGTGTAAGAATTGATGCTGGCTTGAAGACAAAGGGTAGTCACACCAAATATTGATTTGATTTAGATCTTTCTCCTGTTTGCTCGCTTTACATTTTGTAAATTGATAAAAAATAAACAATTAAAATCCATATGTTTGAAAGCATTCTTACTTTACAGCTTTTCTTTGCACCGGCCTAAAACTTTTGCACAGTACTGTTTGATTTTTTCCTTTCCCTGGAGATAGACTTTAAAAAATACCATTATTTATTACACAGTAAGCTAAATCTATGCTTTTCAAGGGACAATGTAATTTATTGAAGCTCAATTACAATGTAATTTATTGAAGCTTAGAGCAAACCTGGGCAATTCAAGCTGGACATATGATGACAAACACATGCAAATCTTGACTACTGGTAAAAACTGACCTTGGACTTGCCCCCCTACACCTCCTAAGGTTTCCATTTGGTCCTTTAATACGATAGGTGGCCACATTGACTAATAAGGCCAACCGTGAGGCCAACCGTGACTATTACAGGAACAGTTGAGCTCTGCATGTGCTTTTCATTTAAGGTGACCTTCAATTTTCATCAAATGCTTAATCTGAATTGTCAAGGTTTGTGACAAGCCCTTGCATGTACCTTTCATTATCCTCACAGGTGCCATAGTAGCCCTATAACATCCCCTAAATCCATAATGTTTCTTAAAGTTGATGGTCTACCTTGCTTCAACAGGGAGCTACAGAGGGCAGGAGGGAGTAGGTCAGCCTTTGACTTTCTCTGCAAAAGTCAAGATTTGCATTATAGAGCCCCCCAGGTGATAGGGCTCCTGTGGCATTCATGATGATAATAATACAGTATGTATGTGCCTTTATTGCATTTAAGCCTACACTTTACAGTGTTTGGAAACTAGTTTGCTTTCATGGGCACAACATTTTTCAGTTTAGTAGACTTCAGGTGTTCACTGAAAAAAATGCTCATAGGTAAACATCCCCATATGGCAGCACAGATACTTGAGTGTCATAAGTGACAAAGCTGTTAAATGAATAGACTGGCAAGCAAGGATATCAATTTTTTTTTATCTGATAATGAACCAATATCACTTTCTGGTCCTGGCTTTTTTATTTCTAAATTATTTGTACTGATTGCAGGGAGATAAAAACCCTCATAACCACTTGCCGACCACCCCATACCAGATTTACTGCTACAGGGCGGCTGTGCTGCGCAGAATCACGTGTGTGTGTGTGTGTGTATATATATATATATATATATAAGTGATTCTGTGCTTCCAGGTTTTGGGTGCAAGTGCACGCTGCCGGTGGCTCGCTTCCGCTGTAATTTTAGACCATAGGCAGGTCCCGCTGACCCAATGTCCGCCAGCACCTTCTGATCGTTTATTACACTGACAGAATGGCAGTCTGCCTATGTAAACAAAGCAGATTGCCATTCTGTCAGTACAGAAGTCATGGATCCTGTGTTTCTATAAAGCAGGAACACCGATCCATGCCTTCCACTAGTAAAAGCACCTCCCCCACTACACTGAAATATTAGCTAGGCACACAGTTAACCCTTTGATCGCCCCTGATGTTAACCCCTTCCCTGCCAGTGTCATTAGTACAGTGACAGTGTATATTTTTAGCACTGATCACTGTATTAATGCCACTGGTCCCCAAAAAAGTGTCAAAAGTGTCAGTTAGGTGTCCAATTTGTCCACTGCAATATTGCAGTACCGTTATACTAGTAATGACTAGCCATTACTAGTAAAATAAATAAATAAAAATATCCCCTATTTTGTAGAACCTATAACTTTTGCGTAAACCAATCAATATACCCTTATTGGGATTTTTTTACCAAAAATATGTAGCAGAATACATATTGGCCAATATTGATGAAGAAATTTGATTTTTTTTTTTTATTTATTGGATGTGTTTTAGAGCAAAACGTAAAAAATATATATATATTTTTTTTCTTTGTTTATAGTGCAAAAAAAGAAAACTTCAGAGGTGATCAAATAACTCCAAAAGAAATCTGTATTTGTGGGCAAAAAACAGCATTCATTTTATTTGGGTACAGTGTTGCACGACCGCGCTATTGTCAGCTAAAATAACACAGTGTCGCAATGAAAAAAAAATGGTCAGGTAGGGGGGTAAATAGTTACATAGTTACATAGTAGGTGAGGTTGAAAAAAGACACAAGTCCATCAAGTCCAACCTATGTGTGTGATCATATGTCAGTATTACATTGTATATCCCTGTATTTGCAGTAATTTTCGGGGGTTATCTAATAGTTTCTTGAAACTATCTATGCCCCACGCTGAGACCACCGCCTGTGGAAGGGAATTCCACATCCTTGCCGCTCTTCCGGAGGTCAAGTGGTTAATATGATTGATGATGATGATGATACTTTTTTGCCTTCTGAATATTTTAAAGTAGAAGTTTTAGCTAAAGGGAAAGCCTGTCCTCTGAAGACATATCAGCAATATGTCAAGCCATGATGTCGTCCCCTGCTAGAATCTCCACCGCAAACCACACATGCTAAAGATAATATATGTGCTTTATAAGACCAATATGAGGGTGTAGATCTACGATTAGATATTGCGTTACATCTGTACTCACAGATAATAATAATAATTACACGGATACTACTGCACGAACGATTTACTAAACTACCATTTCATCATTTTAATCTTCAGAATACACATAAATTTGGGAGTTGTAAGCATGCAACCCCTTTTGGCTTTCACAACCAAAAATATGAATATGTGTCATTACACACGCAGTCTTTGTACGAATCTCTCTGCATACACCATGAGAACTAATCATCTCTCCCACTAGAAGTTTCCGTTCTGGTGATGTATAATATTTTCATAGATTTCCTGCTCTCTATATAAATCTACAATACACGACCTTCAAGTATATGGCAAGTTATGCACTATATACAGTATATTTATGTATGTGTATAAATGTATAAATAGGCATATATAGCACAAAATGGATGGATTGATAGATAGATAGATAGATAGATAGATAGATAGATAGATAGATAGATAGATAGATAGATAGATAGATGGATGTGGTGTGTGTGTATTTTTTTGATAATTATGAATAAGGTTCAGTAGTAGCGTGGGAGAGACACATGAACACGAGTGAAATGGATGCTGCCGCCCCAAAATAAGTTGCAAGATCTTCCCCCAGTAAGGGTTTTCTACAGCAAAAATAAACATTTAAGAAAAAATATATGTATAATATATCAAATCTTTTATTAAATATAAAAGATTTTATATATTATACATATATTTTTTTCTTAAACGTTTATATTTATGCTGCAGAAAAAACCCACTGGGGGAGATCTTTCCATATTGTAAGGATCAGTAGTAGCGGTAGTAGTAGTAGTATTAGAGCAAGTGTACTTATGCTTACACAGGCTATTTTATATAAAATACATACACATCCCATCAAATCATTCTCTGCAGCTATTACCTCTTGTACCACCACCCTGTCCCTTTAGAATGTAAGCTCCACGGGCAGGGCCCTCCTGTACCTTTTGTATTGAACTGTACTGTAATTGTGTTGTCCCCCCTATACATTGTAAAGCGCTGCGTAAACTGTTGGCGCTATATAAATCGTATATAATAACAATAATAATACACACACATAAAAATATAATATAAAATAATATAATCAGCTTAAATAACATCTGGAAACGTACCAAGCCTATACCACTGATACCACGACGACAAATGAACCTGGGAAATGCAAAGAACTACAAAGGTGGGTCATTGTGATAAAAACACGTAGAGTGGGATCCTTTGCTTTGAATACAGCAATTTTTGTTTTTTAACCTTTTCTTAGTGGGTTTTATAGCATAAAGCATGACAGCGGAAGATTTAAACCAGATTATATTGTCGGCTGTGCCTGCAGTGTTAAACTTTGCATGCCTGTGCTATAAATGATTTTTATACCTTCGACCTATTTTACAGCGAAAGGCAATTTATACACACGGCGAAAGGACCAGCGCTGTTGAATTGTGGCTGTGTGTAATGGAGAGGAGGAAAGTGCCATATAGGCAGCATCTTTTTATTTTCAAATTACTGCAGAGCAGATAGAATAGTAAAAAGGAATGATCTTTAGCAGAGATATTTAAAATTAGTTGGCGATGTCTCTGGAAACACATTTCCCCTGCCTATCTGGTCATATACAATGAGGTAATATGCCTATGTACACAAAATCCAGTGAATATCTCCTTAGATACTGTGTGCACCTTCCTTGTGTTCTGTGCAGAGTGCTTATTGCTCATTCTCTAGCATGGTTTACCATATGTATTAATATACATCATGGATAAAAAAAGATGGTATTTTGAGAAATTTCTCTCTAACTATGTTTTATAGAATACCTAGACTGAGTGAAATTCTTAACAAGGGTATGTAATAAAAAATCATATTTTGCATAGGTATTATGTATGCTGAATATACACACTGCTGTGTATGATTTTCCTATCTATGATCATGCTAGTATATTTAACAAAATACTATTTATTACTGTTCCGCTTTCAATATCCATTCAGATTCACAGCCTAGAACAGTGATGGTGAACCTTGGCACCCCAGATGTTTGGAACTACATTTCCCATGATGCTCAACTACACTGCAGAGTGTATGAGCATCATGGGAAATGTAGTTCCAAAACATCTGGGGTGCCAAGGTTCGCCATCACTGGCCTAGAACGACATCAGGAGACTTGACTATAAGCAAGCTCCATACAGATTTTTGTAAAGTTGTTGGATATTTGAAGTGTTGATCCCTATTTGTTGAGAAAAAAAAAAAAAAACATTGCCCTCTAGGTGATCAATAGGGATGGGCCGAACCCCCCCCCCCACACCCCCCCCCCCCCCCGGTTCGGTTCGCACCAGAACACGTGAACAGGAAAAAAGTTTGAGCGAACATGCGAACCCTAAAGTCTATGGGACACGAACATGAATTTTAAAGGCTTATGTGCAAGTTATTGTCATAAAAAGTGGGGACCCAGGTCCTGCCCCAGGGGAAATGTATGCATGTTCGCTCAAACCTTTGCTGCAAAAAAAATGAACAAACTTTTGCTGCAAAAAAAAAAAATGCTGCAAATTTTTTTTTTTAAAACTACTGTTTTTTTTCATGTGCAGTGATTTTAATAATGCTTAAAGTGAAACATTAAAAATGAAATATTCCTTTAAATATCGTGCCTGGGGGGGGGGGGTCCTGTTAGTCTGCCTGTGGCCAATCATGGTTCTCACAGCAGATCGCGCTGTGATTAGCCAAAGCATGCAGGTCAGGTATGGCCAATCAGCAGCTGTCAATGCACTGCGATCTTGGGCGCTCCGCAGCGTTCAAATTGGCCACAAAACGCCACCCTATGTTCGGTTCTGTTTGTGAACAAATGAACACCTGATGTTTGAGTCAAACTTAGTGATCAATGTACTGTACATTGCAAGGATTTTACCAAACTTTGTGGCAGATTTCTTCCTTTTTTTGTTCTGTTTGTTTCACCATGTCCTTTGTAGACTGATTCTGAATGGGATGATCAGCCTCCATTATAACCACCTGAGCAAATCTCAATGTTGTAATATGAAAAGTTACAGTGTCTGCATTCATTGGGGATTATCTCACCAAAGCTGAAATTCCTATTGCAGGGGATGCCTAAAATGTGATTTGCTATACATCTTAGTGCAGACTTCTCAGAAGATCAGTGAGCCAATCACACAAGCAGGAAATGACTGCAGGTGTTCCGTACACTAACAGTGTAAAGAACGCTTCCAGGCTGCCATACTGCATTGATTGTTACTGCATCTGCAGACTGAAAAGGAAATGTAGTTTCTAAAGACATTAAAGGGTAACTACACTTTTGTGGGGAAAAAATTTAGCAAAATAAATTAAAAAAAAGCATATACAATTGTGACACAAGTCATATTGTAATTGAATGTTATTAAAACATTACCTTTCCTTTTCGATCTGCAGTGATGTATTTTTTTAAATGAGATGCTATATAAAAAACTGGAGGCACTCTGTACACTGATGCTGTACGGAATGCCACTCCCCCACCCCCAGTGATGTCATTTCCTGCTTGTGTGATTGGTTTACTGATTTTCCCAGAAGTGCACTAAGATACAAATTAAATTTTGAGCATCCCTGCAACAAAAAAAGAGCATTTTTCGTGATATACTCCCAAGGGGAAATCATTTCTAAAGGGATGCAGACCCTGCAATTTTCCTCATTAGAATCCTGCAAGTGCAGCAGCTGATAATTATAAATCACTCCCATTCACATTCACTTTGCACATGGACACAGACAAAAAAACAGCTATTTCTTTAGAATAACAAAAGTTAGGAATCTGCAACAAAGTTTGGTAAAACCTTTGTAGTATACATAGATCACCAAGTAGTGCCATCTTAACCACATCATGGACCTCTGGGCAAAGTAATGCACTGGGGCCCCTGCCAGTGAGATGTGACCATGCTACACTTATTGTGCATTGATTTTTAGTCTGATTAGAAATTTTAGATACATTTTTTTTATTATTTAAAATTTTAATGAATTTTAATTTAATAATTGTTTTTTTTTTTCTCAACATTAGGGGGTCTTTGGTGAGATATCAGGTGTCTAAACAGACCCCTGAAGTCTCACTTTCGAGCCAGAGTAAGGTATTGAGGAAACCCAGTTCCTTTTTGCAGTCTCAGCTGCACTGCGGATGAAGGAACAGGAGACTCCTATTCATTCATAAACTGCAGCTTAGTAAATACAGTTTACTTCAGTTATGAATGAACACAGTGAGTGATCAGCACTGATCATTCACTGTGTTCATTTAGAAAAGAAAGGGGCCAGTAAATAACATGTTTCCCCACTCTCCATTCTGAACAACCTCCGTGTGCTTGCAGCTGCTGCCAGCAGGAGAGGAGGGAAGCCGGCAGAGCTGTAGGGGGACAATGGCACACAGGGGGGCCTAGGCAGCAAGGGAAATTCAATAGGGATCAGTGCGGCAGATGGGGAAAATAACTGGAACCAATCTTTTAGCTGCTGCAGGGTGAGCCATAAAAGATCAGTTCCATTCATTTCCCTCACCCACGCACTGATCACCAGCTCTGTCCACAAGCAATTCCCCCTGCTGAGATGTGGGGGGGGGGGGGTGGACAACTGCAGTGGCCAACCATGCACCTGGGGCCCATGGTCAATGCCCAGGGGTTCCTTGTGTGAGAAGATTGCACTGTCACCCAGTGGGGAATGTTTTTTTCTGAACACAAGTGGAGTTACTCCTTCAATTAAAGTATGGCTTATATAGCTATTGTATACGCTACTTTATTCGTTTTAAATTGCTACTTTTTAAAAAAAAAAAAAAAGTGGAGTTACCCTTTAAATAAATGTCACTTTCCTCTACGGACTGCTCGGTGGTTGCGTTATGAATTTCAAAAGTAAAACAGATTCCTGCATGTTTCATGTCTGCTATACAACATTCTGATCTAGCTTAAAGAGGAACTTCAGTTTGCTCACATAATTTGTAAAAAAGAAAACCTTGAAGCTTCCCTCCAACCACTTTGCATATTATTTTATATATACTGTGATTCTGTACTTGCCAAATATGCTGCAGAAATCTCCTTCCACTAAGTCTGGCTGAAACCATTTTAACTGTGGGCAGCTGAAGCCGCTGCCTGTTCACTTCCTGGATTTACACAGACACACAGAGGCACACCTCCAGCCCTGCAGCTCTCATTGGCCCTCTTATGACTCATCCCCCCTTCCTTCCTGGCAAACTCTCACGAGAGAGAGCTGTGCATGATGTCATAAGCCTAGGATAATGACAAAACAAGAAACAGGAAGTGGTCTGTATAACATATTTACTGGCAGAAAAAAAAGGGGCAGAAGATTTAATAGATGGAAAGATGAAAAAATGACTGAAGTTCCGACATGTTCACAGAAACTGCCAGGTTTTGTGCAGAATTTTAATTTCTGTTCCTCTATGTGCACATTCCTCCTGTTCATCATTATATCATATTTGGGTAAACCTGGAAACATTCCTGTGATGCAATAGTAGCTTTCTTAGCTCTACATATTTGTCAAGAGTGTCGGATTAGGTATCATTTTCATATTAGCTGTTCTCTTATGGTAAAGGATGTCAAAGAGCCAGCTAGATTTGATGACTACAGTTCCTCATACCCAACTTTTTTATTTGGAAAATTTTTTCTTTTGAAATAATGAAATCTTGCTAATTTGTTGCTTAAAGCTGAACTCCGGGGAAAATTCATAACTACCCTTGCAGTGGAGCTCCCCCTGCACTGCAAGGTTTAGAGGCTAATTTTTGTCTAAGGTCCAGTAAAAAAGAAGGATTCCTTACCTAATCCCTTACTCCCCAGGTAGCTGACACTCTTCTCTTCTCTCCGAGTTCCAGGTTGAAGGTAGGTCCTCCGTGTCCTCTCTTACCATGCAGGACTGCTGGTCCTGCAATGTACATGATGACATCACAGTGTGGCTGACAGTGCCCCACAGACAAGCAGCTATAAGGGGCTGCTAGTATGTAAAGAGGAGGTCTGTGGGAGCGAGTAATAAGGAAAGGAAGCCTGCTTTTTAATAGCACCCTAGACAGAAACAAGCATTTAACCCTCGCAGTGAGGGGGGAGTCCCACTGCATGAGTAGTTTTGAATGTTTCCAGAGTTCAGCTTTAACCTTTCCCAGCGATGAAGTGGATGATTTCATTTACACATATGTGAACAGCTGAAGAGGAAGCAGGAAATGGTGTCATCTCTAGTTACTGAAAGACACAGATGCAGGGCACTACTCTGAGAGCAGGCACACTATTTCATCTCCAGCCTCACATCCATGAATCTGCTGGCAAATTTTAACTATTGGTGTCATAACCTGTTGAAGATAAAAATGTATTATGCTATAAAACAGCTAAAAATTTAAAATGGTATAAAATAAAAATTTTTACTATAATTTAAGGGAAGAAATTGGCTTTATTAACCTATATTTGGGAGGTGGAAATTATTATTATTCACGATTTATATAGCTTTATATGTAAATCTTTATATATTTATATAAAATAAATTATTATATATTTATATAAAATATATACATTTTTAATTTATTTTATATATTTATATAAAATAAATTATTTATATAGCTTGATTTATACATATATGTATGTATATATATATATATATATAATATATATATAATATATATATATATATATATATATATATATAAAATAAACATATAAACATCTAGTTGTTGATTGGCTGCTGTTTAACAATGAAGACAATATTTAACATTAGTAATTAGATTTACAAATGCATTGGTGTACACAAGAAAATGCTACAGTATGAATATGTATATGGCCCAGTAGGGCTGATGCATTAAAACTGGAGTAAATTAAATTAGCACAAAATTACAGTTGCTGCCAATAGTAACTGAACGGGGTTCACCTTTTTTCACCCTAAGCTCCTAACTGTCCCTGATTTTGAGGGACTGTCCCTGATTTGGAACAAAGTCCCTCTGTCCCTCTTTCCTCCTCATTTGTTCCTTGTTTTGGTCTGATCCATATAGTTGTATATAAAATATACTACCTATTTATCAAAAAGTGTTTCCCAGTGCTAAACCTTTAATCCAATTTCTTTATTGTTGCATTTGTAAAAGCCAATATAAAGGAATAGTAGTGGTAAAAAAAACACTTGTGGGTTTAAAAGAGAAGTCCAGCCTGAGCTCATTCGGTTGGGCTTCTCCCAAGGGGCGCAGGAGTGCAATTTGTTTTGCACTCCTGTGACCTGTTTTCAGCGGAGATTGGTCTGAAGTCCGCTCTCCGCTGACGTCACCAATATTAGTCCAGGCACCGCGTCATCCTGACTCTGGAAGTCTGGATCCGCCAGATGCCACTGCCTGGACTGATAAGCGTCTCAACCTCTCAGCGAGCCGCTGAGACGGCCGCTCCCTGCAACTCCACAGGCTCAGCGCTACAATGAGCATAGAGGAGCGGAAGCAGAAGAGCTGCTGATTGACAGGCAGCAGCTCTCCACTCGGGGAGGTGAGAGAACCGAGCCATCGGCGGTGTTTGGTGGTTCGGTTCTCAGTGAAGAGGCGCCGGGGGACAGATGCAGCATCCACCTTGGTAAGTATGATTATGGGATAAAAAAAAAAAATCCCATATTTCTCTTTTAACCAATCATTTTTTTTATACAATTCTCCTTTAACCACTTATGGACCGCCACACGCCGATACACGTTCTAACTTTTAAGAGGAATATCGTTGTTATGGCAGCAGCCATAACACTAGGGGGGAAATCAAGGGGTTAAGTGTTTTCCATGGGTGTGTTCTAACTGTAGGGGGGATGGGCTCCCAGGGACATGACAGAGATCACTGTTCCCAATCACTAGGAACAGAAGATCTCTGGTGTCATTAGGTAGAACGGAGAATCGTCTTGTTTACATAGGCATTTCCCCTTTCTGCCTCTGTACACCGCGATTGCGGGTCGCCGGTGGACATTGAGTTCGCCGGACCCGCGCCCACACACCTGCTATATCCTGAATGAATGAATGATTTGTATAGCGCTGCAACTGCGAACGGAATCGCCTCGAGTGCAAACGCCATTGTATCCTGTGCAAACGCCATTGTAAACCTACGCCGGTTTGCGCAGGAGAGCCAACCTGCAGCAGTATAATGACAGCGGCTGGTCGGCAAACGGTTAATTGGATCCTGTTAAAATTGGCCCTGTATGTATGAATGTGAGTTAGGGACCTTAGATTAGCTTCTTGAGAGCCAGGACTGATGCGAATGTGCAATATATCAGTGTAAAGAGCTACCTAAATTGGCAGTACTATATAAGTGCCTGTAATAAATAAATAAATAAATAATTACATAAATAAGCAAAGCATATCTCTCTATAGTGTGCACTTGACTCAATCTAGAGCACTAAGTGTAATTTCTGTCTACTGCTTTGTTTCTCTCCTATTGGCGTTATTCACTTCTGCAAATTTTCCTGACACCAAGAGGTAAAAAGGTGACAGAGGAGCAAGCTCCAGCACATTTGATTGATCAGCCTCGGGTCTGTTCCTGTGTGCTATGTGAAGAGGTGTGTGTCTCTTTCCTCCAATCAGCTCTCGGTTCTCTTCTCTGAGTGTAACTTCAGGTCCCTGACCCTGCTTTATGAAAGCTCAGACAAACTGTATGAATTCTGGACTTTAAAGCGAAGAGTGTAAATAAACAGGTACAACTTATGTAGGAGGATTTGTTTATTCTCTGCTTATCACCTGCTGGTCACTTCACTGGGTATGTGTTAGGGTTTACAATCACTTTAACTAAATGCACATCACATATCCCAGGAGTCATCGATTGCCATTAATGAATGGAACAGGGTAGTGGGCCTGGCCTAAACCTGGAAGGCCCCCTTCTGATGATGTCATGGAGGGAGTTGGAAGCTGTACAACTCAGGATCCGTTGGATGGGTAAGTATATGAAGCAACTGAAGTGCAAATAAACCAGCATCTATTAAGGGGGGGGGGGTGTTAAAAAAAGGGGGGGGGGTTAAAGTGAAGTTTGTTCTTAATGAAACATACCCAATATGTGAGTAGTGCAGAATGAGCACCTGGGAATGACTTAAAGGGGTGTTTCAGCTAAAAAAAATATTTTTTTAAAGTCAGCAGCTAAAAAAAAAGTAGCTGCTGACTTTTAATAAGTACACTTACCCTCTCAGGGCGCCCGCGATGTCGGTCGTGGAGGCCGAGATGTCCCTCGGCGCTCCGGTCCCAGTGCCGCCATCCTCAGTAATGGAAACGGGCAGCGAAGACTACGGCTTCACTGCCCGTTTCTTACTGCGCATGCGTGAGTCGTTGCGCGGCACTTTGTGAATGGGGAACGCAATGTGTTGTGGGACACACAGTTCCCATAACACACCGCGCACCATTCACTAGAAGACGGCGCTAGGATCAGAAGACAGAACAGCGCCGCGGAACAGGAAGAGGCAGATTAGGACGATCTGCTTAGCAACAGCCATTTCTGGTAAGTAAAAAAAAAATATTTTTTTTTTTTTTTTTTTAAAGTTTTTATTAACATTTTTATCAAGTTTTTTTTTCAGGGTGGCCCTCCACTTTAAAGCAGAGTTCCACCCAAAAGTGGAACTTCCGCTTTAAGGACTCCTAACCCCCTTACATGCCACATTTGGTATGTCATTTTTTTGGGGGGTGGGGGGGAGTGGGTGCCTAGTTTTGACAGGTACCCAGCTCCTACTTCCATTTGCACCACCTAGGTGACTCGAGCGGAAGTTCTCCTTTCCCTCTCCCTCCAATCTTCTGGGACACGTCACAGGTCCCAGAAGATTGCTCGGCCATTCAGGACGTGCAGCGCGACTCGCCCATGCGCAGTTGTGAAGTCGCAAGCTGTCACAGCTGGGTGCCCACACTAGTGATGCCGGAGCCAGGGAGAGGCTGGGGTGGGAACCGGGGGCTCGGGCAGCCACATCGCAGGATTGTCTGGCAGGTGAGTGGGTGTTTATTAAAAGTCAGCAGCTACACTTTTTGTAGTTACTGATTTTTAATAAACACAGAAACGGCTGGAACTCCGCTTTAAGCCTCGTACACAGGATGAGAATATCCGATGAATGATCATCAGTTTTTTTTTGCACGCTAAAAGCGAATAGGTTACTAAAGTTACGAAAATTCTCCTACAACAGAACACAACTTCAGAAGTGATATAATGTATTGCATTGTAATGTATTCTTTAGTTTCAGTGGTCTTGGTCACACAATTTTTTTTGTACAAATACAATACTAATTATAAGAAAATCGTTCGTTCTGTTATATTATATTACAAGCTAAATTTTCGTGCTCGTCCCTGCAGATATTTTCCCATGAACTATCGTGATCGGCTCTTGAAATCAGTGTACCTAGCGATCATATTATTGGACGATCGCTTTTTTTTTTTAAATCAAATATTCTCATAGTGTGTGTGGGGCTTTAGGTAAGGTTCATACCTTTTTCCTTTCCGTCTTCATCTGTTTTTTTTTTTTTTTTATGTATTTTTTTCTTCAAATAGATAAATCATATATTTAAATGAAATTGTGAATTTAAATAATTTATAGAACACTTGATATTCACTTACGATGTAATTTTCCTTGAAATTATAATTTAAACTAAATCTACATTCCTTATGCTTAATGAGATAAACTATCTACCCATAAAAACAAAACAAACAAACAAAAAACGATCTCATATACAAGATTTTGCATAGAACCAGGTCATCTTAAATAAATAAAAACAATCTGACTAGTATAGACATTTATAGACAAATATGATATTTATAAAAAATAAACGACGTTTGTGTGTTTTTCGATGCGCCTTTATGCACATTTTGCATATTTGGACTCACAATATATATTTTTTTAATTCTTTTCAATACATTTTTAAACATATTACAAATAGGCCACTTATAAAACAACATAAAAAAGAGAAAGAGAAAAAAAAGAAAGAAAAAACATAAAAGAGTCATACAATAGCACAAGTGGCCAGCATGGCCCTGACTAGTAGTAAAGGACTATCTCAGGAGAAAAGCTGACTACTTGACTCCCAATTTTGTTGCATTTTCATGCTTTTTATGCGTCACGCGCTTTTCATGTTGGCCAATAGAAAACTATTAAGGTCTCATTAACACCTTTGTGTTTTAATGTGTTGAAAAGCAAAACAATGCATGTGTTATAAGAAGCAATGTTATTCAAAGGGGCTGTCCAGATCTCTGCGGTGATTTGAATAAATTAGGAATGTTTATTTTTCTGCGCATTTTCATGCACCTGATGGCTAATAGAATAATGAACGCACATGTAAACATGCTACAACTCACAGTAAAAAAAAATAAAAAAACACAAACAAAAGTAAAAAACAAACAGTTAGATGTAAATCTGGCCTTAGGCTTATTACCAGTGGCTGAAAGTGCATTAAAACACATGATAAATGCATCATACATGCGTTTTCATGATTTATTATTGTCTTTTATGGCTCTCAAAACACGTAAAAGCAGCAAAAAATGAATAAATAAAAAACAGATCTGAACTATTTTCAAAGAGGTACTGCAATGCAGCTCACAGATATGAACAGGTTCTATCTGTAACATTGCCTTTGACGCGTCTTACCACATTCTGATGCACGTGTTCAAAAGCAAATCTGTGAATGGGGTCTTATGGCTTCTTCACCCCATATTCATTGAGCTGCATTGATGAGCATAGATCAACGCAGGCTCAGCACGAGGACACATAGAAAACAAATGTTCACACCATAACACTGAGCTGAGATGTGGTGCTCTGCAAAAAAAAAAAATGCAACATGTCTGCATTATACTTGCTGTGGTGCATAGACTGTGTCATTTTGTAACACTGCAATAAAGTTAAAAAATGAAAAGGTAAACAGTACGATATGTTGTAACAAAGCATCACACTGGCCCTTGCTGTCGAGGCAGGGACAAGGGGTGGGCAGGAGGGGTGGCTGGCCTGGGCACTGTGGTATCATGTGAAGTGGGGGGAACCACGAGGAGATTGGAGAGAGGGGATTTGTGTTGGAAGGGGGGATTTGGGGGGCAGCAGGAGGTAAGTATTGCTCTAGGAGGGAAATTGGGGGGGGGGGTGCTAAGAGTGGTAATTTGGGGGATTTGTGTAGGGGGGGAATGGGGGGGATTTGTGCTAAGAGGGGGGATTTGGAGGTAATTTGTGCTGTGAGGGGGAGGTTATTTGAAGTGGGGGGAGAAGATGTGTACTATGAGGGAACATTTTAGGGGTAGAGGATTTGTGCAAGGAAGGGTGAATTTTTTTTGGGGGGGGGGGGGGTTTCAGCAGGGGGCCAGACTTGTACTGGGAGGAAGGGGAAGTTATGCTTAGGGAGGTAAGCATGCAGATTAGTGCTCAGTGTTTTTGTGGGGGGATTTTTGCTGACACAAAATGCTCATACATCTTGGGGAAGGGGGGCGGGGGCACAGTTTGGCATATTCACCCTGGGCTCTAGATGACCTTGTCCCAGCACTGCTTGCTGTCCCTGCACAACACACACCAGTGTGCACATGTTAGCATGTAGGCTGGTGTGAACAGTCCCTAAAATTGGTAGAACTGGTTCAGACATCTTCTAATATGCTGGAATGATCCCTATGGCTAAGCCCTGTGAGCAGGGCGAAACGCGTTTGGGCATGAACTGGGAGGAGTCTGGCTGAAGCCACTTTTACTTTTACTCTTGCTTACTTTCGGGCTTTTTTTTTCAGAGTGCAGCATTTCATCCTTCCTTCTTTTATGTATGCTGGAAATACATTGCAAAACTCGGAGCCTGATGAAACATCAGCTTTCTTCTAATAAGTGACATTTACATTTGTATCCAAACTCACAGCATGTGGGGGATTGATACATTTGTGGCATGGGAGAAAACACATTCAGAAAACCATGGCTGACAATCAGATCATTGCTCTCAATGCTGCAAAGACACTAGGGGGGATTTATGAAAACTTGAGCAGCTGTGCAGGGCAACCAATCAGCTTCTATCTTCAGCTTGTTCAGTTCAGCTTTGAAAATGAAAGCTAGAAGATGATTGGTTGCCACATCTGCTTCAGTTTTCATAAATTCCCCTCATAGTACATTATGGAAGTGAGTCTTACTACTATAAAATTATATTTCTGATTGAAGTGAAACTTGAGAAAAAAAAGTTGATAATTCCTATGTATGAGTCCTTTTGATCATTGGCCAGCTAACCAGAAATCAGTCTGCGGACTGTCAGTGGCAGAGATGAAAATAACGACTTATAGAGAATTGTGCACGTAAGCACACACACATATAGGGGCAGATTTACTAAAACACAGAATCTGGTGCAGCTGTGTGTAGTAACCAATCAGCGGTGGTAAAGCGCCCCTAGTTTTAGCGATTTTCGAGCGCTAGCGGGGCACTTTT